>CM053784.1:543168288-544368288 GCA_028749045.1 Cupressus sempervirens
TCAACTTAGCGTCATTCTCCTCAAGTCTCCTTCTCAAATTGTTTATCTCCTCTTCTATCTTGCTTAGCTCTTCTCTTTGTTTTCTCCTTTCTTCTTTCTCTCTTTTCTTTTTTTCCTCTATCTCCTTTTGTTTAGAATCCTTTCTCTGTTGATACCTTCTAAAAAGATACAATAAAGCTACTTCTTCTTGTCCCATCATTCCTCAGCTAGGTTATTTTCTTCTTACCTAGTTTCCTGGACTTCTTCTCAAACTATTTCTCTCAATCTTTCACAATCACAGAAACATATATACAACTACTTTTTCCCAAACCTTTTGCTGAGCTCTGATACCAAAAATGATGCAGAGCCACACCTTGGAAAGCTCAGGAGGAATAATCATCAACTGAGTTACTTCAAGGGGCACGTACATCACCCAAGATCGAATTGCCGCCAAAATCAATAGTCGATAATCTATATCCTTTCTAATCATTTGATTGCATGAATTGATAGATACAAGATTTAACACTAGACATTCATAAAAAATGGTTCTTCAAGAAACGCCATGTTGACACCAAGATATATATAAAAATTTGAATGTTCGTATTCTTTGCTGCAAAACACAGAAGAACACCACAAGAAAACTGAAATTTGTTTCCAATGAAAATCCGTACCAACCCTCAAACCACTGAAACTTGCACAATAAAACCAAAACGCATTCTTTTCTCTCTAAAGTCGAATCTTCCAAAACTGAAAAAAACACACTAAAACTGCAACTTTTTATCTTACTCAAATTTGAACGAATCTCTTACATAGCTGAATGGCTTATTTAAAACTGACTCTCCTTTTCTAATAAAAGTATGAGAAATGTTTTTTCGTCTTCTATCCAAGAAGAGGATAAGAATCCAAAACTGCCTACTACCTATTATTGGAATCTGACAATCATGCAGTAGGCCACATTTTAAATATCCACCTTTTTTTCGTCTTCTATCCAAGAAAAGGATAAGAATCCAAAACTGCCTACTACCTATTATTGGAATCTGACAATCATTAAAATTATTCTAATTTAAAGAATCTACACCCGGTCCTAGGTGGCTATATCTGGAGAGCTTATCGAACTGCTACTCTAGGTATGCCACCACATGTAGGACGTTATTACAAACTTCAAAAACTAAAAGCATTTAAAACATAACATTAAATTCCCTATTACATTTTCAACAATGTTGCCTCCTATAGCGTTTCTCTTCTCTGCCACTGCTGTGATACCAAAAATGATGCAGAGCCACACCTTGGAAAGCTCAGGAGGAATAATCACTCAACTGAGTTACTTCAAGGGGTACGTACATCACCCAAGATCGAACTGCCTCCAAACTCAATAGTCGATTATCTATATCCTTTCTAATCATTTGATTGCATGAATTGATAGATACAGGATTTAACACTAGACATTCATAAAAAATGGTTCTTCAAGAAACGCCATGTTGACACCAGGATATATAAAAAAATTTGAATCTTTGTATTCTCTGCTGCAAAACACAGAAGAACACCACAAGAAAACTGAAATTTGTTTCCAATGAAAATCCGTACCAACCCTCAAACCACTGGAACTTGCACAATAAAACCAAAACACATTCTTTTCTCTCCAAAGTCAAATCTTCCAAAACTGAAAAAAACACACTAAAATTGCAACTTTCTATCTTACTCAAATTCGAATGAATCTCTTACATAGCCAAATGGCTTATTTAAAATCGACTCTCCTTTTCTAATAAAATAATGAGAAACATTTTTTCATCTTCTATCCAAGAAAAGGATAAGAATCCGAAACTGCCTACTACCTATTATTGGAATCTGACAATCATGCAGTAGGCCACATTTTAAATATCCACATTTTTTTCGTCTTCTATCCAAGAAAAGGATAAGAATCCGAAACTGCCTACTACCTATTATTGGAATTTGACAATCATTAAAACTATTCTAATTTAAAGAATCTACACCCGGTCCTAGGTGGCTATATCTGGAGAGCTTATCGAACTGCTACTCTAGGTATGCCACCACATGTAGGACGTTATTACAAACTTCAAAAACTAAAAGCATTTAAAACATAACATTAAATTTCCTATTACATTTTCAACAATGTTGCCTCCTATAGCGTTTCTCTTCTCTGCCACTGCAACACAAACATCATGACATTACAACATTTGAACATGATAAATCATAAGGTAGTAAGTATCAAAGTACCAGGCTTTGATCACATACAATTTTAGCCTATCCCTAATATTCCAAAAAGCTTGGGAAGCTTGCAATCACTGTGATGCATGAACAAGTGTTGTGGTCAACATTGGGAACCTGTTAGGTATGTTATGGTTGTTGAAGACTGTGAAATGTTCTTTATTTCTTTCCTTTCCGCATTCAAGGGTGAATTTTGTCCACATCTAATATTGATATTTTGATCATGGTTGACATGACTTGATCTCTGATGGCTGATGACATTACTTCATATCGCTTACCCACAATAAAAATGACCTTACTACCACCAACTCATCTCAACAAGATCCAAAAATGAAATCCCCATGATAGTACATCCAGTACAAAATTGGTTTCCATCCATTATTATTTATTTAGGGATCAGAACCCTGCACTGCATCCAAGGATTATCTCCATGATCAATATATTATTATTACTCATTATAGCTCTTTATTTAATTGGCATGACATGTGTATAAAGTAGAAATGGATTTAATACCCTACCAAGCTCTATTGTCGTGTCATGTCATGATGGAAATGGATGAGAATACCAAAGCTAAACTTCGAAAACAACAAGTTGAGAGGTCATTTTTTCTTTTTACCGTTTTCTCTCTTCTCATATAATTATTGATTTACATGTGCTTCCCTTCATGTTAGGAAGAAATTTTTAATAATGTTAGGAAAGATGAGCTCTATCATCATAACAAATAGTAAACTTAATTACATATATATTAAAAAAAATTATAATATAAATATAAATTTTTTATAATATAAACATATATATATATATATATGTGTGTGTGTGTGTGTGTGTGTGTGTGTGTGTGTGTGTGTGTGTGTGTGTGTGTGTGTGTGTGTGTGTGTGTGTGTATGTATGTATGTATGTATGTATGTATGTATGTATGTATGTATATCTTCCATATCTCTCATCTTTCTTTATATATTATATAATATATATAGTTTGAGTCCCAAAATATTAGATTTATTTTATTAGGGGAAGAATTAATTTACATATTAATTTTCATGTATTGATAAGATTTGGTTTGCTATAAGAGTAATATTTAATGGTTAGCTTTAATTTATAATTTGTCTTATGCAATTATGAAAAGGGATAGAATCCAATTTCATTGACAATTATGAGTTTAAGTCAAAATTATATAGGACTTTGTAGAATTAAGTTCAAAATTAGGTTAGGATTGAGTTTATGTACTAGCTATACATATATTATATGTTATATAATATATAGAGAAAGCCAAAGATATCAAGGCTTTAATTTTTAAATGTGAAGTAAATTAAAGCCTCAATATATATTAGATAACATATAATATATGTATATCTAGTAGCATCCGGCTGATTTTGTAATTTATTAATTATATAGTTGGGTTGATGGTTATGTTTAGGTTATAATTTATGTTAATATTCAATTATTAAATGGGATAGATTGCATTTTCATTTACAATTATGTTTTTAAGTCAACTTTGTGTAGGATTATGTTGAATAAATTTCATAATTAGGGTATGCTTGGGTTTAGGGCTAGATTTATAAATTTATTTATTTAATGTTATGGACTCTTATTGAATCCTAGTTTTTTAGAAAGTTAGGTTTTATATGCTTTATGAATAGGTTTTAATTTTGTTTAGTACCATAATTTTCATTTTGGTTTTATTAGAGCTTAGTATAGGGTTATGTTTTAATTTTTAGTCAACTTTAGAGAAAGATTTCATTTTAGTACTTAAGAGTAACTGGACTTGCACATAAAAGTGAATTGGGTTTAATTCGTTTCAATGTTAAGATTAAGTTTCAGTTACTATTATGGGTTTTATTTGGATTGAATGTATGATTAAGCCAACCATAGTTGTTATCATACCCTCTACCCATCTCTCTCTCTCTCTCTCTCTCTCTCTCTCTCTCTCTCTCTCTCTCTCTCTCTCTCTCTCTCTCTCTCTCTCTCTCTTTGACCCATATATAGATACACACATACCCCTCCTCTATTATATTTTATTATGTCCATTTTTAAGGTTGGTCATCTCACCCTCTCTCTCTACCATCTCTTCCCCCTACTAGATATCTATTAATATCTCTCCCCCTTAATGACTCTCACACTCTCCCTCCCCACCTCCCCTCTCTCTCATGTATTTATTCATTAATTACACATTATTTACCCTTTGCATAACACTATGTAACTACTCTATGTCATATTTATATCTATTTGTCTATTCCTCATCTATCTTCCCATCCAAATTATCTCCTATCTTTATCCCCTTAAATATATACCCTTATACTCTCTCTTGTCCCTCCTCGCACCATATAAATTCCCCTTATTTACCTTCTATCTCTAGGACCCATTTCTCTCATCCTCTCTTCCTTCTCTAATTTTTACAATCATACCTATTTTCTCTTGATTACCCTTTGAAACTGTCTCCCTTATTGATTGTCACTATTTATGCCCCCATTTAACATCCTCTCTCTCTCTCTCTCTCTCTCTCTCTCTCTCTCTCTCTCTCTCTCTCTCTCTCTCTCTCTCTCTCTCTCTCTCTCTCTCCCCAAACTAATTACTATCTCCCATTCTTTATGAGAAAGACAAAAATCTAACTGTAATAAAAACTGCTACCAGTCAAATATTAGAAAATTGACATTTGGTTTTTAGAGGTAAGAAGACTATGTAAAATTCTAGAAGTTATTTATTAGCTTACTATAGTATTGAACCTGAACCCCAAGATGAAGGAAGGTTAGATTAATTTATTTGAAACAAGTAGATTGTCTTAAAAGAAAACTTTAAAAAGATTGTTAACACATATAACTTTGTAAATTGAATTTTGTTCATCTAGTTCTTTCCCTATTGAGCCATTGAACTCGATTAAAAATAATAAAATATATGGTGGCTAGTCAACTTTTTAAATTATTTATTATTATTATTTTTTATAACTTTGCAAATTTATAATCCTTATATATAGTTGATAAGGATAGGCCCAAAAAACACTTATATTACTTACATTTAGCTAATACGGTTATGTAATATCAATATACACATAGAAAAAATATATATTTCATTATAGTTAAAAATTTTAGTATTCAATTTATAGTTACATATAGAAAATTTATCACATTATTTGTTGTTCAGGGATATCCATTTTTTATAAGTAATTTGAAAGCAATAGTTCTACTTAAATCTGTACTACTAAATCCCCTTCTAAGTTTTAGGATTATTAAAGTAAGGAATGAAGGAAAATGAAAGAAGGAAGTGGGAGAAAAACACATAGATATGTTTTGCTGATGGTTCCCATAAGAGATAAGTATGTAGAAGGGATAGTTAAAGAAAGGAAAAAACTAATTTCTATATAAGAATAACAAAAAGGACTTATTTTTATATAACATTGAAAACATGAATAAAAAGTGTACAAAATAATTTTTTTTAAAAAAAGATGAAAAATACAAAAAAATATTTGTAATAAAAATTACTAGCAATCAAATACTAGAAAATTGATATTTGATTTTTAGAGGTAAGAAGAGTTGTAAAATTCAGAAGTTATTTATTATAAACATGTAAATGAATCTTCAATAAATAAAAATTATTATCATTACTCATAAATATAATCCTCACAAAATAAAATCATGTATAATAAATCAACTTTAAATAATATTCTAATTTTTTTAGAATATATAATACTTGTGAAAAAACTGTATTACGATAGACTCATGTGTATGGAGGTGAGTCCTTTCTTGGAGGATACCTTCATCTAACAAGTACTTATAAATATTGAAAAATTATTAAACAAATCTGACAGAGTTAAATGTTTTTTAACTTTTAATATTGTTATTATATTTAAAAAAAAAATCATTTATAAATTGATGATAGTTGATAAATATGTATATATAAGTATTATTGATAGTATTAAATATAATAAAAATTAATAATGAGTAGATCACTTGATTTTGATGGGATCATTTTTTTTAAAGTAATGTTTTAAGTAAATTATGATATAAATTTTGTATAAGGTGTACATATTATTTTAATAGTTTATTCTAAATTATAACTTAAGAATAAAATTTGTATATCTAAAAGCTTTGCACTTTATGCAATAAACTATATGTGCACTCCACATAAGTTTTATCATATTACACATAGTTCATGTTTATCAAATGCTTACATCTCTTCTAATTTAATTTCACTTTCTTTAATTAAATTTCAAATTTTATAGCATCTATTCGAATTCAATTTCCCTTTCCTTTGAATTTAATTTCAAATCTTATAAAGTTTAACAAACAAATTCATGACTTCAAAAATATTATTTCATATAATTAAATGTATTATTTAAGATATAATTTTTTTAAATATGAAACATATGAATCATAATATATTAATAACATTAATGATTGAGAATCGATGTATTGACATAGTTTTGAACATACTTTTATTTAATAGTAATGCATATACTAACTATAATTTCCCAATCAAATTTCCAATTTTATAAAATTACATAATTTTGTCTTCAATATTTCAAAAATATTATTTCATATAATTTAATTAATTAATTAAGAACTAAATAATTATAATATAAAATATTAATCATAAATGTCAATAACATTAATGATTGAGAAATGAAGTTTTGACATTTTCATATTTTAATTCATACACTAACTATAATTATAATTGAACATATGCCTCATCGTAACACTAAACTTTCTCAATTCTAATGAGAACTTTAGATGTAATGATCATTCACATCTTTAAATATTTTGTGAATTCAAGCATGCTTAGCATTAAGGCAACTATAAAAAAAAACTAAATGTAAAATGGTCTAAAAAATATATTCAAACTCCAAACCAAATTTGATGCAGGAGCATCCAGAGGTATAAGGGCAATCCTATGTCACCCAAAAAAAAATGTACTTAGACTTAGTTTCTGTTTGATGTGTTTTCATTTTTGGATACCCATTTGGGTCAAATAAAGGTTCCAACTCTCACAGTTCCACTATCAATGCGTTTGAAAATCTTGAAAAAATAGGAGCATGTATTTGGGCCATCATTTTGGTAAACTAGAAGGTGTGAATTGGCCAGATGAATGTAATCATGATTTAGAACATTCTAGAAAAAGAATAAGGTCAATAGGCCCCATGGTTTGAAAGTTATTGCAGTTTTTCAGGTTTTGGAGACCTCCTAAGAATGCTTCAAAGTTAGGTTTGGGGCATTAAATGACCTCAAAAAGGGTCAAAAAATGGGGGACGAGTGAAGCTTTTCCATAGAGCTATAGAGAGCTTCGAGAGCTTTTCAAAAATGTAAATGGTTTGTCAATCGGAGCTACGGTTCAAAAGTTATGCCTCCCAGAAGTTCGGTTACCGTTTCTGGAATCTTCTAGATTTGCACCGACTTCTAATGTAGCTTTTGGAACCTTCTATTTTGTCGGTGGATGCCTACTAGCACTTTCTGGAATGTACTCCTAGTCCTTAACCCTTTGGGGTCTATTTAAGGAGATTTTTGGCATTGTAAAAGGCAGTTCGGAGTGGAGTTTGAGAGGAGGTGCTGAAAGGAGAAATTATCTCTAGATTTATGCTATTGTAAGCCCTTAGGGCATGTTATGAAGTTTATTTTCTCTGTACTATTTGTACTAGCTTATTTTATCAGTTAATATAATTTCCCTTTTCTGTTGTGTCCATTTTGTTCTTGGGTTGTGTCCCATTAAGTGGTATCAGAGCAAGTTTTCCTGAGTGTGTAGACAGAACGTCGACTGTGAGGCAGTTTGCACCAGGATTGTGTGGTTGTGGGTTTGAGTTAAGAAGATGCCTCCATGAAGAGAGCATGGTGGAAGGGCTAGAGCTATTAATCCTAAGGAGGTTAGAGCCCTCCAAAGGCAAGCACAGGCATTGCAAGAGGAGCTCCGTAGAGGAGAAAATGTTGCCGCTGGTGACAACAGTGAGGATGATAATGAAGAAGAAGAAATGGGACCAGAAGGGGAACTTGATGGGGAAGTTCCGAATCCTGTAGAGGAAAGGCTTTTTAGAGCCATTACTAAGTTTGGGAAAAGACCTACAATTGAAGTGGGTGTATTTTCAGGAAATCTGAAACCAGATGAGTTGATCGATTGGATCAATGAACTGGAAGAATACTTTGAGTATGAGGATATCAGGGACCCAGATAGGGTTAAGTTTGCAAAGGCCAAACTAAAATGCCATGCGAAAATCTAGTGGCAAGAGGTTTAGTTGGAAAGAAATAGAAGAGGAAAGGAGAAGATCACAAGATGGGATCACATGGTGGACAAATTGAAGAAGCAGTTCATTCCTGTGGACTACGAGCTTGATCTGTTTAAGAAGATGCATGGGTTGAAGCAAGCAGGAAGATTAGTCCAAGAATATACAAAAGAATTTTATCGACTCTTGATTAGAGCGAGACATGCAGAAGCAAATAAGGAGAAGGTTGCTCATTATATTAGTGGGTTACGACCAAGCATCCAAGAGGAATTAAGTCAGGTAAGAATGACTAGCATTGAAGAGGCATACCAGTTTTCCCTACGAGTTGAAGATAAGTTGAATAAAAGGTTTGAAGGGAGACAAAGAGGATGCGGTCAAGGAGGAAGGGGAAGTTGTAGATCATCTGGAGGCTGCAATGAAACCCAAAAGAAAAATGAAGATGTGGGTACTAGCAGGAACCAGAGGAATGAGGGTTTCAACCGCTCCCATGATCAAGACTTTAGAAATCAAAGAGGAAGAGGTAGAGGACGTGGAAAAGGAAGAGGAGGCTTCCATGGTACCTATTTCCATTGCAATGAAGAAGGTCATCATTCCTTTGAATGCCCTCAATGAAAAGGAAGGACGGATAGGAGAGCTGAGGGGCAAGCTAGGGTTGCTCATGTGGATGAGGATGCACAATCATCACATTCAGAGGATGCAAAAAGAGGAGAGACCTTGGTAAATGAAAGAGTCCTACTAAGTGGTGAGATTGAACTAGGACAACGGAGGAGTTTTTTTCGTACCAGATGCAAGTGTGAGGATAAATGTTGTGACGTGATCATTGATGGTGGTAGCACTGATAACTTGGTATCAGAAGAGATGGTCTCTAAGCTGAAGCTCAAGAGGGAGAAACATGCACAACCCTATCAGATTGCTTGGGTAAAAGATGATCATAAGGTCCTGGTAAGTGAACAATGTTTAGTAAAATTCAAAATTGGGAGTTACCATGATGAAGTTATCTGTGATGTTATTTCAATGGATTTTTGCCATCTATTATTGGGTAGACCATGGCAGTTTGATAGACATGCAGTGCATGATGGACATACAAACACATACTCTCTCACAAAGGATAGAGTTCGCCATAAATTGAAGCCCATGAAAAAGGAAGATGAAAAGGTATGTAGCAGTGCTAGGATTTGTCTTGTTGATGGAAGGAAGTTTTTAGATGGCATGAAACATCAGCATATGTGCTATGCTTTGATTCCTAGGAAAGATTTAAAGAAGGTAGTAGTGAAATGCCACTTGAAGTTTTAGATTTACTAGGGGAGTTTGGAGATATTATCTCTGATAATGTTCTAGATGGATTTCCACCAGTAAGGCAAATTAGTCATCAGATAGATCTAATTCTAGGAGCTAGTTTTCCTAACAAGGGTGCTCACGGGATGACTCCTACTGAAACAGAGGAGCTAAATAGACAGGTTCAGGAGTTGTTGAGGAAGGGCTTGATTCGAGAGAGCCTAAGTCCATGTGTAGTACCTACAATACTCAAACCAAAGAAGGATGGAGAGTGAAGGATGTGTACAGATTCTCAACCTATAAATAGGATAACCATCAAGTACCAGTTTCCTTTGCCAAGGATGGATGATCTTATGGACTGCTTGAGTGGAGCTCAGTACTTCACAAAGATAGATCTGAAGAGTGGCTATCATCAGATATAGATTTGAGAAGGAGATGAGTGGAAAACAGCCTTCAAGACCAAGGAGGGTCTTTATGAGTGGTTAGTCATGCCCTTTGGATTGACGAATGCCCCAAGCACCTTCATGTGGCTCATGAATGAGGTACTTGAGAAGTTCTTGGGAAAATTTGTTATTGTCTATTTGGATGATATTTTAATTTTCAGCAAGACTTTGGAAGAACATTTACTGCATATTTGTAGTGTCCTTGAAAGGCTAAGGGAAGAGAAACTGTTAATTAATCTAAAGAAGTGTGTCTTTGCAAAAAGAGAGTTAGTCTATTTGGGGTTTGTTATATCACCTAAAGGTCTCAAAATGGATCCAGAGAAGGTAAAAACCATCTTGGAATGGCCTACTCCAAGGTCTGCTACTGAGGTAAGATCATTTCATGGTCTGGTTATTTTTTACAGGAAGTTTATTAAGAATTTCAATGGCATATGTGCACCCCTAACTGATACAATAAGAGGGGATAGAAAAGAGTTCAAATGGACTGCAGCAGCTGCGAGAAGTTTTGAATTGCTGAAGAAGAAGGTGACAGAACAGCCTGTGTTGGCACTTCCAAATTTTAGAAAAGTGTTCCAGGTGGATTGTGATGCTAGTGGTAGCGCTATTGGGGTTGTATTAAGCCAAGAAGGTAAGCCTATTGCATATTTTAGTGAAAAATTGAATGATGCAAAGAAGAAGTATTATGTTTATGATCAAGAGTTCTATGCAATAGTTCAGGCCTTAAAGAAATGGAGGCATTATTTATTGCCAAAGGAATTTGTTTTGTATACTGATTATCAGGCATTATAGTACCTAAATAGCCAAGGTAAATTGAATCAGAGGCATATGAAGTGGGTAGAATTCTTGCAGAGTTATACATTTGTGTTGAAGCATAGAAGTGGAAAATCTAGCAGGGTTGCAGATGGACTAAGTAGGAGACAGTCACTACTTACAGTAATGCAGGTTGAAGTAGTTGGGTTTGAGGAACTCAAGCATTTGTACCCTGAGGATCCTGATTTTGCTAAAGCATGGAAAGCTTGTAAAGAACCTGTTGCTGTAGATAGAACCAAGTGGTTAGACTATTTGATTCAGGATGGCATGTTGTTCAAAGGTAGTCAATTGTGCATTCCAAGGAGTTCCATGAGGGAAAATCTGATTAAGGAGAAACATAGTGGAGGGATGGCTGGACATTTTGGTAAGGATAAGACCATTGCCATTTTTAGAGAACATTATTTTTGGCCTCAAATTACACAGGATGTGAAGAAGTTTGTACAAAGTTTCTAGGTTTGTCAAGTTGCCAAGGGGTTTAGTCAAAATACTGGCCTATATCAGCCATTACCTGTTCCATCAAGGCCATGGGAGGACATAATTATGGATTTTGTTCTTGGATTGCCAAGGACACAAAGGGGTAATGACTCAGTATTCGTGGTGGTTGATAGGTTCTCCAAAATGGCACATTTCATTCCATGCCACAAAACTCATGATGCTGTCCATATTGCAGACTTGTTTTTCAAAGAGGTGGTAAGACTAGATGGTCTTCCAAGGAGTATAGTTTGTGATAGAGATACTAAATTTGTGGGGTATTTCTGGAGGACATTGTGGAAGAAGTTGAGAACAGACTTGAAATTCAGTTCCACGCATCACCTACAAATTGACGGCCAAACAGAAGTGGTAAATAGAAGTTTGGGCAATTTGCTGAGATGTTTAGTTGGGGATAAGCCCAAGGGATGGGATTTGATTCTACCACAAGCAGAATTTTCTTACAATAACTCTGTAAATAGGAGTACTGGAAAATCACCATTCCAAATTGTATATGGGAATAGCCCAAGGATTACACCAGAATTGAGGAAGATAGAGCAAGGGGAGAGGAAAAGTGCAGAAGTGGAAGAATTTGCTTAACATATCAAGCGTCTACATGAGGAAGTTCAAGCACACATTACCAAGATGAATCAAGAATATAAAGCTAGGGTTGATCAAAGGAGAAGACATAAGGAATTCCATGTTAGAAATGAGAATAGAGTAACTGAGAGGGGGAGGGGGTGAATCAGTTACCACAAAAACATTTCATAGTCCCTTAGATGTCTAAAATCTTGATCTTGGTTATAGATTACTGAAACTTGATAATGCAGCAAGTACTAATAATTATTAAGAAATGGTAACCAAAACAATTCAGCAATCATGAACACTAAAGACACCAGATTTAATGTGGAAACCCAATATGGGGAAAACCACCAATGTAACTAGTTACTATTTTTCACTCTTCTGAAGTGAGCCCTGTTAGGAGCCAACCCTGTTAAAGGTTACAAAACACACTGTTAGGTGTGACCCTATTAGAGGATTTAATCACCTTGTTAGGAGTGGCCTTGCTAGAGGTCTTTAAAACAATTCAACTGAACTGTCACCTTGTTAGAGGATTTACAATAGGGCTGTTAAACCCACTCTTTTAAGAGATTTTGAGTTCACTATTACAATGGTTAGAAAGCAACAATGAAGTGACCTGATATAATGTGCAACTTATCTTTGCTGATTGAAGATCTCTGCTATGCTTGACTGGATCCTTATTGATCACATACAACTTTGTAGCTCCTTCAACGCATCTGATCCTCCATCACACTTTTTCAACATTTATCTGATCCTCCATCACACTTTTTCAACATTTTCTCATATATTCAATATTCTCACTCTTATGCATCCAAACTCTTGCATCAACGAATTCACAACTTGATCTTTCATATATACCTTACAGATTATCTTAGTCGGCTCTAATCACTAATCAATAATCAAACAAATACAATAGTTGGCAAAAAAAAATTACAAACCAACAAATCCCTTTACTGGCCGACTTTGCTTGGTTAATACTGTTCAAAAAATAATTCCTGTGTTAACCGACTGAGCTCGGTTAATACAACGAACTCTGTGACATCCCTTCAATCGCTCGGAGAACTCGGTAAGTATAGATGACTGAGTGAGCTCGGTAGAAATTGTCTTTGCCAAATTCCCTTTGGACACCGAGTGAACTCGGTAAACACTAACTTTCCTTTGTTTACCTTCCCAGATCGGTAAACACTAACTTTTCTTCAGTTAACTTCCCAGCTCGGTAAACACTAACTTTTCTTCGGTTACCTTCCCAACTCGGTAAACACTAACTTTTCTTTGCTTACCTTCCCAGCTCAGTAAACACTCTGTCACAGTTTCCTTCGATCACCGAGTGAGCTCGGTAAGTACTGAACTTCTTTCGTTTAACCAAGTTAGCTCGGTAGAAGCTATCTTTACAGTGTAATATATAGCAATGCTCGGTAGACTCTGTAAACGAGTATGCTTACCTTCTGAGTTTGGTAGACTCTGTCTGATGACTGATATGACATTTGTGTAATATCAAAGACAACACTCAATTAACCAATTGTATCCAACAATCTCCCTCTTTGGCATTGATGGCAACACAACATGTCATAGCAGAATGAAATTTGAAAACAAGTCCTTCTCTTAGTGCAACACTATATGTCAACATAATACTTCTCCCTCTTAGATAGAAACTTCTCCTTCTTTTAGTAATCTCCCTCTGTGAAGGAATTGTATAACAAAAAGATATGACAGTTTTATTCTCCCTTTACAAATGCTTACAAATTTTAGAATAGGTATTACAGTTTTACTCTCCTTCTTTGACAACACATGCCAAAGACAATATAACATAGTAAAAACTCTTTTTGTATGCCAAAAGTACTTCTCAACTGGATTATAGTGTACCTCATGTATAGATTGATATGCAATGACTTCAATACTCTGCTGCATCAACTTGATTGATTTTCAACTTGTCATAGGTTGATGCATCACTTAAAACTTTATTTTAGTGAACTTCAGATAGGGGAGTGATCCCTAACTTACCTCTGAGATACAAGAATGTATCCTTAGGTAATGGCTTTGTGAATATGTCAGCAATTTGTTCCTTTGTATGCACATATTCCAGTCTGATCTCCTTGTCCTGCACCAATTCTCTGACAAAATGATATTTTATTGCTATGTGCTTGGTCTTGGAATGCATCACTGGATTCTTGGATATGTTTATTGCACTAGTATTGTCACAGAACATAACAACTGGTTCTTTGATTTCCATCTTCATTAATTGTAATAATTGTTTAAACCAAACAATGTTGGAACAGTTTACTGCTGCAGCAACATACTCTACCTCTGCTGTAGATTGGGATGTACAATTCTGTTTTTTGCTTGTCCAAGAAACCAATCTCTTTCGAGGAAAGAATGCTCCTCCACTTGTGCTTTTTCTGTCATCAAGATTCCCTGCCCAATCAACATCAGTAAAAATTTTTGAATCCAAATTACCTCCAAGTTTGTACCATAGTCCATAATCTTTAGTTCCTTTCATATATCTCATTATTCTTTTGATTGCCATTAGGTGAGTGTCTCTTGGTTTTGCTAAAAATCTTGCAACAATACCAACTGCAAGAGCAATATCTGGTCTTGTATGAACTACATACTGTAACTTTCCAATCATAGATCTATACAATGTTTGGTCTACTTCTTTGGATTCATCATCTTTGGTAAGTTTCAATCCCGTACACATAGGAGTTCCAACAGGTTTGCAGTCCTCCATACCAAAATTTTTCAATATCTCCTTGATGTATTTTGATTGAGTAAGAAAGATGCCATTCTTATTTTGTTGAATTTGAAGACCAACAAAGAATTTTATTTCACTAAACATAGACATTTTAAATTTCTTGTTCATTTGTTCTGAAAATTCTTTGCAAAGATCATCATTCCCTATGAAAATAGTATCATCTACAAATATTTCTGCCAAGACAATCTTATTATCTGATCCTTCCTTTATATACAAGCTACTATTATCATTAGCTCTTTGAAAACCAATTTGAATAAGATAATTATGCAATCTTTAATACCATGCTCTAGGAGCTTGTTTCAGACCATACAGTGCCTTGTGTAATTTGCAGACCATGTTCCTTTTATCTGGATCAACAAAAGCTTTAGGTTGTTCAATGTAAACTTCTTCATCCAGTATTCCATGGAGGAATGCTGACTTGACATCCATCTGATAAACTTTGAATCCTTTGTGAGCAGCATATGCAAGTAAGGTTCTGACTCCTTCCAATCTTGCAACAGGAGCAAAATTTTCTCCATAATCTATACCTTCTTCTTGTGAGTATCCTTTGCATACCAATCTAGCTTTGTTTCTGGATACCTTACCGTCTTCAGTCAACGTGTTTCTGAATACCCACTTGGTTCCAATTATATTCTTGTCTTTAGGCCTGGGTACAAGAGTCCATGTCTTGTTTTTCTCTATCTGTTCTATTTCCTCATTCATTGCCTCAATCCAACTATCATTTGCCAGTGCATCCTTAATACTTCTAGGTTCAAAATCAGCAAGTAAATAAGTGTTTTTCAACTTACTTCTTGTCAGGGTTCCTTTAGATTTGTCTCCAATGATCTGATCTAGTGCATGATGTCTTCTGACATATTTTGCTAATACAGGTTCCTTGCCTCTTGAATGAATTTCATTGTTATCCTTTTGTACTTCAGATTCTTGCTGTTCTAGCTTGGTAGATATTGGCTCGGTTGATTCAGACTCGGTAGACACTTGCTCGTTAGTGTCTGAAAGTTGCTGAGGCTCGGTTTGAACTATTTGCAACTCGGTTACTGAAGACTCAGGAGTTGAGGATTCTTGAGTGAACGGTATACTTGGTATAGTATCTGGTTCAATGTAAACAAATCTCTTGTAGTCTTCAGGTACCTTTTTTCTTTCTTCTTCTGATTTGTGTGCAAACTCATCATCGTGTGGGTAGGAGTACCAGAAATAGGCAGTATGAAGAGTATTTGGTCAAATGGAAAGGATGACCAATTGAGGACTCAACTTGGATTTTAGCAGCTGAGGTTTCCCATTTGGGATTTCCTCTACCATCCATAAAGTGACAGGGACACTTTTCAATCTACCCTGGGTGTCTGATGCAAGAGCATCCAGAGGTATAAGGGCAATCCTGTGTCACCCAAAAAAAATTTTACTTAGACTTAGTTTCTGTTTGATGTGTTTTCATTTGTGGATACCCATTTGGGTCAAATAAAGGTTCCAACTCTCACAGTTCCACTATCGGTGCGTTTGAAAATCCCAAAAAAATAGGAGCATGTATTTAGGCCATCATTTTGGTAAACTAGAAGGTGTGAATTGGCTAGATGAATGTAATCATGATTTAGAACATTCCAGAAAAAGAATCAGGTCAATAGGCCCCACGGTTTGAAAGTTATTCCAGTTTTTCAAGTTTTGGAGACCTCCTAAGAATGCTTCAAAGTCAAGTTTGGGGCATTAAATGACCTCAAAAAGGGTCAAAAAATGGGGGACAAGAAAAGCTTGTCCATAGGGCTATAGAGTGCTTCGAGAGCTTTCCAAAAATGTAAACGGTTCGTCAATCGGAGCTACAGTTCAAAAGTTATGCCTCCCGAAAGTTTGGTTACCGTTTCTGGAATCTTCTAGATTTGCACCGACTTCTAACGCAGCTTCTGGAACCTTCTATTTTGTCGGTGGATGCCTACTAGCACTTTCTAGAATGTACTCCTAGTCCATAACCCTTCGGGGTCTATTTAAGGAGATTTTTGGCTTTGTAAAAGGCAGTTCGGAGTGGAGTTTGAGAGGAGGTGCTGAAAGGAGAAATTATCTCCAGATTTATGCTATTGTAAGCCCTTAGGGCATGTTCTGAAGTTTATTTTCTCTATACTATTTGTACTAGCTTATTTTCTCAGTTAATATAATTTCCCTTTTCTATTGTATCCATTTTGTTCTTGGGTTGTGTCCCCATCAAAATTACACCTCAATGATAACACTAAGTCATTTAGGATAAAGAATTGGAGGATTCTTAGGACAAGGGGAGAAGTGGTAGGAGGAGGTCTAGAAGAATTGCTAAGTTCAATGTAAAAATCAATTATCCTTGCATTCAATTGAATTTATTCATACCAAACTACGCATGTAGAAATTTGTACTTATAGATTATACTATCTCTTGGTGATTGAGTAAAGATCTCATGCATAATATCATCTAGCTAATGATCGGATGCATTCACATTAAGTCATAATATGATCAAGTAGATGATCCATTTATGTTACTTCATACTTTTTTTATTGAATATTTTCTTTGACATAATTAGTAATACTAGAATTATGTAGCTACAACTAGTACTTGTTTATTTTATTTAATCATATACATTTAAGACTTATTTTTCTTAAAATTAGACTATATATTTGTTATCACTAAAAGAAAAATATAGATATCTGATAGTTATCATTTTTAATTTCAAGATCTTCATATTTAATGTGAACAGTTTCCACTAGTGGATAGTGGGATAGCAACAATGTGGAGCCACATAGCTCATGGATTTTTTCACCAAATTATATTTTTATTATATTTTTTTCCTTCAAGAATATTATAGGTGAATGTTCTTCTGATTTTCCATATAAGGATAGACATGCCTATTTTGATCATCCTTCTTTCAAAGTTGATTCCCTTATCTAATTAATGAAACTACTTGCAATTGACACCCTAATTTTCTGCAACTTTCCTGATCATCCATTCACATGAATGAATCATCCCATATCCATAAACAACATCTAATCTTCTGTAAGTCTCTCTCCTCTAAAGACTTAATACATGGATCCATTACCATCATGAGTAGACTCAATCTCCCTAGATGAATTCAATTGAAACTATTCATATAAACTAAGTATGTAGAAATCTATACTTACAAATTATTTTATCTCTCGGTGATTGAGTAAAGATCAAACACATATTTCCAAGGTGATAAAATTGCATATGCAGATGTATGTATGTATGTATGTATGTATGCATCTCATTGTTGTGCCCTTGTGATCTCTGTATATGTATGTTTGTATGTATGTATATACATATATACATATGTATATATATATATATGTATATACATACATATATATGTACATAAAAAAACATATGTGTGTGTTTGTATATACACATACATATACATAAAGAGAAGCTTCTCTAATCACCTACTAGAGAAATATAAAGAGATGCATGTTTAGAAGGAAAATAAAAGAATATTTACATAGGTACCTCTTCTCCCCTTAAAAAAAAATGTAGAGCAAGTACTACTACATTTGGGCCTGAACACCAAATTACACCACTATTATAGGTTTCCATCACAATTTGACCCCAAATATTATAGTTTTGCAAAGGGCACAAAGATCACAAGGGCATGACATGGACACAAAATCATAGAGCAAGTGCACGACAATGAAATGTAGAGATCATAAGGGCATGAAAACAAAATCCTAGATCTCTATTAATTTCCACCAAGGGCACAAAAATGAAATGTAGAGATCATAAGGGCATGGAAATGAAATGCAATGATCACAAAGGCATGGAAATGAAATCTCCACCAACGTTTAGATCTCTTTAGCCTTGTTTAGAGCTCTACACCATCTTTCACACACAACTCTCCATAATTAAAACAAATAGGGAATGATTTATGTCATGTTTCCTTTCTTTTTGTTTATATCTAAAATCAACTTCACATTGTGTTGTAACTCTGCTATAGGTGTTTGATCCTCAATAACTTTCATTTCAGCATTTCAACATTCAAGTTTTCAAATTTCCTCTTCATTATATAGTCCTTTCCACCGTAAAAACCACTTTTTTATTTCATTAAAATTAGGACTTGAACAAAACCAGTGATAAAACAAAGCCTATATTCTAGTTGTTGATTAATTGGGTTGATTAAAAATTTCAATAGAATAGTCACCAGATTAGGTACAATAAAACAAACAATTAGTTGGCCTGAGGTGATAAAATTGTATATGTAGGATCAAATACAATTTTCCAAGGTGATAAAATTGTATATGACGATGTATGTATGTATGTGTGTGTATATATATGTATGTATGTATATATATGTATGTGTGTGTGTGTGTGTGTGTGTGTGTGTGTGTGTGTGTGTGTGTGTGTGTATGTATGTATGTCTGTATGTATGTACGTACATAGAGAGAGAGAGAGATATTGTGGATTCAGAGATTAGTGGAGATCTAGGATTTCGTTGTTGTGCCCTTATGATCATTGCATTTTGTTGTCATGCCCTTGTGATCTTTGTTGGAATTATATTATATTTTCCATTAGTGACAACACTTACTCAATTTTGAATGCTTACCGAGCATCCAGTGGTTACCTTGTAAGCTTAGCAATTATACAGTTTACATCAAGCATTCCTAAAGCTACCGAGTAAATACAAACAATGTGAAGACCAACAGTGTCTATTGATTTTCTTAGTATCTACCATGCTTCACAGTGTCTACCGAGTAGTAAGTTTGTGTCATGAAAATTTAGAGCAAACCAAGCGTTGGATGAAATAGTGTTTGTTGAGTAAAGCAAGGTAAACTCAATGTGCAGTATCTACCAAGTGACACTTCATCTATTGAGTCACCAATGGTTAGCGAGTTCAGAACTAGATCGAGTGATTAGTATGGATCGACCTTTCACTTCTACCACTGCATGACAATGCCAAGTAATGTAGTCAACACCATGTATTAGAAGGTCACCGAGTCAGTTCAGTGAACCCAAGTTATTTACTATTGGGCTTAATTTGTAATATATTTGTTCACCTATATTTTGGCTGACCTTGCTATTTTGTATAATTGAAAGGTATATATGTAAAATGTGTTTTAAGATATCAAACATCAAGAAATAGAAAAGTAATGTGAAGTAATTTTGAAGAGTATCTATGAAGGATTTTCAACAACAGTTCAAGGAATGCAACAAGGTCAATACAGAGGCAAAAATGTTATATTCATCACATAAGGTGATCAATGCATGAAGGATCTTATTAGCAATCTATTGTAAGTAGATCCATTATTTCATCTTAACTGGTGAATTAGTCCTCTAAATCCTCTAATAAGGTAGACTTAATAGTCTTTGTATAAATCTCCTGACCGAGTGCATACTTCATTGTATGTTTGTAAATCCTCTAACAAGGTGGACCTAGCAGTCCTTTCTGCTCCTAATAGGGTAGATCACCAGAAATGGTCAATGTAAGCCTTAACAGGCCAATTTTATGCTTTAGTATTGAAGTTATGTGGGTATCATCCCCACCCCAGTTTTACTTTCTATTTGGAAGGTTTCTGGGTCACCAAAATATTGTGTTGTCTTATGCAATGAATGTTTTATATTTCAGAACTAATGAATGCAATAGCATAGATGTATGTGTGGTAAATATAAAAGAAATTTTTTAAAGTTATCGATTCACCCCTCCCCTCTTAGTAACTTGTCATATCTTGAATATTTCCAACAATTGTTGCATCTCATTGCTGTGCACTTGTGATCTCTGTATATGTATGTATGTATATATAGATATATATGTATATATATGTATATATATATATGTATATACATATGTATATGTATATATATGTGTGTATATGTATGTATGTATGTATATAAACAGAGAGATCTTGGCACAACAGAAAAATATTAAAACTCACTCAATAGGTAGCATTGGCAGAGGTATTGTCACAAGCTTTTAAACATAACTATATAAGTAGTGAGTTAGGACATATATAGGTTAACCTTACATTAACTATAAAATACAACACAAAGGTTACACTAGGGTATTATAGTATTGTAATTATAGAAAATTTCTTGATTTGTTTGAGTGGGTGTATGATGGAAAATAATTTTATTAGGTGAGTAAAGCTTAGCAATGGTTATAGGAATACAACTACATCAAAAAAATTAGAAAGAAAAACTACATATTTGTTAGAATGAGTAGTTCAAGGGTCTTGATCCCGTGGATACAGGTGTGTAGGAAACCTAGTAGGTAGAGTATGCCTCTAGTGTGCAGGCACCTTAGACATAGTTAGGTAGCACTTAACTATTTTAAGAAATTATATGTTAACTCATGAGGCTTATATTTTAAGACATTATATGTACCTTATGTACCTACTTTTTGAAAATAAAAGGCTAAACTTTGTGTTTCAATATTAATTTGACTAGTCTATTTAGACCCATTGATTATTGTCACAATCTTTCAAACACAACTATATAAGGAGTGAGTTAGGAGATATATAGATTCAACTTACATTAAATTTAAACTACAACAAAAAGGTGGCACTAGGGCTTTACAATATTGTAATTATAGAAAATTACTTGATTTTCTTGAGTGGCTGTATGATGGTGAAGAGTTGTATTAGCTGAGTAAAGTTCACTAGTGGTTATAGGAATATAGCTACATCAAAAAAATTATAAACCATAACTACATATTCATTAGAGTGAGTAGTTCAAGGGTCTTGATCCTATGGATATAGGTATGTAAGCATCTTGGTAGGCAGAGTACACCTCTAGTGTGTAGATGCCTTGGACATAGTTGGGTAGTTCTTAACCATATATGTATGTATATATGTTTGTATGGATGGATGTAAGTATTCTCTACTTAACAATGTCATCCACATGGGGGGGTAGTTGAGCTTGCACCTTTTGCAATACTTCATTTCCATTATTTCCAAAAGAGCTAAAAAACATGATTTGTGCACAATAATCATCTTTTTGTAATCTTTTTGGCACAATTGGTTCTTACATTTTATTATTTTTGGTGAGAACAAAATTCCAAACTAATTAGGTAGGTGATCCAAAATTAAATCATAATTGGTTAAGGCATGTTTAAATACCTTATTTCACATGTTATTGAATGTTATGTGTTTATGTGCTGCTGTTAATGAATGTTAAAGGATGAACGAATATTAGGTGTTAGCTTTGGACATTATGAGATTATTTTTATGGATGCTCATAATTTTTTTAACATCATGTGATAATGAATGAATTCTATATTTTATTAATGAATGAATGTGAGATCCATCTCTTCTTAGGTACTCTTTCTAAGCTATTGTACTAGTTCTTAAGTACATTCCCTCTATCTAGATGTGTCAACAAGGGGAAAGGTAAGTCTTTGGGAGCTATAAGCTTTATAGGTAGTAATTATAGAAACATCATGAATATCAACATCCTTGGAAATTCTAGATAAATCCTTTGTAAGGAGTTTCCATATAGCAAGTCTGCTAGGATTCTCTACTTATGGAATTCACTCCCTTGTCCATAGATAACTGAGCTTTCATCTTTTCTTGTGATAAGACTTGTTTCTTTATTTCATAATATTAATATAAAAAACTAGATTATAATTCTATATTGAATTTTTTATTATTAAATGCAAGTATACCGCATAGACAATTCCTACATGTAATCTTTCTTGACCCAAGTGCTTTATGAAATCTTCTAGAAGTGCTTGACATTTCTTACCCCCATAATGCCATGACTCAGAGATTAATCAGCATATTTCTTTATGAATGTGCATTGCAAGTTGATATGAAGCATTAACTAGTTGAAGGAGAAAAGATTATCCAAATTATAAACAAGAACCTTATCAAAATTAAGATTATAAAAGCTCAAATATAAATAAAAACATCAAGATAAATTAAGAAAGTTTAGATTTTTTTGATCTTGTACAATGTCAATCAATGTGGATTACGTGAAATGGGTGGTCATACTTTATTGACATTCTGATTGTTGATGCCCATTAAATTTACTAGCGATGAAAACTTCTTTCCATACCAAAAATAGGATCTTTGTTCATTCCCTCCTTTTTTTGCCAATTTTAAGCACAATATAAAAATTTCAACAATATTACTTTGAATGCTCTGTTAAGATGCATATAATTTTCCCCCAAAGAAGAAACTCAATTAGATAATTTGTTGCCTAATAAGTTGAGACAAATTTTTGACAATGTATAAACAAATGATATTTTCAACGATCTGGAAAAATTGAGTCAATTTTTTTTTCTAGCTTATAAAAAACATTATTTTGAAAAATCTATTTTTTTTTCCAAATGCCATGATTTCTAATGAGAAAATATAGATGAAATATCATATAGAAATCGTAGAATATATATAATTTTCTTAAGGGCAAATTTATTTAGTTTTTTAAAGAGTATCTGCATTTAATGATTGCTTTCTTTTGTAATGGGGTTTGAAATACGTTTACTTGTCTACACCTCTTAATTATAACTATGTTTTCTATGTGCTCAAGAAATATGAGTTTTTGAAATTCCAATTTGACTTCAATTAGATTTAGGAAAATTAGCTAAGATAGGGTATTAACAATGTAGGAACATGTTGGGAAACTTAGTGGACTATGTTATTATTTGTTCTATGTTTGCTAGTAAAATTTTCAAGAATATCTAGATCTAGCAGACTTGGTATATTTTACCTATCTTATTAAAAGGTTACAAGAATTCCAGATAAATAACTTGATTTAAATTCTATGGGTTTTGAATTTTATTGACACGCTCTCCCTATGAGGATCCCAAGTATCTACTGTTGCTATTAATTTGGTCTAGTTGATGATTATCTAGGTTGATTATAAATTCCTATAGAACTATCATTAGGTTAGGCACAATAAAATGAACAATCAATTGTTCCCAGCTAGTAGGATGAAACACAAATTTTCAATGTGTTAAAATTGCATATGTAGATACATCACTTGAATACCAGGCATGAAGTGCACTCCCCAATTTATAATGAATGGTTGGATATAAAGGCTCCATACGTTGGCCCAAAAAAATGGAAGCCGAGGATGTCACCTTGCATTTGTTGCACACTCTCCCTACAAAGATCCCATGTATCTAATGTCATTGTTAATTTGGGCATCATTATATGATCCAGATTAATGTAATGAAGTACTAAAGCTAGTAGTAACTTCTCCCATGTCTCCAGAAAATGTAGCATAGGTTCAGGATCCCTTAGCTTCCAAGAATTCATAGTAGCTATTCTCACTACTAGAAGAATAAATTTAGTTAAGAGTTGTGTAAGGAGTTGAAGAAGAAAGTCCAACTTCTGTGTAAATGCCATAATCATGAGGCTCATTCCTTTGTAGAAGCCATAACCCAATTAAATATATGTATATATACAAGCCATAACTAGTTAAATTGTTCTAGTTGTTGATTACCTAGGTTGATTACAAATTCTTGTAGAATTTTCATTAGCTTAGGTACAATAAAAGGAACAATCAACATTATTTTTGTGTAGTATCTTGAGCTAAGTCACTTAGGACAAGTTGAGTGAATTTAATTATTTAATTATTTGGATTCTAGAATATGTATATAGTTGGATCAATTTTTCTATTGTGCTAAGATGTAATAAGCACCTTAAAAAAGATCTCTCTATATACATACATACATACATACACATGCATATGTATGTATGTATGTATATGTATGAATGTATGTATGTATATATCATTTGGAGATCTAGGATTTCATTGTTGTGCCCTTGTGATCACTGCATTTCATTGTCATGCCCTTGTGATCTTTGCATCTTGTTGTTATACCATTCTGATCTCTGCATCTCATTTTTTTTTTGTACCTAATATGATGGCATTTCTATAGGAATTTCTTGTCATTCCCTTGTGATATCTGCATCGCAAGTATCTAATGATGCTATTAATTTGGGCATCACTATATGATCTAGAATTTTGTAAAATACTAAAGCCAGTAGTAACTTCTACCATGTCTCAAAAAAATGTAGCATAGGTTCAGGGTCCCTTGGCTCCCAAGAATTTGTAGCAACTATTCTCACTATTGAAAGAATAACTTCAGTGAAGAGTTGAGTATAAGGAGTTGAAGAAGTAAGTTATGCTTATGTGTAAATGCCACAATCATGAGGCTCATTCCCTTGCAGAAGCCATAACTTAGTTAACAACAAATAGAACCATTTAACTAGGTTATAGCTTGTTTCTTTCTAAAAATATCTGCTATGATATGTTTTTGTAAAATTTCTTGTGAACTTTGCCCATTTTTCTTGGTCAGCATTTTTTGTGTGGAGGATGTTGAGGTAAGTCACTTAACACCTTAAAAATGATCTCTCTATATATACATAAATACATACATACATGTATGTATGTATGTATGTGCCCTTGTGATCTTTATATATGTATGTATGTATATACATATATACATATGTATGTATGTATATATACATATGTATGATATATATATACATATGTACATATACATATATATATACATATACATATATATATATGTACATATATATATATATATGTATATATATATATATATGTATATGTACATATATATATATTTATGTACATATATATATATATATGTATATATATATATATATATATATGTACATATATATATATATATGTACATATATATATATATATATATGTACATAAATATATATATATGTACATATACATATATATATATATATACATATATATATATATATATGTACATATACATATATATATATATACATATATATATATATGTACATATACATATATATATGTACATATACATATATATATGTACATATATATATATGTACACATATATATATGTACATATATATATACATATACATATATATGTACTTATACATATATATATGTACATATACATATATATATGTACATATACATATATATATGTACACATATATATATGTACATATATATATACATATACATATATATGTACATATACATATATATATGTACATATACATATATATATGTACATATACATATATATATATGTACATATATATATATATATATGTACACACACACATATATATATATATATGTACATATACATATATATATGTACATATATATATGTACACACATATATATATATGTACATATATATATACATATACATATATATGTACATATATATATGTACATATATATATATATATGTACATATATATATGTACACACACACACACACACACACACACATATATATATATATATATATGTACATATATATATATATAAACACAGACACACACACACACATATACATACATGCATATACACACACACATACATACATACATACATACATACATACATACATACATACATACATATATATATATATATATATATATATATATTTCTATATGTATGTATATATGCATATAAACATAGATATCTTAGCATAATATAAAAATAACAAAACTCACTCAATAGGTAGCATGGCCATAGATGCGATGGCAACTCCTATTGGTAAGTAGATTCCTCTTTTTCTCTCATTTTTCATGTGTTTATTTCACTTGAACTATTATTTCTTTGGGGGAATTTTCTAATATTGGATTCATTTTATGTAGGAGGTGATGAGGACATTCTTGGATGTACAGGTGTGATGAATTTCTCGTGAGCAATGAAGATGGATTTTGCCTGAGAGTAGTAGGAGGTAATGAGGACATCCTAGGTGCTTTAAAGATTGTTCCTTTCTTAAAGATCTTATATCTTAATGGGGAATTTAGATTTTGGGGTGTTGTGGAAAATGAGATTCCACCTTCACATGCTTGGCCTTGATTAGTAGATAATATTAAACTAATCTCAAAACCAAGAGAAGCTCAACAATAACTTATGATTATGATAACTAATTGTGTGAATCTCTTAGTTTTAGGCATTGTTGAAGGACACCATAGCTCAATATGCAATTTCAATTCATATGCATATGACATTAGGTAGAGCTAAAAAATGAAACAAGTTTGCACTTTTGTTAGAGGTCTTTAATTAGGTATTTTAAGTTATAGATCATCATGAACATTATTCATGATGATGGTCTATAATTTTAAAAACTTAATAGACATATTAAATAAATTTAATCATGTTGTATTTTATCAGCTCCATTTATTGTCCATGTATTTGAAAGTAGGTGCATGTGCATTCTCGATTCATAATTGCAAAATCTTATTTTGGATGCAATAGAAAAATGACATGCACTAGAAGACGGGAAAATGATGTCACTTTTGTAGGTCTAGAACCTTGTTTGTACTTTAAAAATTGATCATTTCTTAAAGATTTTAGATGTTTTCTTGTGAGGGGGAATGAGCTTCCACATTCACATAGTCAGCCCCGATTAGTAGAGAATATTAAACTATTCTCAAAACCAAGTGAAGCTCAATATTAACCTATGATTGCATCATTACTATTCAATGTTTGTGGACAATTTTTTTTATTAATACAACATGCCATCCTAATTTTGATGACTGGTAATCAATCCAATAGTATTCCTACCAAATTCACATACCAATTGTGATGGAGGTTTGTGACAGCTTGTTGTAGGACCCATAGCATTTCTGTTGCACATAAATCACAATTGTGACAGTATCTTTGACATATTTTTGTTGCAATTCTTACAGTGAAAATGAATGATTTGCTAGAATAACACTATAATTTACAAAACTTATAGCCATCATAATTGTGATAGTAACCCTTGTCATCACAACTTGCAATGGAAAAAATTTAATGGTCATCCAATGGGAGCCAATTTTGATTGATGTTAGTTGGGCGATGGGTTACTATCATAAAATTGAAATGGCCCATCATTGTAATTTGGGCCCAAATGTAGTAGTGAATTGTAGATCATTTGACTAATATGAGTAGAAAATTTGACCAATTTTCATTGAAAAATGAGGCCAATTCTACTAGTGCACCCATACCTTGATTGCTAGTACAAGCTAGGATGGGAGTAGAGAGGATGCTTGGTTGTGACTTTACTTCGTTAGTATGCCTTGTCTGTATGAAAGGATATTGATGCCACATAGAGACAACAGGGAGCTAGAGTCTAAAGAGGTTACCAGGGTAACCTTAGAGTTGGCTCATGTGATGAAACTTTCCCACTTGCATAGTATATTTCCTACATGTTTTGTTGCCTCTGGAATTAGATGGTACTTGTGTCTTGGTACCTTTGAGATAGATTGCTATCAGGATTTCCTAGACCTAGATGTTGGTTATGACTTGTGGATTGTTATTTGTTTGGGACTTGAGACTATCTCCTCAACATGATGGGAGTGGGCCATTTAGGTTCCACAAGGTTGGGTAGTAGTGCTTTTTAGTTATACCATTGAGATCTAATAGCTGGATGTCAATGTTGGATGTCCTTATGTAGTTATTCTTTTCTTTCTAATCTTGTGTTCTAATGCATGGTTATATTCTATTATACTATACTTGATTATCAGAGATCTTACGAGATGATGTATTTTATTCATGATGTATATTCTTTGAGCTTTTCATACCTTGTGACTTATACAATAGATGATTATGCATTTTTGTTATGCTAAGTGACATATTTTGTAATTGTATATTATATAATTGGATTTGTACTTGTGCTTATTCCATGATGTGGATTTTGGTTATGTGTTAGATTTAATATTAATAAAACATTTACATGTGATTCAAAAACATGGAACCCTTATTTGTTTATGGATGGTTGTATGTATCTGATTGATTAATTCTGCCATGTTATCTCTTGTTTTTTATTATCTTTAAAAAAAAAATTTTGTCAAACTTAGTGAAACTTTAGGTTAATTTCTTTTGGGTTCCCTAGTGGGACATTACAATGTAAGATGACAAAATTCATAAGGAAGGTTTCATTGTAATAAATGATTGCATGCGAATAACCTAGTACGATTCAATGTAATGCATCAATGCTTCAAAATAAACAATACGTAAGCATACATCACACTGGATTTATGCTATGCTATTTACCAACTCATGTTGTAACTCTTACATTAGAAGGGAGTAAACTCAAATATTTTTTTGGTGTATGGCAAGAAATTTTTTTTTAACTCATACATTATAGGTCTTCTAGATTGAGATAATGCCCATACTCTCAATCTAATTGAGTGAATCTATTAGCTCCTATTGCAACTCAAACACTTGCAATTTTCAATATTTTGGTTCTATGCTTTCAAGGAACACACAAATTTCATTTGGAGAGATAAATGTATCATATACAACTAGGATTTTGATAGAAAATTCTTATCCAAGTCTACAACTAAACCTTTGACACAGGCTCCAAGTTCCAACACCTAATCTCTGACATGGCTTCTAATCATATTTATTTCTCTATTCTTTTACTCTTATAAAAAATAAAAGGCCAAATGTACAAATGTCAAAAATTATATACAAAATTCAATCAACATATAGGAGATACATTTTAAAAGCCAATAGATTGGAACAATAATGCAACCAATCTCATAAACAGGTGGAAAAATGACCTCTTATGATACTAAAGAGGCTCTCAGCTAATTAGGAGTGAATTGTTTTGTATTATGAGAAAAATTTTTGGTAAATAATGAAAGAAATTTATGTTTAATGAAAACATAAATAGAAATGTGTTTGAAAAAAAGCTTTAAAATTAGCATTTAAATAGTTATCAATACTTCTAAAGTCTATCTAATAACATATAGATTAATAAATTGAATAGTATGTATATACATAAATAAATGGAATAACATTTTGAATGGTAAAAATAGAAAAGATATATGATGTTATGCTTCGTTTACAATGAAGAGATTGACTCTACAAATTTATTATTTCTCATGAATTACTTATACCACCATGATTCTAACTTACTAAAAGTAAATATTAATTAATTTATTACTTGTAAATCTTATAGCTAATAGAAAATAAAATGTCAATTCTAAAGATATACAATATGGCATTTTTCCATTTTGAACCATTGGATTTGTTCCTTTTGAGAGCTTCAGATCTACATGCATAGTTTGCAAGTATATTCCTGAGAAAAATGCACAATCTTTCAAACAACATGCATTACAATATTGCAACATTTAATTCTATCCCTAATATTCCAAAAAGTTTGTAAAGATTGCAATCACTATGATGCATGAATGAGTGTTGAGATCAACATTCAGAGTTTGTTATTTTATGGCTCTTGAAGATTGTGAAACATTCTTTATTTCTTTCCTTCCTACATTAATTGGTGGATTTTGTCCATATCTAAGGTTGATATTCTAATTATAGCTTACATGACTTCATCTTTGAAAGGTACTGATGGTTGATGACATTAATTCATCCCATTTACCCACAATAAAAGCAACCTAACTACCACTAACTCATCTCAAATTGAAATCTCTAGGGCCATTTGCCCAGTACAAAATTGTCATACCTCATTCATTAGATGAATATTTTTATTTAGTGATTGGACCTTGCACTGCATCCAAGGATTATCTCCATTATGTTGAAAGATTAATATTATTATTACTCATTACAACTCTTTCTTTAATTGGCATGATAGGTGTATAAAGTAGAAATAGATTGAATACCTTGTCAAGCTCTCTTGTCATGTTATGTCATAATGGAAATGTTTGAGAATACCCAAGCCAAACTTTGAAAACCTACATTACTATTTACTATTTATTTAGGGATTAGAACCCTGCACTACATCCAAGGATTATCTCCATCAAGTTCAAAGATCAATATTATTATTACTCATTACAACTCTTTATTTAATTGGCATGACAGGTGTATAAAGTAGAAACCTATTTAATACCCTGCCAAGCTCTATTGTCATGTCATGTCATGAAGGAAATAGGTGAGAATACTTATGCTAATAACAAGAAGTTGGATCTAGCTGGGTTGCTCCATGCCAACAATGGCTATCTAGCTAGTTTGTTCAATTGCTTGGATGCCCCATCCTTATGCCTACCCCCATCGACATGGATGGAAACCTACGCCAGACTTGCTTGGCCATACTCTAATGGATTTGAATTTTATCCCAAGGAGATCTTGACTTACTTGACCCCAATCTACTTGTTAGAACATATCTTTTGTCTAGATTTATCAATCTTCAATTTACTTGCATTAACTCATGAAGAACTTCCCATCTATTGTTGGTTTCTCATAACTTCTCCAAATACACTGCTAAATTTTGCTGATAGTGTTGACCCCATTGTGATAGATGTTGCACCATATGCCCAATCTAGTGGTGCTTTATGGAATTTTAGGTAGCCAGTGTTCTCCTTTGTAATCTGCACACTATTGCCCATGCAAATGGAGTCAGGTGGAAGGTATATTGGGCATGGAAAATGGGGCATTGTATTATAGGATCATGTGTAGTCACAGTCTATATTTGTTTTGTAACAAAGGAGTTGGAGGAGTTTCAAGGTATAATGAGAAATATAATATTTGGGTTGAAGAAGGAAATCTACCACAAGCAAAAACAATAAAGAAGCTCTAAAAATAATGTCTTTCTCTCATCATCTATAGATAATATATGAGCATTACTATTTGTGTAGTAGTTAGAAGCAACAATTTCATAGACCTATTTTCATTGAGATTTTCATGGGCAAAAATAATTTTTACAGACAAAGATTCTGAAGTCATTGGAAAGGTTAAGGTTGGCACCATCCAGATAGCAAAAAAATACTCAGGTTTATTTCCTTTTCCTTTGAGTATGAGGGTTTTGTTATCTTTTTTGTTTTGTTTAAGCATGTTAGATAGAAGAATATAAATTTTTTACTATTTATTTATTCTAAAATATTTTAGAATATATTTTTTTCATTTGATCTAAAATAATCATCTTTTAGAATTCTTGATGCTATTATAATTATTATAACACTCAAATAATGTTTAGTTGCATGATTTAAAAGAACTTTTTTTTTTTTTGAGGCGATCTCCTTACATCCATATTAGATTAAGCCTAGTAAAAAAATTAACAAGATTTCAAAAGAAACCATTTATGATATCATCCAATGTGAGAAGTGCTTGGTGATCAACCCAATATATAATATTAAAAACCTTCACCTAAAACAAGTGGGTAGTAAATTTTGAGACTATATTTTTTAAGTTAAATAGAAAGAGACATAAGAGAGAACAACTAGTGAGAAAATAGAAAATAGAGATGGTAAATAAATATTAAGTTTTTTTTATTCTATTAGATGTAGTAGGGTTGTTTTGGTTGTCCCAATGTTTGTCATAATGATCTATTAGTCACTTTATTTGACATTTAGCATCTTTAATTATAATTTTTTATTTAATTTAAATATTAGAAAAAAATATTAAATATTCACCTAAAAATGATATATATAAAATACAAATAATTTAATTAAAAGGCATATAAATTTATTAAATATATATAAAAAGAACATGTCATAGACTAATAACTATTTCTTTCTTTATAAAAAATTGACATGACTTCTTAAATGTAATTGTCAAATTCCCAAAAAGATTAGGTGGAGTTACCCATATATATAAGAATATTCATTTTCAATGAATATTTTTTAATCAATCATGATTACATATATACTATAACTTTTAATCTTGCAATATGCATCATGTGTCCTAGGCTTGTTTTCATGCCCAAAATATGAGGGCAAAAACACAAATTAAATTTTTTTTTTTATAATAATAATAATAAGGTGCACTAGAGTTTTAGAGTTGAATTCACAAGTGCAAGAATTAGGTTACTACATTTCATCTTGAGTTTATAATTGTGAGAAGGAATACATTGCTAAGGTTAATCTCTTGTTATTAAATTGGTATCCACATTAGATTCATTATTGCATTAGTATTACAACAATGTATCAAAATTGCTCTAATATGTATCAGTGGAGTATAAGTACAACTATTGCATAGCCTAGACATCACAAAACTAAATTTCTATGATATCATGAATTAATTGTCTGACTACAAACAAAAATGATTCTAAAACTAAATATAATTGAATAAATGATCTATTGGGAGATGCTAATAAAAAATATAGCTAAAAAATTGAGTTAACTAGAATCTCAACTAAAATTTACTAAGAAAATTTATAATTGCAACACATCCCTTAACTTTCTTTACCAATGAACACTTAGAGTTACCTGAATTAATCTTTTACTAACAATTAAATTTTAAATCTAAATTTATTAGATACAACATTTCTAAGGAAAATAACAATATAAATTAAATTAACTATGATTAGGTAACACAATAAAACAAGCTTTCATATCCTACCACTCGAACATTAGAACTAATAGAATTATTTACATCATTAAATAACTTATATTACAACATGGAAATAACTTCTAACTAAACCTAAAATTTAACATTTCTAAATTAAACTACACTATTCCCTTTTTTTTTTAACACTAAACTAACTTAAAATTAAACAATCAAATACTAATTTAAACTAAAACTAGATCTACAAGTCATTAATTACTACTCCCATTTAAAAAACTTAAACTAATATAATTAAAAAAAAAAAACAACTTGTAATTAATAGAATTTTCCAAATGATACTATTTAATGAAAACTAGATTACTAAACTCTAAAACAATCTTAAATCTAAACTAACTTAAATCAAAACTTAGAAGAAAATAGCTAAACTAATTTAATAACTTAGAACTTAAAACTAACCTAACACCACCACTATGATAAACTTAACCATATATAAATGTTTAACCCAAGGAACTACCACAACCCTAATCTAAGCCTATCCTATACTTACCTAGGCTAAACCCAAAACTATGTGACACATGTCACATCACACCCCCACCCAACCCTAGGTTCTTGCCCTGACATCATCCATGCTGCTCAAGGCAAAGGGAAGCATAGGTTACAAAGGATTATGAGAGATTGGTGCACCAAGTCTGCAGGGGGTCATAAAGGTGGAAGTAATGTTGGCCAACCACAATAAAATTCATTTTCAAACAAATCTTACCTCATTTCCCAAGTGCTGACAGTACCATGATGACAGTCTGGCCATGGGCACGTGATCCCAAGTTTCTTGGTGGGGAGGAATTTCACATGGACATGGACCAATTTCGTATTTTGAAAACAAGAAAAGCTACCCTTGATCATTAATTGCTAGTTGTTTGGGTGGCGAAAACATAAGTTGCATATATATATAAAAAGACAAGAATATTCAAATCTGCCCCAACTAGCATGCGTAGGTACCTCTAACATGAGGGTAGCTTAAGAAGAGAGGGAAACCTAACCGCACCAGGGTAGGGTGAGTGGTGTAATAAAGTCCAAAATTTTATTAGGTGAGCTTCAAGTTAGAGATATAGGAATATATGTATATATATATTTATCATTTGTTTTGGACCAGCTTTATTCTCTTTTTTATATTTAAAGAATTTTGTAATGTAATTTCAAGGAATCTATTGGGAATATACTCTATTGTCCCAAGACCTTATATTTGCTTTCCCATACAAATTCTAGAGAGCAATTTGGCTTGTGGGAATGTACATTTTTGTCAACTATTTTTTTAAGTGTTGATTTGCAACTGAATCTATAACAAGGGTAGTATATTTTCTTCCAAATTTTGGTCTTACCAATTACTAGTCCAACAAGGAGGATGATTGATTTGTTTTTATCAACAATAATAAATTTATTTTGTTACCCAATACATATGAATTCAATTGAAGTTTCTACATAACCAATATTTCTTCCTTAACAAAATTAAAATTTGAAAATTGCATAATTGAGAAACATCATCATGTGATCTATTCCACATTTCACATGTCCATAAACTGAAATAACATAAGATACAATGCAAGGTTTTCTCAATATTTACTTTTCTATCAATCAACCTGGTTCAAGGCTCCATCGAGAAAGAACTAGTAAGAAAACCCAACCTCATTGCCAAATACATCAAAGTTTAAATACATTTTTACATTATGTTTCAATTTAAAAGAAATCTCTTCTAGGTCCTTCACAAGTGAATTCTTCCAATACCTTCAAAACCTCAAGGAAAATAAGGAGAAGAGGAGAACTAACCTGGGGTAAAACATCACAACATCAAGAACAATTTGCTGCAGTAGCAGAGCGAAAAATATGATAAGTAATGTTTTACGTTTTGTGTGTGTTTTAAATTTAAATGTTTTCAATAATGTCCTACATGTGGTGACATACCTAGAGTAGCAATTCGATGAGCTCTCCAGATATAGCCACCTAGGACCAGGTGTGTGGATTTTAAAATTAGAATAGTTGTTTTAATTCATAGTTGTGCTAAATCATTAAAGACAATTCCATCAAATACTGGTGATAGATAATAGGCAGTTACAAGAATACCCATGATTGCTGCATGGTATTGATGGTAAAGCATCTTTCAGATTCCTATTCTTAGCAGTTACAAGAATACCCATGATTGCTGCATGGTATTGATGGTAAAGCATCATTCAGATTCCTATTCTTAGCAGTTACAAGAATATCCATGATTGCTGCATGGTATTGATGGTAAAGAATCTTTTAGATTCCTATTCTTAGCAGTTATAAGAATATCCATGATTGCTGCATGATATTGATGGTAAAGCATCTTTCAGATTCCTATTCTTAGATGGAAAAGAAAACATTTTTATTACTACTGGACAGAAAGGCCAGTCAGACTTTGGTTATTAAAGAGCCAATCTTTTATGTAAAAAATGATTCGAACTTGGGGAGGAATGGGAAGTTTTATGTCTCCTTTGGTCTCCTGTGTTTTTTTTTAAAGATTATGGTTCTACTGTTATGCTTCATATATTTCTCATGGCAATTAGTTTAGGGAATAACAATTGCAGAAAAATGTACTCTGATGCGGGGTCAATATCTCGGGTTTGAACTGTTGGATTTCTCTCAAATTTTTATATGTCGTTTGAAACCTAGTTATGCCAAATATCAACAGTTGGATTGAGTAAATATTAAATGGTTCGAAAGTTATCCATGTCTAAGTGCAGGTCTATCCGAAGGCAGCAATAAGATATTTTGGGGGATTTTATTTTCAAAGTTTTGTTCATTGAATTTGATTTTAGTGTGTGATTATGAAGGTTGTAGATGCCCCTTGAAGAAACTTAGTTGAGTGACTGATTCCTCCTGAGCTTTCCAAGGTGTGTCTCTTCATCATTTTTGGTATCAGAGCTTGAGAGTTGTAGGTTGTGAAGTTATATGTTGAACGTCGCTGATCAAGATTCTTCAATAGGGTCAAACAAGATGGTGACCAATGCAGAGTTAGCGAAGAAAGTCAAGGAGCAAGAAGAACTTCTCCAGAAAGAGAATAGAGAGTTGAAGGGGATAGTGGCAGAATTAGCCAGTAAGTTGGAATATATGCAAAATGTAGTTGAGAAGAAATAAATGACTGACAATGAAGAAGATAAAATATCTGAGAACGAGAAGCCATTTTTTAAAGCTTTAAAGGCTTTGGGAGGAAAAATCGTTGAGTTACCTATGTTTACAGGAAAGATGGATGTTGAATTAGTATTGGAATGGATTGAAGCTGTAGAGAATCATTTTTGTGAGAAAGTTTTAGAATCACAGCAAGTTAAATTAGCTAAATCTAGAATGAAGGGAGCAGCCCTTACATGGTGGAATTTTGTGCAAGAAGAAAGGGTAAAAGAGGATAAAAGGAAGATTTGTTCATGGAAGAAGATGGTATCAATGATAAGAGAGACGTATCTCCCTGAAGACTATGAGGTACAGTTGCATCAGAAGAGGCAGAATCTCAAAAAAAGGGATATGGATGTCTGTACTTGTACAGAAGAATTTCAGAAGTTAAGTCTAAGGTCAAAATTTGCAGAACCTGAGAGTATCAAGGTAGCACGATACCTAAATGGTTTGAGGATTAACATACAAGAAGAGTTGCAGTTGCTAAGTCCTAACACCATAGCTAAGTGCTATCAGCTAGCTTTGAAGGTGGAAGAGAAAATCAAAAGGAGACAAGAAAATAACAACAGAGGCAAAGGAAGACAGCCATTCAGAGGAAGAGGTACATTGACAAGAAGAATTCCAAATTTTCAACCACAAACAGAGCTGCATAATGAAGTTAACAAGTTTGATAATTTCAGAGGAAGTTTTAGAGGTAGAAGGCCAAATTTCAGAGAAAGATCACCAAGAAGGACGAATGGACCAATAAGATGCTACAACTGTAATCAGGAAGGTCATATGGCACACAAATGTCTAGCAAAAGAAAGCTCTAGTACTCATGGTGAAAAGAGAATACACCTGGCACAAGAAGCGGATTTACAAAAAGATTCAGAAAGTTATGGTTATCCAGAAAAGGGGGAAGCACTTATGATGAGAAGAACACTGTTGAAAATGCCTGTCAAAGAAGAACCACCACAAAGGAAGTCCATTTTCAAAACTACCTATAAATCTGGAGGAAAAGTTTGTAAGGTACTGGTAGACTCTGGTTCTACAAAAAAATTTGTGTCTCTTGAAATGGTGGAAAAGTTAAAGCTACCAAGAATACAACACCCGTATCCTTACAAAGTATCTTGGTTAAATAAAGGACAACAGACTATAGTAGAAGAGCAAGCTTGGGTGGAATTTTAGATTGGAGCCTATAAAGATAGATAATTGTTTGATATTGTTAATATGGATGCATGTCATTTAATTTTTGGTAGACAATGGAAATATGATCTCAAGGCACATCATAATGGAGTGAAGAATATGTATACCATTACAAAAAATGGAAAGGTCATTGAATTGATACCTTTAGTTGAGCCAAGTCAAGAAGAATCAAAAGCTACAGAAGCCAAAGTTATGGTGATGGGTATGAAAGAATTTTTGAAAGAGGTGAAAGGAAAAGTTTCCACTCTTTGCACTGGTTCCTGTACTCAAAAATAAATTACAGAATGATGCTGAAAATCAGACTGAGGAAGAAAATTTAGAGATGGAGTCTTCAAACTTGAAGGTGGAAGTGACAGAAAAGAAGAACGAAAAGGTGCCTGAAGAAGTGGAACCAATTCTGGACAAGTACAAAAAAATTATAGCTGATGGAATACCAAGAAGTCTCCCACCAGTGCGAGAAATTAGTCATTGTATCAATCTCATACCAAGATCAACATTACCCAACAAGGCGGAATATAAGCTAACACCAAAAAAAAATGAAGAAATGGAAAGACAAATTGAAGAATTTTTTGAAGCTATTAAAGAGGTCCAAGATCAAGTCAAGTTGCAGCTACAAAATTCAAATCAGAAGTACAAAGAAGTTGCTGATCAGAAAAGAAGAGAAGTACAATTCAAAGTTGGTGATTTAGTATGGGCATATCTGAAGAAAGAAAGGTTACCTTAAACGAAGAATACAAAGTTACTACCCAAGAAGGTTGGTCCTTGTCAAATTCTAGAAAAATATGGACATAATGCATACAAAATTCAATTACCTACAGATTTTGGTATTTCACCCATATTCAATGTTTGTGATCTCACACGATACAAAGGTTTTGAAACACAAGCCGTACATGAAGATTCAGTAATAGAAGACCTGCAACAAGTACCTAAACCAGCACCACCTCAATTGGAGAAAATCCTAGATACAAAAATAAAGAAGACTCGCAGACAATAATACACTCAATATTTAGTCAAATGGAAGAAAAAACTAGTGACAGAGGCTATCTGGATGGATGAGAAACAAATCAACAAGTATGGTTCATCTGTTCAAGATCTCATCTCAAGTAGACTTGAGATTCTTTCTACAGGGGAGTATGCTACAGTAGCAGAGTGGAAAATATGATAAGTAATGTTTTACATTTTGTGTGTGTTTTAAATTTAAATGTTTCCAATAATGTCCTACATGTGGTGGCATACCTAGAGTAGCAATTCGATGAGCTCTCCAGATATAGCCACCTAGGACCAGGTGTGTGGATTTTAAAATTAGAATAGTTGTTTTAATTCGTAGTTGTGCTAAATAATTAAAGAGAATTCCATCAAATACTGGGGACAGATAATAGGTAGTTACAAGAATACCCATGATTGCTGCATGGTATTGATGGTAAAGCATCTTTCAGATTCCTATTCTTAGCAGTTACAAGAATACCCATGATTGCTACATGGTATTGATGGTAAAGCATCATTCAGATTCCTATTCTTAGCAGTTACAAGAATATCCATGATTGCTGCATGGTATTGATGGTAAAGCATCTTTTAGATTCCTATTCTTAGTAGTTACAAGAATATCCATGATTGCTGTATGGTATTGATGGTAAAGCATCTTTCAGATTCCTATTCTTAGATGGAAAAGAAAACATTTTTATTACTACTGGACAGCAAGGCCAGTCAGACTTTGGTTATTAAAAAGCCAATATTTTATGTAAAAAATGATTCAAACTTGGGGAGGAATGGGAAGTTTTATGTCTCCTTTGGTCTCCTGTGTTTTTTTTTCAAGATTATGGTTCTACTGTTATGTTTCATATATTTCTCATGGCAATCAGTTTAGGGAATAATAATTGCAGAAAAATGTACTCTGATGCGGGGCCAATATATCAGGTTTGAACCGTTGGATTTCTCTCAAATTTTTATATGTTGTTTGAAGCCTAGTTATGCCAAATATTAATGTTTGGATTGAGTAAATATCTACTGGTTCAAAAGTTATTCATGTCTGAGTACGGGTCTATCCAAAGGCAGCAAGAATATATTTTGGGGGATTTTATTTTCAAAGTTTTATTTATTGAATCTGATTTTAGTGTGTGATCCTGAAGGTTTTAGATGCCCCTTGAAGCAACTCAGTTGAGTGACTAATTCCTCCCGAGTTTTCCAAGGTGTGGCTCTACATGACAATTCAAGCATACACCCCAATTTGGTTTTACACAATAGGTCCAAGCATAGAACCTGACTAGGGGGGAGGTGGATTTTCCCAATGGGAGACATCAATCACCATACCATAACATAGCCCTTTCGAGGCTAAAACTTCAAGGACTTCCAATGTTTACAAGGCCCTTTTGAGGCTATTACCACAAAGATTTTCTTTCCTTTCCATATCAAGATTTCACAATATCAAACAAGGTATGTGATGACAAGTAGGGGCCCATACACTCTACCCTTTTTTCCTCCTCTTACCATGAGAGGAGACTCTACACCATTGAGGTCCAACTAAGGCCCTTCCCCCCGTACATGGCCAATTCTTCCCTATCCAAGGGTGAGTAATGCAAAAAAAATCCTCATGAAATCCTCTCAAAACAAAACATCAAGACAAGCATAAGAATAACATCAAGAACAAGTTAAAACCCCTCCAAATCAGTCCCAACACACAAGCAAGCAAAAAAAAAGAACAACACAATGCCTTATGCATGATTCAAGCATGAAAAATATGGAGAAAAAATCAAAAGAGTGAAGAAATCCTACCTTTACAAAAGTTATGGAAACTGGTAATTTGAGAAGAGCTTTTCCTTTTCTTCCTTTAATCTTCAAACTTTCTCCAAAACTAGAGATTGAGTAACAACCCCAAAACTGCTCCAAATTGCTTCTAAGTATGATCCTTAACTCAACTAGACTTCAAGTAAGCTCAAGATGGAGTTTTGAGTCACCAACTCAAGTAGGAGACAATCAATTTTCGAAATCAACCAAAAATAGGGTTTTTGAGTGACCCTAAAAGTCAAATAAAGAGACTTAAGGGGTTAGAAAGTGCTCCCCACCCATGTCCTTACCCCTAGGGTACTTAAATTTAATGTTTTTAGGCCTTAAAGACTTAATAGGAATAAACAAAAGTTAGGAAAAATAGTAAGACCAAAGACAACCTTCAAAGAATTACACTACAATGATAGCACAATTTAATGAGGGGTTCAGTTCTATCTTTCCATTGAGTTTCTCGGCTAAATTTCCTATACACTCATTGCACACATCAGTAGTTCAAGAAACACATGTATATATGTCTATAAGAATATGTATCATGAAATTCATGTAAATTAAAATATCCATTTTTATATAATCAATTGTTTATCTCATTCTATTCATTAAAATTGGAAAAATCAAAGTGTTAGTTCTGCATTTATTCACTTCATCATCGTACATGTTCATAAAGCATTAAATGAAAAAATTAGATATCTAAAAGTTAAGCATCACACATCATAAATAGCATAATAATGTTCAGTGCATCAAATAATGTTCTGACATATCGAGTCATGAGTATCAATATAGTAAAGTATCAACTAAGCCACGATGGGTTGGGGTGAGGCCTCACACTTGCACTAACATGCATCTCATTACTAGATCAAAAATTTAGAAAAATATACAATAACATATATAATATCAACTTCTAATATAATTTTGAGAAATCATTTCATTGATGGTGTAGTGAAATTATTTCATATCTAGAATACAATTGTATTTATTGTGATTTCAATATACTAGTTGTTTTATTGAAGATATATGTGATGATTAGGTTATTAGTTTTTTAAAACATGTTTCAACAAATTAAGGACCACTAACCATATTAATATTCCTCATAATGGATACAAAGTTTAAATGACAATCACTCATCAAACTACCTGTGTAAGATGCCCCTAATGAAGGAAATGATTTTTAAAGTGCACAACTAGAGTGGACACCTATTGGACATCATAATGCATTTTATGAATTTATGTGTTGCTATCCCTCTTGAGAGACTCTCTCACGTTGTTAGGGGAGAAGGTCTACTGGATGGTATAGAAACACCATTTATACAAAAAGAACATAACAAGAAGAACTTGATAAACCCTACTAACCATGCTACCAAGATGTATTCAAGGTTTGATTCAATTTAGTATAATAATTAAGCATGCAATATTCTAATTTTTTAAAATTTATTGTTTATAAATTGATATAAATATATTTATACTTGTATATACAGATATCATTATGCTTTTGGACTTGATGATAATAGAGGAAAACCCAAATAAACATGCAAAGGTTACCAAGATTTGCAAAGAAAAGGGGTTGTAAAACCCACTTTGTGTTAGAGTTATGTATGGAAGACTAGATATTTCCATCATTACTTATAATGAGTCTAGTCATCAAGATGCTAATGGTGAATTTTTTTATGGAAAGGATGACCCGTCTGGTGATCCAAGGAGTATGGTTGCACCAAGATTGTCAAATAAATATAAATCTTATATTGAGTCATTGTTATTGATTGGTGTGGGGGTTGCAGCAATATGTGAGCAACATTATTTTGATCTTGGTCTTACAAAGTTAATGAATAAGAGGGACACATATTTGCTAAGAAAAGATGTAATGAATGCATGAAAAAGGGTGTGTTCCCTTTGATCACAAAAAATGAAAATGATGCTAAAAATGTAAGTTTATGACACATAAAGGAGAAAGACAACTTCTTCTACTATAAAACACCCAATAGTGGAGAAAAATTTTCATGGTTTCAACTTTTTCAACAAACAAATATGTTGTGAGTATACCAATGTCAACTATATTAATATATTTTAGTTTAGGTCATCTGAAATTTATCTAAAATCTTAATTTAATAATTTTTTCATGTGCAGTATGAGTTATATATATTGCTTGTATTTGATGAACAAGAGGTTGGTGCACCTATTACATGGGCCATATCCTCAAGAAATAAAGTTGAGGATATACATGGGTGGCTAGTAAAAGTTTACAAAAGAAGAAAGTAATTTAAAGAAGATTGGTAAGTCAATGCATTCATGACAGGTGATGCTAGTGTTGAGATTGAAGTAATCATGTTTGATTAACCTCCAACTAGGTTTGATATATGAGTTTTAAAACTATACATTTCATTATTTAAACATATAATTTTATTTAATAATTGATTGTGTTTGAATGCTACTTATTAATGCTTATAATGTAACTTGTAAATTATCTTTTAATTCTAGAGTATTTTTATGTATCTGACATGTATGCAGGGCATGGTTGAAGAATGTATACAAGTGAGTCAATTTTACTTAAAATACATGCAAAGTTATATTTTTTAACATCATAGCTTGATATTATATTTTTTATTATAGGTTTGTAAGCAATAAGGATGTTGGAACAAATATGTTCACTAGACTAGGTGAGATAATGAATTCCATAAGTGACAATGGAGATATCACTACTCATCTAATAAAAGAATTTATGGATGAATTCAAAGAACAAAAAGAGTTTATTGATTAATTTCGAAAGACTTGGTGTCATGATGAGAGATGCATTAGTAAGATCGTATACATTATTCATTACATTATATTTTTATTTGTATTGCTTAGTTCTTTTATTATATATATGCTAAGACATTATCATACTTTTTTCATAGAAATGTGGGAATTTTTTTTTAGAGATTTCTCGCACGTGAATCAAGAAACTAATGCTTCCATAGAGTCATACCACATGTACATCAAGAGTCACTACTTGATCAACTATTTTAGAAAATGCACAAGGAGAATAGATTGGCTTAGTCATGTTCTTATTCATAGGATAGAGCCATAATATAAAAAAAAAAAGACACTTGTAGTTATTTGGGTTCCTAACCTACTTCAAAAAGGAGAGATACTACATAACTTCTTTAGAGAGATAAAAAAGAATAGTAGATATAGATTAGTACCCATATGACCTTCCTGATACATTTACAATTTGAACTTAGACCATTTCAACCAAATGGTATCTTGTAAGGAAATTTGGACCAAATTTGCAAGTGTGTGATTGTGAGTGGGCAAAAAGAGGTAACACATACAAACATGTGCTGAAGATTTTAGGTCTACTAAAGAGAACCAATATAAACAAGCAAGGTCAACTGATTGGTAAGTTTCATTTGAGAGTTAATTTTAATACTTATATAATATAATTGATTATAATATTGTTAAGACCTACTTAAATTGATCTTAAATGCGGATGATGTTACAACATTGGTTGAGGATAATGACAAAGTTGAAGGGAATTTTGGTCATGAAAACTATAACATTGGTAATAAGAATGTGTGTTTACAAGTAAATATTAAATTATTTTATGGATCAAAAAGTTAAGAGATTCTTTTTTCAATTGCAAATGGTTCTATACCTTTAGAAGATCAAGATGTGCTTAGAGTCAACATTGGTGAAGCTAAGAGAACTGGTAAATTTTTAATACCTTTTTTTTCTTAAGAAATATTTAGTCTTTTAAAATAGCACTTTGACTTAACAATTTTTATTTTTTTACTATAGATGGTGTGAGATCATTTGATACTTCTCATGATGAACATCAAAATTGCATTGATTATGTAAATTCATTTATCCAAAATTTGTCAACTAGAGAAGAATATGAAAAATAAATATTCGTTTAGCATGTTGGGGGATTTAGGAATGATATGCACACATCTCTTGCTTCAAGTTCCAAATTTGAATCAATTCTTGGCTCAGAGAACATGCCTATGAGGTGAAAGGCACCATGGTTTAGTCTAAGCAAAATGCATAAGCATTGATCTATTCATAAAAAAATTCTATGTACATCAATATACAATACAATATCCTGTAAGATCTCAAAACACATGATACTAGATACATCAAATGAATAGAATTTTTTAAGATAAGAGAAAGAATGATAATGGTACCACTGTATTAACAAGCATCCAATAAGTAGCAATGTAAGTGGGACCCAAATGGTACACTGCCTCCCGACCATGTGGTCAGCTAATAAGGTTCTCACTCCCATAGTGTAGGAGAGATAATATACAATCCACACATAGATAATAAAATCATAAAATATTCATAGACAAATAATCCTAATAGCCAAAACTACCTCAAGGGTAACACAAACTACCAGGAAGAAAAGATAATCAAAATCAAATGGACACTCATTCTAATACTAACATCTCATATGAAGTCAACATACAAATACCAAGACCAAAATATACAACCACCTTGAAATCAATATCAAGTGTCACAAGAAAAATGACCAACAAATAACAACTGTCATCAATAAAAGTAAACTACCGATCACTAACTTCAACAATAAAAATATCACAAATGAATAACAAGTCATTTATTAATAAATTAAACTATAAAAAATAAATCACATCTAATCAATGAGTAATAACTCAAAATAAATACACCATCAAAAGTAATATCCAACAAGTACACCACTAGAGGCAAATATATTAAAAAAATCATGAAGGAGACTTAGGCTACATAGTATAGAGTGTCATCACATGAGCCAACTCTAAGGTTACCCTTGCAATCTCTCAAGACCTTGACCCCCTAGTACTCTATGTAGAACTAGGATACCCTCTCATGAAGATGAGGAATCCAGTCATGCTTCTCAAGGTATCATCTACATCTCATCCTTAGCCTATACAAGCACTCATGGTATGGATGACGACAAAATCTCTAACATATCTTTTTAATGTATCTCAAGGAAAGGGCTAGGCAAGATATTTTAATTACTATGTTATCACTTGTTTCACAACTTATAATGAGTTACCTTGGCAACCACTTTGGGCCCTGGACCCCATTGCAAGCCACTCCCATAGACATGCACCTATAATACCTTCCCAAAAATTGCAAATCACAATAGCATACGATATCACAAGACTAATATTGATCAAATTTGGTTCCTTAATAGGCAACCCAAAAAATAACATTGGTTCTCAAAACCCAAGTTCTCATAAATGATCAATAACATAAAGCTCATAAAAATTAAATCTCAATTTAAATAATAAAGTTCATCATGACATCTAGTCAAATAATCATAAAAGAAATATGAAAAACCACTTCTAGTTCACATCCAACTTGGCCAACTAAACAACCCACAAAGAAAAACCATCATGAAAATAAACATCACAAGACTATAAATAGAATATTAGAAAACACATAGTTTTCAGCCACATGATTTAATTCCACCAATTTCTCTTGTTTAGTTTGGGTCATAAGGATGTGTTTAGAAATAAAGTAAGAAAACATATGTTAATATAAATTGTTATTCTACTATACTTATTTAAAATAATAATTATTTAAATATTTAATCTTTTTGTGCATGTAAAATATCATACAATATTATCATAAAGTCAAATAGTTATTAACTAAATGATTACAAAGTGAACTCCACCACAACTTCTCTTAAAATATAATAAGATTATAAATATTTATTTATTAACTTCCCTCTTGCATTAATAAATATAAAATCATTTATATGCAATTAAGAGTTTAATTAGACTTAAAGAATCAATAATGATAAAATCCACTTAAACTAAATGAGTAATATTTATTTGATTTATGAAATTAATAAATTATTTATTTATTTGTTTTAATTTAATTAATTAATTTTTTAAATAAATGAATTCGAAAATTAAATTATATAAAATAAAAATACACATGCAATTAATATTTTTGCATGTCTTTTATCTCCCAAATCATGCAACCATACTATACTTCGTTTTCTATTTTTAGCATATTTATATTCACATGCAACCCTAGTATACTTAGCTTTCTGTTTTTTAGCATATTTGTTTTCACATGCATGTAACCTTACTATACTTAGCTTTATATATTTTTTAGCATATTTGTTTTCACATGCATGCATAAGTTCAGTTAAATCATGCTTTCCTCTCAAATAATCTTTTTTCTTTTTCTAATAAATTTTACAATTAAATTATTTTAGATATAAGAATAATATTTATCTATATTTAGAAAATTCATGATAATCACAAGATCTTAATGACAAATTTAAAGCTGAAAATCTAATTGTTCAATTTATTATTTTCTTTCAATTTTCTAAAATTGAATTTTCCCTATATTAAAAAGGAGTTTTAAAAAATATAGTCATAATAATTTTTCACAATTTTTCCTCAGTCAAGTTATCTTGATTAATAAGTTTTCCATTCCGAAATCTGCAAAATAATTCCTTATTCAACAATCACTATAGTAAATGAATAAGCAATATGCAAACACTTAAGAAGACAGATCTTTCAATAAAATTCTACAATGAGTTTTCAAACCCTATCTCAAAACCACGGCTAAAATTTGAGACAATCCATGAATGCATGCAAATCAAAACCCTTTGAATCTTTCAACAATTCCTTTGATCTAATTTTGAATTTTTCTCCCCAAAACTTGCGTGTAATTATAAAATGAGCTCTAAATCTCTGATAAAGAACTCTCCTTAAACTGAGGCTCTTAGTGTGCAATCATGAGAGGGAAGTTATTGATCAATTACTGTTTATTACTTTATTACCTTTTACCTTTTCATGCACAACTCTTTTAGATATTTAATTACAAAATATCTTAATTTAAATAATTAGCTTTCTCTCTTTAATTAATTTTCAAGCATTTTTAATAATATATTTATTAATTTAACTAATAACATTATTTTGAGTTTATTATTAAAATAAAACTCCTAAATAATTATCATTAAATTAAATAAATATAACTAATCACGATTAGAACTATAGTTTTATATTTAAATTTCATTCTTTTATATTTTATTTTCTTTTAGTTTATTAATTAGTGCAACCACTAATTAAAGCATAGTTTATTATTTAAATTAATAATAATAATTAAAGCTCATTGTTTAAATGCAACTTTAATTTAATTATTATTAACTAAATAATTATAATAAAGCAATTTTAAATCCTTAATATTTTAATTCTCTTTTTGTCTAGCTTCTTAAATTAAACTTTTAAATTAAATTTTTAAAAGTAAAGTACATATTTAATTAATTAATAATTAATTAATAATCAATTAAATACCATCATATTCTAATTTCTCTTTACTCAATTTTCTAAATTTAGACTTCTAAATTAAGACTTTTAAATTAAAGCACATATTTAATTAGTTTTTTGATTAATTAAATATTCTCATGCTTTAATATTTTCTTTTTAATCAAATATTATTTAATTATATAATTAACCCACTTATTATAATTAAATCATTTACCAAATAAATCAGATAGTGAAATGCACATGAAAATAACATTACTAAAACAAATAGAAACTTAAAATCAAACAACGTAGGTAAAGATAGACTCGTGGGTTTTAAAAAGGTGGAAAGTCCGTTATGAGTCCTCCTTGCAAGACAAGTATTTAGGCTATGGTTGGGATAGGACTTGAACATTATCTCCCCATTCTTACCATTCAGTTATTGTGATAGGGCACACTCATCTTAGCTATTCAGGAAAGTTGATGCTCAGTATCTACATTTTGCATAAAAGACGAGCATGTACATGTATATAAATATGTCTAAACTAAACAATAAATGGTAGAGAGTGGTACATCATGAAGATTCTGACTAGTAGGTGACTGGAGTTGTTTGCCTATATAGCCCATACCCTACTCTTCAGATAAAATAATGCATCATTACAAATATGAAGTAATTATCATTAAAGAATCATTTGACATTGCTATGAAAGAAATCATATTTATTAACTATGAATCATTAAAGCATCATTAATGCACCAGTAACCATAATCATTAAACAACTCATGAAATATAGTTAACTAAGTAATCATCATTGATAGATTTATAGTCCAAGTTATGAAATAATATCTTTGAAACTAATACATCCATGGAATAGGCATAAAAGAGTTTTCTAAATATAATGGAAAAACAAATTATGGGTGAGCACTACATAATATATTATAATGCACACAAATGTGTTTTTGATTAGGTAAAATAGGTTTTATAGGGATCTTGAAACCCAAAGTTGAACCACGAAAAGAGCTAGAAAAATAGTCTAAGAAAAGCACAAAAAATTGCCTCAAAAAGGCCAGAGACAAAGTAAGGCCCGAAGCCAGTGACCCAAGGCCAAAAAGTAAAGGACAGGTGATCAAGCTAGTGATTGTCCATGTCCATGGCCTACAAGATATTAGCAGCAACATTATCCTTCTGGTTGGTCTCACCCACCTAACTCCTGGTAGGAGTATTCAATTGGTTCCCCTAATTTGCCTGGTTGCTGGCCTCTTTTTGAAGAACATCCCGGTCGTAACCATGCTCTATTTCCTACTCCGCTTCCCTTTTAAGGCCAGTGGTCGTCAGATAGTCCCCCAAATTGACAATGTTCCCATTCAAGGTATGAAGGGTGTCCACAATCTATTTGGTGATTATTTGGTGGACCAAATCTAGCCTTTGGACCTTCTACTCAAGCTGGGTGATCTTGTCATCGTGATGGTCTCTAGAGACCTGACCTCTGTCTTTCTACTAGTTTCCCACTTGGTCATTTCTTCCTCTAGCATCTTGGTCCTTGTCAGTTCCCTGGTTGTTGGGTTGGTTGCTCCTATCCTTCAGAGCCTCAATTTCTTGAAAAAGCCACTTGATGGACCAAAAGTTGTCAATCAGACTATTCTTTGCATTGTTCAAGAAATTGAAGCCAGTTTCACGCACATTGTCAGAAAGAACCAAAAGAGCAGGGTCAATGAGCTCATCGTATTGGGTGCTTTTGTCAACATCCTGTAGCACCTTGATTTTGGCAAGTTCTCTTATAATGCCTAGACTGACTTTGTCCCCATAGAAATTCCTCCAGGCTCTCCTCTTATTCTTTCTAATAACCTGCCCCCCTTTTTCAACCATGATTTCAATCATCTCCTCTGAGGGTGAGATGGGAACCTCTTGAGGAAAATTGGGCTGGGTGGGGTTAGGGTGCATGTCAATAGGGTCGCTAGGGTGTTCCTAGGGCAGGACCTGGTTGACTTTTCTTTTCTTAGGGTTATCCTTGGGGTCCATATTGGTCACCGCCTCCCTCTCATTTTCTCTCCCCTTGTCTTCTTCCATCTCATAATCCTTCCTTGTCTCCGAATCCTCCTCCTCATAACTCGTATTAGACTCTGCTTCATTATCACTGGCCACTTTCACCTCCTTGAAGTGAGGAGAGGGGGGGATGGGAGGAAGACATCTGGGGCTCTTCTTGCTTGGGATGCTGGGATCATGGGTTGTCAGGGTAACTTTGCATGGGATGTTAGTTTTCTTTGATTTCACTTCAACCTCATCCCCAAAATTAGAACTGGCAGTGTCCTTCGAAGCATTTCCCGAGACCCCAATGGTTTTACCAATAGTGAGGGTTTTCAAAAACTCATAGACCAGAAGAAGGAGACCCTCATGGAGGGTAGGGTTTTTAATAGGGCATTTCTTTAACCCCTCTATATTCTTGGCCATGGAGGTGAAAATGTAAAACATAAGAGAAATTTTCACTTTATGTCTAAAATGATTTAACAGAACAAAATGATGAGTCCTGATTCTATCAAACCTGGGGTCAAGAGTGACATATTCAATGATAATCCTGAGAACATACCTCCAGAACTTTTTGATGGACTCGATGTCATAGAAGGTGTCAATCTTGACCAGTTTGCTTTTCTCCTTATCATCCTTGACAAAGTCATTCACAGTGTTGGCAGACATCTTTTTGTCCCTATAGAAGTTCAATCTATCCTAGGAAAGGCTAGTTACCTCCGCAATAAGACCCTCAGTGATTTGGTGGGAAACACCATCAATTTTGACCCTGCCATTTTGTGAGGAATCAACCATAGCTTTTGTGACCCCCACGTCAAAACCATGAAGCTCATGATTGTGTTGCTATTGATTATCGCACAAAAATTTGAATTATTTTTACAATAGAAATTGAGCTCGTGATGTGGATCTTAGATCTTCATGATTGTGATAAATTTGTTTGATGAAATTGCTATGAATGAATTTCTAAACTAGCTATATATATTATATGTTATATAATATGTATAGAGATAGCCAAGAGATATCAAGACTTTAATTTTTTAATGTGGGTATTTCTATCTTTTTTTTTTTTTTTTCAAACAAATGATCTAGATATGTTCATTCTAGCTAAGTTATATATGGTCTAATACTTTTCCAATTGAAAATGTATATTAAATGCTTGTTTTACACTAGTTTGTATCCAATTACTAAAGAAATGAAATTATTTCAGAAAACTGAGATTTTAATAACTCTTACTATTTTTAATGATATATTTTTAATAACACACAAACATCATTTTATAGAGCTCAAAGTTAAGAATCTTATCATATAGATTTTATAGTGTTTTAATTAGATATAATATATTGTAATTAAAAAATTCTACAAGTATGTAATAATTAAAAAGGCTCTACATGCAAAAAAATGCTATATGTGAATATGAAGGTTGCGAGATTTTTAGGCCCGAAATGGAGGTGACAAAATCAAAAAAAGCAACCCAGATATTTTGATAAGTATGGATACTCTATAGAAAATCATAATAAATCTCAATGTAAAAACTTTGGGAAAATAGATCTTAGATTTATGGTTTTGACGACCAACAGTTTTGCAACTCTAGAAGAACATGTAGGAAGAAATCTAATTCATTCATGGGTAGATTGGCATCAAGGATTTTAGGATTATCCAGTAATCCCCACTAAATTCTTAGGTAACTGTGTAATCCTAGCTCGTCTCCCTTTCTCTACTGTGGAACAACTAGATAACCAAATCAAAATTTTCAATCTGACAAGATATGTGCAATCCATGTTTTTCATGCCATCATTCCAATCAAAGAGTATATCTTAGATGGACATGATCCCTTTGGTTAAGTTGGTCTATAAACCTAATTCCCCTCCATCATACATTCCTCCCCATTGTAGGTTTACGAATACCACTCAGCAAGCTAACCCTAAGGTATCTTCAGGGTCACCCCCAATTAAACCCCAAGATAGGCCCATTAGTATTGCCATGGAAGCCATTGATGAAACTTGGTATAATTTCCTTAAGAAAGGTTTTCTTTCCATCTAGAATGGTCCTATAAAAGATATTCCTCCGTTAACGGACTGGTTAAAGGATAACTATCAGGATCATGTAAGCATCTTCCATCATTCGGATAACATTCTATTTTTAAAATGTGAGGAAGAATCTATCAAAAAAGAGTTTATTTCTACTTCTGAATGTTTTTTTAAAGGTCATTGTGTTAAATTCATAGAATGGTTTCATAACTTTAATATCAAAATGGTTGACTGCATGATTCCCTTATGGTTTTCCATGACTTCTCTTCCCCCAGAACTGTGTGATGTAGATATTATTTATTCATTAGGTTTTGTAATTGGGGAAGTAATAGTTATTGATGCATCTTTTTTCTACTATAATTATATTAAAATTCTCATAAATGTCAACATTAAACACCCATCAGAAATCCAAAAGAAAGTCAAAATTGGTAAAGCCTCTTATGATATCAAATTTCAAATCTATAAAGGGAAAATCATTGACATCTTGAGATCTGATGAGTTACACAAGATCGGACCTAAGATCCTTCCCCTTACCATGGACTTCAGAAGAAAATTTCCAAAATTGAGCTCTGTGATAAACAACAGGAACCAAGAACAAGGTAAAGAAGACTGCCATCTAAAGCATCAGAATGGACAGAATACTTAGAAAGAACCAAGGCTCTCTATAAACATATTCATAGTAGATAAGGTGAAAGATCCTGTATCAGCACCAATGTTAGATCACATGGAGAAATCAAAAAGATAGAAGGTTGGGAGCTCCTCAAAGAATTAAAAAAAACACAAGAAAGGAACATACATTACCAGAAATGACACTCTCAGGAAAGGAAATGTTTTTAGTAAATCACAAGAGTAGAATATCAAGGAAAACATTATTGTGATTTAAAAGAAATTTGCTCCAAAAAAAATTAAGATACTATTAATGATGAAAAACAAGGAAATTGCTTAGCTATTTCTTTAGCAGATATGGAAAATAAGAATTTAAGAACTAATAAGGAGGTAAGGGGTGATCTAGACTAGCCCAACATAGAATCTGACCCCCTTGTGAGATACATAGCACAGGGCATAAAGAAAGAGTCAACAAGCAGTGATAAGGAAGACACATTAAAAACTACTCCTAAGGTAGGAAACAAAGAAGAAGTTGGTTAGAATAAAGTAACTTTAGGCAAGATAGGAGAAATTCTCAGAAGCAACAAAGTCCCTGGTACTGGAAATGACAGAATCACAAAGTAGTTTGAGAATTCAGATATATTAGAAGTAGAAAATGTTCTTCTATTTTTGACACCAGATATGGGAAGGATGAACATTTCATTCACTTCAGAGGAAAAAATCTAGGAAAGATCACATACAGAGAGAGAAGCTAAAACAGAGCATTTGAGTCGCAACTTTAAAGGAATCAAAGAATTTAGAGGAATCTCCAAATTTTGGTAGACCCTGGCTGAGCATGCTTCATCCCCCTTTACTCTAGAGAGGGACTAGGAAGAATCCTCAACATCACATCAAATAGGACATTTAGAGGAAAATCAACCAACTTTGCCTTTGGCTGTAGACAACTTGGAGAAACCACTCGAAATACTTAGTAAATGTTGGCAGACTCCCGCTATAGTTAGCATCTCATTTAGCACTCCTTATAACATGACATAGAAGATGCACAAAGGAGAGACTCAAGCAGAGGATTCTCTATTATCAGTGTTCCAAGAATTTTTGAATGAAGAAGGACTCTTAGACCCTTCAAACACTAAAATAAATATGACAAAGGATGAGGAAGTAAAGATGAACCAACTTGCCAAAGAGTTGGCCCAAGTTTTTTGTCCAAACAATCTTGATAAGACATTGGAATCATAGAAGAAGGAACTAGTTCTAAGGGTCCTTAGATTTGGTGGCGAGAACTATTTTTGTGAAAATCTTAGAATAAATATATTGAACATTCAAATGGAAGATAAGGCAACAACATTTACCAAACAATTGGACATAGCTAATCAGATTATTGAAGAAAATAACTTAGAATATCAGGAACAGTTATTAGAAAATAAGATTGACATAGTTCAGAATGCAGAGGGCAATATTGGACAACTTGGAATCTGCATGACACAAGAAGGGCCTAAAGCTCCATGCTATGGGAAGACAAAAGGTAAAAGAGGAAGAAAGTCACTAAAGGAACTTAGAGAATCAGAGAGCCTCAACAAGGATCAACAAAAGATTGATAAACTATTTTACAATGGGAAGGGGAAGTTCCTTCCCACTTAGGTATGAAGCTTACCACCTAGAATGCTAGGGGCCTTAATGCCCCTAGAAAAAAGAGGTTATTAAAACATAACCTCAAATCTTTCAATTTTGATGTTATTTTTATTCAGGAATCTAAATTAAATTAAGTAGAAATAGAGAAATTTAGCAAAATGCTTGAAGTACGGTGCTCTGTGTTTCAAGAGTCCATAGGGGCCTATGGAGTTTTGGGCATCCTCTGGGATCCTAGGAAGGTTAATATTAATATTCTTAAATGCACAAAAAAATGGATAAGTGGTAAGGTACATAGTCTAAAATTAGATCTTAATTTTATTGTCATAAATGTGTATGGACCAATTAACAACACAAATAAACTCGTAGTATGGAATGAAATTGGTCATTTCTTAGAGAGTATAGAAAACAAACTCTGTATATTAGGGGGTGACTTTAACACAATCTTAGATATTAATGAGAAAATAGGAGGTTCCCATGTGCTTTCACAAGCATCAAGAGACTATAAAGATTGGTGCATCCTGCATAACTTAGTTGATACTAATAAAAGGCGAATTGGACACTCACAACTTAAACTTTCATTCCTCAATTCTCCCCATTGTTGGATCTGATCACTTTCCTATCAGGTTTGAGTTTGTTGAGCCCATCAAGCCATCAAGAAACCCTTTCAAGTGTGAGAAGGTGTGGTTTTGTTGACTTGAACTTTCTCTACAACATTAAATCTTGGTGGGCTCAAGACAACTGCGTAGGTTCTAAAATGTTTGTCTTTGTAAAAAAATTAAAGATGTTAAAGGAGTGCATCCTGAAATGGAATAGAGAACAATTTAATAACATATTTAAGGAAAAATTGGACATAGAAAAGCAACTTAAAGATTTAAATTCAGAAGTTATTAGCAAGGGTATTGAGAACAGAAGCTATTATCTTGAAAAAGAATTGTTAGGAAAGAAAGAATTGATCCTATCCAAAGAAGAAACCTTCTAGAGACAAAAATCAAGAGAAAGATGGCTGGCTAAACGTGACCACAACACAAATTTTTTTCATAACTCCACACTATATAACAGAGCTAAGAATAGAATCACATGCATTAAAGAACAAGAAGTTAACTTTATCAAAAAATCTGGAGAAATTGCCAGTATTTTTGTCAATTATTTTTAGGATATATTGAACAAGTAGCAAAGTTCAAATTATACTGCACAATCCAGTTTACTAAAATTTATTCCAAAAATCATTTCCCAAGATGATAACAACAACCTAAATAAACCTATCACATTAGAGGAAGTCAAAAAAGTAGTTTTTGATATGAATTCAGATAAATCTATGGGCCCAGACAGATTCCAGGCCTTCTTCTTTCAGAAATGCTAGGATATTATCGGTCAGGATCTTTAGAAAGCTATCGAAGCTTCTAGAAATGGAGGATCCATCCTTGCTAAGATCAATCACTCCTTCATCACCTTGATTCCAAAGAAGCTTGATCCGAAATCCCCAGGAGATTACAAACCCATAGCCTTGTGTAATATGGTTTATAAATTTTTTTCCAAAGTTTTAGCTAACAGACTAAAGGAAATTCTACCCAAGATTATCTTCGAGGAGCAAACTAGTTTCATCCCAAGTAGATCCATCCTTGATGGTATCATCACTATTCAAGAAACCATCCATTCTGTGGGTCTTAATAAGGAAGCTTGTATGCTCATGAAACTAGATATTCAAAAAGCTTATGATATGGTTGACTGGAGATTCCTATGTAAGATGCTAGAAGCATTTGGATTCTCTTGTCAATGGATAAATTTAATTTTCAAATTTATCTCAACTCCTAAAATTTTTGTCCTAGTTAATGGCTCACCAGAAGGTTTTTTTGATATCTCAAAAGGCATTTAGGAGGGGATCCTCTCTCTCCCTCTCTTTTCATCATCATGGCTGAAGCATTTGGCAGAGCTCTGTCGGATGCATATAATAAACAAAGAATAACGAGCATTACTATCACCAAAAACCTACCTAATATTACACATCAACAATTCAACAATGACACCATTCTTCCAGGAAAGAGAGAGATCTTTGAAGCTCTCTCCCTCAAGAGCATCTTAAATACATATATGGAAGCATCAGGATAGAAGGTCAATACTCTCAAATCTGAGATCTTCTTCCTTAATACCCTATCAAATATGGAATAAAAAATATGTAGGATTATGGCTTCAAGAAAGGATCCTTCCCTTGTAAATATCTGGGTATAGCCTTAGATAAAGGCTCAAAATCAGGTGAGGTATGGGATAATACTCTCAAAAAATTGGATTCCAAATTATGCTGGTGGAAGGATAGATGGCTCACCAAGGTTGGCAAATGCACTAAGATCTGTCAAGTTCTTTCAGCCATCCCGATTTATCCTCTCTCATGTCTTCTTCTTTCTAAAAAGAATCTCAAAAAATTTGATTCTAAAATGAGGAATTTTTTCTAGAATGATTGGGACAAAGACAATAAATTAGCTCTCATTAAGTGGGAAAGTATATGCAAACCTAAAGCGCTCGGGGGGCTTAGGGATTAAAAAATTACAATGGAAAAATGAAGCCTAAGGGGAAACACTCATTTGGCAGCTATACCATGAATATAACTGTAAGTGGGCTAAAATCCTCTATAATAAATACCTTATTGCCAAAGATTCACTTTCTATTTTTCGTATTAACTCTCTTCCTTAACTCCCTTTGATCAAAAAATTTCTAACTTGGGATGTTGGATTTGGGGAAGAAGCACTATTTTGGGAAGAATCATGGGAAGGGAAACCCCCACTTACTTCTCACATGGTTCCTCTAACCCTTAAATTTTGATTGATTGAACTCTCAGGTGACAAAGTAAAGGACTATAGTATCAAGAAAAACTCTGAAGGTTCTCCAATTTGGCATTGGAAATCCCCTAGAGGCTTAGAATTTGATGAAGCATTGATTATCCAGTTTGAGAAGATTATGGAAGGTAGAAAAACTTTGCAACCTAATAGAAGAGACACACTCATTTGGGCAGCTGCTAATAATGGTAAATACAATGTTAAAGATGGTTATAAGGCCATTCTAGCAGCCAATAGATTGATATCTATGGACATCCCACTTAAGTTGTGCTGGGATCCTTCCTGTCTCCTGAAAGTTGGACTCTTTCTATGGCTTTCCATTCAAAATAGGATTCTTTCTATGGACAGATTGAATAGTGTTGGCATTCAAGGCCCCTCTAGATGTGTCCTATGTGTAGTGCCTACCCTTGTTCACATCTTTTCTGGACATATTATTGCTATTATTATCAGACTTTGATGGACTAGTTTTATGTTGATGGATTAGTGGTATTGTTTTGACACTATCAGACATTATGTTATGGATTCAGTGGTTATGCGATGAGATCATTTAGACTTTACATTTCATGCATACATAATGATCATTATATTTTTTTCAGTTATTATTGATGATTAGATGGATGGTTTATTATCTTATGTGTTTTATTATGGATACTTACCCCATACTTGCATGTGTATGGTGTGCGTGTTTTCTTATTGTATGACATTTTTGATGTGGTTAAGGAAGGGAGTCATAGTCACCTGCTTAGTCGAGATCTACATGATGCACCACTTCTTGCCATTGTTTATTTAGCTTAGCATTATATATATTGTATGTACATGCATAGTTTTTCTATAGGTTGTAGGTACTGGGTATTGACTTCCCTGAATTGCCAGGATGAGCGTACCCTATTATACTATTTCAATGATAAGAGAAGGGAGATAAATTTTCAAGTTCAAATCCCAAACCTTTAAGCCAATTTTCCTAGTGAGGTAGGAGAAGTATTTGGATATTTTACCCACCGAATGTGTCGGATGACATAATTTGTGATTTTTTTTAACCCTTTAGACTGAGCTTGTGTGATTTTCTCTATGATAGGTTTTCATATTTTATCTTGGAGGTCTGTGGTGAATTTTCTATTAATTAAGTCTTAATAAATAGATTTAATTAATAAATTAATTATTTGAGAAAAATTAATATAAAATATCATGTTATTTGATATTTTGATTATAATTAATTAAATGAAAATTAATTGAGGAAAAGGAATTAAATAAAAGAAAATTAGAACTTAAAATTAATAATAATAATAAAATAATAATAAAAGTAATAAATAAATAATAATAATAAAAGTTATAAAAATTAAAATGAAAGTTATAAATATTTAAATAGAAATTATATTAAAAGTGTAGTGGAGTTATAAGTTTGCATGAGAATTAACACACTTTTCTATTTCTCATGTGTCAACAACACGGGAGTTAGTGCATCAATTAAGCACATGGTGTCTACAACCCTATGGCTCATCTAGAAGGTTGGAAAAGACCCATGCTTAGTTGGTGACACCTCCTAGCTATTTCTAGAAGCATTCTAGATGTTTCCTGAGAGCTCTTTATATTCAAGCATTCCTAGAAGCTTAGACATAGCGTTTGGAGTGCAATTGGAGCATTAGAGGATTCAAGAATTCTGAAGAAGGGAGTTTGCTCTATAGGTTTTCTGAGGAAGAGCGATTTAGCATCAAAATCTGGGTAGATTCTTGTGAATTTATTTATGCTATTTCCGCATCATGCATTCCATATCTTCTTCGTGTCTTCCATATGTCTTCTGAGGAATTTCATATTTTTATTGTATGCATTCTCTATATGGGTAGTTTAATTTATTTGAGAATTCTATATGCATAGATCTGAAAAGAACATGGGGCTAGGGTTGAGATTCATAGTCAAACCCATTAGATTAATTATTGGAAATTTTGGAGATCAAAGGTCTATGGAGAAATTCTAAAAATTGAAGTTTATATATAATATATATTTGTTAAAAAACTGGATAACATACTCATGGGCAAAAACATTTTAAGAAACGTTTTAAACCAAATCACAAATGGGAATCACGTAAGCAATTATAAACATTTTATACATTAAGTCCGGGGGGGGGGACGAGACCCACGCCCCCACTGCGGTCGTAGTGTATCACCACCACAGGTACTGTGACGGTAGTGGTACACAGTACCACTGACGTCGTAGGCCCTGTGACTGCAGGGTCTTGCTTACCGACAGTTATGTTATATATATGTGTTTTAAAACATTTTCCATATGTATGAAGTCAATTTTAATTTTTATTAAAATTTTTGGTATTAATCGAATTTGTTAATTCGATTTTGTTAAATGTTAAAATAATTTATATGTTCATATATGTATTTATATATATATATATATATAATTATTTATATAATATGTAAATATGAGTATTAATAATTTGTTTTATAATTGTATAATTGATTTATATCAAAGGTTCATGGTTTAAATTAATTGTTTTATTAAGTGTATGAAATTTGATTGTTAGTTTGGTGGGGGACATTTTAAATTAAAATTATAATTGAAGAATGGATTTTAAAGAATATTTGTATTCATTCAAAATGTATAAATGTTCCTCCAATTCTTTCTCTAAACTTGGAAACATAAACTGAGACTTTTGCATTTAAATTTAAGTTGTAAACTTAGCAAAACCAAAACATGTGTTTGCATTGTGTATTCTTTATGCTATTGTTTTGGGTTTCGGGTTGACTAGTGTTGACTAGTTATAGGACATCTACCAGAGGCTTGGGAGTTATGTGATTGTGATGTCATGATGATGTTTTAATCTTGATCTTTATAAACCCAACCATGATTATGTGATGGAATGATCTATGTATTGGATGTGATTACTGATTGTTATAGTTGAGATTATTATGTATGATACACTTGACTTAACCATTATTTTTGGTCATCGATCAGTTATCCTTGGTTATTTTTTAGTCACCATGATGGGACTGAAATGTGGATTTATTCTTGATGATGTCATGATGTGACATGTTTGACTCAACCATTTTTGGAGTCTTTGATTAGTATGATTGAGATATATTTTGGTTATTGAGAACCATTGGATACTTTGATTATCAGTGATACTTCAGTTGCCAATAGAGAGTTGTTGTGTTCATGATTTTCTATGGAAGTTTTCTCATGGAGATTTGATGCTTTTATGCATATTTGATGATTTTATTATGGATTATCTTTTGTGATTTTGAGATTTATGATTCCATGAGCTTAGGGTAGGATATCTGCATGTAGTGATGGGAAGTGGCTTGCAATGGGGGCCGGGGCCCTAAGAGGCTGCCAGGGTAACTCATTGTAAGTTGGATTAATAAGTGATAACATTCACACCTAATACTAACTAAATGAACCTAAAAAGATAAGTGTTTTATTCTCGCCCATGCCTTGAGTGCTTGTATAGGCTAGGATGGGAGTAGTGAGAACGCATGGTTGTGACCTTGCATTTCGTAGTATGCCTCATTAGTATGAGAGGATACTAGTGGCCGCATGAGATCAGTATGGACCCATGGAGTTTAGCTAACTACCAGGGTAACTTGTACATGATAAATGCGATGAAAATTTCCCACTTACATAGTAGGTTCCTAGATGTCATTGTGTGCCTCTAGGAATTAGATGTCGGATTTTGTGTTTGGAGCCTTTGAGTTAGTATACTTTTAGGATTTTTGAACTTATAGAGATTTGTGCTATGTGATTTTGTTAGCCTATTTGGGACTTGAGATTATCTCCTCAACATGGTGGGAGTGGACCACTTAGGTACCACACGGTCGGGTGGTAGTGTATTTTTCACTCTTATCATTTGAGATTCATTAAGACATCGTGGCTGATGCGTCCTTCATGATGGTGGATATGTATCCTTTCATTGATGATTAGCATATGTTAGATGATGTTATCTTATGCTTATATTTGCATGTTAGATTAGTTTTTGACATATTATTTTGTATATATTAGGAGTGACATTCCTACTATGTTAATATCGATGATCTCTTCAGTGATTTGGAATGTTATGCACGAAGGGATGCCTAGGATCCACGATGGTCTAATGATGCTATTAACTGTTGGGAGGAGCCGTGCACTTAGTTTGTTATGTTTGATCTTTATGATGGATGTATATGTCTTCTATGATAATGTATCGTGCGTATCATGTGAATATCTTTACTTTGATGTGTCATGGATTAGAATAGGATGATGTACCATAATTCATGTATGTATATTCTTTTGAGCTTGTCATACCCTGTGACATGTATAGTGGATGATTGAGCATTTGAAATGTAATGAATAAATGTTGGACTTATCATTATTATTTCATGTGGATGTTGTACTAGATGGATTCATTAATGTTAGTTGACTTGGATGTAATTCAACGATAAGGAATCTTAAAGAATGTAATTTGATATGTATGTTATGTTTAAATTCAGATGGACGTTACTATTTCTTTCATTATTGTGCATAAGTTATATGTGGTATTTACTTTCATGTGAAAAAAAAAATAAAATGCTACCAAACTTATCGAAATTCTAGGTTAATTCTTTGGATCCCTTAGTGGGGCATTACACTATGTCATCATAGCATTGAGAATGTGGATCATCTTCTATATCTCTACCCTTACTCCCAAAAATGTTGGGAATGGCTTAGACAGATGCTAGGTTGGTCCTCCCCCTTTCCTAAATCCTTAGCTGATTTTCTCTGGGGATGGCCATCGAACATGGGCAATAGTGTCTATAGCAAGCTTTGGAATGTCTCTCCTTCCATCTTGATTTGGGAGATATGGAAGGAAAGAAATCATCACATCTTTCGCAATATGGAACTCAAACCTGAGAATCTCATATCCAAAATAGAAGTATGTATAGTAGAAACTATCAATTCATACTTAAGGAAGGCGAGCCTAAAAGAAGGCTCATTCTCCAATTGGGATAGCCTCATGAAGAAACTTTGTACTAACTTGATCAATCCCCCTCTCTTCTATACTAAGGTTAATAAAGAGGCAAGGAAAAATTGTAGATGGGAGCCACACCCCCTTCTGGATGGGTCAAACTGAACTTTGATGGGGTTGCTCGAGGTAACCCAAGTACATCCAGTATTGGATGCATCATTCATAATAAGGATGGTGTTTGGATTGCCAAAAAAGCTTCGTCAGTCCAACTCACATCTAATAATCTATCTGAACTTGAGGCCCTCCAACAAGGAATCAAGCTTTGTCATAAGCTCAATTTATCTAAAGTTTTTATCGAAGGGGACTCACAAATTATTGTTAATGCTATTAGGAAACGATCTAACCCCAATTGGGTTCTCAACTCCCAACTTGAAGTGGTCTTGTCTCCAATAGACAAACTTGATGATTATAGGATTAGCCATATTTTTAGGGAAAGCAATCAACTTTCCGATCAATTAGCCAATTTAGGAGCAGATGGAATTAATTCCATGCTTATAAATAATCGCTTCTCTCATATTCCTTAATTTATACTTCCTTTAATTTTATCTTTATCTTAAGTTCCCGTAGCCAAAATTTTGAATATATATATATAACAATAATAATTAATTAATTTAAATTTAAATTATTTTTTAGTTTTTATTTTATAGCATTTTAACATCTATCCTATTTCAATTTATAGCTAGATTATCTATCATCATTTAACCTTTTATTATCACTTACATCATAATCGATTTACCTATATAATTGGCTTCTTCTTGGTTCATCATTAATTATTACTTGTTGAGGTTTATGGCTGTGGTACTTCACTCATCATTCTAGAGTCATCTTGTTATGTGAAATAACTAGGAGTGTCAAATAATTACTCATCTATCATGGCTTCTCATGAGTGCAGGCATTTTGCACTTATTTATCATCGTATGCCTGCATTTTTGTACTCACCTTTTAAGTTTTCTTGCCTTCTCCAATAATTTATTTGTGTCCTTCCTAGGTCTTTATAGTTGGGTTTATCCTTTCTCTATTACCCTTAGCTATGGAATCCAACATCTCTCTCTTCCATGCTTTAGAGAACCCCACTATGGCCTTTTGTGGAACAGTGAAACCAAAAAGATGGAATCGGATTTTACTTCCAGTGGATGATATGATGTGGTTTGCAATGAATAAAGCCTAGGGTGAAGGGGGTCTTTGATTATTGATTCACTTGGAGAAATAATAGTGATATTATTGGATCGTTTATAGGCTATTTGGTTAGAGCCAATATTCAAGCTGACGACATAGTTAGGCTATGCTGTGACTTGTTCATACCTACCTGGAGAAAAGGGCTCAAAAAAGCGGTCTAATATATAGATCACAAATTTTGGATTCCATTCCCTGAAAAATATATGAACCTCCCTATTGGTCATCCAGATTTAGCCACAACCCCCTATTGACAGTGTTTGGTAATTCATGAGAATTTGACCTTTTATCATGAATGGACGAAGATGGAGGCTAGCCTTAACTTTCTTCTCCAATGGAGGGGCATCATTTTGGAAGATAATGTGGATTGAATTATTAATCATCTCCATCTTTTTAATGCCCACATTCAGTTAGGGGTGACATTTGAGAATTTGGATGATTTGGACTTTAGTACTCCAATTGCAGAGAGAACGAGCAAGAGGAAGTTCATATTTGAGTTTCCCCCAAACTACTAGGTGGAGAAATTCAGTGACATCATGGATGTGATCATGGTCATGTGGAAGGAAGGCAAAGGTCCGGCTGAAATGTAATTATCTATTAGGTTTAGAATTAACATATAAGGTCTTTTGTTACATAGAGTAAGCAATTTTCTTAGTATGCCTACATTTATCTGGCTTTAGTAGTATAGTTTTATATGTTTATATAGTCAGTCTAGCAAGCTGTTCATTCCTCTGTGTATTTGAACTTCTCAGGTTATATATATATCAGATGGCTACTATTAAGAATAGTTTCACACTTTTCGCTCTGTATATTTGAACTTTTCAGATTACATATATATCTATATCTATATCTATATATATATATATATATATATCATATGGCTATTGTTAAGAGAAGTTTTGCACTTATGCCTTATTGATGTAGATCATTTATGCTCATAGGGTGAATGATTCTTTTGATTAAAACCCCTCGTGGGTTGTGATTAAATTAGTGCCTTTGTTTAAATAGGTATCACTCTGGCTATATATATTATTGCTTAGCAACTAAAAAATTGTCTTGAATAATTAGGAAATATATCAATTCTTATTCCAAATATTCATTAAAAAACATAATCCTACGCTTCATCCATTTCTACAAATTTCATTATTTTACTTCATTTTCAAATTCTAAATAATATTACTAGTTTTATGTTATTTAAGGTTAACATATATACTTTTGTTAGTCTTTTCCTTTATCAAAGGGTGACACAAGTTTGTGCTTTCACACACACACACACACACACACACACACACACACACACACACACACACACACACAGAGTAGCATTGGTATGAGTTAGTTTGAGAATTAAATTTTTTCTTTTACACACACAAAGTAGCATTGGGATGAGTGAGTCTAAGAATTAAATCTTTTAATTTACTATAAAATATTATTTTATTATACTGTATAACATTGATCTCTTAATTATTTAAAATTCATGTTCAGGTTACAATAAGATTTGGTTTTCCATTAGAGTGTGATATTGTATTTTTTAATAATATACTTGGGTGGATGGTTAGGTTTAGTTTATAATTTTTTATTATTGAAAATGGTTAGACTTTATTTTCATTTATTGCTACAAGTTTAAGTCATCTTCATATAGGACAATGTTGAATAAAGGTCAAAATTAGGGTATGAATTGATTGCTAGATTTCATTTTTATTTAATGTTACTTGAACTCTTATTGAGTTTGGTCTAGTATTAATGCTACAATTAATAGTTTTCCTAGAGAGTTAGGATTTATATGGTTTATGAGTAGGGTTTAATTTTTTTTATTGTTATGATTTTTTGTTTTGTTTTATTGGGGTTTTCATTTAATGGATGTTAGTTTAGGGTTATATATAATTGGAAGTTAAGTCCAAAGAAGTGTTTCATTTGAGTTACATTTGCCCCACTAACTTTTGCCCCCTTTAACTACCTCCTATCTCTACCTCTTGTCCTCCCCTCTTCCTTCCCAAATCCCCTATTAGAAATTTGTTCAGTGCTCCTTTTAGGATATGTGAAAGGGGCTTAACTACCTCTTGTGTACTATAAGTTGAGTAGTTGAATGGGGCATGAAAAATTGATCTTTTGGTGCAACAAAAACCTCACTCTAAAAAGTGGCATAAGAGTTTGGTCACATGTTTAAATCCTTAGACCCTTAGGTAACAATGAGGGGGAGATTGTTAGAAATTTGTTTAGCACTCCCCTTTATATTCATGAAAAGGGTTTAACTACCTCTTGTGTACTATAGGTTGAGTGGTTGTATTGGGCATTGAAAGATCAATGTTTTGGTTCAATGATAACCCCACTTTAACATCCCCATAGCTATCTACTTGAAGCCCTAATTACCTTCATCTTAAAGCTCTATCTCATCTCTTTCCCCCTTCCCTTTATTTCTCTCTTCCATATCTCGTTCCCTCTCCCTTCTACATTTCTCACTTTCACCCTTGTCCCCTCACCATCTCTTCCTCCTATTAAATATATTTTAACATATCTCTAATAACTCTCTTTCACTCTCACTCTCCTTTCTCCTAGTATCATATATTACTACCTCTCTCTCTCTCTCTCTCAAACACACACACACACACACACACACACACACACACACACACACACACACACACACACACACACACACACACACACACACACACACACACACACACACACACACACACACACACACACACACACACACACACACACACACCTCTACCCAATTATTACCCACTTTAACTATCTTCATTCCCTCCTAATCATCTCTTCCTCGTTGTTTACGTCTCTCTCTCTCTCTCTCTCTCTCTCACACACACACACACACACACACACACAAATTTGCCCAATTATTACCCACTTTAACTAGCTTTATTCCCTCCTCTAATCATCTCTTCGTTCTTATTTACCTCTCTCTCTCTCTCTCTCTCTCTCTCTCTCTCTATTTTATTGCCACCATCTATGTCTATCCTTAATCAGTATATCAATTTTATTTAGTTTGATCTCATCTCCAGATCCTCTTCTCCATTTTTACTCTATAACTTTTTACTTTATCCCTTTCACACTCTTCCTCTCACCATTTGTAAACTTAATTATCCTCTTTCTTCATCTATCCCATGTCTATCACATGCACACACATACAACTTGTCCCTTCTCTATTCACCATTTATCTCTCATATTTACTCTTTATCTCTCCTTCATATCTATTGCCATCTCCCTCTCTAAGACATGTGTCTCATGTAATCAGCCCCCTCTTTACTCCATTATTACCCTCTCTAACTATCTTCACTCCATCCTCTAATCATTTCTTCCTCCCTCTTTACCCTCTCCCTCCCTCCCTCCCTCCCTCCCTCTCTCTCTCTCTCTCTCTCTCTCTCTCTCTCTCTCTCTCTCTCTCTCTCTCTCTCTCTCCTCTCTCTTGTCATGTCTATCCTAAATCATATTATCAATTCTCTTAGATCTATCTCATCTCTAGATCCTCTTCACCATTTTCTCTTTGTAACTTTTCACTTTATACCATCTATCACCTTAATTACCCTCTCTCTCTCTCTCTCTCACACACACACACACACACACAAACACACACAAAAATAAAAACAAAAACTGGTCCCCTCCCTATTCAACATTTATTTGTTTATTTTAATTTTTATCTCTATCTCATATCTTAATTTTACATTTATTTATTAATTTTACTTTTTATCCCTATTCTCTTACTCTCCCTCTTCAAGACATGTGTCCCATGTAATCAACCCCTTCCCTACTCCATTATTACCCTCTCTCTCTCTCTCTCTCTCTCTCTCTCTCTCTCTCTCTCTCTCTCCTTATTTCCTACTCACCATCGAAGTCTATCTTAAATCACATTATAAATTCTCTAAGCTCTATCTCATCTCCAGATCCTCTTCATCATTTTCTCTCTATAACTTTTCACATTATACCATTGGTTACCTTAATTACCCTCTTTCTCTTTCTATCTCATTTCTCTCACATGCACACCCACACAATCTATCTCCTCCCTATTGACCATGTATCTCTAATATTTACTCTTTATCTCTACACCATATCCATTATCCTCTCTCTATTAACTTACTCTCCCTCTCTAATACATGTGTCCTATGTAATCAACCCCCTCTTTACTTTGTCATTACCCTTGTTAACTATCTTCAGTCCCTTGTCTAATCATCTCTCTCTTTGTCTCTCTCCCTCCCTCCTTATTTTCTAGTCACCATCTATGTTTGTTCTAAATCATATTTTCAATTCTCTAAGCTCTCTCTAATCTAAAAATCCCCTTCATCACTTTCTCTCTATTTCTTTTCAATGTATACCATCTATCACCTTAATTACTCTCTTTCTCTGTCCATCTCATGTCTCTCACATGCATAGACACAATGTGTCTTGTTCCTATTTGACCATTTATTGCTCATATTAAATCTTTATCTCTACGTCATATCTATTACCCTCTCCCTATTCTCTTGCTTACCCTCTCTAAGACATGTGTCCCATGTAATCAACCCCCTCTCTACTCCATTATTACCATCTTTAACTATATTTACTCCCTTCTCCAATCGTCTCTCTCTCTCTCTCACACACACACACACACACACACACACACACGATTAGTCTAATCCCTTATTAACATTCTCCTAGATATCTATGTAATATCTCTCCCTCACCCTATTCAAGCTCTCTATTTAATATGCCTCCTCTTCCCATTCTCCATTTATCCACCTAATACATTCTAGGGTAAAAGAAAGAAGATGAAGTATTTTGCAAGGATTGAGACTTCTTTTGAATTGGGTAACTGATTTGTGAAATCTTATAACCCAAATTTTGAGCATTTTTTGTCATTTTCACTATTTCAATTGTTTGGTAGTGATAGTTGGATATAGGAGCTCGCTTTAGAGAGCCCTATAAACCACCCCCTCTCAATTTTTTTTTTTGATTTATTTACTCTTCTAGGTATCTCTATTTGTTATGTATTAATTTATTTCATTATTTTCAAAAATTTTCTTAAACACTAGGTCAATTTTAAATATTTTTTATTTATCATAATTAGTTTTATATTAATAGTTAGATTTTTATTTTATATACTAGAATTATATTTTAAACAAGTTTAGTGTATAAAACATAGAATAGGTAAACTATAAACAAAGACATAAATCATAGGTTCAACTCATACTAAAAACATAAACTATAGGTTCAATTTCAATTGAAAAATATAAAATTTAAGTAGAAAACATAAATAGTAGTGCTCGATAAATTAATAAAAATTAAACACATTAACATTAGGTAAAACATAAATAGTAATTCTTTTCAATGGGAAGTGAGAGCGACGAGAGTGAAGGGAGCGGGTGTTTTCAAAATTTGAATTCATGCAAGAGCGGGAGTTCCTTGGATGGTTTGTTTTGGGTCCCTAGAATGGAGCACAGACAGCAAGATGGAGGCTATCTCGTTGCTCCTGGCACTGGGGATAGGTCGAAAAGCATGGTTGGGGGTCCAGCTATCCAAATCAAGGAAGCAGCCAAGTTTCCTTTGGTTTTCAAAACAAACATGCAAGGAACTAAAAAATGGTCCTCACTTTTCAGGGTAAAACCTTTTGGTAAGTCCTCTTTCCCACCTGTTAAAACTATTTAGGATTCAGTGAAAGGTTCTTGTGTGATAGCCATCCCGAATGAGATTGTGGATCACAATATTTAGACTATGGCTTCTACTTTGGTTTGGAAATTTTTGGGGCCTAGACCGAGCATTGACGAAGTTAGGTAGCTCATAAAGGAAAAATGGGCTCTCAAGGGCTAGGTCTCGATCACGGCTATGGCGAAAGGCTTTATGTCTTTCAATTTCACTTGCTCGAAAGACCTTGCTAGCATTCTAAGTGAAGGGCAATGGGCCATGGGTCATTCTTCCCTTGTGCTCCAGAAGTGGTCATTTGGCATGAGCTTGAATGACTCTTTTTTTGCTCGAGCTCCTGTATGGGTAAGATTGCTAGAACTACCACTTGAATACTGGAATGAGGATGTCTTTGTGGGAATAGCTAGGACCTTTGGGGAACTCCTCTCAATGGATCCGATTACTACTTCCAAGTGTCACCTCAATTTTACATGCATCTGCATTGGGGTGAGAGAAGGAATAGACATGCCTGAGTTTGTTGCACTTCATTCCAAACTTGGAGTGCACAACCAGAAAATCATCTATGAAATGATCCCCTTTGCGTACTTCCTATGCCTGAAGGCTGGTCATAAGGCCCACCAGTGCCCCAATGAGGCAAAGAAGAAGATCACAAAACTAGTCATCCCTGATCATACCAAGAAGCTTGCTACACACCCTTCTGGAAAGGGAAAGATGAAGCTGCTCTGGAGGTGCAAACTTTTTGTGGTACAGGGGAGAAAGGCTATTAGCCTAAAAGACACAACAGTGAAGGACACTATTAAGAAGGATCTACCCAAGGAGAAGCCTAGTTCCTCCCTCCTTGAACAGGGCCCTATTTTGGAAAAGACAATCCCAGACCTGTTGGAGGACCCAAAGGTGTAGGTAAGCTCCCCCTCCAAAGCCATGGGTCCCATTGTGGAGTAGGATCTCCCTCTGGAAACTATAGTGCAGTCTTCTCCTGCAGTGGAGGAAGTCCCTCTTTTGGGAGCTATAGTGCTGAATTGCCTGGAATGGGAATCCCCGACCCGGGCAAAGGATAGCCAAGCTAAGTGTCTTCCCCTTGAGGACACTCTGGTTTCTTCGGGGGTCATCACTGGCAAGGGGGGAGATTCTTTTTCCCCTATAGGAATTGAGGCCAAGCTTCATCTCCTCATTAAGAACACTAATCCAACACAACTCACCCTATGGGAAGATAGGTTGGATAATAGTGTGATGGATAGCCTCGATGATTGGTGCATGGTCAAGAAGAAAAAGAAGAAATAGAAGAAAAATTCCCCCCCCCTATCTCCTGCTTCAACCAAAAGTAGGGTTAAAGCTGATATTGGGTCACCCCCCAAGGGAGCGAGAAGAAAGAACTTAAATCAAATTCTGCAAGAAGAAACAAGAAGGAACCTGGAAGATGGAAGCCAGAGGTCCATCAAGGATTTCTTAGGAAGTAAGAAATGAAAGTTATCTCTTGGAACATAAGGGACCTTAATGGGGCTCACAAATAGGAACTCATTAGAAATATGATTAGAGACCAAAGACCTAATTTTTTAATGTTACAGGAAACTAAGATGAAAAGGGACCTAGTAAGGAGGATATCTTTCAGTAAAACTTTTTGCTGCAAAGCATCTGATTCGGATGGAGCTTCAGGTGGTGTCCTAACCTTGTACAACACCAAAGCTTTCAAGTTAACTACTCTTTTCAGCTCTACTAATGCTATTCTTTGTAAGGTTTTTCAATTCCAATGCAATGAATCTTGGTTAATCCTTAACCTATATGCCCCCAATACCAAGAAAGAAAGGAACTTCTTTTGGACCAAGCTCCTTGGCATCTTATCTAATTGTAACTTGAATAAAGGGATTATAATGGGGGACTTCAACTCACCTCTATCTGATGCAGACAAAAGGGGGGGTCATGCCCTAGTTCAGGATAGTAAACACGACCTTGCTTCTTTCATTTAGCATCTTGCCTTCCTGGATTTGGACCTTCAATGTGGCAGCTTCACTTGGTCTAATAAAAGAATTGGGGGTGATAGTATTCAGGTTCACCTTGATAGAGCCCTCATCTCCCCCGAATGGCTCCTCTCCCAATCCTGTAGATTATCCCTCCTTCCTAGGTTGGGCTCTGATCATTCCCCAATTTATCTTTCTACCTCCCCCCTCTCTAGCAACAAGGCCTTCCCTTTTTTCTTTGAGAAAATGTGGCTCTTACACCCTGCACTGGAAGGTAATATTTCCCATTGGTGGAGCATTGAGGTTGAAGGCACTGCAATGTACAGAGTTGCCCAGAAGTTGAAAAATGTGAAAAGAAACATCAAATCATCAAATAGAATTGACTTTGGCCACATCTTCCAGGAGAAAGATGAGATATTTGATCAGCTCTCTTCTATTTAGGATGAAATCCAGCATTCAGGATACAATGCTCATAATAGCCAGCAAGAAAAGGCCATCCTTTCAGATCTGCACAACATCATATCTAAGGAAGAACTTTTTTGGAAATAGAGATCAAGAGTCAATTGGTTGAAGGAAGGATACCTCAACACCAAATTTTTTCACCTGACCACCCTTAAGCACCAAGCTAATAATAGAATAACCAACATTGTTAAGGGCTAGGTTCAGGTTACCAAGGAGGATGAAATTGAGAAGGAAGCTATCTGCTACTTCTCATCTCTCCTCTCAGTTGATCCTTCCCTCTCTGGGTTTGAACAAGAGGAAGTCCCGGTGACCATTCCCCTCATTCTTCAAGTTCACCACAACTCCATGCTAAAGGCAATCCCCTCCTTGGAGGAAATCCATTAGGCCCTCTTATCTCTCCCGGGGGATAAAGCTCCTGGACCGGATGGTTTCCCTACTTTTTTCTTTCAGATCTTTTGGAATATATTGAAAAAGGATGTGGTTAAAGTAGTTCAAGAATTCTTTGGAGCCAGGAATTTGCTTAAAGAACTTCATGCTACCTTTCTGGTCCTCATCCCTAAAATCTCGGGTGCTGATTCTCTGGATAAATTCAGGCCCATTAGCCTTTGCAATTCCTTCTATAAGATCATTGCCAAGGTTCTCACTTCGAGGCTCCTTAGAGTTCTCCCTCTTATTATCTCTCCTTAGTAAACTGACTTTGTCCTAGGCAGGCAGATCCTTGATTCAATTGTTTCAGTTCATTAGGTTATCCACTCTCTTGAGGAGGGCAAAAAGGAAGGCTTCCTTCTTAAGCTAGACCTGTGAAAAGCATACGACAGGGTTGACTAGAAGTTCCTCTTTGCTCTTCTTCATGCCTTTGGCCTTGATGATTAGGTTTGCAAGCTCATCTCCCAGCTTGTGTCTTCACCCTCTTTGTCAGTTCTGGTCAATGGCCACCCCTCTCCTTTCTTCTCCCCCTCTAGGGGTCTAAGGAAAGGAGACCCCATCTCTACGGTCCTATTTTTTATCATGGAAAAATGCCTTGGCAGACTCATCCAAAAGAAGATCAAGGATAGGTGTTTAGTGGGTTTGAGACCTTCTTCGGGTCCATCCACTTTCACTCATCAGCAATTTGTGGATGACATGATTTTGGGGGGTAAAGCTTCAGTTCGGGAGGCCAGGACCTTTAAAAGCATTCTTAATTCCTACACCAGGGGTACTGGACAAGCTATTAACTTCGACAAGAGCTCTATCTTCTTCCTCAAAACTCTTTTGGAGATGCAGAGGAAAATTTCTCGAATTCTGGGTTGTGGCATTGGGTCCTTGCCGGTAACTTATCTTGGGATTCCTCTAGGCTCCAAACCCCCAGACTCCTTTTGGACAAGCACCCCTCAGTTGGAAAGGGGCCACCCTCAGTCAGGCAGGTAAATGCACCCTGGTTAACTCAATTCTCGAGAATCTCCCCACCTATGCCCTCAATATCTTTGGGATTCTAGTTAAGTTTGTGGACAAAATGGAGAGGATTTAGAGGGATTTTCTCTAGACTGGAACTGATGACCACAAGAGATACCACCTGGTTTCTTGGAACCAGGTTTGCTTGCCCAAAAGCTAGGGAGGTCTTGGAATTAGGAAAATTTCTCACCTCAATTAATCTCTCTTAGCTAAACTCCCTTGGTACATCTTTCAAGGCATAGGTGTTTGGAGGGACATCTTGGCTGAGAAGTACTTGAGAGACTTGTCTCTCTTCTCCATTTTCTAGGGGGCTGAGCTGCCGTTGGGTTTTAACATTTGGAATGGTATCTTGAAGGCCCATCCCCTTGCTAAATCCAGGGCCAAATGGAAAGCTGGAATGGGAGACAAAATCCTTTTTTGGTATGACAGCTAGCTTTTTCAGGCACCTCTCAATAACCATCCTTCATTTGCTAGGTGGGCTGATTAGGCAGTAGGCAGATATGGTATGTTGGTTAGGAACTATAGAAATGGGAATGAATGGCACAATCTGGCAGAGCTTTTATAGGATCTCGAGCCTTTGATGGCCTCTTTGAACACTATCAACATCAACTAGATAGGCAACGCCTTAGTCTAGGGAGACTCTTCTAGAGGCCATTATACTGTAGCCTTAGGCTATCTTTCCCTTGTGGGCATAGGGGAGAAACCTATTTGGGCCAAGGCCTGGATCCCTAGATTAATGCACAAAATCAACATTTTCTTTTGGCTCCTCTTGCAAGACAAAATCCTTACCCTGGATAATTTAGCCAAGAGAGGCCAAATTATTCCCAGTAGATGCTGCCTTTGTAAGAATGACCTGGAAATGGTTAATCACATTTTCATTCATTGCCCCTTTTCCTCTAGAGTGTGGAGTCTTCTGACTTTCAATATGAACTTTTACTGGCGCCCACCAGCTAGTATCCAGGAATTCTTTATACAGTGGAGTAGCAACAACAAAGGCCTGAACTCCCAAATTTTGAGTTCCTGGATTATCTCACAATTTTGTTGGGGAATATGGAAGGAGTGCAACAATAGGATATTCAGAGACAAAGAAGCTCTTGAGGGTATTATAGCAGAGAAAATTGATGGCCTCATGAAAGAGAACTATTCCACAACTAGAGATGGAAACATAAAGGATGGAGGGAAAATTAAGGCCAGAAAAGAAGAGAGCAGGCTACTTGGTCCTTCCCCTCGAAAACTGGCATAAAGCCAATTTTGATGGGGTGGCTAAGGGGAACCCTTGTCTTGCCAAATGTAGTGGAATCATAAGAAATAGCTTGGGATGGGGCATTGCTTCTATCTCCTCCCCTATTGGTCATGAAACCAACCATTTAGTTGAAGCCAGTGCGGCTAGACTCAGTGTTAAGCTGGCCCTGGACTCAGGGATCGAACATCTGTGGCTTGAAGGAGACTCCCTAAATATAATAAATTTTATTTTAGGAGTAACCAAACCCTCATGGACCATTGAAAGCATAATTGAGGACCTAAAAATGGACTTGAGAAAATTTAAAAATTACCACGTCAGCCATGTCTACCGTGAAGCTAACGTGGTTGCCGATTGGTTCGCAAACGCAGTGGTCACATTCAATTCAGTGATGACGTGGGGAAACAATAATCATTTTTTGGCGGCAGCTATGGAGCTCATCCGAAAGGAGCAAATTCAAGGTACCAACTCAAAATATTTTTTATGATGATGAGACATGCTAAATCATGTTTTAAAAATGGAATCATTTGGAGTTATGCAGAACCCCCACCATTTCATAATAATGTGTATGGAATACATGAGCAGAAGAAAGCCAGAGTTAAACCCAATAACACATACATTAAAGCTCTTTCCCTTAGTGATTTCATCATCTTTGAGCTCTACAATTTTGTTAAGGGTTTAGGGTTAGAGAGGCATAATATCGCAATGGCGGGAGAAAGGATTAGAAGAGAGCGATGGGGAGAAACAAAGAGCTGGAAAGAAAAAGGGAAGGTTTGGAAAAAACTCTAGAAGGGCGGCATAACTAGCTTCATGGAGAGGCTCCATGGTTTTGACACGTGGGTTACCAAGATTATGGTTGAAACCTGGCACAACAAAAAGGTCAAAATTGATGGTGTTTCCCACCAAATCATAGAGGGTCTCATTGCAGAGGTGACTGGCTTCTCCTAGGAAGGCATGAGCTTCTTCATGGATAAGAAGATGTCAACCAATGCTGTCAAGGATTTCCTCAAGAACGACAAGGAGAAATTTTTTTTTGTAAAGATTGACACCTACTATGACATTGAGTCCATCAAGAAGATTTGGGGGCATCAAGAAGATTTGGGAGCATGTTCTAAGGATCATCATAGAGTATGTCACTTTGGAGCCTAGGTTTGATAGAGTCAGGACCCATCATTTTGTTCTGCTTAATCATTTTAGACATAAAGTGAAAATATCCTTTCCTTTCTATATTAATACTTCTATGACTAAGAATATAGAGAGTTACAAGTAATGTCCAGTCAAGAACCCCATCCTTCATGAAGGCCTTCTGCTCCTCATTTTTGAGTTTTTGAAAACCCAGACAAGAGGCAAGTTCATTGGGGTTTTGGGTGGCTCCTTGGGGGACACTGCCAGCTCAAACTCAGGGGAAGTGCACATTGTGAAATATGTCAAATCTGAAACCCCAAAAGCCAATCCCTCTCCCTACTTCCCTAGCAAGAAGAGCCCCAGGTGCCCTCCCCCTAACCCCCCTTCCCCTCATCCTAAGGAGTCTAGTGATGAGTTAGATATAGAGTCGGAGGAGGTGGATTCAGTGGCAGAGAAGGAAAGTGAGTTGGAAAATGACAAGGAGAAAGATAATGAAAAGAAGGAGGTGACCCCCTTGGTAACCTAGGATAACCCCAAGAAAATAAAATTGGACCAAACCCCAACCCATGATCATCTCACTGACCTCGCCAATTTCCCCCCTAGCCCTACTGCACCCACCTCCCCCCTGGAGGTCCCCATTTTGCACCCAAAAGAGATGATAGAAATCATGTTTGAAAATGGGGGGGAGGCCATCAGGGAAAATAAGAGAAGAGCCTGGAGAAATCTCAATGTGGATAGGGCCAGAATGGGCATTGTCAGAGAACCTGCTAAAATCCAGGTGTTGGGGGATCTCAAAAGTAGCACCCACTATGACCAGCTCCTTGACCCGACTCTTCTAGTTGTCTCTGACAATGTTCATGAAACAGTTTTCAACTTTCTCAGCAATGCAAACAACAGCCTGATTGACAATTTTCGCTCCATTAAGTGGCTTTTTCAGGAAATTGAGACTCTGAAGGATAGGTCCAACCAGACCAACAACAGGGGTGATGTTAAGGATCATGAGGCCAGAGGTTGTAGAGACCAAGAGGGCAGCCAGGAAAAAGATAGAAGTTAGGACCCCAGAGACAATCAGGAGGACAAAATCACCTGGCTTGAGTAGAAGGTCCAAAGGCTGGATTCTCTCCACTAGATTGTGACTAAATAAATTGTGGATACCCTCCATACCTTGAATGAAAACATTGTTAATCTGGGGGACTATCTGAACAATGCTGATCTTGTGGGGAATGTGGAGCAGAGTATAGAGCACGAAACTAGCCAAGAAGATCCTCAGAAAGAGACTAAAAACCAGGAAAGTTAGGGGGACCAAAAGCATTTCCTCCCCAGGATCTAGGAGGAAGAGGCCAACTAGAAAGAAAGTGACACTGCAGAAACCCTGCAGGCAATGGAAAAGAAGGGACACTAGTCTGCTCACCAGGCTCTGTTCCTGACCTTTGTTTCTCAGGCTTTGGGCCTTTTTGTTTTTGGCCTTTTGAGGTATCTTTTTTTCTATCTTTTCAGTTTTAAGTTGTTTTTTGCTGTTAAACTTTGGGTTTCAGGATCCCTGTAAAAACTGTTTTCCTAATAAAAAACATTAGGTAAAACAATTTAAAACAAAACTTCATTGCACAAAACAATCTAAATTTTAAAATTCTAAACTTAGAAAAGAAAAAAATGTAAAAACTAGTGTTGATATCCTATTGTCCTTGAGCTCCTCCCTTTCTCTCTCTCTTTTCATCCCATTCATTAATTTTGAAAAGGGAGAGAACATAGACAAAAGAGGTAGAGAGAGGCAAGAGGAGAGAGAAAAAGACCCCTCTTTTTTCTCTCCTCCTTTTCTCTCTCCTCTTCATCTTTTTCTCTCTCCTCCCTCCCTTCCCCTCTCTCTCCTCTCTCCTTATGTTTTCTCCCTCCCACCATCATCTTTCTCTCTCCTCCCTATCCATCTCCTTACTCTCGCTTTATCTCTCCTCCCTTCCTAGGACCTATTATTAGTGATGAACTTCTCATTAAAATTCATGTATAGAAATTTAAAAAATCACTTGCCTTAACCATTATTAAGATTTTTTCCTTTCAACATTCAATTTTGTAGTTCCCAATCTGCAACTTTCCCACTTTTAGCTTGTATCCTTGTTTCATGCCCTCTCAATCATTGGGGGGATGGTTTCCCCATCCCCCACCATTGCCCCCTACTTTGAAGCTAGCACTTGTGTGCTTGGATATAGAACTGGTTTTGTTTACTAAGTCCTAGAATGCCCAAGTATTGCATTAGGTGGTAAATCTTGGCCTGATGGAACCATGTGTTGTTCTTGATGACTGCACCTATTTGGGTCCGCAATCTCAAGGGGGCCATAATGGTTGTGGATGAGACTGTGACCCTAAAGTCAAACTAGCTAAGGATTGTTGTTAGATCTAAGATTGTTGTAGACTATTAAGATGAACCCATATTTTTCTTAGGGGATATAGGACCATAGATCTCACTACTAGACTCTATGGTCAATTCAATTTCCTTGGGTCTTTCCTTTTGCCTTGTTGGAAAGTTTGTCTTGTTCTAACCTACAATGGATATGGTGAGAAAATGGTGCTCTATTAGGTGGAAAATTTTAGGTGGTGTCCATCTCCATGATGGAAGACTCCCTCTTCTTGTTTAGCTTCATTGCTAAAATGAACTATGAGTTGATCATGGTGGGTTTTTGGAACATTGTTAAACACCTGTTGATGGTCATGAAATGGAAATCGAGGTTTAACCTTGAGTATGGCCTCTATAGATTTGCACCAATCTTGATAAGATTACCTAGACTCCCCTTGAAATTATAGGATGAAAGTGTGTTTATATGGATTGGAAACTCCTTTGGACAATTCATTAAAATAGATATAACAACTATCTCAAAGATTAAAATGGGCTTGGCCAGGAATTGTGTGAACATGGATACAAATAAATCATTGTTGATCATAGTGGATCTAAACTTTAAATCGGGTACTTGTTTTCAACCATTAGTATATGAGAATGATGCCCCCTTCTACCAATAACATAACATGTTTGGCCATTTGATAGTGGAATACAATAAGGTTGAGAAACTCAAGGATAGAGTTACTTCACTAAGTGTGGTGGTGGTAGAAAGATTGAACACTCTTAAAATGGAAAACCAAACCAAAATCCATGAGAGCAAGGAATCAATAAGATTGGTGGAAAAAAATGTGTAGGAACTTCATGATCTTAATGAAGGTCATAGTAAGGATAGGGAGAAGGTTAGGACCCTTGTAAAGAAGGGTGTTGATGGCCAAGTAGAGGAGATCATCTATGGTCAAACTAATAAAAAGGAAACATTTGAGCAAGAGGAGGGAGAGATTATTGAAGCACAAGCCATGCAATTGGCTTAACCTAGAGGACAATAGTTGAACCATGGGTTGGAGGATGAGTTTGAAGTGATTAATCCCTACATCTTATCTCCAAGAAAGGTGAACGAATCACCACTCACAAATAGAACCCTAGTGGTTTCACTCCTAGGTATTATGGAAATACTATCCCCCAGCTTTGAGGTAGAAAGTCTTGACTACAAAAGTAATGAAGCTGAATGGATGGTCCCTAATAGGAATCCCAAAGGGAAAAATAGGGCTGATGATTGGTCAACAACAAGGGTAGGGGGGCCTCCAATTAGGAACATCCATTAGAAGGAAATAGAGAAGTATATAGCATAGGGGAAACAAAAAAATCCTGAAGGAAACCTACCCAACAACAGATGAAAATTTTATCTTGGAATGTGAGAGGGCTTAATAGTCTCATGAAGTAGTATGAAATTAAACAAAAGATCACTGAAATTGATACTAACATGATTCTTTTGCTGGAAGTGAAAATGATAGAGCAATTTTTCTCTAGAGTGACTACTTACATTTAGCTAGGCACCAAATTTTCTTATAGTGATTGTAATGGTGCTTCTAATGGTATTACAATGTTGTGGAACCTTGACAAGGTGGTGGGCTCGGTGATCCTCCTCAATACCCACTTTGTGGTCATGGGTTTCATATCCCAAGCTAGTTGCTAGAATTTATTCAACTTCTATGCTCCCAACACTCAAAATGGTAGATTGGTCATTAAGAACGAGGAAACTAAAGTGGTTGATGCAATGACATAGGAAAACATACTATGCATGGGGGGTTTTAATACCCCTTTCTACCCTTTGGAGTAAATGGGGGGCTTGGAGGACTTTTCTAAAAGCATGCATGATTTGAAGGGCTTCTTAAGGAGGAATGACTTGATTGATATCGATCTCCAAGATCCTTATTTTTCCTAGTCTAACAATAGATTGGTGAAAAATTTGATCTAGGTTAGGCTTGATAGGGCCCTTATCTCAGTTAGCAAGGAAATTCTCCAACATACATTCTTAAAGGGACCCAAGGACCATCTTGGACCACTTTATGTTGGTTTTTCATGGATGTAGAATCAATGTACCAAATAAAGGCCCTTCAAGTATGAAATCATGTGACATGCACACCCAGAGTTTAGGGATTGTATTGCATGGTGGTCGAATAATCTAGTTTAATGAATAACTATGTTTTGTATTGCTAGAAAACTTGAAAGAGTCTGCAAAGATGCTAGATGATGGAGAAAATCTTTGTTTGGAAACATTTCCAAGGAAAAGAAGTCTACTACAAAGAAGTTAGAATCTCTTCAAAATTATCTGTCTTAAGGTAATTTTAATGTTGAACAATAGCTGAAGGAAAGGGAGTGTTATGATAGGTGGAAGACCCTCTTGAATTAAAAGGAAATATTTTGGAAGCAAGGATCTAGGGTCTAGTGGCTAGACGAGGGTGTCCAAAATATGATCTTCTTCCATAGATTGGTGTGAAGAAGAAAAAAGGGGAACATCATAAACCTACTAGTTAACAATAATGGTCAAGAGATAAAGGAAATAGAGGAGATAGAGGATAAGGCCAAAAACCATTTCTAGGAAATCTACAACCCCCATTCATTTAGATCAGCAATAACATGCAAAATAATATCTTAAGGTTGTTTAATCTGGTAGAGAATAACTAGATGAATGAGGCCATGACTGGTACAAAGCAATGAGGCAATGTTCAACATGAATAAGTACAAAGCTCGAGGACCTGAGGGGTTTCCCCCAACCTTTTTAAAAGAACTTTGGGATATTGTTAATTATGATTTGGTTTAGATGGCTGATGAGTTCATTAGAATTGGAAAGTTGTTGAAGGAACTTAACCAAACATTCATAGTTCTAGTTCATAAGATGGATGACCATCGATGCGTGGAATAATTTAGACTGGTTAGTCTCTACAACATGATCTATAAATCTCTCACTAAGATTATGGTTAACCACATCAAGGACCTTCTTGATAGGTTTATAGAATCGCACGACAATGGTTTTGTGCCAGGGCAACAAATCCTTGATGTGGCCATAACTACACATGAGGTAATCCATTGAGGAAGAATGCAAGTATGGCGCTTACACTTGATATTTCCAAGGCTTTTGATAAGCTAAGGAGGGAGGGGGAATTTGTTTTTCCTATCCTAAATAACTTAGGCTCCAATGAGTGCTATCAAAATATCAGGAAGGTTGTAAAAACTATCATATTTTTTATTCTTGCTAATGAGGCCCTAGCAGATTATTTTCTTCCTTCGAAGGTCTATGACAAGGTGACCCCCTATCACCTTACCTTTTTATCATTGTGACAAAGATTTTGAGTAAGAATTTAGTTTCCATGGCTAACTCTAGTAGAATAAGAGTTGTTAACCTTACATCCTTGTGCTACCTAAAATTATCTAGTAATTTTTTTTATGACACCTTATTTGGAATCTCTTTTTCCCATGAAGCTAGGGAGTGGAAAGATATTTTGACTCAATTTGAGATGTTTTTGGGACACTATTAAAAAAAAAGTGTAGACCAGAATAGTGGAATTCTAGACTGAAAGTTTTTTGGATACCTATCTTGGTCTCCTTCTCACAATTAAAGAAGTCTCTAACTAGTACTAGAATGGTCCGGTTGAACTTTTTTAGACAAAGTTGGTTGGATGGAAAGGAAAGATCCTAAGTAGCATGGAGAAAATCCAACTTCCCTTAGCCTCTTTATAAGGCATTCTGGTGTATTTTCTCTCCATCTTTAAACTTCCAATTAGATATTAAAATATTCTTCAAAAAATGCAAATAAATTTCCTATGGACAGGTTCTAAACAAAAGTCTAGGATGAGCTTGGTGAGTTAGGAAAAAGTCTACCATCCTAAGGCCCTTAGATGTTTGAATATAAGGAGAATAGGACATATAAATAAGGCCCTCCTAACTAAGGTTGGTTGGAGATTGATGAAATCCCTAGGTAGTTGGTGCAAAATTGTTAAGGCCAAGTATCTTGGAGGGGACCTGTTTCATCACTTCTTATAGATCCATGCTCTCTCCCAAGGTTCTAAAATTTGGAACAATGTTGTGCACACTTGAAAAATTCTAAATATGGGTATTCTTTGCATTGTGCTAGATGGAAACAACATTAATTTCTAGGAAGAAAAATGGCTCCAAGATTACCCCCTCATGCACACTTGGTTCCAACCCTTGTGTGAGGCTTGTACTAGACATATGGTACTCTAACTTGAATCTATATCACTACAGATCGTCAATGGATAAGAATTTAGAATTAGGAGTTTACTAGGATGGGCCTAACTTTGGAACTAAAAAATCTTGTCTAGTGTTATTAGATTCCCTCTACCTCTATGGATGACTCTTTATTTAGGAGACTTAATCCCTCAGGTGAATTCATGGTAAAATTTGCTTATCTTTATTATCTGAGGGGAAATGTGGCCTAGGAAGATTGTAGGAAGGTCTAGCACCCATGGATCCTTCCAAAGATAAATTTATTTATGTGGATGGCATTACATGGAACTATCCTCACAATTGATAATCTACAAAGGAGAGGATGTCAACTAGCAAACTATTGTGTTTTATGTTACCAAGATACAGAATCTATCCCACACCTCCCATCCAATACCCTTTTGTGTAAGAAGTGTGGATTGGGGTCCTTGTATTATAGGAGGTCCAATGGTGTGCTAATGGAAATTCACATTAATTTTTTCACTGGAACATGCCATTGTATCACCTTTATCTCAAAACCCTATAGAGAATAATCCCCCATATGTCTTGTGAAAAATATGGAAGGAGTGGAATAAAAAAATCTTTAGGGACAAAACCACTACCAACTCTGTAGTGGTCTAGCAGGTTACTCGACTCCTAAAGGAATCTTGAAGGATTTGGTAATGGAAGCCCTGCAAACCCCTTGGGAAGACTTGATATGAAGTGGGCATCTACTTGGGACTTAGGCCCAATGGTGGCAAAGTTTGATAACTTTAAATCTATGGCTAGGTGTAGAATAATGTGGCACCCCTGTCTTGAAACATGGATAAAACTTAATTTTTATGGGTCAGCCATGGTTGGAAGAACTATTATTGGGGTTATCTTATAGAATAGTATGGGGGAGCTAGTGATTGTCTATACTAGTAATTGTGAAGGGGGTTCAAATAATGAAGTAGAAGCCTTGACTCTTCTATGGGGAATGAGAATTGCGAGAGATATAGGAATCAACATGTTAGCTATTGAGTGGGATTCAATGTTACTTACTAGAGTAGTCAAAGGAGAGGGTCAAATTAGTTAAAAGATCAAAACAATAATAGACAAAATTTGCAAGTTGATGGAGGGATGTCAAGAAATCCCTATGGACAACATTTATCATGAAGGAAATGGAGTGGTGAATGAGTTTGCAAAATTTGACAATAATGTCACATGAATAATAGAATGGGAGGATGTCAACCAAACTCCATCATCAACTCAAGTGATGATGGAACACTAGCATAATTTTCATAACATTGTATGAATCATTAAAAAAGGTGGCATGCCTTTATGAATCTACATGGGCAAGAAGGCTAATGGATTTTCTTACATAAAGTTAAATTTAGGAAAGATTGTGTGAGGATTTTATTTTGCGATGCTCTCATCATGAGCCTTGATTATTTCTAGAAAAGGAAAAGTGGCATTGATTTTTTGATATATAGAAAAATGACAAATATGGATGACAAGGATACTTTAACCAAACTGCACTCCAACTACAGCTAGCGACGATGAATTTTGGAAGGAAAGGTACTAATCACATGTGTTACTGAGAGAGGTTTTTTGATTTTTGGGAAATTTATGAGCTTATGATCAATTTTTGCTTCCTTAAAAAACTCAACTTGGGTACAATTTATTTAACCTACGGTGACTGCAACAACTAGAATAAGGAGATGTCAAAAAATTCTGAGGAGTTGATGGTTGAGCTAGGTGGAGCAACTGCATTGAACTAGTGGGGGTTGAGTCTTACTTTTCAAAATGTGAAGTTGTGATGGTTTATCTTTAGGAAGGTGGTTTAATTCCATTCATGGAAGGAATGGAGAAAGACGATGAGCACATCTCTTTTCTTTTAAATTAAATAATATATTAATTTTTATTTAACCAATACAGATCAATAAGAATATAAGATTGATGTTCATTTAAATTTAAGTTTTAGATGGTTTTAAAGATGTAATTATATTTATGTTTTAGATTTAAAGATGAATTAAATATAACTTTAAATCCTAGTTTGAACTCTAACCATAATCTAATCCTAACTAGAGTGACATTACTAACTTTTGAACCTTAACTAATACATAATACCAAAACTTAACCTAATTTTAAAACTAACTCTAAACCTCAAGTGTATAGAACTAGATAATAATCCTACCATTGTATTTATCTTTACTTCCTCTTTCTTTCTCCTACTATCATCTTTCTCACTACTCCCTTCCTCTTTCTCTCTCCTACCTTCATCTTGCACAAATCCTCCCCTTTTTCTCTCTCCTCCCTTTCTTTTTCTCTATCATCCCTTTCTTTTTGCTCTCTCCTCTCTTTCTCTCTCCTCCCTCTCAATTTTCTCTCTTCTCCCCATTTTTCTCCCTCCTACCTCTCTTTTTTCTCTCTCCTCCCTTCTAATTTCTCTCTCCTACCATCATCTTCCTCTCTCCTACCAACATATTTCATCCTCCTCACTATCTCTCTCCTCACTCTCTCTTTCTCTCTCCTCCATAGCTAGGAGCTATCACTACATTATTTGGGGTCAAATTGTGATGATAATTTATGATGATGGTGTAATTTGTGGTATTTTTTTTTCAATTATCCCCAATGTCATCACAATACTAGTATATACATCATAATTTCAATGCTCGCATGAGTATATAAAAAATTATTGCATAAATCATTCCCCATTTGTTTTGATTGTTGTGAAGAGCTGCGTGCAAAAGAGGGTGGATAGATTTGAACATTCCCATGTCCTTGCTCTACGATTACGTTGTTGTGTATCTTTGATTTCATTTTTGTGCCCTTTTTCTATGGTTTGGTTGTCATACCCTTGTGTTCTTTGGATTTTGTTGTCATGTCCTTGCTCTCTAATTTGTTGTCATGCCCTTGTGATCTTCATGCCCTTGCTCTATGATTTCATTGTCATACTCTAGTGTTGCAATTTTTTTCAAGGGAGCTATGTTAATGTTGGTTTCTTTTCCTTCTAAATAGGCATCTCTTTGTATTTCCTTCTAAACATGTATATTTAGAGATCTTTTTTAAGATGCTTATTACATCTTAGTACAATAGAAAAACTCATCCAGCTACATACATATTCTAGAATCTAAATAATAAAACAATAAAACTCACTCAACCCATGCTAAGTAACTTAACTCAAGATCCTCCACAAAAATAATGCAGACTAGGAAAAATGGGCAGAGTTTTCAAGAAGTTTTACATAAAAAATATCATAGCATATATTTTTAGAAAGAAATAAGCCATAACCCAGTTAAATGGTTCTAGTTGTTGATTAGCTGGGTTGATTACAAATTCTTGTAGAACTGTCATCAGATTAGGTCAACACCCTCACTTGTAGACCTCTCATCTCAAGCACTTTTTGTATTTTTCAATACCATGTTCCTACTTCTAAGCTAACAATTGTTCAGGTGCTTTTTCTTGTAAAATATTAATTTTATTGAACAATTGTAAACTCTTAGAAAGTGCATTTTTTTTTTTGTATATGTATGTATATATAATAATGAATAATAATTTTTTCATGTGTACATTACCCTTAGCACTTTATGTCTTAAAATCTTATGATCTCTTTTCTTTCATATGGTCAAGGGTCCACTTAAAACATATTATGCTTATACGCTCTTCCATTCATCATAATATTGTAGGATTTTTTTTCACCATGAAACACTTATGAAGATACTATACTACTAATTGAGTGTAAAATTGAGGCTTACACAAAATACATTTACAATTCTACAAATAGATTGGGCATTGAATCATTGAGAAACTAAACAATTCATCTTTATGATCATGTGCTAGCCTTTACTTCGTAACATTAGGAGAAGAAAAATTTAGACTTAAGACTAGACACTAAAACCTCAATCATAAGAACACAACCAAAGATGGAAATCATAAAAAATCACACATGATCCACTCTTAAACAAGAAAAGCTAGGGTAAAGGCTAAAATTGATCGTGCATCAATGAAATTTTTTAATGACAAGGTAAAGGGCATGATCCTTTGGACATTACAATATCCTATGCTAGTGAAAAAATTCAAATTGGGCTAGGGAAAAAACTTACCAGGTTAGGGTTTTTAATGGAAATTTGACAGCAATATATAAAAAATCCTATTTGCATAACATTTTAAAGACATTTTATAATTAAAATTTTGGAATTTTGGCATAGTGAAAATAAGGGATATCAGGTCCTCTATTAACCTCCCACTACAACACTACACTTCCTTGAGAGCAACATGCCATATTGTGGAGGAATATAAACTACTAAGATAGTCATTGCTAAGTCAACATCAAGTTATTTAGCTAGTTTAAAAGGTAATGCATTAATTGTACCTATGATAGGGACTTCTCTTGTATCCATTGTTCTACATCTACCTTGCTTTGTGTCTACTTTTAAAGCAAGGGCTTCCATGATCGTAAATGGAATGATAGTATTTGAGGCCCTTGAATCAATCATACAATTGTTCAAGGTTTTCCCATTTATGATAAGGATAAGGAAGCAAGTGTCAATATTATCTATATATGTTGTAGATATATTATCCAAATACATCTATGGTATTTGGGAGATGAATCCTTCATCTTCCTTTTATTTTACTACACTTGGTATTTCTTGCCCTATTGATGACTCTCTTTCAACAACATCACTATTTCCTATTCCACCTAGCTAAGAGAGGACTTTATTTTTGTATTTTTCTATCCTAAACATCTCAGATAATGAGATTTTGACAATGATTTGTGATCATATAGAAATAGGATCATATGTAACTGACTTTAGAAAATTACCTTTGGATGCTTGTGCTTGAAGAATGGGTTGTTCAACTTGTCTAGGAACATCAAGACTTGACTATTGGAATTCTTTAGAATAACTGAGTGAGGTGGGGGGTGAATCAGTTATCCAAGGTCCAAATGTCTAGATAAAACTTTTCAATGCTTAACAAAATCTATACACATATACATATACATCCTTAACGAATCATGCATGCAACTAACACTTTCATAACTTAGTAGGTCACTATCCTAGGTTAGAATCATTTTGTAAACATGTAAACATTGAACAACACAAAATCATTCACACATTTTGACACAAATATTTTACATGGAAACCCCATTTAGTAAAAACCACCAGTAACATGCTTCTAATTCTCAATCTTCTAATGTGATGCCTTGTGAAAGGCCAACCCAATTATAGGTTACAATATTTACATTGTTAAATGTGGCCTAGTTAAAAGATTTCAATCACCCTGTTAGAAGTGAGCCTTTTTAGAGGACATTAGAACATACCATTAGAATATCACTTAGTTAAAGGATTTACAAATGACTATTAGGTCAATCTTAATCCAAAGTATTTACCCTAGACTAATAAAATGATTGGAAAGTAATAGTAAGGATTTGATCTGATAAGAAATCACAACCCACAAATTATAGATCTTTTTTTTAGTCCTTCATTCTTCCTTGCTTTTATGCATCATCTCTGATATCTTATTCACCCTTCAAGAATTCATCCTCTTAAGCCTTCTTTCTTTGCATTCCAATGGTAGACTCTTCTATTCTTTCACCATATGAAGAAACATCCTAGAATCCTTTCCTTCTTTGGATTCTTGCATATGCCAACTGTTGTTTCAATCCTTGTATCTCCTTATAAAGAGAATTTAGGTCTTTTTTTTCTCAACCATGATCATCCATTTTAGGGTTTTTTAGGATTCATTGAATCTACTATGTATTCCATTTTGTTCCCTCTAGAAACTTCTTCCATAATCCTCCTTGAATTCATCCTAAAATGGTTTATCTTAAATTATTTTCCACTACCTCATCAAACTTATCTTCCATATGGTTCAAAAAATCTAATAAATCAAGTTTTTCAGCTCAAATTTAGTGAATATTTGGTAAATACATATCACTAACACTTGGCAATAACTAATCATTGATGCCTAATAGACACTATGTTGCTCAACATCCACTAATCTTCACTCAGCTTATACTGTCTGTTACTATCAATTGACACTGACTACAGTTTACTTAGAAAATACTAAAATCACTTGGAATATAGTATATTTTTACTTTTCTTGGCACTAATTAATTTTTTGGTCAACTTGCACTAGCACTGCTCAGCTCCAACTATTCACTTGGTGAAGCTTGGTAGACAGAATGTGTATTCCTTGTTCTTCTAGACTTAGTGTATTCATCAACATCAGCTTTAATTAGATAAATAATAGAACATATCATTCATGTCTTACTTGGTCTTAGTACTCCTTTTATAAACTAAATAACTCAACCTTTCTCTAGGTTCTCTTATTATCCTTCCTTTTCAAATCCTCTTCATCAATCAATCAAATGATATAATTTAGATTAAACAAGAAATTATCTTACCAGAAAGTAGCAAGTTTAACATTATTGAAAATATAATGATTGTTTCATAATTTAATGCATCAAACTATCTTATTTTGAACAATCTCCCTCTTTGGCATTGATGGAAAACCAATACATGGCAAACTAGAAACAATACCAAAAAGAAAATGATACCAGGTGTTGAAATTTCTTTGATAGCCCTCATTTTCACAATGCCAAAATTCAAAAAAATTTATGGTGAAAATGCCTTGAAATGTGTTGTATTGTTAGGATTTATTCTATATTATTATCAATTTTCTGGTGGAAACCCTAATGTATTAAAATTTTTCCCTAGCCCAGTTTGAAATCTTTCCCTAGCATCATGTTTTGATGTCCTAATTGAATCTATGATCAAATGTGACTTTTACCCTAGGTTTTGCGTTTGAGTAGAATATCATATGTAATTTTCATATTTTCTATCTTTCGTTATGATCTTACGTTTGGGATTTTCAGTGTCTAGTTGCAAGCCTATTATTTCCCTCTTCTAATGTTACAAAGTAAAGGCTAGTAGAGGATCATAAAGGTAAAGTGTTGATGTTCCAATCTTACAATATCTCATATAATCATAGTATTGTGGGTGTGTGTTTCAAAGTTTGAAATCTTATGATCACACTACATCATGTCATCATAAGTGTTTTATAGGAAATGGCAAGTCATATAATGTTATAATAAGCTAAAAGTTGTATGAGCATAAAGGATAAAAGGGGAATGCTTGACCATAAAAAGGAAGGAGGATCATAAGAAAATAAGATAATGAGGTTGTGAAGGGTTTTGATCTTAAATGATAAATGGAAGATCATGTAAGCATAAGTATTCCTAGAGAGACTTTCAAAGCTATGAAATGAGGGGATCATAAGATTGTAAGCAAGGTAATGTATCAAAATAGGGTCCAAATGACATGTTTTTATTGGTTATAGACATAGTTTTTAACAAAGGAGCATCATTTTCTTCATGACATCAAATCTTGCAAGATCAACAGTTGTTGCTTTCCTACATTCTAAAGTTGTGTGGTTTTTAACCAAAGTAGAGAAGTGACAAGCTGCGAGGTAATGTGTCAGAATAGGGTCCAAATGACATGTTTCTATTGGTTATAGACATAGTTTTTATCAAAGGAACATCATTTTCTTCACAACATCAAATATTGCAAGATCAACAGTTGTTGCTTTCCCACATTCTAAAGTTGTGTGGTTTTTAACCAAAGTAGAGAAGTGACAAGTTGCCCCCTGGAAATGGTGAATTCATATCTTGTTGTGGGCTACAAAAAGGAATGTGTTACAACGAGTTGTTTAAATGGAAAGTTCCAATTGGTCAAAGGCACTGACTGTGATAATGAAATCTCAGTTTTATATCAACTATTATATCTTAAGGATCTGTGATGGTCTCATTCTCACTTCTCAAAGACATATGAAGAACATCCAGAGTGAGAAACCAATGTGAAGACACATGGAAATTGAATCTTCTAAAGATGCAAACAGTAATAGATCATTAGATGGTAGAAGCAAATAGTAAAGGTTTTTTAAGAAATGAAATAATAGCCAGCTTATATTCGGGAGTCATAGATAGCAATTAAAGGAAAGGTTATGACAAAAACTAGCTGACTATTATTGAGAGATCATAAGGAAATAAAAGACAAAGCATGATGCTACATGAAGTTGTGGTCATATAGTTGTAAGACTTAAAGAAAGATAAATATTAGGGTTTATGAAGTTATAGTGAAGAAAGGCTATATCTAAGTATATGATTGTAAGATCATATGTGATAAAATATATATTGGTGATGCTACAAAAAGGTTTATAAAATTTTAAGCATAAGTTTGTGGCTCTAAAAGAAGACATAGCTTTTAGTGTTATGATCTTACAACAAGCTGTGGTTCATGAGATTGTAGAAGATTTGAAGGGAACCTTTGATCAATCATGCAATAAAATAAGACATGAAAGTGATTTTTCCCCTTTTTATGAGTTGGAAAATGACAAAGGAATCTAAACCAATGAAATTTCAAAAAAATATAAAGAATGCAAAGTTGGATAATAATTTCAATGCTCCATTGAGGTGGTAGAAAATAATGAATTTAAAGTCGTGCATGTCAAGATTCAATGCATAATGTTGGTTAATGAAGTACATACTTCATAAAAACATTCTCTAGGCTAGTAATAGTTTACCACTTGTAGAAAGAAAATATTTCCAATAGTTGTAGAGCTTTCAGTGTGAAGGATTCATATTTTTCAGTGTTAATTGTAGAGTTTTAGGATTTTAACTTACATGTCATGCCCAAAATTTAGAGGGAAAAACACCACTAACAATTTTTTTTCAAGATAACACTTAGAATATCTAGCAATAGGGACTATAAATTGTAAACAAGGGTATTGATTAGACAAGAGTCTAGTATACTTAACTAAAATGTTTATAGGGTTACAACATACTTTCCATTCGTGACTAAACTGATCCTTGCTAGGTTGGTTTGGAGGTTCATCCCTAATCAACATCAGACATCAGGGTAGTAGTATTATTGATACACCATCATAATTAGGTGAGAAGGGAATCAAATCCTTTAAGATCTTGATGTTAGAATATATTTTTTCATATTAGTTATCATGCTATGGCATTTAACTAGGCATGAACTTGAATTCTACATCCAGGGCAGGGTTATGTTAGAGGGTGCACTTACTGAAAATATTAATATATATAAGTTATGAACTTTGATTAGGGTCATGGTTAGATCAATTAACATATTGTACACTAGCTAGCTCACTTATATATTATTATATTTCAATGCCCAAATTACAAGTTATTCACAACTATTAATCAAAACAATTCTCCTCTTAGTCCTTAATAACATTTTCAATAAGAAAATTACATCCTATTTTATTCCCAACAATTAATGTTCTACCTATATCATTATTCAAAGTGACATTTAGTATGATCACATTATGTAATGCATATGTATATGTTATTAAAAGTGTATGTTATAATTCAAAATGGTTGCATAGTAGAAGTGGAAACTAATGCATGAAATGTATGATTTACTATTAAACTCAAGCATTTTATATTTAATTCATACTTGTCACTCAACTATGGGTTATTAAACCCACTCCATGGAGTTTGATGTATCCATAAGTTAATTATTTTTGTTAGTTTTATATACTATTACAATTAATTACTAAGCATATAGGTTGAAGGGCATCTAATATATCTGAAGGCTAATTCAAACCACTAACACAATATGTAATATAAATAATGTATTATAACAAAATATTCATGATTAAATATTTTTAATAACATTCTAATACATCCTATATATTAAGTGATTCATTAGGTGAATTGTTTATATAAAGATTAGGTGCATATAAATAAAAAATATGATGTATGTATATAACCTACTTCATCAAATCTTATATATATATATATATCCCTATAGATAACTAACATAGAAAATGTAACACACACACACACACACACACACACACATCTTATAACTATTCAATTATTATCTTATGCAATATCTCTTTCTAATTAATCATAGATACTACCCTAAAATATCAAACCCACTCATTCTTGTTTAATTACTATCCTATCCAACTTACTCAAAAAAATACTCATGATTAGTTTCTTAATTCTTAACCATAGTTATCAATGCTAATTACTAACATTATTAACTAAATCTAGTTACTAACTATTCAATAACTACCTACTAACTATCACACACCAAGCTCTCATTCCATGTACTTACCCATTTCCCTTTAGCCCATGTAAATAAATAAAAATGAAAAAAAACATTTAATAATCCTAAACTATACTCCCTAAAGTTTAAATCCCTTTCCCCCAAACATCCCTTACTTCCATACTAACTATATGTTGCCACCCCTAAACCGCATGGTCTCCTAAATTCCCCATGTCACCCTTCCCTTGACTTCTAATTGATTCTAATTACTAACTATTTCCTAACACTCGTTGGCTTGCATTGCTTACTTGGAAAGTTAACGAGTAGAGATGAGGTAGTACCTAGGTTTGAGTGCATTGCAAGTTGGAGAAGGCATTGGCCTTCTAGGAATGCATGCTTGCAATTAAAGTGAGTGCTAGTAGTGATGGGATGAGGGGTGTGGGAAGTGTGCATGGTTCCAAGAGGTGGTGGGGACCATGTCCCCTCACCTACTCCTTACATGACTATGTGAGCCAACTTATTTCTTAGGCATTAGTCCCTCTTGTTTGACCAAACAAGGGTTTATGCTATTTGATGGTGTACAAGGTGTTTTCATTGTTTGATTTTTTTTTGCATGCTTCTACTTATATTTTATTTTTTTGGGACATAGGCTAGGCTATAGGATATGCATATGTATTTAGCTTTTTTTTTTTAATAAAGAAATTTATGTCTATTATGCCCATGGGTTATGCATTTTCTCATGTAAAAGGGTTTTAGTTTCAATGACAATATTTTAATTAGTTTTTTTTTTTCCTCAAAAGTTTGTTGTTACTATCTTTATTTAAAGTTTAGAAGTTAAAGATTCTAGGGTATATTCCTTATGAGTATTTTATTGGTCCATAATAGAGGAGTGGATTATTTCTCCCTCCCCATACATTTTCTAGAGAGTGTAATACTCTCTCCCAGCCTATAGTTTTAACTTGTCATAGTGTTCTCTTCTGGTTGTTTTTCTCTAATATCTGTCTGATTTATCTTCTCTATTTAACTATGATGTTGTGAATATTGGTTGGGTAGAAATTTGGTGTTGCTTTAATACTTCAATGAAAAGATCTAATTTAATGAATCTATTAGAAATCACTTGACCAAATAATTAACACATGAAAAGCATTGAATCAAGTTCAAAAGAAATAATAGATGTATCTTTCCTATCATATTTCTTTTATATCAAAATATGACTATCTCGCTAGTAACATTCTTTTATTTCATTACATTTAATGAATACTATTGAATCTTTCAATAAAACACATAGGATAATATCCAAATTCCTTCATTTCTTTCATGTATCCATCCTTCACAACAATGTACATAAGATGAAAAATCTCACTTTTACAATGCAATACTCAAAGTACATAAGTAAAGGGTTCAAAATCTACAATGCAATATACCATAATATGAAGAAGGATTTCATCCTTTCAAATACATTACAACATGACATATCCCTTCCTTGGTACTATAAATAAATTCATTGCAACAACATGATTAAGATGGAGAGATATTCCCCAATACATGTATAATGCACAAAGACAAGTTCTCTCCTTCAAGCAAATCTACAAGATGATCATTCCAAGATTTTTCCATTGCTCCCTTGAGAACAAAACCTACAAACACATCACAAAGGAAACAAAAAAAATCATGCATCCTCTCCACCCAACCATAGGACTCCAAAGAGAGCACCCCCAAGCTAGGGGAACAAGGCTCAAATGGGTATCACATACATTCCTGCAAATGCATATATATTATATTTTAACACTGGAAAAATCCCATCCCAAGGTATATTTCACAATGGTTCACAAATGGAACCATGAACATAAGGTGAAGGTGTTCTTTCAAATAGGAGACTTTCCATATCAAACAATTTCTATGATAAACAATTTTCATGCACTTTTAGGGCTTTCACAATAAACTTTCAAACATAATAAAATTAGCTATATCTTTGTTGGAATCCATACTCCATAAAATTCCTCTATCCACCATACTTTCCTTATCACACCCAAGGCAAGATATGAATAATTATGGCATACAATGGAGCCCATAATCCAAGGTTCTCAACTACATTATCAAGTCCAACTAACCCCTTTACCCTAGACTTTTCTTCCCTCCCCAAAGGGTGAGTGAAGTTGATGTAGGAGAATCCTAGGTGTAAGAATGATCTTGCATCACCCAAAAATATTTTTCACTTCAATATTTTCTATTTTAATAAGGACTAGTAGGCAGGGTGGTTATTATTTTTGGGGACTTTCTATTTTTAGTAAGTTTGTCAGATGATCTGAGAAAGTTCTCATTTTCAACATGAAGGTTCATTTTAGAGTTGTAAGTGTACCATAAAAATATCATTACTCTAGCTTAAGTATCAGAGAAGTTATTTCAGATTTTTGGTGGAAAATTTTGTAGAAAAATCTTTAGGCTCACCATTGGAGGCCTTAGATTTCCCAGATGAGGTCAAAAAAATTGATGGAAGGGCGCTTGTGCCATTCCAAGCCTATAGATCAGGAGCTAGCATTTTTGAAAAAGTGCTTCTCATAGCCAATCCGATCAATAGTTTGTGAGCTATGGCCTTTCAAAGTTGGCCTATCCAAAATATCCAAAATTATTGTTGAAGATGTATTTGACACTCTATATATATTTTTAGGGTCTATTAGCCCTAGGTATTAAGCTTCAATCTCTAAAAGCTTCTAGGTGGCATAAAATTGCATATTTAAGAAAGGATTTAACATTGTCTAGGGCAACCCTTAGTGATAGTTCATAGCTTATCTTGTAGATTATTATAATGAAGGTGCCCATGTGGGTTAGCATATTGTACTTATGAATTCTGTAATACCACATTTGTAGTGAAAATAAGAAGTACATTTTTCTATCTCACATTTGATGTTATTTCTTTGTCTCTATTCTAAGTTTATGGTTTTAAGGGGAGCACTATTCATCAAGTGGTATAAGAGCTAGAGTCCTTGAGTGTGTGGATATATCATTGACTGTGAGGTAGTTCACACGAGCTCCATGGTTTGGGCTGAGTGTGTAGACAAATCACTAATTGTGAGGCAGTTTGCACTATGGTTTTAGTGGAAGCACAAAAATGCCTCCATGAAGAAATTGTGGCAGAAGTGGTGTAGGTAATACACCTAAGGGATTCCTAACCCTCCAAAGAAAAATGAAAGCATTGGAAGAAAAAATGCACAAAGGAATAAATCTTCCCATAAGAGATAAAAACAAGGATGATGACAAAGTAGAAAAAAAATGTCAGAGTAGAGGTATTTCTAAACACAGAGGAAGAGAGGCTTTTTAGGGCCATCTCCAAGATTGGAAAAAGACCCAAGTTTGAAGTTCCCATATTTTTAGGAAATCTTAACTTAGAGGAGTTGATCAATTGGATCAATGAATTGGATGGATACTTTGAGTATGAAGATATTGATGATCCTGATAGGGTCAAGTTTGTGAAGGTGAAATCGAAGGGACATGTGAATATCTAGTTGTAAGAGGTTTAGTTGGAGCAAAATAGAAAGTGAAAGGACAAAATCACTAGATGGGAATAGATGGCAGTTGAGCTAAAGTTAGAATTCATTCCCATGGCTTATGAGATTGATCGATTAAAGAAAATGTAAGGGTTGAAGTATGCAAAAAAAATTGTTAAAGATTATATAAAGAGTTCTATTGAGCTCTCATTAGAACTAGCCATATAGAAGTTGGTAAGGAGAAAGTGGCCTGTTATCTTTATGGGTTAGGGCCAAGCATTTTGGAAAAGTTGAGCTTGGTTCAAATGAATAATATTGAGGAGGCATACCAATTTTCCCTAAAAGTTGAGGAGAAACTGAGTTAGAAGTTTGACAACAAGAATAGTGGAAGGGGTCACAATGGAAGATCAGGAAAATGATCTTATGGAAGCTGTAATGATGGTCATAAGAACAAAGAAGAGGCTAGAAGTGTAAATTAGAACCAACGGGAAAAAAATTCCAATCATTTCCATGATTAGAACAATAGAGATCAGAGAGGAAGAGGCAGAAGACATGAATTTGGAAGAAGAGGCTTCCACAATAGAGAAGAAGCACATAGAGAATTTGAATGTACCTAACACCAAGGAAGGACATATCAAAGAATGAAAGGCTAGGGAAAAGTTGCACATGTTGATGAAGATGTTGAAAGAGGAGAAGTCCTAGTTAATAGAAGAGTCCTACTAAGTGGTGAGAATGAAGCTAACCAAAGAAGGAGCTTGTTTAGCACAAGGTGCGGATGTGAAGATAAGTGTTGTGATGTGATCATTGATGGTGGAAGTACTAAAAATCTAGTGTCAGAAATGATGGTCACCAAGTTGAAGCTGAAGATCTAGAAACACCTATGTCCATACTATATTACTTGGGTACAAGATGACCAAAAGGTCATGGTCAATGAGTAGTGTTCAGTGAAGTTCAAGATTGGAAGCTACTAGGATAAGGTACTATGTGATATCATACCTATGGACATATGCCATATGTTTTTGGGTAGGCCGTGGGTAGTTTGATAGGCCTGATGTACATGATGGGCAAGAAAATACCTACACTATGATCAAGGATGGAGTGAAACATAAGTTGAAGCCATTGAAGGATAAAGAAGAAAAGGTATGCAGTACTACCAGCATATGTTTTATTGATGGAAAAGCATTTCTCAAAGGTATGAAGTGTGAGCATATGTGTTTTTCTATAATTCCAAAAGAGAGTAAAGAAGAAGTCGAGGAGATACCTACAAAAGTTGTAGATATATTGGAAGAGTTTTTAGATAATGTATCAAATAATGTACTTGATGGATTTTCCCTAATGAGGAAGATCGGTCACCAGATGGATTTGGTTCTAGGAGCTAGTTTTCCAAATAAGGTAGTGAATAGAATGACACCTATAGAAAGTGAAGAGTTGAATAGATAAGTTCATGAGCTATTGCAGAATGGGCTGATTTGAGAGAGTCTAAGTCCATGTGTTGTACCAGCTATATTAGCACCAAAGAAGAATGATGAATGGAGCATGTGTACAGATTCTTGTGCTATCAACAAGATCATAATCAAGTATAGATTTCCATTGTCAAGGATGGATGATATTATGGAATATTTGAGTGGAGCTAAGTATTTCACAAAGATAGATCTAAAGAGTGTGTATCATCATATTTGTATTGGAGAAGGTGATGAGTGGAAGATTACTTTCAAGACCAAAGAATGACTGTACGATTGGTTAGTTATGCCTTTTGGGCTACCCAATGCACTGAAAACTTTCATGTGGCTCATGAATGAGGTACTGAAGGAGTTTCTAGGTAATTTTGGTATTGTTTACCTAGATGATATATTAATATTTTGTAAGATATTGGAGGAGCCTTTGATCCATATTTTCAAGGTGTTTGATAAATTGAGTGAAGAAAAGTTGTTGATAAACCTGAAAAAGTGCAATTTTGTAAAGAAAGATTTGGTGTACCTAGGATTTGTAGTCTCAACAAAAGGTCTAGAAATGGATCTAGATAAAGTGAAGGCTATCCTTGAATGGCCTACTGCAAGGAGTGTGATAGAGGTAAGATCTTTTTATGGATTGGCTAGATTTTATAGAAAATTCATAATAGATTTTAACAGTATTTGTCCACCCTTGATTGAAATAATGAGAGAAGATAGAAAATAATTTAAGGGGAGTACAAGAGAAGACAAGAGTTTTAATTTGCTAAAAGAGAAAGTTGTTGAGCAACCTGTGTTAGCGCTTACTGATTTTAACAAGCTATTTCAATTAGACTATGATGCTAGTGGTACTACAATAGGAACTTTTATGAGCCAAGAAGGTAAACCTATTGCTTATTTTAGTGAGAAATTGAGTGATGCCAAAATAAAATATATTTTTTATGATTAGAAATTTTATGTTATAGTTCAAGCATTGAAGAAGTGGAGACACTATCTTCTTCCTAAGAAGTTTGTTTTGTATATTAATCGTCAAGCTTTGTAATATTTGAATAGTAAAGGAAAATTAAACCAAAGAAATTTGAAGTGGGTTGAGTTTTTGTAGAGTTATACATTTTTTTTAAAAAATAGGAGTGGGAAGTCTAATAGAGTTGCCAATGCTCTTAGTAGATGACAAATTTTGCTGATAGAAATGTAGATAGAGGTGGTTGGGTTCAAAGAACTCAGTACTTTTTATCCAGATGGTCCTAATTTTGGTAAAGCATGAAAGGCTTATATAGAACCTATTACACTTGAGAAGAAAAAGTGTTTGTATTTCATAATCTAGGGTAGTATGTTGTTCAAAGGAAGCTAGTTGTGCATTTCAAAAAGTTCAATGAGAGTGAATCTCATCAAGGAGAAGCATAGTGGAGGATTGGCTAGACATTTTAGCAAAGATAAAACCATAGCTTTGGTTGCTAAGAATTATTATTGGCCACAATTACAACAAGATGTAAAGAAGTTTGTACAAAGTTGCAGGGTATGTCAGATGGCAAAAGGAGTGAAGTAGAATACAAGGTTGTATCTGCCATTACCTGTACCAATGAAGTTGTGAGAGGATGTCCACATGGATTTTGTTCTTGGATTATTGAGGGCTCAGCATGGGAATGATTCCATTTTTGTGACGGTTGATAGGTTTTCAAAGATAGCACATTTTATTCCTTGTAAGAATACAAGTGATGTTGTTCATGTTGTAGAGTTATTTTTTAGAGAAGTGGTAAGACTATATGATCTACTAAAGAGTATAGTTTCCAATTGAGATACTAAATTTGTTGCATATTTTTGGCATACATTGTGGAAAAAGTTGAAGTAAAATTTAAAGTTTAGTTCATGTTGTGGTGTCCACAACACATGCCCCATTCCTCACTAGGAATGGGGACCCCCTATTTTTTTTGACTCCCGGACTCACAATTCAAGTTAGGTTCAAAAATCACAAAAAAGAAAAGTAAAATTAAAATTAAAAAAAATCACAAAGAAAAAAAACAAAAAAATTAAAATCACAAAAAAATAAAAAAAAAATTGAAAAAAAAAAAAAAAAATTCAAAAAAAAAGAAGCAAGTGCCACACGTGTACGGCGGCTGTGACACTAGCGCCGTGCACTCGAGCACTGCCCACATCATAGAGCTGCATGCGAAAGAGCGTCGCACATCACTGTGCTGCACGCGCTTGAGCACTGCGTGTGCTCGAGCGCCGCTGCACCGTGTGCACCTGAGTGCCCTAGCGCCGGCGCACTATGTGCATGTGCACTCACGCGCTGCCGCACCGTGCCTTGCGCACACGCATTGCGATGGTTTTGTGCCTCACGCATGTACATTTTGATGCATTTTGTACGTGTGCGTGCGTGCATGACCAAGGGCCTTGTGTGGTTGTCAAGCTATTTTTTTCACTTTCAGTTTTTTTGAAATAGTCATGAGAGGGGTTTAAAATATATCATTTAAGTATAAGTTGACGTATATTTAATTTATTATACATTGACATATATTTAATTTTTTATAAAAAATTAAATATATGTCAATGTATAATAAATTAAATATACGTCAACTTATACTTAAGATATATTTTAATATATGCGACGAATCTTTTGAGATAGGTTTCAAACCTCCCAGAGATAAGGTAAAGATTCTAGGAAATTTCAGGGCTTCAGAAATCCAGACTTAGCCAAATTTCGGGGCTTCAAGATTTCAGACTTGACCAAATTTTAGGGCTTCAAAATTTCAGACTTAGCCAAATTTCAAGATTCACTTCAAATTTTTTTTGAGTAGCTAGTGTCTTTACTATGCATTGTTAACTTTATGGTCTAATGTTTGCTTCTTTTTTAGGTAAAAATGGCATTCTCAGCTTGTCAAGATCATAAGTTTTGACTCGGGCCTCAAAATTTAGAACCACTTACACCATTGGAAAGAAGAACTAAAGATCTAATTTCAAATCCATCAAACAATGAGCCTTTGATTGCCCAGTTTTAGGGACCGATGAAGGTTTTGACTTGAAATTTTGAGCAGAAGACCTCCAAAAAGGTCATTTAAAAATTGCATAGAAAATTTATGAAAAAAAATGAAAAAGTTACAAACATTTGATCATCTTGGATAATTTGGATCACTTGGTTTCTTGTCGAGAAAGATTGGATAGGTGGAGAGAAGACAAAGATCAAAGATACAGAGGTTGGACACATAAAGAAAATCAGGTTCCTAATCTTATGCAGCTTTTTGGACAAGATTCAACGCAGATGCCTTGAGATTTTTGATTGAAGAAGTAGAGGGAGTGCAAGTTTATGAAAGTAATTGGCTATAAAGAGGGTGTAACTCATCATAAAAGGGCATGGAGCATATACAAAAAGTGATCTAAAACCTCATTTGAGCAAAATCATGAAATTGTTTTCAAAATTGAGAACTTTGATTTTTTGGTGAATTGAGGTCCATAGCTCTATAGGTTCACAGATCCGTAGCTCCATAGCTTCGCAAGTCTATAGCTTTGCATTTTCATGTAGCTCCGTAGTTAAAGGTGCACCGACAGTTAACTGCCAGTTCCAAAAATATCACTTTTCATGCATTAGGAGCACATTTTATGGCAAGTTAACTCTGACACACATCAAGTGAAGGGCCAACTTCTATTTTTGGTGTCTCCATGCACCTCTACTTTGAATAATGGCTTCCTCCTAATTTCTCTCTCATGCTTTCATTATTTTTGACATGTAAAGGGCTCATGAATCCAATTAATGAATAAAATATGGATGGAGTCCCTCTAAGCACCAGTTAGATTACCAGTTTGTATATATTTAGTTTGTTTTAATGTTTTAAAAGAATTTTATTGCATTAAGATATCTCTCACTCTCAACACAAATTGAGGAGATGATTTCTTATATATACCCCATTGTAAAATGTAACAAGGGCTAGCATTATTATGCAATAAAATTATGCTTTTGGTGCTAGCATTCAGAGTGTAGTTATTCTTTCTTGAATGTGTCATTGTTTTGTGAATTTCATTCATGAGATTGTGATTGAGCCAAAGGTTTATTGCATTGTTTATGGTTGTATGATTTTTTAGTTTTGGTGTTTTCTATAGATATATGAATTATGTTCATGTAATGAGCTTGAGAAGAAATCACCCGATTGTATCTACATAGCTTTTTGTCTTGCATGAGCGCACTTTCTGTGGCCTTGCGATTTGATGAAGAGTGAAACATCATTCAATTTGTTAAAGATTCTAATCGACGATTGCATCAGTAGATTCTAGGAAGCGCTGCTACTGTTTTCATTAGTTTCCTACCAATTTCTTCAAAGGTTCAACTCGCAGTGTGTTGTGTTTTGTAGCTTATGTCTGTTTAGTAATTTCACTTTCAAGATATTTGATTTCATGTTATTTTCTTTCAGTTTCATTATATTATTTGCTAACCCCTTGTTAGAATAGGACCTCATAGTAGCTACATTGTTAGAGTTGCATTCATTGAAAAAATAGAAAATACAAAAAATTTTGTTCCTTTGGTGTGATATTTTTGAGATAGCAAATAGATTGTACTTGATTCCAAGGTAAAAGAGTTTTTGGAACCAGCAAAGGCCTCCTTATGAACATTCACATTTATCTTCTACTGAGTGGATTTTGGTACGTTGCAAGACAAACACTGAACCTTGGAGAGGATCCTTAAAAAGATTTGCTTTTCAAAAGGGGAATTACACTATGGATTCCTGCCATTGACCTCATGAAAAATGAATGCCCAACAAAAGTGGTGCTAGCAGGAGGGCCCAAAACAAAGAACCTACTCTTGGAAACAAGAAAGATTTGATAACATTTCAAAAGTTCTCTTGCAATAATCTGCACTTTGCACAAGTTCAAATTTTTTTTTGAGTTTTTCAGAAAGTCAGGTGAGTAGGTCCGCAGCTCCACAGGTCTGCAGATCTGCAGGTCTACAGCTTCACAGGTCCACAAGTTCACAGATTCGTAGGTCCACAGGTCCGTAGCTTCACAGATCTACAGGTCCGCAGCTCTGCAAATCCACAGCTCTGCAAAATTTTGTGGTGCACTATTTTGAGAAAGTGTGTTTCTCCAAAGGTACACTTTTCCAGAATAAACACAAGTTCCTACAACTCAGTCACTTTCATAAGCATCACAGTGATAAAGGGATTCCAAGAACTCCACCCTTTCATGTTACACATTTTATCATCATCATTCGCTTTACATTCCACTTCACACATTTTCGTCATTGTGCACCATGTCTTTTTTCATTGCCCAAAGTTCACCTTTGAACCTAACTGGACCATTACATGACTTGCCCAAAAATCCTAAAAAGTTTTGCCCACAGTTCATCTATGGAGAATCACGAATAGTAGAAGATCATATCAAAATTTTCAAAGAGATTTGCAATTGAAACCACATTCAACATATGGATGTGGTATGCTATCTTTTTCCTTACACTTTTGGGGAAATGGCATTGAATTGGCACCTCAATTTGCCACCAGCATCAATAAGGGATTGGAACTCTTTTGAGAGCAAGTTTTTGGAACAATTCAAGATCTATGTTGATCCAACTCTTCTATATCATCAATTCATCTCGATTAAGAGGGATCCCCATGAGACTATTTCATAGTTTAATCATTGCTTCTATAGGATGTATCAAAGAATGGAGTTTCCATACACTATACCATAGGAGGCTACCATCTAGGTCTATTTCAGAATAATGGATTCATTTACTTCTATTTTTCTAAGAAGGCTCCCACCTAGAGACATTGATACCATTGAAAAGGTTTCCAAAGAGGCTATTATATTCACAAGTTAGGTTACTGCTACTCCAATGCCAATGATTACATATTCTGAATATGGGTCTCAAAAGACTGCTTTCTTTGAGCAAAAGGCAGTTGCATCCATTGAAGCAGACAATAATATGGCTAGAGAGCTTAAGGCCATGAAGGAGATAATGTCTCTTTTATCCAATGAACTTGTGAGAATAAAGTTGAATTCTTCAAGATACCAAGTCAATCATCCAAGACAACTTTCTACCCAAAACAGTTATTCTCAAAATCAAAGTGGGAATTTTAACCTTTACAGAAACGTCAACAATGAGAATAATCATATTACAGGAATGAGTCCAAGTAAAAATGGGTATCAACACAATGATGTTTGAATCATATGATGAATCTATAGGAGGACTAAATGATGAAGATGGTCAAGATGAGTTTTCATTCCCATTCAATGAAGAAATTCTTCCAAGTGTTGATGTCGCAATAAGTGTGGATATGCCAAGAGATCTTGAGGACACGAGAAATTTTGAAGTTCCAAAACTTCATGAAGTTGCAAAAGGTGATGGAAATGCAAAAGATCTTGAGGTTGGTGAGATTTTTTAATCAGAAAGTCATCAAGAAGAAGATACCAATTCTTCCTACTATGATATTGATTCCCCATTGGATAAAGATAAGATATCTCCCTCAAAACAAGATTTGTCATTAGAAGAGATGGATAGAGTATTCAATTTGGTCTCAAGCTTGACTAAAAAAATGTCTATTTGCGGGTATTCCACACACATATCAAACCATGCAATAAATTATTCATGTAGAATCCATCCATTTGGGTTTTGTTCAGAAGAAAGTTGCCTCGATTTCTTGTTAGCTTGGGAGATCGCAATGGAGGGAAAGTATGATTTTGAACAAGCTTCTTTGGAATACGAGGCGGAAAACATCTTGGTTGATGATAGTAATGAATCTTGTAATTTGAAAGGGAGACTAGGAATTGAGTTCCCTAGTCTAAGGGAGCCTAGACCAAAACCTAAAGTGTTTCCATGTGCACATGAAGTGGTGTACCATGAGATGAGACCACCAGAAGGAGAAATTAAAATATGTGAGTGTACCCCTGTGGTGGAGGACTTGCTGGATCAGGTGATATCTTTCCATTATCCCTCTCAGTTTGATGATTTTCAATTTGAATATGATGCTAAAAGTAAGAGAACTTGTTTGTGGATTAATCATGGCCATAAAGAGTTACCACAACTTCTAATTTTGTGTGATTTGTGCCTCGAATTTGAACCAAGATTGTCCAAAATTTATTTTTCTGAGTACAAAAACAAGTCAACATTTTTGAGAACTATATGGGAAGGTTCATTACTATTGCACATAATGAGAAATCTACTGACAACTACCCCACATTCTTATTATTCAAGGTTTTTTGTAGATACGTTTTTGTTTTTGTTTTTGTTTTTCTTAAATTTTTTTAGTCTTTCTAGTTAGGTGTTAGTTTGCTTTGAGTTGAGTCTTTTTGTTTGGGTTTTGTTGTCTATTTTGCTTCAAGTCGTGTGTTTTACTTCAAAGTTCTGTTAGTCCTAGGGGGTAAGGTGTACTTGGGATTTTTCTCAAGATTTTACTAACCACTCTTTGGTCTCGATTTCAGGAGGAGGTATTTCTTTGTCAAAAAATTTGGACGATTGTGTGTTTTATACCAACCAAGAAACAAACATTCCTTGTGGAATTAGGGGACTTTTAGTTTGGAAATCAAAAGCCTAGACCAACAAGCTCTCAACACTTTAATTTTTTTTTAAAGATTTGATCATTTTGGGTGTTTTTGAATTCAAGTCGAAGATAATGAGAAATGATCCAAACTCTGACTAGTTCATATAGGAGGGGTCTCCTAGAAAGGTTGCTAAGATCATTGTTTGGCATGAGAGTTTCCTAAAAAGTTCTAAAAGAGGAACACAAGGGATGTTCATAAGAGATTGAATCCAAGAAACAAAACTAATGTTTTGACTACATAGTCTAAGCGTAGTCAGGATATAAAATTCAAAAAAAAAAAAAAAAAAAAAAGAAGAAAGAAAGAAAGAAAAAGATAGTGTTAAGTCTACAAGATTCTAAAGATCTAAAATGGTTAAAAATACATTGCAAAACAAAGTGTCTTGTATTCAAAAGTACTGTTTCATCAAAAGTAACATGTTGAATGACATGGAGCAATTATACAAAAGGCTAGAAATTAAAAGAACATGACATCCCGCCAAGAGCCCTCAAACTAATTCTCTCATCTGGTCAAGTAATTGATTGATAAAGAGCCTTCGTGGAGATTTTGAATGAATGAGCTAGGACGAGTTGAAGATTGTTTTGAGTTGTCAGAAAACTTTGATTAACTATAGCTTGACACATCAAAAGGAATGAATACATAATGCACACACTGAGCTGGAAGGTTTTGACTTCTGAGATTTTGATTGCAAAGTCATTTGAAATATTCTCAAGGTGTTCAAAATTCAGTTGGTGTTTGACACACATCGGAGGAATGTTTGCTGATGAAGAAATGCCTTGGTCATTTCTTCCTTTTTTTGAGGCTATTTTTTGTGGTGTCCACAACACACGCCCCATTCCTCACTAGGAATGGGGACCCCCTATTTTTTTGACTCCCGGACTCACAATTCGAGTCAAGAGAAGGATTTTAGAGTTGAGTTCAAAAATCACAAAAAAAAAAAATTAAAATTAAAATTCAAAAAAATCACAAAGCAAAAAATTAAAGAAAAATTAAAATCACAAAAAAATTTAAAAAATTTGAAAAAACAAAGAAAAATAAATAAAAATAAATAAATAAATTAAAAAAAAATAATTAAAAAAAAAAGAAAAAAGTAAGTGCCATGCGTGCACTATAGCTCTGACACTTGCACCGTGCGCTCGAGCGCCGCCCGCGACGCAGCGCTACACTCAAATGAGTGTTGCGCACCACCGTGCCATGCAGACCTGAGCGTCGCGTGCACTCGCATGCCACCACGTCGCATACGCCTGTGCACTCATGCACCACTGTGCCGCGTGCGCTTCAGTGCCACTGTGCCATGTACACCCGATTACTGTGTGCACTCGAGTGCCCTAGCACTGCCACGTGCGCTCGCACACCCCCACATTATGCACATATGCGCTCATGTAGTGTCATGCCATGCACATGTGCGTTCGTGCACCGCCGTGCCGAGCCTCACATGCGCGCATTGCCATGGGTTCACATCTTGCACGTGTGTGTTCTGATGCATTTCGTACGTGTGCGTGTGCGCATGACCAAGGGCCTTGTGTGGTTGTCAAGCTATTTTTTTCACCTTCAGTTTTATAAGTTGACATATATTTAATTTCTTATACTTAAGATATAATTTAATATATGCGACGAATCTTTTGAGATAGGTTTCAGACCTCCTAGAGATAAGGTAAAGATTCTAGGAAATTTTAGGGCTTCAAAAATCCAAACTTAGCCAAATTTCAGGGCTTCAAGATTTTAGACTTAGCCAAATTTCAGGGCTTCAAAATTTTAGACTTAGCTAGGTTTCAAGATTCACTTCAATTTTTGTTTAAGTAGCTAGTGTCTTTACTATGCATTGTTAACTTTACGGTCTAATGTTTGCTTCTTTTATAGGTAAAAATGACATTCTCAGCTTGTCGAGATCATAATATTTGACTCAGGCCTCGAAACTCAAAACTGCTTACACCATTGGAAAGAAGAACTAAAGATCTAATTTCAAATCCATAAAACAATGAGCCTTGGACTGCCCATTTTTAGGGACTGACAAAGGTTTCGAATTGAAAATTTGAGCAGAAGGCCTCCAAAAAGGTCATTTAAAAAATGCCTAAAAAATTTGTGAAAAAATATGAAAAAGTTGCAAACATTTGATCGTCTTGGATAATCTGGATCACTTGGTTTCTCACTGAGAAGGATTGGATAGGTGGAGAGAAGACAAAGATGAAAGATACAAAGGTTGGACACATAAAGCAAATTAGGTTCCTCATCTTATGCAACTTTTTGGACAAGATTCAATGCAGGTGCCTCGAGATTTTTGATTGAAGAAGCAGAGGGAGTGCAAGTTTATGAAAGTAATTGGCTATAAAGAAGGTGTAAATCATCAAAAAAGGGCATGGAGCGTATACAAAAAGTGATCTAAAACCTCATTTGAGAAAAACCTAGAAACTGTTTTCAAAATTGAGAACTTTGATTTTTTGGCGAATTGAGGTTTGCAGGTCCGCAGGTCCGCAGCTCCACAATTTCATGTAGCTCCGCAATTCAGAAGTGTGCTGATAGTTAACTGCCAGTTCCAAAATATCACTTTTCATGCATTAGGAGCACATTTTATGGCAAGTTAACTCTGACACACATCAAGTGAAGGGCCAGCTTCTATTTTTGGTGTTTCCATGCACTTCTACTTTGACTGATGGCTTCCTCCTACTTTCTCTCTCATGCTTTCATGGTTTTTGACATGTAAAGGGCTCATGAATCCAATTAATGAATAAAATATGGATGGAGTCCCTCTAAGCACCAGTTAGATTACCAGTTTATATATATTTAGTTGTTTTTAATGTTTTAAAAGCATTTTATTGCATTAAGATATCTCTCACTCTCAACAAAAATTGAGGAGACGATTTCTTTTAAATACCCCATTGTAAAATGTAACAAGGGCCGCCATTATTATGCAATAAAATTATGCCTTTGGTGCTAGCATTCAGAGTGTAGTTATTCTTTCTTGAATGTGTCATTGTTTTGTGAATTTCATTCATGAGATTGTGATTGAGCCAAAGGTTTATTACATTGTTTCTGGTTGTGCGATCTTTTTGTTTTGGTGTTTGCTATAGATATATGAATTTCGTTGACATAACGAGCTTGAGAAGAAATCACTTGATTGTGTCTACATAGCTTTTTGTCTCGCATGAGCGCACTTTTCATGGCCTTGCGATTTGATGAAGAGTTAAATATCATTCAATTTGTTAAATATTCTCACCGACGATTGCATCAATGGATTCTAGGAAGCGCTGCTCCTATTTTCATTGGTTTCCTACCGATTTCTTCAAAGGTTTAACTCACAGTGTGTTGTGTTCTATAGCGTATGTCTATTTAGTAATTTCACTTTCAAGTTATTTGATTTCATGTTATTTTCTTTTAGTTTCATTATTTGCTTTGCTAACCCCCCTGTTAGAATAGGACCTCATAGTAGCTGCATTTTTAGAGTTGCATTCATTGAAAAAATAGAAAATACAAAAAATATTGTTCCTTTGGTGTGATATTTTTGAGACAGCAAACAGATTTTACTTGATTCCAAGGTAAAAGAGTTTTTGGAACTAGCAAAGGCCTTCTCATGAACATTCACATTTATCTTCTACTGAGAAGATTTTGGTACGTCACAAGACAAACACTGAACCTTGGAGCAGATCCTTAAAAAGATTTTTTTTTCAAGAGAGGAATTACACTATGGATTCCTGCCATTGACCTCATGCAAAACAAATTCCCATTAGTTCATCACATCATCCATAGACTTATGGATAGACAGGTGATGTGAATATCAGTTTGGAAAACTTGCCAAGAGGCTTAGTTGGAGATAAACCAAAAGGATGAGATATGATTTTACTACATGTAGAATTTGCATATAATAATTTTGTTAATAGGAGTACTAGTAAATCACCATTCTAGATTGTATATGGGAGTAGTTCTAGAAATGCTTTCAAATTGAGGCAGTTGGATAAAGCTGAGATAAGTAGTGCTGAAGTAGAATATTTTGTTGAACATGTGAAGAACATCTATGAGGAGGTGAGAAAGCACATCATAAAGATGAATACATAGTACAAGGCTAAGTAAAATTTGAAAAGGAGGTGTAAGAAATTTGAAATTGGAGATGAAGTCATGGTTAATTTGAGAAAGAAGAATTTTCCAATGGGTGCATATAATAAGCTGAAGATGAAGACATTTGGACTATGCAAGATAGTGAAAAGGCATGATTCTAGAAATGTGTATAAGTGGAGTTGCCTTCTAAATTGAATATTTCACCAATATTTAACATTTTAGATTTGATAGAGTATTATGAAGGAGGTGATGGAGATGGAGTTATAGAAGTACAATGGAGCATTCTAGTAGCTAGTTTGGCTACAAAGGGGATTGAAGAGATACTAGATAGTCATGTTGGCAAAAGTACTAGGAATAGAACTTATGAGGAATGTTTGGTCAAATGAAAAGGGATTCCAATTGAGGATTCATCATAGCTAGCAAAGGAGGACGTTAACCATCTTAGTTTTCCTTTGAACACCTGTGATGTGACAAGGTCACTTCTCAATTTACCCTAGGTGTTCTATGCACAAGCATCCTAGGTGTAAGAGAAATCTTGTATCACCCAAAAATATTTTTCATTTCCATCTTTTCTATTTTAATAAGGACTAGTAGACAGGGTGGTTATTACTTATGGGAACTTTCTATTTTTAGTAAGTTTTTCATATGAGCTTAGCATGTTCTCAATTTCTACACAAAGGTTCATTTTAGAGTTGTAAGCCTACCATAAAAATCTCATTTCTCTAGCTTAAGTATTAGAGAAGTTATTGCTGATTTTTTGTGGAAAGATTTGTAGAAAAATCTTTAAGCTTATCATTGGAGGCCTTTAGAGTGCCCAGATGATGTCTGAAAACTTGATGGAAGGGCGCTTTCACTATTCTAATCATGTAGATCATGAGTTGGCATTTATAAAAAGTGTTTATACTATCCAATCAGAGCAATAGTTCATAAGTCATGACCTTTCAAAGTTGTTCTATACAAAATATCTAAAATAATTGTTGAAGATGTATTTGGTCAACTTTATATGTATTGTTAGGGTCTGTCAGCCCTAGGTATTAAGTTTCAATGTCTATAACCTTCTTGGGCAACATAAAATTTCCTATTTAAGAAAGGTCCAAACATCGTCTAGGGTAGGTCCAAACATTGTCTAGGGTAGTTCTAGGTGATAGTTTGCAGCTTGTCTTGTAGATTATTGTAATGAAGGCACCCATTTGGGTTAGTATCTTGTACTTGTGAATTCTATGATACCACATTTGCAGTGTAAATAAGAAGTCCATTTTTTTTTTGTCTCACATTTGTTGTTGTTTCTTTGTTTTTGTTATCATCCTTAAACAACTCAACCACTAAACTATTGTAGTTGCTTCTTTTTGAAAGTGTTTCTTTTTAATATAACAAATTAGAAAAGATCAAAATATCTTCTAGATTAGAAGTTCTCATACCCATTAATCAACACTCATGTCAGAAACAAAGAAAATAAGATGAAAGAAACAAATGAAATCCAATACTCCATGCACAACACAACACAACACAACAAAACATGAGATAAAATGACACAATACATTTCTTACAATGGCATTCTCATTTCCTACATTCTCATGAATGCAACACATATATCCATCTTTAAAATGAAAGAGCAAAGTTCCATGGGAAAGAAGCACCAACCTTGGTCTTTTGCAAAAATGGTGTTGAAAAGTTGAGGAAGAGCTCCCTTTTCCTTCCCTTCCCAATCTTCAAACTCTAATAGTCTCAAATGTTAGAAAGTGCGTGAGAAATGCACTAATTCTCCCTATGCCCCTAAAAAACCCTCTAAGTTATCACTTAGCTAAAATGGTCCTAACAAGAAGCCTCCCTTTCCTTGTATCCTTGTCCCTTTGTATAATTGTAACCTTGACTAAGTGGGGGAAAACATGTGAACTCTTCAATTTCGAAATTCTATGAAAGTGACTAGTTAGGAAGGTCTCCAAGGTCATCTAGGTCCACTAAAAGTTAAATTTAGACCCCCAACCCATATTACTATCATGGGGGCACTTATTTTTCACCAAAATGACCCCTTTGGACCACTTTTTGATCGCTAAAATTAATGGAAAGTTGGAATTTGAATTTCAAATGGATAGGGAGTTATTCCAAAGTGAGGTTAACTTGGGTACTATGTTGGGGTTACGCTTAGGTTAGGTTACTTTTCCCAAAAATCCTAAATGCCAAGCCACACAAGTGTCAAGTGACACAAAAACAACACATTAATTTCAAAGTGACTTGTCTCTAATAATACATGAATTCAACTATTAAATACATACCATTCACATTACAAAATAAAACACATTACAACAAGGTCTAAATCTTTCCACAAATCCAACCTTGATGATGTCATGTTCACATGGGTTTGAGCCTTGATTCCCCATTTAATTCCATGGTTATATCTCCTGCACACTAAACCTAAGTATCATTGGTCCAAGAATATCATATAAGAAATATATAAATGAGTGCAATAAGTTATTATCACATTCAATATTAAGTTTGCATGTTTCATCATTTCCAATTAACTTTCCCCTTTCTAATCATTTTCAAATAAAACATTCAAAACATTAAAATATCAATCCCTACATATGAACATTGATCTTTACTTAACATGATCAGATTAGCATTTTGATTAACTTCATAATGTATTTTTTATCCTAGTGATGAAATATTGAATCCACAACTATTGAGTCCCTAGGCATGTGAATTAGGTCCTAGTGCATATCACAATGTATCCTTTAATTGTAATTTTCACTTAAACAATACAATTTTATATTACAAGCATTTTTACAATTAAGTTTCTATCAAATAAATTACAATAGATTAGAACATGAATGAAATCATTAAAATATATCATTTAGGTCCTAATGTGCTAACATAAGTGTGGATCATCAAAATGTAGATATTAAAATGGCATAAACCTATAGTCTCAAAAGTGTATGAAAATATTGAATTAGAAGTATCATAATGCAAAAATGTCATCTATGCTAGGCTAGATCAGGTGAGGCCTCACACCCATAATATTCTCTATGTTGTCTAGTTGTTTCTATTGTGCAGTCTCTTTCTAAAGCTGCTCCTTCTCCTTCACTCTCATGCCTTAAATTTTTATTATAAAGATTCTAAATATCTTACTCTACCTTATCTAAAATCAACTTCATAGTGTGTTGTAACTTTGGAATAGGTGTTTGATCATCGATAACTTTCATTTTGGCATTCAACTTTTCGAGATTGGTTAACACCCTTACTTGCAGACCTCTCATGTCAAGCACTTTCTGTACTGTTTCAATATGATGTTCTTCTTTTGAGTTTATAGTTCTTTAGATGCATTATCTTGTAAAATATTAATTTTTTTGAATAATTGTAAACTCATAGAAAGTGCATTGTTGTTTTTATGTATGTATCTATATACGTATATATGTATGTATATGTATGTATGTCTATATATATATATATATATATATATATATGTATGTATCTTTGCATGTAGATATGTATGTATGTATATACATACAAAGAGATCTCTTGGATTGTGGATTATGAATTATAAAAAAAAAAGAAAAGAAAACGTGACATTAATCATTCCTCATTTGTTTTGATTGATTATGGAGAGTTGCATTTGAAAGAGGGTGGAGAGCTTTGAATAAGCATGGAGAGCTCTAAACATTGGTGGTGATCAGTGGAAATACAAGTTTTTTGTTGTCATTCCCTTGTGATCACTCCATTTCATTGTGTGTTGTGCCCTTGTGATCTTTGTGCCCTTTCTCTCTAATTTTCTTCAAGTGGAAAAGTGGTACATATGCAAATATTTTATTTTCCTTCAAAAATGTTTCTATTGTTCATATATAATAGCTTTGGTCAGATTCAAGGATAACTGATTATGATGATTGCATGCATATGTGCATGTATGTATGTATAATTGTTCACTATGTGAACTAATTTACATGCATACAAACACACTTGTATAGTACTTGTGCTAAATTAAATTAATCATTCATGTCTTGAATTCACACAAGCAATTATTAGAAATATGTACTTATAGATTATATTATCTCTAGGTGATTGAGTAAAGATCTTGTGCATAATATCATCTAGGTAATGATTGGATGCATTCACATTAAGTCATAATAGGATTAAGAAGATAATCCATTTATGTTACTTCATACTTGTTTTATTGAAAATTTTGTTTAACATAATCAACAATACTATAATTATACAGCTACAACTAGTACTCTTGTTTATTTTATTTAATAATATACATTTAAGACTATTATTTTTCTTAAAATTATATTTTATGTTTTCGGTCAATAAAACAAAAATATAGATCTCTAATAGACATCTTATTTAATTTCAAGATCTTCAATGTGAAGATTTTTTACTACTGGATAGTGGAATATCCACAATGTGGAGTTGTTGTGATGTGCAGCCTAATCAAACTTAGAGGTTTATTTGGCACAAATTTCTTCCAGATTATTTCTATGGGTATTTGGGGGTAGTGCCCCTAAGATGGTGTTAATGGGTAGCACCTTAGGTGTGCTCTTTATCGTAGTACAAGGTGGGGTTGAGGGGAAATGCCTTTGAAGGGGTTTTCAGGGGTAGTGCCCTCAAAGCAAAAAATGCCCTTATATTGTAAAAGGCATTGACTACTATTTTTTCTATTATTCTAGCCCTAAATTTGTAAGCCGCAAAAGCTTGTATAAAAAGGCTTAGGTTAGGGATTTTATTATGAATGGTGATATTGTAGCTTCTTGTGACGGTATTGAGCTATAAGTGATTATGGATTGTAATCAAGTTGTAATCACTAGATAATAACAATATTGGACTTGTTTTTGGTGGACATAGCCCAAGGATTGGGTAAACCACGTTAAATCTTGGTGTCTTGTGTTCTCGTTTATGCAATTTACTATTTTCTAGTATTGGTTATATTTGCATGTGACTGTTATTTCTATTTGAAGTTAATCTTAATAGGATCCGCATAGCTCATGGCTTTTTCCACCAAATAATAACTTTATTATATTTTCGTCCTTCAAAAATATTATAAGTTAATGTTCTTTTAATTTTCCATACATTTAATAATTTGTCACTTGTTGTTTGAGGTAATTTTCTATTATGAGATAGACACATCTATCATAAGGATGGACACAACAATTTTGATCATCCCACTTTCAAAGTTGATTCCCTTATCAAATTAATGAAACTAGTTGCAACTAAAACCATAATTTATTGTAACTTGCCATATTAGTCATTCACTCAACCATCTTCCTCCTACCCCACCATAGCACACATCCCTTTTTTGACTTTTATATCTTAGTCCCTCTTGGGTTTTGAAACTCATTGAACCTATTTCAAAATGGCTCCATTGGTTCAAGAAGGTTCATATGTTTGATAAGTTTAGTGTCCTTAATAGTTTAATGGTTTCAATGTTCAGAATGCTCTTGGCTTGGATCATAGTATTGAGATTCAAATACTCTATCATTTAGATCTAATGGTTTATATCAATTTGTGTAGATGGTTTTAGATGTCTTCAAGAAAATTTAGGTGTATTTTAGTTCATAATAGTCAATGGACCACAAATAAAAATCAAAGTTCACATTTAAAAGGCCAAAGGTTCTAAACATGAAATTAGTGATTCAAAGTGTTGGTTCATTAATGGCTTGAGTTTGAAAGTTCCAAGTAGCCCATACAATTTCAGAAGACCATGTCTAGTGATTTGTATCTAGCAATTTGATGATATAGAAATTCAATATGGAGGATATATTAGCATCACAAACAAATCATCCCATATCGATAAACAACATCTAATCTTTTGTAAGTCTCTCTCCTCTAAAGAACCAATACTTGGAGCCATTATCATCCTAAGTAGACTCACTCTCGTTAGATGAATTCAATCAAAACTATTCAAACCAAACTAAGTATGTAGAAATTTGTACTTACAGATTATATTAGATCTTGGTGATTCAATAAAGATCAAATACAATTTTCCAAGGTGATAAAATTGCATATGCATATGCATATGTATGTATGTATGTATCTCTGCATATCATTCTTGTGCCCTTGTAATCTTTGTATATGTATATATGTACATATGCATACACACACACACATATATGTGTGTCTATGTATGTATGTATGTATATAAACATAGAGACCATTCATATATGTGTGTGTATGTATGTATATATACACACACACATACATATACATAAAGATAATTTTTTCTAATCACCTGTTGGGGGAAATATAGAGAGATAAATGTTTACAAGGAAAAGAAAAGAATATTTACATAGGTGCCTCTTCTCCCCTTGAAGAGAATCATAGAGTAGTGTGACAATTAGGCCCAAATAGACCATAAATTACACCATTGTTATAAATTATTGTCACATATTGTTGTTACAATTTGATCTCAAATGTTGTAGTGCAAAGGGAATAGAGATCACAAGGGTATGACATGATAATGAAATCACAGAGCAAGGGCACGTAAATCACAAGGGCATGACAATGAAATGCAACAATCACAAGGGTGATAGCGATTACAAGGGCACGTAAATCATAGGGCATGAAAACAATATAAAGTGATCACAAGGGTCCAAAAATGAAATCATCACCAACATTTAGATCTCTCCACCCTAATTTAGAGGTCTCCACCCTCTTTCATATGCAATTCTCCACAATAAAAAAAAAAGGGGAATGATTTATGTCATGTTTCTTTTTTGTTTATATCTAAAATCAACTTCAAATTGTGTCGTAACTCTGGCATAGGTGTTTTATCCTTGATATATTTCCTTTCAACATATCAACATTCAATTTTTCAAGTTTCCTCTTCATTATATAGTTCTTTCTACCATAAAAATCTCTTTGTTACTTCAGTAAAATCAGGACTACAACAAAGCCAATGATATAAAACTTGTTGCCAGTTTGAAAAAAATGTTGCCTCCAACATTGCAACCATATGATAAATGGGAATGACACATGCCCAGGCCATAACCTAGTTAAATTGGACTAGTTGGTGATTAGCTAGGTTGATTATAAATTCTTGTAGAACTATCATTACATTAGGTATGATAAAATAAACAATCAGTTATTCCTAGCTAGCAGGATCAAATACTATTTTCCAAGGTGATAAAATTGCATATGTAGATGCATCACTTGAATGTGACGCATGAAGTACATTCCCAACCTTGAAACACTCTTATAAGAAATGGCAAAGAAAATGCATATGTAATAAATAAAAAATTACACTTGTAGTTTTTATGATGTAGGGGCATCCAAGGGTCAAGATTGTTGACTCAAATGTGGGTTTTGGTCAAGATTTACTTCTGGGGGTCATAAATTTTGACTTGGGCGTGGGTTTTGACCAAAATTTACAAGTAGTTGAATTAGGAGTTATTTGGATTGTCAATAGAGATCAGCTCGATAAGTGACTATTTCGACATTTTTCTAGGAGCTTGAGATTTTGTCTTGACCTCTACATTTGGCTTTTTGTATTTTTCTAGTTTTGTTAGAAAGTTGTTTTTATATTAAATCCAAAATTGTATTTTTGATTTTTTGATTTATCTGGTAATTTGTATTGCCTTAGGTGGGGGCTTTTCTCCAGAAAAATTTGGATTCGTAGGAAGAGTTTTAAAAATTACCAAAAATGGAAAAATTTGTTTTTCCCAAAAATCTACCAAATATGGTAATTTTTGGAATTGTAATAAGTAGTTTTTTTTTCATTATAGAGGTAGAGTAGAGTTATGAAAGTTTTAATGAAGAGTTGTGGTATTCTGAAACATTTGTCTTGTGTCAATTTTTGAATTATTCTTTTACAAGATTGTGATACATCACTTTATATATAGAGAGAGAGATCTTTTTAAGGTGCTTATTATATATTAGCACAACAGAAAAATTGATCGAGCTACATACATATTCCATAATCTAAATAATTGAACAATAAAAATCATTGAATCTGTGCTAAGTGACTTAGCTCATGATCTTGCACAAAAATAATGCAAACTAGGAAAATTGGTAGAGTTCACAAGAAACTTTAGAAAAACATATCATAGAAGATAGTTATAGAAAGAAACAAGATATAACCTAGTTAAATTGGTCTAGTTTCTTATTAGCCAGGTTGATTACAAATTCCTATAGAATTTTCATTAGATTAGGTACACTAAAAGGAACAATTCGCTGTTCCCAACTAGTACGATCAAATACAATTTTTTAAGGTGATAAAATTGCATATGCAGATGTATGTATGTGTAAATATATGTATGTATATATGTATATGTATGTATGTATATACATATATACATGTATGTATATGTATGTATATATACATATGTATATATGTATATATATGCATGTATATATGTATATATACATACATACATAGACACTTATGTGTGTGTGACCTATGTATATATAGAAAGATATCTTGTGGATTGTGGAGATCAGTGGAGATCCAGGATTTCATTGTCATGCCCTTGTGATTGCTGCATTTCATTGTCGTGCCCTTCTAATCTCTACATCTCATTCCCATGCCCTTGTGATCTCTGTATATGTATGGATGCATGCATGCATGCATGTATGTATATATATACACACACACACACACACACATACATACATACATACATACATATGTATATGTATATATAGAGATATATCTTGTGGATTGTGGAGATCGGTGGAGATCTAGGATTTCATTGTCATGCCCTTGTAATTGCTGCATTTCATTGTCATGCCCTTCTAATCTCTGCATCTCATTCCCATGCCCTTGTGATCTCTATATATGTATGCATGCATGTCTGTATGTATCTATGTACACACACACACACATATACATATGTATATGTATGTAGAGAGAGATATCTCTATATATGTATCTATATATAGAGAGATATCTTGTGGATTGTAGAGATCGATGGAGATCCAAGATTTCATTTTCATGCCCTTTTGATCTCTACATCTCATTACCATGCCCTTGTGAACTTTGTATATGTATGTATGCATGTATGTATGCATGTATGTATGTATGTATGTATGTACATATATATATATATATATATATATATATATATATATATATATATATATACATATGTATATGTATATATGTGTATATGTATGTATGTATATAAATAGAGAGATATTGACACAACAAAAAAATAATAAAACTCACTCAATAGGTAGCATGGCCACAAATGCAATGGCAATGCCTATTGGTAAGTAGAGTCCTCTTTTTCTCTCTCATTTTCATGTGTTTCTTTCACTTGAACTATTATTTCTTATGGGGCATTTTGTAATATTGGATTCATTTTATGTAGAAGGCAATGAGGAAATTCTTGGATGTACGTGTGTGATGAATTGCTTGTGAGCAATGAAGATGAATTTCCCCTGAGAGTAGTAGGAGGCAATGAGGACATTCCAAGTACTTTAAAGATTGATCTCATGACATTCTAGGTAATTTATCATGATTATACATGTATGAATACTCAAGTAATCAACCTTACATTTGATATTAATAAATAGATCTTTAAGTAATGAACCTTAGATTTGATAAAAGGAATATTTGCTTCAAAACCATCTTTTAAATATAGCTATATAAGGCGTGAGTTAGGGCATATATAGGTTAACCTTACATTAATTATAAACTACAACACAAAGGTTGCACCAGGGTATTATAGTATTGTAATTATAGAAAACTGCCTGATTCACCCGAGTGGGTGTATGATGGACAAGAGCTATATAAGGTGAGTAAAGCTCACTAGTGGTTATAGGAATACAACCACATGAAAACAATTAGAAACCATAACTACATATTTTTTAGAGTGAGTAATTCAAGGGTCTTGATCCTATGGATATGGTTATGTAGGCAACCTAGTAGGTGGAGTATGCCTCTAGTGTGTAGATGCCTTGGACATAGTTAGGTAACACTTAAATGTTTTAAGACAATATATGTTAACTCATGAGGCTCATTCCCTTGTAGACACCTCTGCCACAATGATATTACCTCTAAACCATGCAAAGGATATTGAATTGGTTCCCAACTTTGAAACACTCTTATAAGAAATGGTAAAGTAAACACATATACAATGCATATATTGCTATTATTTATGTATATGTATGCATGTATATATATATGTATATATATAGAGAGATCTTGGCACAAAAAAAAAAATTGATCTAGCTACATACATATTCTAGAATCCAAATAATAAAACATTCTTAAGTAGACATTTGTGAGCACTAGGGGTGTGAAGGCTCCATGAAAAAATAAGTAGAAGCATAAAACATCATGAACATTTTTGATTACATGTTTTCCAAGAGCATAGACAAGTTCCTCAAGGTGACTTCCATTATTAAAATTATATATATATTTTTCTTGTTATCATTCATTTCTTTATTAATTTGATTATAAGAATCCATCACATTTTATATTATGCAATGAAATGTATGGGTATGGTTATATGTTTAGAAAATGAGAGTATGATTACACCAAAACATGTCCCACATTTAACCCAATCAGGGTTTTCTATAAGTTTCTTGTTGACTCAAAAGGATTATCATTTGGTGTTGTGCACTATAATAGAAATCTCTTTATTGTATAATTGTGAAACTAATTTTGAATTGGTGGGTACATTGTATTTCATTTGTAGATTCAATAGTTGTTTTGGTAGTGTGAGTTGTAAAAGGATTTCATGTTTATGATATGCTAATAAAGAGAAGTCTCTTAATTGTAACTTTAATTGGTACATATGTGTGTAGGTTATGGAAGGATTAGAAGTACCTAATGATCTAGAAATGGAGAGGAGTTTCATACATGTTGAAATGGTTCACATGTAAATTATAAATCTTTTGGTATGGTGAAGTAGATAGCAATTTTGTTTTATAATATTATGTGTATATTGTAAATTATGTTGTAGATTTTGTTTTTGTGGTCTCATTATGGGTCTAACTTTCATATATTTTGGATTGGTATTAGAAATCATATGTAGACTTAAATATAGATCTTTTGGTGTTTTTTTTGTGGAGTGCCTCTAGTAATAACCTTAATTATTACTAGTCATCACTCGCAATTTGCATCCTAGAAGGGAATATTTCAAGTCATTCTAGTTAAATGGTGAGAAGATTATGTAAGACTTGCATCTGGTGCTGAGGAAGGAAAGTAGAGACCAACATAATTTTTCCTATGTCCTTTCTGGACACATGAAAAAAATATTAATCCAATTTCATTCATTGTTGCAATCTACACATTTGATGGCTTTCCCTATCCAATATCAACCTTAAACAATGGAAGTATTGGAGAGCTTACTGTATTAATTTCATATATGTATACATCCATTATTGCAATCAACTTGTGTTCTACTATGAGATTCTACCTTCTTCACCCCACCATCAAGTGGATAGATATGCACTAAAATTAATGGAGAGGCTTATTTTCATGCACTCTATAAATGAAGAGTATTTAGTGAGAGGAAGGAGTGTGTAGAAAAAAGGGAATTGTATGTTGTTGATGTATAACTAGCCAAGATCAAAATTGGAGAGGAACATGGTCTATACACTAAGGTTTGGGATTGCAGGTCTTATCAAAAAGTATGCATCTAGTGCTATATTGAGATAAATGGTAATAGTGTGTTCCATGTTCCCAAAATAATCACCTACTCCCACTTTGGAAAAAATTCTACCTCCAACATTGAAATCATATGATAAATGGGAATAACAGATGCCTAAGTCATAACCTAGTAAATTTGTCCTAGTTGTTGATTAGTTGGGTTGATTACAAATTCTTGTAGAACTTTCATCAGATTAGGTGAATACCCTAGTCATTAGATCATTGTGAATGTGAAAATCCAACCTTCTCTATAAGATGGTCTTTGCCTTTGAACATTTATAACAAGTGAGAAACCAAATTTGGCATATTTATTATATCTATCCACTAATGGAAGATGATTAAACTTCATTATTTCAAGCACACTTCGTGCCCAAGAATGACACAAAGATGAAAAATAATTTGCAATACATGAAAAATTTCAAAATTTATAGTCCTCATGATATTTGGATTGTAAATTCTCCAATGTCAGAGTACCTACCACAACACTATCCTAGATATATTGCCACAGACTCTCTCTAATCCCTTAAATTTTGATCAAAATTCTGAATACCTGCCTCTACCATATCTAAAATCAACTTCACATTGTGTTTTAACTATGGCATGGGTGTTTGATCCTCAACAACATTGATTTCAACATTTCAACATTCATGTTTTCTCTTTATTAAATGTTTAGTTTATCATTGATTTCCTCTACTTTGATTACGATGCATCTCAACTAGCTGCTCCAATGATGGAATCACCCATCTATCTACAAATTGTGCAAGCACTTGTTGTTTTACATAATCTACTACCACTTTGGAATTTTTTTTGTCTCCAACATTGAAACCTTATGATAAATGGGAATAACAAATGCTTAAGCCATAATCCAGTTAAATTGGTTTACTTGTTGATTAGATGTGTTCATTACAAGTTCTTGTAGAATTATCATCAGATTAGGTACAATAAAATGGACAATCATCTATTCCTAGCTAGTAGGATCAAATAAAAATTTCCCAGATGATAAAATTGCATATGCAGATGCATCACTTGAATGCAACTCATGAAGCATATTCCCCAACTTATAATGAATGGTTGGATATAAAGGCTCCATACATTGGACAAACAATGGGAGCTGACGATGTATTCAAGCATGTTTTGACATGCTTTCCCTATGAGGATCCCAAGTATCTACTACTTCTATTAAGTTGGGAAGATCATTATATGATCCAAAATGTTATGAAGAACTGAAGTTGGTAGAAAATTCTCCTATATCTCTAGAAAATGTGGCATAGGTTCAGGGTTCCTTGGCTCCCAAGAATTTGTAGCAACTATTCTCATTGTTGGAAGAATAACTTTAGTGAAGAGTCCAGTGTAAGGAGTTGAAGAAGCAAGTTTTTCTTCCATGTAAATTCCATAATCACAAGGCTCATTCCCTTGTAGAAGCCTTTGCCAAAATGACATTACCTCTAAACCATGTGAAGGATGTTGAAGTGGTTCCCAACCTTGAAACACTCTTATAAGAAATGGAAAAGAAAATGCTGATGCAATACATATATTATTATTATTTATATGTATGTATGCTTGTATGTATACAAACCATAACCCAGTTAAATAGGTCTACTTGTTGATTAGTTGAGTTGATTACAAATTTCTTTAGAATTGTCACCATATAAGGTACAAAAAAAAAAAACAATCAGGTGTTCCCAGCTAGTAGGATCAAATATAGCTTTTGAAGGTGATAAAATTGCATATGCTAAATGCATCACTTGAATTCCAGGCATGAAGCACATTCTTCAATTTATAACAAATGGTTTGATATAAAGGTTCCATTTTTAGGCCCAATAATGGAAGCCAATGATGTAACCATTCATGTATTGGCATGCTCTCCCTACGAGGATCCCAAATATTTACTGTTGTTGTTGCAATGGAAAAGTAAATGCAGATGCAATACATATATTACTATAGGTCATATGGAGAACTACATAAAATAAATAAAAAAGAAAAGAAAACACAACATTAATCATTCCGCATTTATTTTGTATAAATACCATAATCACAATGCTCATTCTCTTGTAGAAGCCTCTACCACAATGACATTACCTCTAAACCATGAAAATAATGTATATGCATGTATGTATGTATGAATATATATGTATGTGTATATGTATGTATATATGTATATATGTATGTGTATATATATGTATATATGTATATACATATATATACTAACCAAGAAAAATTGAAAGAGTTAATGTCACTGTTAATGGGCATTATATTTCCCCTACATACATACATTATATATAAAAATATTCTCCATTAACTCTGCATTATTTGTGTTCAATATTTTGAGGTAAGTCACTTGTCACAAGTTAAGTGAGTTTTATTATTTTATTATTCTGAATCTAGAATATGTATGCAACTGGATCAATTTTGTTGTTGTGCTATGATGTAAAAAGAACCTTAAAAAAGATCTCTCTATATACATCCATACATACATACATGTATGTGTATGTATGTATGTATATATTAGTAGAGATCTAGGATTTCATTGTCAAGCCCTTGTGATCAGCATATTTTGTTGTTGTACCCTTGTGATCTCTGCATCTTGTTGTCGTGCCCTTCTAATCTCTACATCTCATTCATTTTATTGTACCTAATATGATGATAGTTCTAAAGGAATTTGTAATCAACCTAGCTAATCAACAACTAGACCCATTTAACTAGGTTATGGCTTGTTTCTTTCTAAAAATATCTGTTATGATATGTTTTTGTAAAATTTCTTATGAACTCTGCCCATTTTTCCTAGTTTACATTATTTTTGTGGAGGATCTTGAGGTAAGTCACTGAGCACCTTAAAAAGATCTCTCTATATATACATACATGTACATATTTATATATGTATATATGTATATATATGTATGTATGTATATATGTATTTATATATGTGTGTATGTATGTATGTCTCCTTGTGATCGCTGCATTTCATTGTCATGCCTTTATGATCTCCATGTCTCATTGTCATAGTCTTGTGATCTCTATGTATGTATGTATATGTATATGTATATGTATATGTATATGTATATATATCTATATCTATATCTATATCTATATCTATATCTATATCTATATATACCCACACATATGTGTGTAGCTATGTATGTATGTGGGTATGCATGTAAATAAAGAGATATTGGGACAACATAAAAATGATAAAACTCACTCAACACATAGCATTTATTTTGAGGTAAGTCACTTGGCATGGGTTGAGTGAGTTTTATTGTTTTATTATTTAAATTCTAGAATATGTATGCAGCTAGATCAATTTTTCTGTTGTTTTATGATGTAATAAGAACCTTAAAAAAGATATCTCTATATACATCCATACATACATACATGTATATGTATGTATGTTGTTGTGGTGTCCACAACATAGGCCCCATTCCTCATCTAGGAATGGGGACCCCTTGCCTTTTTTTGACTCTCAGACTCACTATTCGAGAGTCAGGAGAAAAAATTAGTATTAGAGTTAGAGTTTTAGAGTTGAAAAAAAAACTCTCTCGCATGCATGTGCATCGATGCATGACGCACTTTACATTTCACAAGAGAGAGAAAAGGTTATAAAACCCTCCCTCCCCTTTTGTTTTTCTCATTTCTTTTTGGAGAGCAAGGAGGGAGAGGTACGAACATCCCCCCCACCTTTTTCAATCAAGCCACATACCCTCATGGGTGTGTGTGTGGCATGTAGTGCATCGCTACAATACCATGAGCTGGGTGCACTTGTGATGCTCCTACAAGGTGCATTGTGCACCCTTTTGGGCATGTGAGCGATGCCTTTGGGTGCTCACACCTGTGCGAGTGGTTCTTTCATGGTTCTTGCACCCCTTTCATGGGTGTTCTTGAAGCTCCCTTCAATGCACCAAAGTGGTGCACACGCAAGCATGCTAGTACCCATGTGCAAGTGGTCATGCCCATGCATGCTCCGTCATTTGGAAAAAAAATAAAAAATAAAAAATAAAAGAAAAAAAACAAAACAAATAAGTCCCTAAGGGGGACTTTTTTTTCTTTCTTTTTTTTAATGTTTTTTATCTTTTTCAATATCCAATGATTAATCATGTTTTCTTTTTCTTGTAATGCATAGGTAATATAATCAAATGGTGTCCACATCTGAATTAGCAACAAAACCAGTTATTTACAAATTCCAAGGCATAACCCCAAAATCATAGTTACATGATGAGTACATTGAGATCAAAGACACATACCTCAAACACATGAACTTGGAGAATTCTTGAGAGTTTGTAATAGTCCAACCAAAAGGTCATCCTTGAGGTCTGCCCTAATTTGTTCTAGATTAGTAAATGTAGCATCACATCTTGGGACTGTGCAGTCAGCTGAATTGATTATGACCCTATCTCGACATTTTGTTCCTAATGAAAGGGTGGTAAAGAGCATCACTGGGGAAGTGGTCTTGGATTCGCAACCTGATAATATTTAGAGATTTTTTCATCTACCTAGAGCCGATCAGTTCATCAGACTTTCTTATGCAGCAGTTGAGAGGTGGCATAAAGATCATTACCAGGAGGCCATCGACATCATATATTCCTCATACTTTATTAAGAAGCCACCTTAGGGGAAGACAATCAACAAAGTGGATATGACTCGAGGATGCATGAAGGATGACATTAGATATTCAATCATTCTCTTGAGCAGAGTTATGGGATTGCTTGCAGTAGGTCATCTTGCTCCATTCATGGTCAACTTCATTGAGACCATCAGACATGCAAAAATGCCATTGGATTGGGCCACCACACTTAGTGAGAACTTGTGTGACTAGTTGCAGATAGTAAAGGATAAGAAGAAGTTCTATATGACTTCTTATATGGTATATCTACTTGCAGCAAGGGCAAGTGACTATCCCAAGTTATACAAGAAGGGCAATATACATGACCCTAATGCATGGCCATATATAGTTTATCCTTAGCTGGTGAAGAAGAAGCTCTCTATTGGAAATATTCAAGATATGACAAGTTACTAAGAGGGGAGGGGTGAATCAGTAACTTCTAAAATTTCAATAATAAAACTGCATACTGATATATTCACCATTCATCCAAGTAACCTACTGTAAGCATGAAACAAAATTATTTGCAACACTTTGAACACACAAATTTGGTGACCCAGAAACCTTCCAAATAGAAAGTAAAACTAGGGTGGGGATGAAACCCACAAAGCTTCGTTACTGCAGTATGAAGTTAGCCGGTTAAGGCTTACAATGACCACTTCTAGTGATCTTCCCTGTTAGTAGCACAAAGGATTGCTAAATCCACATTGTTAGAGGATTTACAAACATACAATAAAGAATGCACTCTGTTAGGAGATTTACAAAAGACTGTTAAGTCTACCTTGTTAAAGGATTTTCAAAAACTGATTCACCTGTTAGAATGAAACAGTGGATCTGATTGCAACTGATTGCTGATAAGATCTGCTATGCTCTGATTCACCTTGATGTGATAGATAAAACTTTTCTGCTCCAAAATTTGACCTTGCTGAATACCTTCACAACTCAGCACACATACTTTCGCACGCATGTATTTCTTTCACACTTTCACAGTTTCATTCATTACAATTCTTATTGCCATTGCAATTGTTTTTCATCTAATTTCTTACTTTGAATGATACAATACATTGCATATATATACCATCCAAATAAACAATACATGCAAGGTCGGCCAAAACAACAAGTGCAAATCTCTATACAAAGTCAGCCCAAGGTAAAAACTCGGGTTCACTAAACTGACTCGGTGTCCTTCTGATACTCGGTGTCCACTGCGTTACTCGGCATCATCATGCACTCGGTAGAAGTGAAGGCACGGTTCATACTAAACACTTCGAGTAGTTTTGAACTCGGTAACCACTGGAGACTTGGTAGAAGAGATGTCACTCGGTGAATACTTCTATCTGAACTGTAGCTCGGTGATCAAAGGAAACACTCGATGGAACCTTGTGACTCGGTGATAGTTGGTTTCCTTGATAACCGTCTGAGCTCGATAAAATTAATTTCCTTGATAAACGTCTGAGCTCGGTAAAATTAATTTCCTTTCTTTACCTCGAACACTCAGTAAACACTGGCTGCTTTGTTCACCTTGATCACTCGGTAAACATTGACTTCTTTGTTCACCTTGATCACTCGGTAAACTCTGATAACTAGGTAAAGCTTGGCTTTCGGTGAGAGCTCGGTAAGCATTCAGAATCCAATAAGTGTTGTAACTAATGACAAAAAATGTATCATAATGCCAACACTCTCACCATAGAGAAAGGAGAACAGAATTGTAAATGATGCCTTCATCTTTGCCATCATTCAATTCATTGAAGGGGATTATGGGAAGAGATTGTTCAATGAGGCCAAGATGCAGATCACAACTCTCGGTGCATATTTCATCTAGTTCAGGACATTCACATACATTCAAGTAGGTGGTGCATCCATCAATTTGAAGAATTTCAAAAGGTACCTAAGTGATAAGTTGGTCCTAATGGAAATATCCCAGTAGATTGAGTCAGCTTATGAGAGGTTCAAAAGGCAACAGAGGCCTTGTTGGGAATGGCCTTTTGTAATAGGAGCATACCAAGTAAAGAGAAAGCAGGATATTCTGACTTTCAAGTGGGAATGGGAGAATTAGCCTCTTGAAGAATATAACTCTCCCCGACCATTCTTCAAAAATGTTGGTAAAGTGGAAAACTTGGTAGGAAAGGAGTTCTATCATGAGGATGGCATTGAAGATCATTGCATGAATGCCACAAATGACTATGATGTTCATATCAGAGACTATTGTAGAATGACTTTGTATTTAGTAGAGAAGGTTCTCAATTTGACCATCTTGGATGAGATAAGGCCACAAGACTCATAGGAGCTACTAGCTACCTTATTCAATATAGATAAAGTTTGAGAGGCCCATTTTGAATGTAGATTTTGATAGAGAGGAAGGAGATGATATTAATCATTGAGCCATACATGTCATTAGAATGACAAAGAATTGGATCAAGAAAACCTTTCCACTTGATCCAATTTCGGATACAATGATCTTCCATGCACATGCTCACCTAGAAAGCAGAAAGGGAAAGAAAGTCATAGTTCTTATCTTTGTGCTCTATTCTCCTATTAGGCTAGAAATAGTTTACCAACTAGATCATCAAGTGGGATACTACCACCCTCCACAAAAGAAGGGGAAGAGGAAGAGAGCCTCTCCTCGAAGGTTTTAGGTAGAGCATGTTGAAGAATAGGCCCCTTCCCAGCAACCGGGATCTAGTCCCCAAGAGCCCCAAGATGGTGGAGCTTCTCATATTTAGGTTGAATTTCTATTGCCTCCTATTTTGTCGAGTCAACAAGAAGAGGGAGAAATTCTAGAGACATCCATTCATCTAGTGCATGAAGAGCCTGCTTTTCCTATGGTTCCATAGAAACAAAAGAGGATCAAGGTTAGAATGAACAAGAGGTAAAGAGTTCATAAAAGATTAGTGCCTAATCTATCTATTCCTAAAAGTAGTCCTGAGGAAGAATTAGATCAGGGGGAAATAGATTCAGATGAAGAGGAGGAGCAAGTGCCTCTACAAAGGAGAACTCAGCTAGCCAAAGCCATAGAATTGGAAAGAAGGAAGAGTGTCAAACATACCCCACCACTCACCCAAGCTAAAATGATAGAACTCTCTTCTTTGAAAGATGAAGTACAACAATGGGTGAATGAGCAAAGGGAGCTAGGTGATGATGTTCTCTATATCCTAGATTTTGATTTCATGCTAGTGGCTACATAATTAGTTGGAGATAGGATCAGATATACCCTTATAGGTGAACTTCAACAACAAGAATGGATGCAGATGGAACTCGAGATGCAAGGTCCTTATCTCACTCCCCCATCTTCACCTTAGGTTATGATGGTAGATAAGGTTTTAGTAACACCTCCACCTCTGAGTTTAGAAGAACATGTTGAAAAGGAACTATCATTACAAGGGCAATGAAAACCAAGGGTTAGCAATGAGCTGTCAAAAGAGGTATAGATAGTAGAATGTATACAACAACCTTCTTAGGAAGTTGAGGATCAAACTATAGGATCTATAGAAATTGAGACTACAGAAGAAGAATCCTCACAAAAGGAGACACCAAGCAAGAGCAATAGAGGGAAGGAGGTAGTTGAACACATGCCTTCATCATCTAGAGCCAAGGTTATAGAAAGACATATCCCAAGATGGTTTCAGAAGGAGATAATGAGAAGTGCCAAGCATCAATTTTGTGCTTCAGAGGATGATATTTGTGACATTGCAAAGATTTTGAACAAACCTGACTCTTCATTATATGATGCAATGCCATTTGTGTTCATTACTACTACATAGAACTAGGACTTATTTGCACAAGTGGCTAACCCTCCGAAAGGTATAGATATAGAAGCTGTTAGTTTTCAAGACTATGAAGTGAAAATATCATGTTAGGAAAGCCTACATGGGATACATCCTGATAGACGATGACTATGGGAGTCAAGGAGGTTCTTAGCCATATGGAATAGGATGAGATTGTAATCAGAACACTTCGAAGGCAAGTTGAGATCTTAAAGGGATATCTAGCTGAAGTTATTGGTCCTCTTGATTCTGAACACCCTGAGGAGACATTGAATACCATTCTTAGAGAAGGGGAAGGTGTACAACTTAGTCCATTTTTGAGAGCTTTTAAGGATTGGTGAGACATTCTTGAGGATAAGGGTGTCACTATAATCATAGGAAGTCTGAAGTTATTGCATGCTACACAAGAGAATGTTGATAAGATCATGGCAATTTTGAGGTAGGACTTCAGTATCATGGATGAGGTATGGGCATGGAGCAAGGATTTACAAACTCTACAAGCCATAAAAGGGAAAAGGTACTGCATTTTGATTGATGTATATACTGAAACAAAGTTAGACATGATAGACGATTGGATAGAAAAGATTGCAGATGGAAATAAAGTGATGGAAACATTGCTTGATGAGATACATAGGCTCAAGGACCAAGCCCGAGAGTGAATTTTGGATGTAGAAAAGTTGTACAATGATGCATGGTTGGAAATTTTTGAAGATGAAGAATGAGAGAAGCTTTTTATAGTTGAGGTAGTTGTGGAAAATTTTAGAAAGACTTTAGAGGAAGCATCCAGTGATGAAGACATCAGACAAGCCTTCAGGATAGAGGAAGCATTGTTAAAGTTGGACACCAAATTCAGAGATTTTGTAGAGACTTGAATTGAGGTAGACAACTACAGACAGAAGGTCAAAGAAAAGTATGAGGCTTTGGATCTTCTAGATGCTGCTAATATTACTGAGATTATAGTGAAATTCAAGGGAAAACATCCAAACATAGCTTTATGATAAAGATGAGAAAAACCCAGATGCCAGAATTTCAATTTTGACACTTAGTAAAATTTTGAGATTTTGACCCAATTGAGGTTTGTAGCTCTGTAGGTCCATAGCTCTGCAATTTAGAGGTGCACTGGTAGTTGATTGCTAGTTCCAAAAATAACACTTTCCATGCATTGGGAGCACATTCTGATGACAAGTTAACCCTGACACACATCTAGTGAAGGGGCAACTTCTATTTTTGGTGTCTCATGCACTTCTACCTTGAATGATGGCTTCCTCCTAATTTCTCTCTCATGTTTTCTCTATTTTGTCACGTAAATGACTCATGCATCCAATTAATGAATAAAATATGGATGGAGTCCCTCTAAGAACAAGTTAGATTGTCAGTTTGTATATATTTAGTTTATTTAAATATTTTAAAAACATTTTATTGCATCAAGATATCTCTCACTCTAAACACAAATTGAGGAGATGATTTCTTATAAATACCCCATTGTAAAATGTAAGAAGGGCCGCCGTTATTATGCAATAAAATTATGCTTTTGGTGCTAGCATTTAGAGTGTAGTTATTCTTGCCTGATTGTGTCATTGTGTTGTGGATTTTATTCATGAGATTGTGATTGAGCCAAAGGTTTATTGTGTTGTTTTTGGTTGTGCGATCTTTGAATTCTGGTGTTTGCTATAGATATATGAATTCCGTTGACATAACAAGCTTGAGAAGAGATCACCGATTGTGTCTACATAGCTTTTTGTCTCGCATGAGCACACTTTCCCTGGCCTTGCAATTTGATGAAGAGTGAAACATCATTCAATTTGTTAAAGATTCTCATTGATGATTGCATAAATGGATTCTAGGAAGCGATGCTCCTATATTTATTAGTTTTCTACCGATTTCTTCAAAGGTTTAACTCATAGTGTGTTGTGTTCTGTAGCTTTTGTCCATTTAGGAATTCCAATTTCAAGTCATTTGATTTCATGTTATTTGCTTTCAGTTTTGTTATTTTCTTTTCTAATCCCCTCTTAGAATAGGACCTCATAGTAGCTACATTGTTAGAGTTACATGCATTGAAAAAACAAAAAATACAGAAAATATTATTCTTTTGGTGTGATATTTTGAGACAGCAAACAGATTTTACTTCAATTCCAAGATTAAAGAGTTTTTAGAATCAGCAAAGGCCTCCTTGTGAACACTCACATTTATCTTCTACTGATTAGATTTTGGTATGTCGCAAGACAAATATTGAACCTTGGAGTGGATCCTTAAAAGATTTTCTTTTCAAGAGAGGTTTGACCTCATGCAAAACAAATGTCCAAAATATGTATATATGTATGTATGTATGTATATATATGTATGTATGTATGTATGTATGTATGTATTAGTAGAGATCTAAGATTTTTTTGTCATGCCCTTGTGATCATTGTATTCCGTTATCGTACCCTTGTGATCTCTGCATCTCATTGTCATACCCTTTTGATCTCTACATATCATTCATTTTATTGTACCTAATAAGATGATAGTTCTACAAGAATTTGTAATCAATCCAGCTAATCAACCACTAGACCCATTCAACTAGGTTATGACTTGTTTCTTTCTAAAAATATTTGCTATGATATATTTTTGTCAAATTTCTTACAAACTCTGCCCATTTTTCCTAGTCTAAATTATTTTTGTGGAGGATCTTGAGGTAAGTCACTGAGCACCTTAAAAAAGATCTCTCTATACACATACATACATACATACATATATGTGTGTATGTATCTATATATGCCTACATATGTACGTATGTAATTATGCACCTTTGTGAACACTGCATTCATTGTCGTGCCCTTATGATCTTTGTGTGTGTGTGTGTGTGTGTGTGTGTGTGTGTGTGTTTGTGTGTAAACAAAGAGATATTGACACAACATAAAAATGATAAAACTCACTCAACATGTAGCATGGCCACAGATGCAATGGAAAAATATTATTAGTAATTATATTCCTCTTTTTCTCTCTCATTTTTCATGTGTTTATTTCTTTTAAACTATTATTTATTAGGGGGCAATTTGTAATATTGGATTCATTTTATGTAGGAGGCAATGAGGACATTCTTAGATGTACCTATGTTAGATGTATGATAATCAATAAAGATTTTGATGAATTGCTTGTGAGAAATGAGGATGGACTTCCCCTAAGAGTAGTAGGAGGTGATGAGGATACTCCTCATACTTTAAAGATTGATCTGTTCTTAAATATTTTAGATGTTAATGGGGAATTTAGATGTTGGCGAGGGGTGGGTGGGGCCAAATGATCTTCCACTTCAAGTGTTTGGCCCTAGTTAGTAGAGAATATTAAACTATTCTCAAAACCAAGTGAAGCTCAACATTAACCTTATATGATTGCATGACAACTAACTATGTGAATCTATTGTTTGTAGGCAATGTAGAAGGAGGCCATAGTATAATATGCAATCTCAATTCATATGCATACAACATCAAGTGAAGCTGAAAAGTGCAATAGGTTAGCATTTTTTCTTAGAGGTCTTTAATTCTTTAATTAGCACTAGTATATTAGGGGTCAAATTATGATGGTAGTTTGTGATGATGGTGTAATTTGTGCTCATTTTCATTTTTTTTTTCAATTGTCTTGAACGATGTCGCAATACTAACATTGAATTTGCAATTGCAACAACTATGTGAGTATGAATGATATAACTCATTCCCTATTTGTTTTTTTATTGTGGAGAGCTACATGTGAAAGAGGTGGAGAGCTCTAAATGAGGGTGAAGAGCTATGAATATTGTTGTGTCGTTGATCAGTGCATTTCATGGATGCACCCTTGTGATCTCTACATTTAATTTTCATGACCTTTTATCTTTGTGATTTAATTATTGTATCGTGCCCTTGTACAACATAACTAAATCCCTATTTGTTTTGATTGTGGAGAGCTCCAAAAGAGGTGGAGAGCTCTAAACAATGGTGAAGATCTGTGAATATTGTCATGCCCTTGTGATGGGTGCATTTCATTATTGTGCCTTTGTGATCTCTATTTTTTTTTGACGTGCCCTTATAGCTCTTTAACTTCATTGTCATGTCATGCCCTTGCTTTGTGATTTTATTTAAGCGTGAGAAGAGGTATCTATGTAAATGTTCTTTTCTTGTCTTTCTAAACATGTATCTCTTTATATATTCAAAGAGATATTTTTAAAGGTGCTTATTACATATTAGCTCAGAACAAAAAAAATTGATCCGGTTGCATACATCTTATAGAATCTAAATATAAGACAATATAACTCACTCAACTCATGCTAAATGAATTACCTCAAGATCCTACACAAAAATAATGTAGACCATGAAAAATGGGTAGAGTTCACAAGAAATTTTACAAAAACATATCATAGTAGATATTTTTAGAAAGAAACAAGGCATAACCTAGTCTTTATATATAGAGAGATCATCTTGAAGGTTATTATTACATATTAGCACAATAAAAAAATTAATCTAGCTGCATACATATTCAATAATCCAAATAATAAAACAATGAAACTCACTCAACCTATGCTAAGTGACTTAGTTCAAGATCCTGCACAAAAATAATGTAGGTCACAAAAAATGGGCCAAGTTTGTAAGAAATTTTACACAAACATATCATAATAGATATTTTTAGAAAGAAACAAGCCATAACCTAGTTAAATTGTCTAGTTATTGATTAGCTAGATCAATTATAAATTCTAGTAGAATTGTCATTGGATTAGGTACAATAAAATGAAAAAAAGGTTGTTCCCAGCTAGCAAGATTAAATATAGTTTTTCAAGGTGATAAAATTGGATACATAGATAATGAATGGTTGGATATAATGGCTCCATACATTGGACCAACAATGGAAGCCAAGGATGTAACCATTCATGTATTGGTACATTCTCCCTATGAGGATCCCAAGTATCTATTGTTGTTGTTAATCTGGGCATCCTATATGATCTAGAATGTTATGAAGTATTGAATCTGGTAGTACCTTCTTCCATGTCTCTATAAAATATAGCATAGGTTTAGGGTCCCTTGGCTCCTAGGAATTGGTAGTAGCTATCCTAATTGCTAGAAGAATAACTTTAATGAAGAGTTGAGTGAAAGGAGTTGAAGAAGCAAGTTCTATTCTTGTATAAATGCCATAATCACAAGGCTCATTCCCTTTTAGAAGCCTCTACCACAATGACATTACCTCTAAACCATGTAAAGGATGTTGAAGTGGTTCCCAACCTTGAAACACTCATATAAATAATGGCAATGAAAATGTAGATGCAATACAAGACAAAATTGCACAACTTGTAGTCATTATATATACAAAGAGACCTTTTTGAAGGTACTTATTACATATTAAAACAATAGAAAAATTAATCCAACTACATACATATTCCAGAATCCAAATAATAAAATAATAAAACTCACTCAACCTGTGCTAAGTGACTTAGGTCAGAAACAAGCTATAACCTAGTCAAATTAGTCTAGTTTTTTATTAGCTAGGTTGATTACAAATTCATATAGATTTGTCATCAAATTAGGTACAATAAAATGAACAATCAATTATTCCTAGCTAGCAGGATCAAATATAGTTTTTCAAGGTGATGAAATTGCACATGTAGATGCATCACTTGCATGCGAGGAATGAAGTACATTCCCCAACTTATAATGAATGGTTGGCTATAAAGGTTCCATATAGTGTCCCAACAATGGAAGCAAATGATATAGCCATGCATGTATTGGTACACTCTCCCTACGAGGATCCCAAGTATCTATTGTTTTTGTTAATTTGGGCATCCTATATGATCTAGAATGTTATGAAGTACTAAATATGGTAGTAACCTCTCGCATGTCTCCAAAAAAAGTAGTATAGGTTCAGGGTCCCTTGGCTCCTAGGAATTTGTAGCATTTATTATCACTACTAGAAAAATAAATTCAATGAAGAGTTGACTGAAATGAGTTGAAGAAGCAAGTTCTACTTCTATGTGAATTTCATAATCATGAATCTCACTCTCTTGTAGAAGCTACAATACAAGTTGCAACACAAATCTGTATGTAAGAAAAATGAAGAGATTTATGGAGTTTTTCAAATAGGTGAAACTTCATCAGATAGTAGAGAGTTAAAAAGAGAACTAAGAGAAAATTATATTACAAAATTGCCTAATCTACTTTAGGGATAAATATTATATATTATCAAAATTTGATAGGACAATTGACAAATGACTAGTAGAAGAGAGCTTTGCATATGATTTAAATACATTAGTAATAAATATTGTCAGGCAATGATATCATCATTCTTAACCAAGCACTAACATCTTTATTTGTGTACCTAGTTTCTACATTGATCTATAAATTATTTTTATCAATAAATATTTTTATTGTATTGGGTATTCTATTATCACATTAAGCCAAAAATGAAAAATGTTGATTTAAAGAAATATGAAATGATGTGACAACCAATCTTGCTCACATATCCTAAACTCACTAGGTCCTCTTAGTTATTCCACCTAAGAAAATAGGGCTTCTTTCACACCCTATGCCTCTAAGGATTATATCAAAGAGATCCCACTTCTTCAACTGGTGCACATCTACAGGTTAGTACAATATTGCTTAAATTTTGCACAAACACACAAATAACCCCAATGCTCCTTGGACCTTTCCATTCAATCAAATGAATAACTAGGAATTCCTTAGGTTACTCATCAACACAATAAACCCAAAATAAGTTCAAAACCCTATTCGAGTTGTAATCCATAAGTCAATTTGTGCTTAGGTTCTTGGAAAAGGGTATAAGAATTAGCCCTCAAAATGCACTAAAATTGAGATATTTTAAAAAATCCCTTAAAAATGGCCAAAACAAATCATCTTTCTAGATACCATTTTTTTTAGTAATTGAATATTTTGTAATCTTAAGCCCCCAACTTGTCCATGCAACCCAAGCACAATTCTAGGCTAAATTTGAGGATTTCAAGGGTTTTGGTGTTGTTTGGGTTTTTCACCTCCTAAAATCCTTACCAAGACTCCTCCTTTGGATTAGAGTTAGCCCTCATCATCTACTTACCACATTCTTTGATTGAAGAATAAAACATTTAAATCCACTCCAAATGCTCTTTTTTATAATTTTGATCCCGAACTAAACATAGTTTGCTTTCCTAAGGCATCACACTAAAAATTCTTGTCATGCTTCCCATGGGCTCTCCTTTTCTATAAAAAATGTAAAAAGTTTCCAGTTAAAAAGCCCAAGAGGCTATACATTTTATATCATGGGGAATGGCCCTGATGGTGCCCTAGTTCAGAACAACAACTTGCTAACTTACAAAATAATTTATTTGAACACATAAAAATTTTTGTAACAAAAAAAAAAAAAAACTATAAAAAGAAATGAATGATGACCACCACTAACACTTCTAACTCAAAAAACCTCAACTTTGATCCATATTGAGCATGAAAAAAACACTCAAATCAAGAAATTGCTGTAAAAAATAAAATGTTGATTACAATATGTACATTGTCATTTCTTTGTCTTCCAACCTCTTGAAATGGTTAAGTTTGACCTTATATAGGATTGGATGGATATTTTCAACTACTTTTATTGGTTGAGGGGTTCCCACAAATAGGTTTCTCTTTTTTTTATAAAAGTTGCAAAAGTTGTCAATGACAACTTTGCAAGAAATGAGCAATCTTTGCAATTTTGCAAATTATCTACCCAAACTTTCTCTACTTACTACCAAAATTTTCAAAAGGCCCAAGATGGATCCAAAACACCTAATAATGAGCCTAAAACAATTGATTAACCTATTTCACCTTCAGAACCCAAAAATGCTCTATTGAGCCAGATGAGCAATTTTGAGCAATTAGTAGCAATATTTGCATTGTGGGGCTCTTCTAATCTATCTAACCTGACCTTAGAACCAAGTTGATCCCATTATTAATCTATTGATGTGTCTAGCATCAATACAAGCCAAAAACAACAAAGAAGCCCTAGGTCTACCCTTTAGCCTATGTAAGTGCCCTTGCACCATACTCGCTCATCAAAACAAGCTGTCCCACTTGATGGAAACATGTCTAAGGGTATTCCAACCTTCTTGAAATCTGTTTAAGAAACCCAAGTAGCTTCTAAAGTTGGATTTCCCTTTTATTGAATGAGATGCTCCATATACACCTTGTGGCTTGTAGACATCTTCATCCTTGAGTCTAACACTTTCTCTACTTCCAACTTGTCTATATTAGATGCTGCAATAGGCTCAAGGTTAGGATGAACATCTAGACTAATTTGAGGTAAGGTTTATTTGTATTCCACCAAGTCATGCACATTAAAAATAGGGGATATTCCTAAATTTGAAGGTAAGTCTACCTTATAGGCATTTTCTCCATAATTTTCCAAGATTTTCCAAGGCCCTACCCTCTTCATCTGTAGCTTGGTAGGAGCACCTTTTTGAAATCATTGCTTTATTAAAATGGATCATTACATAATAAGCAAGACAAAATTGAACATTTGTCCTCTTTTCATCTACTTTGGCCTTGAATCTTTTAGTGTTATCATGGATAGTCTGCTTGACTTGCTCTTGAATCTCCTTCATAGTTTGAACAAAGTCTTCAAATTGTCCACTTGTCTGATCAATATCACCAAGATATCTCAGTTCACATACATCCCTTGAATGCATTCCATAAACTATCTCAAAAGAACTCTTTCTAGTGGTCCTATATATTCTTGCTATCATTATAAGCATACTCTACTTGTGAAATGATAACATCCCAACTTTGACCATATTCCTTAGTTAGGCACCTTAGAAGATTCCCTAAGGTCCTATTAACCACTTCAGTTTGACCATTAGTTTGGGAATGGTAAGCTAAACTAAATGACATATTTGTACCAAACTTTTTCTACAAGGTTTTCCAAAAGTGACTCATATTTTTTACATCCCTATCTAATATGTAATGCTTAATGGGAGTCCATGAATCCATATAACCTCCTTGAAAAATAAGTGGGCAATGTGATGAGCATCATCAGTTTTCCTACATGGAATGAAATGCCCCATTTTGTTGAATCTATCAACAATAGTTTGTAAATGCTATCATACCCTTGCTTGGTTTTTGGTAAACCTACAACAAATTCCATACTTACACAATCCCATGGCCTATTTGGAATTTCTAAAGGCTGATATAAATCTACATTGATGATTCCTCCTTTGGATTTCATGCACACCATACACTACTCCACATACTTGGTTACATCCCTCATCTTCTTTGTTCTATGCACACCATGCACTATTCCAGTTCTTTGGAGTTGAATCTCATGGACTATCATAATCCTACTACTTAGTGCATTTTCCACTTTGTTCAACTATCCCTTCTTATGCTTGATTGTGAAGGTAAAGTTCTTCAAATATTCCATTGACTTCAAGCGTCTATTGCTCAACTTCACTTGAGTGTTGATGTAGCTAAGATCTTGATTATCTATAAACATAAAAATTCCTTGGGGAAAAAATAATTTCTCCACTTCTTAAGACACTGAACTAAGGCATAGATCTCTAAGTCATAGGATGAATACTTCTTTAGGCCTTATTAAGCTTCTCACTATAAAAAGCCACCAATTTACCTTCTTGACTCAAAACACCACCTATTGCTAAGCCACTTGCATCACATTCTAAGGTCAAAAATTTCTCAAAACTAGGAAATTGTAGGATAGGTTGTGTAGCTACTTGTTTCTTCAACATTTCAAATGAATTTTTAGATTCTAAAGTCTACTTAAACTTAGATTTTACTCCACCCTTTATGGTATCCAATAAAGGTGCACAAATACCACTGGAATTTCTAATGAATTTCCTATATAATTGAGAGAAACCATGGAAACTTCTTACCTTAGTAGATGTGGTAGGTGTTGGCCAATCTAATATAGCAGCTACCTTCTCCTTGTCCATCTTTAATGTGCCTTGAAACACCACAAAGCTTATGTACATAAGTTCCTCCTTGAAGAAGTAACATTTCAGATTTATGCCTAGCTTCTCCTCATGAAGCCTCTTCAAAATTTCCTCAACATGCTTGATATCCTCTTCCCTAGTCTTTTGAAGATAAGTTTATCATCTAGATACACCACTACAAATTTTCCTATTCAAAATCTCTGAGCAGTTCATTCATGAGCCTCATGAATGTGCTAGGAGCATTGGAAAGACCAATTGGTATTATAAGCCATTCATAAAGACCATCAACAATCTTAAATGTTGTCTTCCATTCATCTCCCTCCTTTATCCTTATTTGGTGATAACCACTCTTCAAATATAGCTTAGTGAAGTATTTAGCACCTCTAATAAAATCCATAAGGCCTTCAATCCTAGGTATGGGAAACCTATACCTGATTGTAATAATATTGATGGCTCTTGAATCTATACATAATCTCAATTTACCTTCTTTTTATATGCCAAAACAACAAGAACTACACATGGGCTTATGCTCTTTTGTATCAAGCCTTGATCCATCAATTGTTGGACTTGTCTTGCCACTTCTAAGTTTTTATCTAGAGACAACTTGTATGTTTCTTTATTAGGCAAGGAAGCATTGAAACAAAGGTAATTTGATGACTAATAAGTCTCCTAGGAGGTAGAGTAGCTGGAGTACCATCTTTCACTATGTCCTTATACTTTTCAATCAAATTTTGGACTTCAATTAGTAAGGGTTCCTTGGCTAGATTCTCCTCTACTTTAGAGTTTATCTCTATTACAAAAATTTGACATTCCTCATCCTTGATATTTTTAACAAACTCTTTCCCCACTATAAAATAGCACACTAGGTAGTTTTTCTTGTGTTTCCTCCCCTTCCAATAAGGATTGTATTTTTAAGATATTTCCTTCTTTCTTTAAAGATATGATACTTTTCCTACCATCATGAAAAACTTCCCAATCAAATTTCCAAGGCCTACCTAGAAAAAGATGACAAGCATCCATAGGCAAAACATCACACAACAATTTGTCCTTGTATCATGCTATGGAGAATTCCACCCAAGCTTGCTCATTCACCAAGATGATTTGTTTCTTTTTAAACCAAGTAATCTTTTAAGGGTTTTCATGAGGTCTCTTCTCTAATTTCAACTTAGAAACAACCCCCTCTGATATTACATTATTAGTAGAACTAGAATCTACCACCACTTTGCATACTTTTCCTAGGATTTTTCTTTTTATCTTAAACAATGCCCTCCTATGTTTAGGTTCATTAGGAGCTGGTTGTTTGAACAATAATCTCCTAAACATGAGGTTATCACCTTTTTTTCACTCAATTTCATCTACATTAGATTCTTTTTTTCAATCATCTTGTATATATGTCTTTCTTTTGTTTTGATTTGAGGAAGAAGGGTTCTCTAGGCATCTATAGGTTCTATGACCCAAGTGACCACAATTGTAATATTTCATAGTTGCAAAGTATGAATTGGATCTTCTTGATCCTCACCCTCTAATTGAACCTCCTTGGTTGCTTCTCCGTCTATTGTAACTTTCTCTTGAGGAGTTATGACTAGCTTGCTCTATAAACTTGCTTTCACCTTGATTCTTTTACTCACTACCTCTACCTTGGTAGCCTCCTCTTTGTCATATTTGATTCCTTCCCTTTCCTCTATCCTTGAAGTTAGAATCTCCTTTCCTTTTATTTTTTTCCTCTACCTTTATAGCTAGCTAATGGAATTTTTGAACTGTGGTAGGTGACCACAAATTGAGCTCCTCTTGGATATGTCACTTCAAGCCACCTAGATATCTTGTCACTTTGATTGGCTTATCTTCTTGCTGCTTGGATCTTAGACATAACCTTTAAAATTCTTTAGTATAAGAGGTCACATCTAGGTCATTTTGCTTCAATCCTTGACTTCTCTAGTGGAGCTAAATTTCAAAGTATTTAGGCAAGAAGTTCTCCTTCACTTTGGTGACCATAGCCTTCCAGTTAGCTATAAGAGTCTTACCCATGCTGATTCTTTCATCTTGTACATATTTCCACCATGTTAAAACTGAGCCTCTAAGCCTTGACTTAGCAACTTTAACCTTTTTTTCCTCTAATACCCCCTCACAATCAAAATGGTTCTTAACTGCATCTCTATCAACCTTTCCACTAAGAAGTGGTACACCTTCCAAAGTTTTTCCTCATAGGGCTTTGATAGCCTTTAGTAAGGGCTCCTTGTTGAAGATAAGGTTAGTTTTAAGGACTACATCCTCCTCTGCTACCTCTTTACCCCTTTCATATTCTTGTTCTTCCTTTCTCCTGGTTGTTTCAACAAATGCATCCAATTCCATCTTCACCTCTACTAGGGATTCTTAAAGAACTCCATTTTTCTCCCTTTTTTACCTAGTTCTACATTTTTTACCATGTTGGTTTCACCTATTGAGTCTCTAGTGGCTGTAGACATCCACCAATTGTTTCCAAATCTTTAACTTGCTTTGATACCACTCTGATGTGACAACTAATATTTCTCACAAACCCTAAACTCTTTGGGGTCTTCATAGGTATTCCACCTAATCAAACAGGGCTTCTTTTACACCCTATTCCTCTAATTATTCTATCAAAGAGATCCCACTTCTTCAACTGGTGCACATCAACAAGTTAGTACAAGATTGCTTAAACTTCCACAAACACACAATTAACCCCAATTTTCCTTGGACCTTTTCATTTGGTCAAAAGGACACCTAGGAATGCCTTAGGGTACTCATCAACATACTACACCCAAAAATGGTGCAAAACCCTATTCAAGTTGTATTCCATAAGTCAATTTGTGCTTAGCTACTTGGAAAAGGCTATACGAGTTAGCCCTCGAAATGCACTAAAATTGAGATATTTTGAAAATTTCCTTTAAAATGTCCAAAATAAGTCACCTTTCAAGATACCCTTTTTGGATTACTTGAGGATTTTTTTTACTCTTAAGCCCCCAAATTGTTCATACATCCCAAGCACACTTTTAGGCTTAATTTGAGGATTTCAAAGGTTTTGGTGTTGTTTGGATTTTAAACCTCCTAAAAATCCTTACCATGACTCCTCCTCTATATAGGAGTTATCCCTCACCATCTACTTACTCACCACATTCTTGGATTTAAGAATTAGACATTTCAATCTGCTTCAAATGCTCCTTTTCAGATTTTTAATCCCTAACCAAACATGGTTTGTTTTCCTAGGGCATCACACTAAAAATGCTTTTCATGCTTCCCATGGTCTCTTATATTTTGTAAATAATATACAAGGAGTCTAGTTCCAAATCCCAAGAGGCCATACATTTTATACTAAGGGAAGTGGCCCTAAGACTCCATTTTGTGCTGGCTACCCAGTTCAAAATAACAACATGGTAACTTACAAAAAAAATTATTTGAAGACAAAAAACTCTCTATAAAAACACAAATTTTTATTTAAAAAAATGAAGGATAAACACCACTAATACTTCCAACTCATAAAAACCTAACTCTAATCTGTACAAAGAATGAAAAAAACACTCAAAACAAGAAACTGTTGTAATAAATAAAGTGCTAATTACAATCTACACATTGTCATTTCTCCTTCTTCTAACTTCTTGAAAAGGTTGAGTTTGACCTTATATATGCTTGTCATGGATGTTTCCAACTAATTTTATTGGTTGAAGGGCTACCATAAAGAAGTTTCTCTTTTTGCATAAAACTTGTAAAAGTTGTCAATGACAACTTTACTAGAAATGAACAATTTTTGCAATTTTGCAAATTATCTACCCAACCTTTCTGTACTTTCTACCAAAGTTTCCAAAAGGCCTAATATGGATCCAAAAAACATAATAAGGACCCTAAAACACTTGATTACCATATTTGGTCCTCAAAATGCGATAATCCTGTATTGTGCCAAATGAGCAATTAGGAGCAATCTTGTATTGTGGAGCTTTTCTAACCTATCTACCTCACCTTAGGACCAAGTTGATCCCATTATTACTCTAGTGATGTGGATAGCATCACTACAAGCTAAAAACACCAAATAACCCCTAGGTATACCCTTTAGCATACCTAGGTGCTCTTGCACCATGAAATAGGAAGGATAAATATTATAGATTGTAAATATTTGATATTAATATATTGGGCAATTGAAAAACTACTAGGGTGATGGTTTTTTTTTTTCTTTTTGACCTTGAGTGATCTATCATTAAAATAATAGAGTGCTATAAGAAATGAAAAAAGATTTAGGTCATACTAAATAGAATAATAAAGAGTTGAAGGAAGGAAAAAAGGTTTTGATTCACACTTAATGAGAAAATAAAAACATATCACTAGTGATGATGGGAGTCTATCATTACACTTCATTATCAATTATCATGACATTATAGAGCTAAAAAAGACAATAAATAATTCTAAACCATATTTGATAATCCATCATTAGATAATAAATAGTGAAAAAAAACCTAAAAATAATTTTGAATAAAGAAAAAGAAATGTAATCCAAGAAGAAGATGCAACACAAATGATGAGGCTCATTTTCTTGTAAAATATTAATTTTATTAAACAATAATAAACACTTAGAAAATGTTTTCTTTTTTCTATTAACATTCATGAGCTTCCCTTGAACAAAATCAAAACGAAGAGTCATAAATATACAAACTTTTTCTTTCAAAACCATATGTGACATTTAGTACAACATGTCCAATATTTTTGCAGATACACACATTAATTATACCATTTTTTTTTTTCAAAACCATATGTGCAGATCTAAACATTAAGTGCAACATGTCCAATATTTTGGTAGATATGCACATTAATTACACCAATGTTTTCTCTTAAAATCATATGTGCAGATATAAACATTAAGTACAAAATTTCCAATATTTTTGCAGATATACACATTAATTACACCAATTTTTTCTTTCAAAACCATATGTGTAGATATTAACATTAAGTACAACATGTCCAATATTTTTGTAAATGTGCACATTAATTGCACCAATTTTTTCTCTCAAAGCCATATGTGTAGATATAAATATTAAGTACAACATGTCCAATATTTTTGTAGATATACATATTAACAACACCAATTTTTTTTCTTTCAAAACCATATGAGCAAATATAAACATTAAATACAACATGTCCAATATTTTTGTAGATATACACATTAATTACACCAAATTTTTCTCTCAAAATTATATGTGTAGATATAAACATTAAGCACAACATGTCCAATATTTTTGTAGATATACACATTAATTGCACAAAATTTTTCTTTCAAAACCATATGTGCAGATATAAACATTGGGTATAACATGTCCAATTTTTTTGCAGATATACACATTAATTACACCAATTTTTTTCTTTCAAACCATATGTACAGATATAATCATTAAGTACAACATGTCTTATATTTTTGTAGATATACACAACCAATTCAATAAGGGTATAATAATATGTTATTCTCGTGAAGAAGGACCATGTCAGATAATACAAGGGAATTTGATCAAAATAGGGAGACAATCACTAGATTGTTGTCTAACTTTCAAAGAGAAGGTGATGATAAATATTATTGTCCTTGCAAGAGTTGTAATAGTTTAAAGATAAGAAGAATCAAAATTAAAATAGCTAAAAGACATTGTATAGAGAATGGTCACACTCAAGGGGGTTTGATTATTATCCATTACCAAGTTGTATGTTATATTTCTTTCACAATTAATATATATATATGAACCAAAGAATGGGGGTTTGATTATCATCATTTTTATATAGGTCAATCTCCCAAGGGTAGTACATGATATGGACGAACACATCTCAGAGGAACATGGAGGTGCAAATATGGAGGAACATAGAGGTATGAGTATTGAAGGAGAAAATCATGATTAGACATAGAAGATGTTGTTCATATGCCAAAAATCACATTTGAAGATGATGGTACGAATGCATTGATCCATGACACATTTGGTACTGGTGTTGTTGCTATGGCTGCTACTGATGATGATGATTATAATGAGGATGACATTGAGGCCATCCATGATATACCTCTACTTGAGAAGGCAAGTATGACCCTTTACAAAAAATCCCCATCAACTCTTCTCATTTTTGTATTTCTCTTCGTGAATTTAAAGGTTATGAATGGTTTATCCAACATAACAATGTCACACATGCTAAGGTTTTTGATATATGTCATTATAGTATATAAAAGGTGAAATATGTACCATTAAGATTATTTATAATAACAACTTATATTTTTTGTTGTAGATTGATAGGTGGCTATTTGTTACCACCATCAAATGCTCGCCCTTGCTCATATCAAGAATTATGTGCCACTATGAAACATATTGAAATGGAGTATCAACCAATAGATGCTTGTTTTGAAGATCATACAATTTATTATAAAGAACACAAAAATGCAACATAATTCTTTGAATGCTATACAAGTAGATATCAAGATGATCAAGAGACAAAAATGGTGCTTTTCAAGGTTCTATGTTATATCCCCATTATTTGATGTCTTAAATGATTATTTAGGTCTAGTAGCTTGGCTTAATTTATGGATTACCATGTACACAATAGAAGTCAAGATGACATTATTTGAATTCCTGTAGATGGTTCAACATTTATGTACATAGAAATAAAGTGGCCACACTTTAAAGAAGAACCTCAAAATCTCAAGCTTTCTCTTGAAAATGACAATGTTAATCCATTTGGAGAGATGAGATCCATTTACTCAATGTGGCTTTTTCTATTATCGAAAGTAACATTCCTCCATGGATATCAATAAAGAGGGAGCACATTATGTTGAAAATGATTGTTCTAGGTATTTTATTATTTTATTGTTACCTACATGTAATTATAAGACTTAGAGTTAAATGACCACAATAATTAACTAATGCTTCTCATTCAACTAGGTAAGTACCAAGTGAAAGATATGAATGTATATATTTTTCCTCTTATCAATGAGTTTCTAATGGTATGGAATGATTTCACTTTTTATGATATCTCTAGAACAATTGGATAAAAACAATTTCAATTGCATGCAATTCTTGTGTGGACAATTTATGATGCCCTAGGGTTAACACATCTCTATGCTATGTTATGTTGAAATCTATGTCTTGCCCAAATTTTTCTTGAACAAGACACAAACACACACACACATACACACACACACACACACACACACACACACACACACACACACACACACACACACACACACACACACACACAATAATAATATTCAAATTTATTTCTTGAAAACAATTTAAGGAATATTTAAACTAAAATATATTCATAGTATTGAAATTCCTTTCAAAATTACAAACATAATTGGGTCCTTAAATCAATTTACAAATAACATGAAGATCTACTGCTGATATTTCATATTACATAACTTTTACAAATATGCATAAATGAATCATCTTCAAATCTTCAGCAGAAAGTGAAAATATTCCAAGCTTTTCTTCAACACATATCCATTTAGAAAACTTGTACAAACAACCCTGTATACCATGGAGAGCTCACCTCCCAGCCTAGGTCTCTGAGAGACCACCCACCAAGCTTGGAGAACCAAGACCAACTGGGTAATAATCAATCACACACATATAAATCAACAATAAAAGATACAACATTTAACACCCTTTTTGAGCTTACACAATAGGTTAGCAGAGGAACCAACAGAATGGGTGAAGGTGTACCTAAAACCCCGAGGAGAAGCTAGATACAGAAAAAAAAAATTTCCTTCACAAGGCATACAAAATAAATACCAACTCTCACAAACTTTCTCCACTTATTACCCCCAAAGTGCATAACAAAGTACTAGCACATGCAACCCATAGTACATGCTTATGCCTCATCCTTCCAGGGAAGAGACTCTACACACAAGGAATAGGCCCAACTAACCCCTTCACTTGAAGGACACTTCTTTCCTCCCAAGGGTGAGTGATATCCTTCCACACCCATAACATCACAATATCAAAAACAAATAAAAATAAGGCAATAGAAATTCATCCACACCGAACAATACAACAGGGATAATAAACAACGCACATATGTATACGTAGAAAAATTTACGCATCTTTTATTTAGAAAAATAATACATCACATAATTTCCAAAACATGGCAAAAGCTCCAACCTTTCTCCAAGCTATGGTAAATGACCTGATTTGAGAAGAGCCCTCTATCCTTCATCCAATCTCCAAAATTGAAATCTCTAAAACTAGAGAGTGGGTGAATGCTCACTCTATTTTCCAATTTCCCTCTAAAAGAAAAACATCCCTAATTTTTCTCCATCATGAAAGAGAAAAACACTTTAACTCAACGTAAGTCTCCCTATTTGGTTGGAATTATCAACTCACTGCAGATAAGGTAGGAGTTTTTGGGCAAGACTTCTTCTATTTTCGCAATATTTAAGAAATGGGATTTTAAAAGTGTTAGAAAAGAGATTTTAACTCTAGTAAAGCCAAAATTAAAGCCCTAACATATAGTACTAACATGTAGGTAACTTAGTTCCACTAAAAGAACACTGTAAGACTCAAAAAAGCACTCTAAAATCACCCTAAACTTGGAATCCGAAATTTAATTTAATTAAATCTTTCATAAGATCTTTTCATGCAAGGGGGTGAAAACTTAAACATTTCTAATTGGATAGGAATAAGGTTGGGTGTCTTTTGCTAATGACTCAACCAGACTTGCCACTAAACACATAACGACATAAGTGTCAAGTGACACTATAAATATACATTTAACATTACAAGTGGAAAATCAATTTTCACGAAAATAAATCTAATCTGAGACATCTATTCACATTATACTTACAAATTAAAATACTTAACAATGAGTTTAAGATCTCTTCATTTGATCTAATCTTGGCAATCTCAATTAATACAAAGGTATAGTCTTGGTTCTCCATTTTACCATGGATATTTCCTACACACTCAACCATATCTTAGTAGTCCAAGATAAATAAACATATGCATATATATAAATCCTCAATCAATTCTATATTCATAATTGAATCAAAACATAAGGCATTTCTCAATTGAATAATAATTTTATCCATTTCTAACCATTATGCATATACAATACTACCATTATCGAACTAAACATGACATAACTCTTCTGCACATTTCATGATTTTCATACATATATATAATCCATCTAACATTTATATTCAAATATAACTTCCTACTCATTGATAAAATAACCAACCAAGTACATGAATGTAACTAATCATCAAGCATCATCAATAAGTTCTAACATCATAAATAATTATCATAAAATAAGGTGTCCCATAGTATCAAATAGTCTAAGTAATAGTCCAAAATAGTCCAACATTTAACAAGGTCTCAAAATATAAAGTATCTAAAATGCAAATAAATTGCTATGATATGCAATGATGGGCTAGGGTGAGGCCTCACAATCTAGTTGTATGTGATAATACTAATTCAAAAAATGAACATATTTAATCTAATTATATCATTATCTTGTAGGTCTTCAAACAAAGGGAAAATTTACATGTCTAATGTGTGGTCCAAAGATGAATTCTTGTCATTTCAAAACTTTAAGAAAGCATGTGTTTGATGAGAATAGACACTTCCTACACATAAATCATAAGTATCAAAGTGTTGAAAAACATCTTTTAAATGTGAATGAAGAGACTACATCAAATCCATGAAGAATGACACCTCACCCATGATAGTTGGAATATAATAGAATTCAAGGTCATCAAGGCATCAATATTGACCACTTTGCGAAGGGACTAAAATCTTATCCTAGAGAATTTAGTAGGCTTCTCCAATATGAACAACTACAAATTGTTCATTTGTTTGATACTATGTGTTTTGGAAAGAATGTAGTAGAGACATTGTGGAAAATGTTGAATGGAAGGCATGACAAAGAAAATCTTTCTGAAATTTGTAGTGCAATTAATGATTCCAATCATGCAATGAAAAATATCATTGAATCAAATAGCAACAAAGAGCAAATAAATGCAAGTATCCTTCATTTGTTATTAACATAGTAGGAAAGTAATTTCATAAAAGAAGTCATATAAAAAATGAGATTTCCTACATGATTTTCAATATATATAAGCAATCTCATATCAAAGAAAAGTAAATTTGGTCTAGGGCTGAAAATGTATGATTGGCATACCTTCATCAAGGTAAGTCACGATCTTTTGTATTTATAATATATTTGTGAAACTACATTCAATTTTCATTGTATTACATTAGAAAGAATGAAATGATCTAAGTTAAAAATTGTTATAGTATGTGCCAGCCCTATCACTCCCAAACAACTTCAACAATAATATCAAACAAGTGATATATGATTTGGGAAAACACATGAGGTAAGTAGTGATATTTGTTCAATATATCAAACAAGTAATATATTATAAAGGCTTGTATTTATATATTTTTGTGTCCTAAAATCCTTGTAGGTGGTTGTCCTCTAAAGAAATCCACAAGGAAGATATAAAATATTTTAAGAAAAAATTTGTCTACTAATATGTAAAATGCAAAAGTTATTACCTTCAACTTTTTTCAATGCACAAGAACACTACCTTGTACACCTAGTTTAGGAGATTGAATTATGTGGACCTGTACAAATTAGGTCAATGTGGATGGTTGAGAGACACTTGAAATTTTTGAATGGTTTTTTTTGAAAAAGAACACATCCCAAGGGTTCTATGATTGAGGGATACATGGTATACTAGATGATGGCCTACGTTACTCAATATCTTCCTAATCTTGTAGCAAAGACCCATATAGATTGCATTTGGGTTCTCAACTCCATTAAAAAATTTGAAGAGGAGTACTTGGTGGTGAATGGTAGATTTAGGAAAGTGAAAGGTAATAATTTATGAGATGTTATTGTAGTTAATTAATTATTAATCTTCAAAATAAATCTATTTTAAGTCATCTATTTACTTTTCTACAACTGCTAAATAGTGGCATGTAATGCATTTGTTTCTTGCAAATAATCAAGATTGGATGATAGTATGGATTGAACAATGTCAACATTCTAGTCATAGATCTTCAAATAGGAATTTGTGCCTTCTTTGGTTGAACAAGAACATTATAATGTAGATCCCAATGTTAAAAAAAAGGAAATAGATTTAGCATATGGTTTAAGAGATCTCTAGGTACTTATAAGTTTGTTAATCAACTGTATGTTTTTGAACTTGTGATGCAATAATTTATACATGTTTGACATTATTGTAGGTGAAACACCATGAGTCTATGTTATATAATGGTTATAAATTTCTCATCAAAGATTTATATGCCACAATGAGAACTTGTGATTCTAGGATAAGTGCAGTCTTCTAGATGACAACATTTTATCTAGAAATGACTTACATCCTCGAGAATCTCAAAATTGATATCATGAAATTTTGGTTGATATACTTGACTGTGATTATAATTCCTTCAAATTAGATCTCTTTATTATCAAATGGTATAGACTATGACTCAATAAAAAATGATCCTGATATAACTATTATTGAACATGAGAATGGATTTCCAATGATCAATACAATTTTTTTTGAGCTAATTAGGGATGAGCCCTATGTTTTTCCAAGCCAATGTGAGTAGGTATTTTAATTAGAGGTTACACATAAACTGGATTGGTCATTTGTTGCTAAACATGATCCAAGGGGAAGGTTGATAAAGTATAATGCAATGGAAGAATAAGATACCGAGGAAGAGGAAGAAGTGGATGACAATCATGAGTTAATTGATGATGCTCTTGATGTAAATAATAATGAAACTGATCATGATGATGGTGGTGTGGTGCAGAGCACAAAGCTTGGTATTAGAGGAATGGATAAAAACTCCATCTTGTCTTCATTCTTCCTTCCTCATACCTCTTTGGATGTAATTAGAGGTTTTATGAAGTTTTATGCAAGGTTTGAATAAATTTGTGTAGGCACTTCATCTTATTTGGTGACCCTATAAACCAAGGATGTAAGTAGCCTATAGGGTATATATGTTTTAGGTGTTTAGGAGGGTTTCATATGGCCTAAATAGCCATGATGCTCAATAATATCACGTTTAGAATGTGTTTTGAAGTCTTCATATGAAAAGTTGCTCATATCGGCAGTTTTGAAAAAAAGTTGCTGACAACTTTTACAAGAAAACTGTGCAACTTTTGCAAATCAGTTACATTCAACCTCTAACTGCCTTGGAGGTCCATTTTTAGGTGTCATTAGGCTATAAATATATTGATCCTCTTCCCAAAAGAACAGAGGAACTTCATTGTACGGATTTTTCATTGGATGAATAAAGAACTCCCTATTTTTCTGTTTAATTCGCTGTTTTTAGAGGTGGCACGTGTGGTACGGACGTGAGACTAGAAGTTTAATGGTGGATTTGAAGATTTTTATGTCCCACTGACTCATTGCATTTTATTTGGAGTGATTTGAAGGAGTTTGGACAAAGTTAGAGCAAATTGGGTGAAACCAGTCCCAAACCCTCCATAAAATTAGGGTTTTGTGCAAATGAGCCATTAGAGTGCACCTAATTGGCCTCAGAGGTACAAAACCCAATAATCTGAGAGAAGACATGTACCATTTGTTGATTCTAGAAGTAGGAGTAGTTTCCATGGTGGGAGTCCAAGTTTCAATGATGCCCTAGTTCAAGTTAGGCATAGAATTTGAACTCGAAATTCAGATTTGGAAGTAGAATTGTGAAGTTCGGTTGATTGGAGTGCAACCAAAGGTTGAATTGGAAGTCTTAGACCTTCTCTAACACCATCCAAGTCAGTATCTTTTTCTGTGTACCCATTTCCTTGCACTTGCTTAACAAACCAAGCCTAATTAGGCCTATTAGGACTGCGTGTTTTGCATAGGTTGGGATATGCTGGAGTGGAGTGAGATTTTAAGATTTGGAGGTCTTTAAGGGGAGTCAAAAGGGTATCTGAAACTCTATTTTATTTGCCAAGTCGTTTGGGGAAATCAAAAGATATTGCTGAAACTCAGGTTTTGCTGACCTACTAGGATTTACTAGGTAGGTATTGGTTGGGTGTATTACAAAAGTGTGGGAATTTGAAAGGTTGTTGATTCAGAGTACATTGGGATATGTGAAGGTGTGTTGACCATCATATCAAGTGGTTGAGAGGCCTAAAGCATAGATCCTTGTTTTGGCCTAGTAAAGGGATACTATTTCTAAAGACAAATTGGGAGCAGACTTTGCTTACCTGTTCCTTGCATTGAGAAGGTTGTCAAACCTTGTGAGAAGGTTATTTTCCAAGAGTGGAAGTTCCTTTAAGGATCTCCTAAGGCTAGAAGCAAGTTTGGCTTGTTTGAAGGGTCTAAGTGCAATCTAGACCAAGAGTACACTTCCGGTGTGTAACTCTGCATCATGGTGGTAGTTATGATGTCAGTGACAACAAGGATGACCATGATAGTAGTGGTGACATTTTTGACAATGATGGTGATCTTGATGATGAGATAGATAAAGATTAATATCAATGACCGGGGGGTATTTGATTAGATAAAAAGGTAAAGAGCACTACAATGTTCTAATGAAACTTATGTGTTAATGAATGCTATCATGTAATAATTCTTGAATGTTAGCAATTTTTTAATAGAATGAATAAATTTAAGATGTTAGGGTGGGCATAGTAGGGTCAAATAAACTTCCACCTTCACATGGTTGGCTCTGATTAGTAGAGAATATTAAACTATTTGTCAAATCAAGTGAATCTCAATATTAACTTGTGATTGTATGACAACTAACTTTGTGAATCTCTTGGTTTCAAGAAATGCAGAAGGATGCCATAGTCAAAATCATTGATTTATGAAATTTATTTATCATGTATGAAGTATTCAAAATAATGGCTTTCTATGGGATGGCTTCTAATTATTTCTCTCTAAGATATTCTATTATTGAGATTATAATTACTAATGAAAATATGGTTTATCATGAGTGCAAGGCTTGATTTTAAATTTGATATGTGTTGATCATATATTGTGATGAAATTATGATTGATGAGTGGAGGTCTGATTTTGTATTTTTTGAATGTGATTTGTGGGGGTTATAAATGTATATTTGTAGATGCCTATGTGGGGGCACAAATCACAATATAGAAAAGGGTCATATTAGATGTTATCACTATGTGGAGGGCTCTCATGGTCGAGAGATCTCCTAATTAAGGTTGTTGGAGTGGCCAAATGCCTCAAGAGAAATTTTTTTTTGGCTTATAGTGCTGATTTTCTTTCCCTTACAAGCTAATCCACAATTTGCTTGTTTTGAGAAGATTCATGTTCTTATTTGAAGTAGCTTTAAAAATACTATATGACATGATCCATGAGATGAAATGACAATAAGAATGAAATGTGATCAAAGTGAAAAAAGAACTACTAGTTTTTAATTTGTGGTCTAAACCTTGATGTTCAGTACATTTTTGTTCCTATAGTTTAGGTTTAATTTTGAATATATTTAAATTGGATAATGTAATTTTTTCTTTTATCAACATTTTCTATCATATTTTTAATTATCTATAATTGACTAATTAATAGCTTATTATGGCATTTAATCATAGTGTTTGATCCTAAATTCATTTCTTTATTGAATAGCTCATCATGACATCAAATTGTAGAATTTCATTTCATATCTCACGATGAAAATGAATTATAGAATTTGATTCAAATATTCCTAAAAGAAAAAAATCACATAATATATTTCAAAATGCTCAAACAAAAATTATGAACTATTTGTTGACATATCACTTAAATTTGTTATTAGTGACACACACTTATTAAGATTGTATATAGCTACCAAGCTCATTGTATAGTTCACATTGTTTGCCAAGTATTTGAGTTTTCACCAAGTTCTATAGTTGCTACCAAGTTCTCTGGACAAATCTTAGTGGTTATTGAGTAGTCATAGTTACAGTGAAGATCAATTGTGTAAACCATGTATCTCAATGTATATCGAGTTTAACAGTGCAAGCTAAACTATGTAGTGTTCACTGAGTTTGCAATGTATATGATGTGAGTCTAGTGTTGACCAAGCTACATAGTGTTAACCAAGAGACTCAATTTATACTGAGCTTGAAGTGATAGTGTTTACAAAGTCATACCATGTAAATTAAAAGACTCAATTTATATGACAAGTTTCACAATATCTACTGAGTCACCAATGCAAACCAAGTTCAAGACCACTTGGAAGTGATCAGTATGGACCGAGCTTCTATGTCTACCAAGTGCAAGATGATGCTAAGCATTTATAGTGGATACCAAGTATTAGAACCTCATTGAGTTAGTCTTTAGAACCCGAGTGTCTTCATGTGGGCCAAATTTGTAATATTTGTGTTGACTTGTATTGTGGCCAACTTTATAATTTGTATAATTGGATTGGTATATATGTAATATATTGTATCATATCCAAGTGTGAGTAATGGTGAATATGTAAATGTGAATGAAATTAGAGAAAAGAAGAAAGAGAAAATTACAATGGCTACAATAGTATAAGGATATAAAAAGGTCATATCTATCATAGTAAGATGATTAGTAATTAAAGGAATATTATTCAACAAGCCAAGCTGTAGATCAAAGATCATCTACTATTTCATCTTGATAGGTGCATCACTCAAATCCTTTCATCAAGGTAGACCTAATAGTCTTTTGTAAATATATTTACCAATTTCATACTTAATTGTATGTTTGTAAATCCTTTCATAAGGTGGACCTAGTAGTCCTTATTGCTCCTGACAGGGTAGATCATCAAAAGTGATCAATGTAAGTTTTAGTAGGCTAACTTTGTATTGGAGTATTAAAGTTGTGGGAATCATCCCCACCCAAGTTTTAGTTTCTATTTGGAAGGTTTTTAGGTCACCAAATATTTGTGTCATAGTATTGTGAATGCTTTCATATTTTCAATTTCTTATGCATGCAATTAGATCCAATTATATGTGATAGATTATATGCTAATTGGATTATAGGATTAAGAGTTGAAATTGTTGGAGTTTTAGAAGTTATTAATTCGCCTCTCCACTCTCAATAACTTAGCTTAGTCTTGAATATTTCCAAAAAAATTAACACAACATAGATAGATGGTCTTATTTTTCTGGTGATATAGAATGTGCTTGTTTGCATTGTATATGGCCCTTCTAGTTCAGGATATATAGAGTGGATTGAACTAATTCAAGATCCATGCAGTTTACATTTAGCTAGAACTAATTTCTCTCGCTCTTCAACTTACCTACGATTTACACCAATTTAGTCATTATTTTCCTTTGACTAATTTATAAAAAGTTGTGACTCATTTAGTGATTTGTTTCGTATTCACAAGGTCCTAGCTTTGGAATTGGATACATAGCCAATTATTTGGTTAAATTCGAATGAACTATTGAACTTTTGTTGCAATAGTGACCAATGGCACTTTTACATTGTAAGGTTCAAGTAATATTTAACTTCTTTAGTGCTTTTAATATTGCAAATGTATCACACATTATTTGTGTCAAACAATCCTTGTGTTATTGTTATTTACACAATTTCAAAATAAACAAAAAATTGTTTAAGCAAAAAACGTTAAAGTTTTGTCATGTGATTCAAGAGAGATCCCTAGAGAAATATAAGAAATAAACAAACATGGGGCCTAATCTAATGATAAATGCACATAAATAATTTTCTTGACTTCTGCTAGTTGTGGTTTTGTGGTAGCATTTAGGAAATCAACTAGATTTGGAATGCACTATGCATATACTTTTGCAAAATGATTAGGTAGTACAAAGACACTTTGAAAAACATCAGTAGCCTCATCTCCACAAACATTATAAAAGAAGATTTCTAAAATTACTCCTTGTAACTAGACTTTCAAGGGTAGAAAAGGAAGGCTAAGAAACCTCCTAAACTATCTTATTGTTGTCTAAAATTCATCTAAGAAGACTAGTAAGTACCTTAAAAACCTATTCATGTCCTTCTAGATGACCTGCAACCTGAAAAATCCATTTATTATACTAAGAAAGAGTCCAACATGTGATGTTTCACTCCAAAGGATACTTGTCATCAATAATAGACACAAGAAAAACCATCAAGTTCTGCAACACTACATTTTCTCAAAATCCACAAATTGATGATATCTTCTTCCTCTTATGCATCACAAATTCCATATGTCCCTTGTGCTTTTGGATAAAAAAATCTAGGTTTTAAATCTTGATCCCTGTCAAAAACATTTTCACTAGCCTCTGCATCAACAAGTGCCTCATCATTATCTACATACACAATGTTTGACAATAGAACCAAAATCAAGTGTAATAGAAGCTCCCTCAATATTTATGGATGAATATGAGCTTCACAAAATATAGAGCATAATTCACATGACTTGAGAACCACTTCTTCATTATCATCTTGATTTGCTTGCAACATGTATATACAATTACATTTCTCATGTGGGACTGCAGGAAATTAGGCTGAGCCTTAATGAGCTAAACCAATGCAACACATACCAATTTCCTCACTTCAATAGCCAAATCGTGAGAAAGAGTAAACATTCCCTAAAGATATTTATCCATAGATAATAATAGTATTTTAGGCATACGGTCAATATACTAGTTCATAGAGATAAGTTCTAGTTTCTTGAGAGAAACATGTGGTGACTAAAAAACTAAAATAATCTAGGAAAAATATATCAATAGGTCACTCCTGAAAACTTGGTACACCAAAAACCAACCCCTCTTGTATATCTTCATTGATCTTTGCTAATGTATCAAGAGAACCACATTCCATCAAATTGAAATCATTGCTATCAAAGCATTGAACCAATGCCTGCAATAATTTCAGCCAACCATGTACCTATCCTTATTGGGCTATAATTCACTAAAAATTATTCCTATTCTTAAATGAAGGTCTATTTAGTGCCCTCAAATAAGGAAGCAACTCTAATTGGATGTATTGTTGATAAGGAGTGATGAATGTAAAATTGGTCTTCAGATTTTTTTTTCCAAGAGGAGCCCTATTGCTTGACTGAAATATCCCCTATCTTGTTCTATAATATTTTGGACTTATTTCTTTAAATTATAATTAAGGAGACTCCTTGCTAATTGATACTTCATTTAGATCACAAATTTGGAGCTTGGATGGCTAATATTGATGTCATTACCTATGTAAGAATGATAATTCATATTCAAATCAACAAGCATGAATTTCATCAATTGAATATAATGGAGTATGTCTTCGTATTTTTATATGATTGGAATGTCCCCCTTGGGATCTCTTTATATTTTTCCCTGTATCATGTGCTTTGTAATTTGAATGGTGCAATTGTTGATTGTAGATATAAAAATTTGCAAATGCCCTTATATAATTCACTTGTTTTGTTAATTATGTTACTTAGCATCTTGTTTCATCATAGTTGTAATGCTAGATATGGATATATAATATTGGCACAATAGTCTAAGGTTTTATCTGATATATTGTATAACGTTTCCACTCAAAATTTATCTTGATTTAATTCTGATTTTAGAGCCATGATATTCCATAAGTATGTTATTAGCTGTATTTCATATTCAATCTCATTACAATTTTTTTCCCCTTATCAAGTTAGATTTCTAATTTTCTTTTTCTCCCATAAGTTCTCTTTTTTCTTGTCAAATTCATTCCCTAAAGACTTCATGGTTGTAATGCATAGTACTATCCTAGACATATGAAAGTTATCTCAAGTTTCAGATATCTCATTCAATGCAGAAATCTCAAATTATATAGTACATATAAGACCATCTTAAGTTTTTGTTTTTGATAATACAACAATCCATCACAATTGTAGTCAAAACTATGATAGTTGTTTGAAAATATGTCTTTGTAGTTGCAATGATAAATTGCCAAAAATATGATCACATGAAGAGGAAATCTTTTCCCATTTTATTTCCAAATTGCGATGACTTCGTCTATCACCATTGCGATGGGCATCCTTGCTGCAACAATTTGTAATAGCAAAGGTCCAATTATTGTCTAATAGGGGCCTATTTCTTTTACTATCACTCATGCAATAGGTGGTCATCAGAATCGCAATGGCCTGCCATTGCAATTTGGGCCCAAATGTAGTAGCATAGGTATTTTAAGTTATAGACCATCACATACATTCTCTTGGCCTTAACAACTAGAGTTCTACTGCCCATGATGGTCTATAATTTTAAAAATTTAATAGACCTATTCAATGAATTTAATCATGTTGTGTTTGTTGTCCGTGCATATAGAATGCAAATGCATGTGCATTCTTGATTTACAGTGACAATTTCTTATTTTGGATGCAATGGAAAAATGACATGTAGTAGAAGATGGGGAAATGATGTCACTTTTGTAGGTCTAGAACCTTTTTTGTACTTTAAAGATTGATCATTTCTTAAAGATTTTAGATGTTAGTGGGGAATTTAGATCTTTGGGGTGGGGGGCAAATAAGCTTCCAACTTCACATGGTTGGCTCTAATTAGTAGACAATATTAAACTATTGTTAAAACAAAATGAAGCTGAATATTAACCTATGATTGCATGACAACTAACTATGTGAATCTCTTGGTTTCAGGAAATGCAAAAGGATGCCATAGTCAAACTCATTGATTTATGAAATTTAGTTTTTGTGTATGAAGTTGGTAATATTTCTTTGATTAATTATTGTATACTTGAGATTATTTTAACTTTTATTAGGGTTTTAATGGAGAAGATCTTTGTAACATTTGTATAGAAGTTGTTATGGAAGCCATCTATGTAGAGCATGATTAAATAATCCATGTAGACCTTTGCAAATAATTATATTATTTTTGATAATTCAGCAATCCATCACAATTGTGACGACCTATCTAGTAGGTAGTCATTGCTCTGACAACATTAACATCACATGTTGTTGCCACTGTGACAATAATCACCAATTCCTAGGCATCCTCCAATAATTTTGTGGTCACATGCCCATCCCCATCACAATGCCTCTTTGGCTGTATGCCTGTCTGGCCTGCAACAATATTGTTGGACCTATGATAGTTGTCTAAAATTGTAGCCATCATAGTTGCAATGGTATACAATTGTACATCCGATGACGTGAAGAGGAACCCTTCACCGTATTTTTTACCAAATTTTGATGGCTTTTTCTATCGCAATTACAATGGGAGCCCATGCAACAAAAGTATGATGCCCATCCAACAAGGGCCGATTTGTGATAATGTCTCTCATCTAATGGGTGACTATCACAATTGGAGCCCAAATGTAGTAGTGTATTATTAGCAATGAACTTCTCATAAAAGTCCATGATAGGAATGAATAAATCACTTTTCATAACCATTATTATTTGATAAATTTATCTTACAATCCATTTGCTTTTAAATTAAAAAATATATTAATGTTTCTTTAAATAATATAGATCAATACGTGCATATAAGATTGTTGTTCATTTAAATTTATGTTTAGATGTTCAAGTAATTATATAGTTAATTATAGTTTAATCCCTCTCCTCTCCATCTTGATATGTTTGTATTTAAAGATGTATTAGATGTTTAGATGGTTTTAAAAATGTAATTATATTTATGTTTTAGATTTAAAGATGAATTAAATATAACTTCGAATCATAGTTTGAAATCTAACCACAATCTAATTAAAATTATAAATTTGGAATAATGAAGTCTTTAAGAATATCTTTAAGGAGAGGAAGAAAGTGTAAAACACATTGAATCATATTAATTATATAATGATTCAGTAGGGTCTCACTACCTCTTTGTTCACACAACAAAAGGATCCCTAAGAGGAATGGGTTGAAATTTCTCATAAGGAGGAGATTTATGGCAACATAAGTCTTGAGATACTTGGCTCAAAGAAGGGGACATAAATAACTCATTTTTTCATGCTTCAACAAGGTTAAAAAAACATGTAATAATTACTTTTCACATTCATTCAACAACTTTTGGTGTTCATTTATCCAACCCTATTGACATTGAACAAAAAGGACATTCATTCTTTAAGGAGTTGTTAGCCCCCACACATATTCCTTATTAAGACTCTTCTCATTCAAATGTAGAGTTCATGTTAAGATCAAGCCCTTTGATTATATTTGATGAGGATAATATCCTTCTTATGAGAGAAATTTCATTAGCTATGGTTAAGCATGTGATTTTCTAACTTCCTCCTAATATGGCCCTTGGTCATTATAGTTTTACTATAATATTATCTTAGAGAACTTGGGGTTTTGTTGTGTTTGACTTTTTCTATGTTTGGAGGAAACTAGAAAAATTGGTGTTATGCTAAGTTATTTTAATAGAACAAATATAACTTGTTTATATAAAGATGTGTTGCATAAAATTGTAACCAAGATTATGCAAACCTCAAACTATGAATATAGCAATGGAGTGTATGTTCGGTATGCTCTTAGGAACACAACAGTGGATGAATCTCTTGAATGTGTGAATGCAAATGGAATATGTACCTAGACTAGATGATATGAAAAATCAAAATGACAGAATGATGATGCAATGATGGACTTCAAATGACTCCTATCCCAGCTAGTATTAGGCCATTCTTCTCGTGTATGTGTATCTCATCCCCTTTTTTTTTTTTCAAATGCTTGAGACAAGATGTCTATTTAAAGTGGATGGGGGAAGCATCTAGAATGTGCTTAGAAACCACTAAGAGATAAGGATAGGGATTGACAACTAAGCACAGGAGATAAGGATAAGAATTGACAACTAAGCACCTTATCTCACATTCTAGATAAATAGATAAGATTGACATGTGTGTAGAAGATTCCTAATGTGTAGACAACATGTGCTTAAAAGATGTGATGACAACTCATATGATGCACGTACTTTGAGGCAGTTTGAATAAAGATTAGGATAAAAATTAAATAAAATTTAATTTAATTTAATCAAGGTCTAGAAGAATTAATGGGAATATGGAGGATTTAAATAAATAAAATTTATTTAAAAAAAGAATAAATGGAGAATCATGTGTTAATTAAAATTAACACATTAAGACTAGAAAGTATTTAAATTAAATTTAAATACTTAGGCAAAAATGAACTTATTTAATTAAAACAATTTAATTAAATAAGTAGAAGAATGGGACTATTAATAATTAAATAAATAAAGTCATTCGCGAAAATTTTTAGTGTATACATTTTGCCCCTCTTTGATGTGATGTCGGCACAGCATCATATCAAAGAAAATACAGGTTTCCCCAGAGAAGGAAGGAGAATTGAGGTGCCCCCTCACGAAAATTGTGCAAGAACTACAAATTTGGGCAATTTTCGTGAAAAGATCTTGGAACGGAAAGAAGGGAAGGAAAGAAGAAAAATAGGATGATGGAAAATGATAATCTAAATGCAACTTAACTACATGAATGTAAGATATTCAATTGTGTTCATATGGAGAGCAAACCTTATTTTAATATTGCAAAAGGAGTTATGCACCAAATGCTATAGAAGCATAGATGACAAGATTCCTTTGCGTGTATTAGACTCTTAACACAATAGATGTAGGTTTTAGAGTCATGAGGGAACAAATGACATATACACACTGGAGAGGTCTGGGCACACCCAAAGTCTTTTGAAGGAGCCTGGTGGAAAGTGTGCTAACCCATTGCCCCCAGTGAGCAATGCATTAACATAACTTGAAACTCACATAGATGTATTAAAGAATCATGAAAATAGATCATATTGCAAAATAACACATGTAATCAGGATAAGCCATTCAAATGATACCAAGATATGGAAGATCGAGGCACACTTGGGAAGGCTATCACTGACACACAAAGATAAAATTAACAAAAAGACATTATGACCAAGTAGTCATTCAATTCACCATGCTTGCCATAAACCTAAAAAATTTGTTAAATTTGTTAAGCCTGTGTAGGAAGGATTCATCCTGTAAGGCAAAAATTGATTGATTGATTGAATTGAAATGAGATATTTTTGATTAGTTGCTGGCAATGACAGTAAAAGGAATGATGTTCTCAAATCATTGAGTCTAAATGTGAATTTGTGTAAGCTTGTTTGCAATCACTACGTGATGAGGTTGGTGTTATGGATGGAAGCTTAGGTAACAATATGGATAAGATAAGATAATGGATGAAGAATGAAGTGATTGGAAGAAGAGAATATGATGAGATTAGAGGATAAATGAATTGATTGAATAGATTGGGAGACTTGGATTGAAATGAATAGATAGAATGGATAGAAATGAATGAATTTGGAATAAAATGGATTGAATGTGAAAGATTTGGATTGAATTTGATATGAATGAATGAATAGAAGTGAATGAATGTGGAATAGAATGGATTGAGACCAATGACAAGGGAAAGCCATGGTATTTGTAAATGGATTGGAAGGTTGGGTAGATATATGAATGGAGGAATAATATGGATGACCAACGGATATAGTGTCAGATAATGGGGAACCAAGAACCATATTTCAAAGGAGTGACCAACAATGCCCCATTCCAAGGATATGAAAATGGAAGGAAATAATGGTGGGAAAGGATTGCATGAAAATGGACGGATGGTGTGAAAGCTTGCATATGGAGGAAGAGAAGGCATGTGCTCTTCTTAAGCATGTATGATCATTTTTGTTGTTGTGCCTCTAGTATTGATTATGAACATGAGTATGAAAGTGGAACAAAGGAAGGCATGAAAAAGAGGGATAATGATACGAAGGATATGGATAGAAAAGGGATAATGATATGAAGGATATGAATGGAAAAGGGATAACCAAGATCAAGGGTATATAGAAGAAGGATGGGCGTGTGTAGGATTATGGATGGAAAAGATATGAATGAACATGAAAAGAGGATGGGAATATGTATGCATATGAATGGAAAATGGATGCATGAACATGACAAGAACTATGGGATGCAAGATAGGGATAACATGTCAAGGTCAAACATATGGAAGAATGTAGGAAGTATATAGGATAATGTATAGATAATGGACAAATGAACAGTAAGATCGAAGCATGAAAGGATATGTATAGAAGGTTTGTATGGATAAACCGCGAGGGAAAATGGAAAGTGTAAGTCAAGATCAAAAATGGGAATGACAATGGACGATAAAATGGGATATGGATTGGAACTTTCCCCTAGTGTAGAGTGCAAGTGGAAAAGGGGAAGTTAATGGATAGGTAAATGAAAGTGGAAGACAATGGATATATAGTACGAAAATGAAGGGAGGACTCAAGCATCTAGACATATGGATGTATCCCTTGATATTTATGCTTCTTTAATTTGTTTATTATGTTTTATTTTCAAGGAATTGTTGGTATTTTCTCATAGATGTTGATAGGGTAAGGAAAAAGAATGCTAAAGTGAATTGGGGAATAGAAGACAATGACCTATGAAAAAGTTTGGATTAAGGGAGTTGAGTAGGTAGGAGGAAGACATGGTTGATGGATACTAGGTTAGAAGACTTGTAAAGGAAGTGGAAAGATCTTCATTGGCACACACCTTGAAGGGTAGTGGAAAGGAGTAAATTGTGAAGGATGTGTAGGAGAAAGTTGGAATTTTGGGATATAGGGACCCAAAATGGATGAAGGAGATGATAGAGTTGGGATGGCGGATTTGGGTGTATAAGGACCCAAAATGGATTTGGAAACTGGAGGTTGAGAGAATTTATGGAGGGAGGCCTTTGGATTAGCAGAATTGGATGTCATTTGGAATCTTTCTTTGAGATTCATTGCTACATTAAGCAGCTTTGGTATCCACATAACTTTTACACTTTTGATTTTTGGCCTTTGTGCCTTTTTGATTGCATTTTGGATCTGATTTTTCTTTTCTTGGACATGTCGCTTAGATGGGACATGTTGATCTTTAAGCTTTTGTGTATTTTTGGATTTGTTTTCTTTTTCTTTGGCATCCAATTTGCTTCCTTTGGCCATGGTATAAGTGCATGAAGGTAAATAAGATGGAGAACATATGGAAGGTGAATGTTGGAAGGAAATCAAGGATGTGCGCCTTTGTTGATCTTTACTAGGACTATGAGGGGATGGATTGGAAAATGTGGATAAGGTAGAAGGATGTATATAGTTTCCTAATAGGCAAGGAAGGGAAGAAGAGTTTGTCCATGGAACATAAGGACCGAGAATGGATGGACTATAAGAACCTAGAATGGATGGACTATAAGGACCTAGAATGGACTTGGAAGATGAAGAAGGAAAAGTTTTAGGTGTGGAAGGAAGAGTTTTGGAATTGGAAAAAGTGGAAGGTGTACCAAAATCTTGAGGAATTATTTTTGTAAGGGGATACTTAGTATTCTCAACGCAAGATGCGAGTCTAGGTGTACGGGGCTCATGAGGAGATTGGATAGGTGTGATAGGATGATGTGAAGGAGTAGGATTATGAGGGGGATCATGAGGAATAATAGGATCATTAGATGGAAAGGGATCATGAAATATGGATGAAGGGGTGCATTGATCTTGACTTGGAAGAGGATCATTGAGTGGAACGAGTGGATTGTGAGATGGAATAGGTTCATGAGATGGAATGGAGGGAGTGGAACTATGAGATGGAGTGCCTTGATCTTGACATGAAATAATATCATATAGCTCAAGGAGTGGATCATGAAATGGACTAGAATCATATGAGGACATGGAAGGAATGGAATCATGTGATGAAAGAAGATCATATAGCATGGTAAGTGGATCATCATACGTGGGTGTGGAGGAAATGGAATCATGAGATAGAGTAATTTGATCTTGACATGGAGGAGTATTAGTGAATGGAGTGGAAGAAACTTCTTCATGAAGGGGAATATCTATGGATGCTAATGATGGAGATGGAATGGAATCGGTAATGTGCATGGTAGGTGTAATGTCTTGATCTTGATTAGGAGGGGAAATAGAAGATGGACTAGGAGGGATGGATGAATGTTGAGGGATAGTGGAATGGTGGGATGGAGAAGTGCTCAGATCTAGAGGAGAAGAGGAATCAATAACATCATGCTTTAAAGGAAGGTCTTGAGATGGAATTGGAGGTGTGGCTTTAGGTGATTGGCTCACATTATACTGAATATTTAATCTAGCCAAAAGTGATGTGAAATACCTTCGACGAGGTGGGGATGACATTGTTGGAAGCTTAGGAGATGATGTTGTCGAAGAATTAGGGGATGGTGTAGTTGGAGGACTAGAGGATAATGTTATTATAGGATTAGGATTTTGTGGAGGTGGAATTATGGATAAAGGATTTGGATTAGGTTCGTAGTAAGGGGGATTACATGGAGGATTACGATTGGATGGGACATGAGAACTAATGCCTTTGTAATATGAGAAATAATTCTTCATTTCCTCCATTTTCTTGGTAAGGGTTTTTACGTTTGAGGCATTGTGTGAGCCGTGAATGGAAATGTATGGAGGGATATGAGGGCTAGAAAATGAAGAACACATAGCAAAGAAAATGACCTTTTCCTGCGAACTTAGTTTTTCCAAGAGTGTATTCTTTAGTTCCTCAACTTCTATGGCGAGGTCATTTATGATAGAGGAATTATATTGGCTATGGATGGAATTCTCTACAGATGAAGGATAAGGAGATAGATTTCCCTTGTCAAAGGTAGGAGAATGATGAACATGAGATAGATCAGAATTGAAGTGTTGAGAAGGAATTTGATATGGAGGAAGTACGAGACCATGTTGTCGTGCAATATTGGCAATCATTGGAATAAGAAAATTTAGATCCATGGATGCAAGATGAAAAGTGATGAAAAGATTTGAAGAGGGAATATGAACTTGGAATTAGGAGCTTTGTGCTAATTGAACTTTGATTTGATTTGATTTGAAATTGATTGCACTTGATATGATTCGATTTGATTGAATTTGAATTGATTTGATATTGATTTGGTTTTGGATTTGGATTGGATGAGGGTCCGATTTGATTTGATAAGAACCCTAGGATAGTGCAAACAAAGTGAATGTTTGATTTGAATGAAAGTCCAATGATAAGGCAATGCTCCTATGTCCGAAGTAGAATATGTGATGTCAGATTGAAATAGAAGAAGACGTGAATGAAGTTTTTTAAAGATTGATTATGATTTGGATGACTGAATTTGACGAGGGACTAGATTAGAAGAATGCTGATTTGAAGAATCAAATTAAGAATGCATGATGAGCTTGACTAGGGAAATTGAATATGAATAATGATGAATCATGACTAGGATGAAGATTAGGAATGTGATTGAATGACCAAGAAATGTAAGAGGGAACGATGTCTTGGATGTAAGGAATTATGTGACGTGAAATGATTTGGAATGATGATTAAAAAGAGGTTTTTTGTGTTTTTGAAATTGTTTTTGATTTTTTTTTGGATTTTTGAACTTTTAGGTTTAAAATGCAAAAGAAAACAATAGAATATGTACAATGTAAATGTGTTTCAAACACACCAAACACACCAATAGTCCTATAAGGTTTGACTAGGCTGTATAAGGCTCAACTAGGGGGCGTCCTCGATATACACTAGGTACATGAGGCCCAATTTTGTAGATGAAAGGAAATACTGCCACATAGCCGGGGGGAGACGGTAACCCAAATCTCCTCCTTCACTTCCCAAAGGTATAAAGTTCTTTGGGGCTTAGCCAAGAGTGACAATATTACACTTCCAAGAAAGGTGTCTTTCAATTCACCTCCCAATTTTTATACTCTGCCAGAATGCTGGAGTTGAGGTCATCCCAAGGGGTGATGAAATCCCCAAGCAGGCCTCCTAGAAAAATAAAAAACAAGTCCACTTATTTCTTGTGCACCCAAGGTCGCCCAAAGGCGCGAGGGGAGAGAATACGTAAGTGGACTTAGGTTTAAAAGACACTTATTCGTTGCCAAAGAAATTTTAAGTTTTCTAATCTAATTGAAGACACACGTGATTAAAATGTACAATGTTGGTTCAATGTTGCAAAAATCAGGTACACGAAAAGCAAAACTTTTTAAAATTTTTTTTTGAATATTTGACTAAAAAGAAAATAAAAATTTAAATGCCTATATGCACAAAATAAATTTGACAAACGTAAAGGCCTATTTGAAAGAAATAAAAAAGCAATTTTTTTTATAAAAATTTTATTATTATTATTATTATTTTTATTTATTTATTTATGTTTTATTTTTTATTTATTTTTATTTTAAAGAAGAGGGCACAAAATTTGAATTTAAAAATAAAAAAAATAAAAAAAATTGATCTGATCTATTGGAAGCCTTTTCAGTACAAAGTTCACCATTAAAGACAGGTTATCAAATTTGCCGGAAAACATGAACTGAATCAAAAGAATTGCTAGGGTGAGAAACTACGACTTGTAAGCAATGGAAATTATATTTGTCTGTAGGGGATTATAATTGATCGTCCCTGCCAAGGTAGGAAGAAGAAGAAGCAAAATGGAAGAAAGGCTTTTAAAAGCGTTAGAAAACTCTCCAAAAGAATTCCTCGGGATAGATAAATCTACACTTAAAAAAAAGTGATGCAGGCCTGGACCTTGAGGCCACCGTGGATTTGAAACCTAAGCTCTACGACTCCCTTTTTATCTCCACATCTCAGGCCATCCTTCAAAAGTGATAAATCATCAGATAACAGGGACAATTTGACAAGATCATCACCAGAGAAGAAGCAGAGAAGGAGGAGTGGTAGAAACTAGAGGGTTGTGGTAGAAGAGGTGGAAACGCAAGGCAGCAGTAGGTCGACGGGGTCGTTGAATTCCCTTCACAGCTATGCTTCATTTGGTGTAGTTATGCATAATGATGCAGGGTGAGAACAGTTTCTTCCCCGTTGATCTTTTCCCCATTCTTGAGAAGCTGCACGACAAGTTGGTGTTGTTTGAGCAGGACAGTGCGCTGCAGGAATGTGTGGCAGGGATGTGTGAGCAGTGGTGGCAGGAATCGTGGCCGAGGAAGAAGGTGGGGGCAGCACCAATAGGCCACAGCCACGGGAGAGGATGTGAGAAGAAAACAACGGCCGCGAGGAGAACAACGCCGTGAAAGGAAAACAACGGCCGCGAGGAGAACAAGGCCACGAAAGTGGCGAAGCCAGGAAGAAGGCGCTGGCGAAGGAAGAACAGCGCCACAGAAGAGGGTTAAAGGACATGGGTGGAGGTGCTGATGGAGGCGGCGGTGCCAGGAAGAAGCCACTGGTGGAGGTGGCGTTAGTGCCAGAAGTAGGGGGGAACCGCCGGCGAAGGCGGCTCGGGCTGGAAAAGAAAGGGAGCCGGCGGCGGCGGTGGCTCTAGCTTAAATTTTTTTTAAAAAATTTTAAAAACAAACTATATATATAAAATAAACAAAAAAAAATTGCACTAACAAAAGAAAATAACCTAGACAAAATAAAAGAAAATATCCCCCCTATCACACCGGGCGTGCCAAAATGTGTTGCATAAAATTGTAACCAAGATTATGCAAACCTCAAACTATGAATATAGCAATGGAGTGTATGTTTGGTATGCTCTTAGGAACACAATAGTGGATGAATCTCTTGAATGTGTGAATGCAAATGAAATATGTACCTAGACTAGATGATATGAAAAATCAAAATGACAGAATGATGATGCAATGATGGACTTCGAATGACTCCTATCCCAGCCAGTATTAGGCCATTCTTCTCGTGTATGTGTATCTCATCCCCTTTTTTTTTTGTCAAATGCTTGAGACAAGATGACTATTTAAAGTGGATGGGGGAAGCATCTAGAATGTGCTTAGAAACCACTAAGAGATAAGGATAGGGATTGACAACTAAGCACAGGAGATAAGGATAAGAATTGACAACTAAGCACCTTATCTCACATTCTAGATAAATAGATAAGATTGACATGTGTGTAGAAGATTCCTAAGGTGTAGACAACATGTGCTTAAAAGATGTGATGACAACTCATATGATGCACGTACTTTGAGGCAGTTTGAATAAAGATTAGGATAAAAATTAAATAAAATAAAATTTAATTTAATCAAGGTCTAGAAGAATTAATGGGAATATGGAGGATTTAAATAAATAAAATTTATTTAAAAAAAGAATAAATGGAGAATCATGTGTTAATTAAAATTAACACATTAAGGCTAGAAAGTATTTAAATTAAATTTAAATACTTAGGCAAAAATGAACTTATTTAATTAAAATAATTTAATTAAATAAGTAGAAGAATGGGACTATTATTAATTAAATTAATAAAGTCATTCGGGACAATTTTTAGTGTATACAAAAGATTTCACATCCTTGAACCTTTCTTGATTTCAGATCCATTTCTCTATGCAATATTGTGTATTAAATCTTCATTAAGACAATTTATTTAATATATCAACAACTTATTCCAAAACTAATTTCTCCTCAACAAGAGGATTTGTTCAGTGGATGGAGATTGAAGATGGAGCAATGGTGGCCTATGAGGCCCTTCATACTATCAAACAACACAAGCTACGATCATACATTATCAAATTGGATATGCATAAAGCATATAATAGAGTAAATAAGGATTTTATCCTTGATATCCTCATTGCCTTTGGTTTTTACAAAAAATGGTGCAAATGGGTCATGGCTTGCATTGGAGCTCCTTCATTCTCTATTTTGATTAATGAATAGTAAAGAGATCCTTATAAAAGCTAACACGATGGTCATCAAGGGGACCTATTATCTCTAGTGTTGTTCATCCTAATAGTTGATGCATTAAGCAGGTTCATCAATTTTTCCCATGATACAAGAACTTGGAAAGGTATCACCATCCCTCATTTTATATTCTCTTTATGCATTCACTATTTGTAGATGACACTCTTTTATTTTCCATTTGAGAGGTCACATAGATTAAAAAATTTCAAAGTATTCCTTCTTCATTTGAATTAGCCTCGGGAACAAGTAATCAATTAGACAAAATCCACAATATTTGTACTCTACCAAAGACTCCCTTTGCGTCTGGATGATTCAATAAAAACACATGGACAACAATAATGTTTCTTATATTCATGGTTGCTAATTTGCCTTCTAGATCTATAATGTAGAAATTTATTTCCCAATCCTTAAAATTTTTGCTCAACTATGTAACTTGGGAAGTAAATGATGGTCAAGATGTCAATTTCTAGGCTGAATCCTAGTCCACTTTTCCTCATCTCATTGCATCTTTGAATTTTAGAGAAATTTGTGTTATTGCATCAAGGACTATAGGTCAAAATTTACTAATTACATTTCTATTGTGGATTAAACAACAAAAATAGTAATATGACATGATTTTTGGCTCTTCCTATTCTAGTTTTTTATCAAAGGTTAATTAAGGAAGAATTGAATAAGAGATTTATTGTCTTTTTTGATAAAATGGACGTTATCAAATGGGCACCTTCTCCATCAACACAATATTTAGTTAAGGGAGGATATGAGATTCTAAAAGCAATCCACAAGAAAAAAAGAAAGAAAGTTCCATTTAGATTTTGCTAGAATTCTTTGATTTCTCCCAAGGTAAAATGTTTCATGTAACAGACTCTTAAAAAAAGGATACTTACTAGTGATAAGCTAGACAAGCTCAATATTTTACTTCCATTCCAATATCCATTATGTAAGATGAATTATGAGATTATTAACCACCGATTATTACAATGTTCATTTGTAAATGAGTGTTGGAGATGGGCTCATAATAGATTGCATACCCTTTTTCCACTTCCAAATAGTATATGGTCACTATTTGAATCATGGCTACTACTATTGAGAGCTATCTATTCTCCTCATATGGGTTTTTATACCTTCATGCATCATTTGGGGTATCTGGTGCAAGCAGAACAATAACGTGTTTTGACAAAATCCCTTATCTTTCCAAGCTTTCATAAATAAGCTCGAAAGGAGTATTGTGGAGATAGTCAACATTAACAATCTCAAAGAAAGCCATCTATTCAATTGGTTTACCAATTGGGATAGTGATGAAAAAGGTTTGGCCCTCACTCAAAATTCCATAGGAGATATGGCTGTAGATTGCAAAAGTAAGAGTAGAAAGTGTTGGGTTATGAATTTCAATGGTCACATGAATTTTCTCTCTCTCTCAACTATTCATATTCTTAGAGCTCTATATAATGGTTTTGTGCAACCCATGTAATATATTGGTTAATTAATACAAGTAATTCCCTATTGGAGTGTGGACATAGGCAAGTTTTTTTGAACCATGATAAATCTATGTTATTGTGTGCATCTTCTTTGATTTAATTTCTTTTCTTTTTATTATATTTACAATTGGTATTAGAGCCGATGTGAGGCTAGAGCAGAGGTGGAAGATGGTGAAGCTGATTTTATCATCAATGAATTTCTTGTAAATTTGGGGTTAGTAGAAAATGAGATTATGCCTGCTAAGAGAAAAAGAATCCACCATGTGCACTAGTGGGATGGATGGGAATACAATCCTAAAGATGAACTAGAAGATTTAAAATCTCTTAAATCTAAGCTTAATACAATTATTGAGCACATATGCACGTAGAAGAAAATTTTCATTGAAGAATTGTGGAAGTGGACGAGAGAAGATAGGACCAGCAAGCCTGTAAAATTTCTAGTTTTGACCTATTATAAAATGAATTCTCTTATTTCTAGTTCCAACCTTGATGAAAAAAATAATTTTGCATCTAGAGTTCATAGGTTGCTCCACTAGAATACTTTGAAGGGCATGGGAAGTTTCTAGCAAAAGAAGATGAAAGGGTAGATGAGAAGTTTGTTATGAAAGAAAATAAAGTAGAGTGGAAGAGATTCACTATAGAAGAAGATGAAAGTGGAAACAAAGAGTTCCCTTTGGAAGATGGTGAAAGTACAAAGGAAGAGAAATCCCTAAATGTGCATATAAATGTTATGCAAGATGTTCGACATTATGTGGTAGATGATGGGCCATGGATATCCCTATCGAATATGAAATCTCTCAACAAAATCACTACAAACACACAAATAAAAACTCTAGAGGATGAATCCATCTAGTTTGGTGATGACTTGGCATCCACGAGTGTGACTAGGAGTAAACAAGATTCTCTTATGCGCATAGGTCTTTGGTCAAATGATGGACTGAGAATTGAGAATCCTACAAAGAATTTACAAATGTATGGACTACGCAAAGGTATTTATAACTATGATCTAATGTGTAGAAGACTCATTTAGAGTGTGCTAGATCAAATACTTGCAGCCTTGAGATTGTCTTAAGGACTCATTCTTCTCTGAAATTAAAAATTGGAAGTAGGGGATGCTACTATGCATGGCTGTGCTAGTTGGATTTCACTGTTGAGATTATTGGGTTATGAATTCCAATGGTCACATGATTCTTTGCTCACCCTCAACTATTCATATTTGTAGAGCTCCATATAATGGCTATGTCTAACCCATGTAATAAATCAGTTAATTAATACAAGTAATTCCCTATTGGAATGTGGATATCAGTAAGTTTTTCCAAACCACAATAAATTCCTGATAGTTTTACTATATTATTCTTTAAAAAAACTTGGGGTTTTATTGGGTTTGACTTGTTTATATCTTTGGAGGAAACTAGAAAAATTGTTGTTATGCTAAGTTATTTGATAGCATAAATATAACTTTGATTGTATAAAGATTTCACATCCTTGAACCTTTCTTGATTTTAGACCCATTTCTCTATGCAATATTGTGTATTAAATCTTCACTAAGGCAATTTATTTAAGATTTCAAAAACTTATTCCAAAACTGATTTCTCCTCAAGAAGAGGATTTTTTCTAGGCATGGAGACTAAAGATAGAGCAATGGTGGCCTATGAGGCCATTCACACTATCAAAGAACACAAGCTACCATCATACATTATCAAATTGGATATTCTTAAAGCATAAAATAGAGTAAATTAGGATTTTCTCCTTGAAATTCTCATTGCCTTTGGTTTTTACAAAAAATGGTGCAAATGGGTCATGGCTTGCATTAGAGGTCCTTCATTCTCTATTTTGATTAATGAACAGTCAAGAGATCCTTATAAAAGCTCACAAGGTTCTCACCAAGGGGACCCATTATCTCCAGTGTTGTTCATCCTAATAGTTGACACATTAAGAAAGTCCATCAAATTTTCCCATGATACAGGTACTTTGAAAGGTATCACCATCCCTCATTTTACAATCGCTCTATGCATTCATTATTTGTAGATGACACTTTTATTTTTAATTTGAGAGGTCACATAGATTAAAAAATTTCAAACTATTCCTTCTTCATATGAATCAGCCTCAGGAACATGTAATCAATCACAAAAAATCCACAATATTTGTCTTCAATACTTTAAGCATGATGACATTCAAAATTGCATTCCCATTTTGAGTATTTATTCCAAATTTTGAATCACTTTTGAGTCCCCTATGAATGCCTTTTGTACATATGTAGTTGGTTGTCATTTAAAGGCTTAGGTGGTGTTTCAGTTGTTTAAAACCCTTCATTTGAAAAATGCATGTGTTTCGTATTGATAAATTGATATTTCAAAGTATTTCGTGAAGTCTCGTTTTGAGTAACATCCAATTCTGCATTTTCACCTTAAGTGTCAAATAATGATAGGAAGCCCAATTTGTAATTTAATATCTTGCACCCAGTAATGTTTCATGACTCGTTGCTTTTCACATTTTTAAGATGCATATCAAACAACCTATGTTCCATCTTTCAAGTCATTTCAAATCCATTTGATTAGGTTTCAAACCCCTCAAAGTTTTTAGTTTACTGTTTTCATGCATTTGAAAATTGTACAAAATTTTGGAAGGCCTTGTTTGACTTATCATAACTTTTGACCAGTTGACCTAAATAAGAAAATTCCTTTTGCATCATACTCTAGGGGTCAAAGAATTTCTACATTCCTTATTTTAGGTTATGACAAATCCATCTGATTAGTTTTCAAATGTGATTCTATTTGTAATTTATAAAGTTTCACTGGTGTCATGAAATGCAGATTGATCAGGACCCTTGTTCGTGATGTCATATTTTGAAATCCATGATAGATGAGATTGAATGGATTATACCACTACATTATTCTCTATAAATAATTTATGTGTGCCAATTTTCAAATCTTGATGAATCCGTCTACACACTTTCCAAGGGCCATTCCATTTACAAAAAACACTTTTTTGTTGATGTTCAGTGTCTTGCAAATCGAGGTAGCCAATTTCACACGCTTTTCAAACTTGCCTCATTATTTATCATGAGTTCAAATTGTAGATCTATATTCCCCTCATGATAGTAAACAAATGCCCCAATTTTTGTTTTTCCAAATGTTAGTTTGCCTAGTTTTTGAAGCCAAATCTGAATGCAATTTAGTGTTTTCTGACGTCTTTGTGTGTAGGTAATTTTAAGTAAGAAACCTCAATAGTCAATATCTTTTGACTAATAATTTTTCATGAGATGAGATTTGATAGGGTGCAATTATGTTGAACAGAAAATTAGTATGTTAGATTTTAGAGCCCGATCAGATGTTTTGGTCAATTTTTAAGGCCAATCAAAGGACCTCCTAACATAAAATTGACAGTTTGTAAAAAGATTAAAATGAGCTTCAAATTCACTTTCAATGGTTGAGTTTGTTTCAAATTAGTATCCAATGTTCTATGGATCAATTGGGCATTTCAGGTATTTGAAAATGATTTTTTTTTAAGCTAGACCCATTTTGGGGCCCGATTGATTCTGCCATGATTGACAGGATGAATAAAGGGTGTTTTAAAAAGGGAAAAGTCATGCACAATTGAATAAGAGAAAGGTGCATATAATGAAAGAAACAATGTAAAACTTTCAAGTTCTGAATTTCATAAGATTATGAAGGTGTTGACTTAGTAGATTGATGAGTCATTGGTTTTAAAAGTAATGATTATAATGATTTTAATCATTTAAACCTTATAAAGTTGCTAATTAAAAAAGTGAGAGTAGAATACTTTCAGGAAAATCAAGTGTGGGTAACATATGATGATGATGATGATGATGGAATGCCCCAATTTTTATGCACGATCTAGACAATTAGAATCCCAAATAGAGAAGTGCAAGCTGAGAACAATTAATAAAATGAACATTCTCCTAAGGGTAGAATAGATCAACAATCCACACATAAATGGTTTTCCTTTTCAAGAAAAGGATGAAAGTCCAAATTCTCACCATTCATGAATGCACACTAGGGACATGGGGACTATTATACTAATTTTCTTAGATGCAAATAAGTGATGGAAAGGAAAACACATCCAAAATCAATTCTAAAGAACCCTTGATAGGAGGGTACAAGAAGGGAAGACCTGCCAATGCATGGAAGGTGGTCATGGAAGATGCAGAGGAGGCACTACACAAAAAAATTAATTTAGAAAAACAAGGATTAATTCATGCGACATAGAGGTAGGGATCTCATTCATAGCTGGGAGCCATGTTTTAGAAGGCTTCCCACACAAGGGAGAGAAGCCGTGTGAAAAGGTAGTAAGAGGACAACAACTAAAAAGAGCTCCATGTGAAAGAAGGGGCAAGGAAGCCCAAGTCAAATTTAGGCCATGTAAGAAGAAGAATAGGACAAAGAAGAAATAGGGGAGCCATGTGAAAGAATATGTCTGCTATTTTGGAGCAGAGAAAAGAAAGACCCCATGGCTGATTAGAGAAGTTGTAGCCCATAGTTTGAAGGGTGACTCAAGAAAGAGGCATAGTCTAAGCATAGGAAGCTTCTACAAAAATTTAACTAGATAAGTGAATGCTGCCCATACATGATAGAGAAGCCACAACATAAGGGGAACACTTACGTGCAAACGAATGAGGGAGTTGCATAAAGAAGAACAAAGGCTGATGGTGTTATGCCTAGGCAGATTGATTTAGTGTTGGATGGGCATTGTGATCTTGGTTATAAACCTAAAAACCATGAGTATATCCTTTATAATAGTAAATATGGAGAGGCTTTGAAGGGCTTGGGAGAACAAACACAATAGGAGAGTAAAATGTAGGGAAGTGGTAGTGTTCAAAGCTCTATTGATATCTAGCCTGAATGGTATTTAAAGCTATAGGAAGTCATTCTTAGCATAAAAAAGGGGAAAGGATTCCTTGCCATTGAAGTTTAAAGGAAACTCTCATTTTTTCTTTATCCCACATGCAAGCGGTGAAATTAAGTTTTATCCTTTAAATACAAAAGCACTCATGACATATAATATTTAATAAGACAAGCCTTTTCAAAGGCAAGACTCATAGTGGTGTGCTGGGCTTGTGGTGGGCACGTAAGTTGGGTAAATTTTGACCAAACCTCATAGGAGAGGTGACACATGGTAGCCCAGTGTTACCCCCATAGGAGAGGCAACACGTGGCAGCCCAATGTAAGAGCATAAAGTAAAGCAAAGAGGCATTATGATCCTTTGAAAATCAAAGATGTTGTATGGTTAGAAGGCAAGTTTTGGAGGCTCATGGTGGTACGCGAGCGTAGGATAAATGAAAAAAAACAAGAAATGATGCTATGGGAAGCCAATAGTGAGATTATTTAAAGGATTAAATGATTGATATATTGAGTATATATTAATGTGTTCCTCATGTCATTGGGATCAAGAATTAAAGGAATTAGGTTTTGACACTTGACATCATGAACTAGGAGATAGGAAATAAATTTGTAAAAATTAAAATTAGAAATTTTGAATGGATCAAGTTTTTTAAATGGAAATATTTGAATATTTTTAAGTTTTATATAGTTCAAACTATATAAACTTTTAAATTTTTCATTTTTAGTTCTCTGTTCATGGTCTAGGACCCTTATTTTCAAATGGCTGTCAGGAGGACAATTTTTATCCAAAATAGGCACTCCAATATACCATTGGAATTAAGAGTAGGTAAATTTTCTAGATATGGGGCTAGTTTTTGAGTAGGTATTCATCGGTTCACTCTACAAGCATATTTGTATTTTCTAGGGCATTCTTAGCAAAATAGGTAGAATTCATCATGGAGCACCAAAATCAGTTGGAGGGAAAACATTGAAGTTTTTTGAAGCCCAAAGTGATTCTAAAAAGCTTTCTTGGCTTCTACAGTTCATTTTAAACTATTTTTTGTTGCTGCTTTTAGTTCAAATCAGGCATCAAAATCTATTATATTTTTTTAATCAAAAATTTGAATCACTTTATGCATTTGGGAGGCCAGAATGATTGAAGATTTGATCTACCAATTGCAAAGAGAGATTAGAGAGATGATTTTAAACTTCTAGGAGTTTTTTTTCCAAGTGACACATGTCAAATGCATAACAAATCTGGGAATTTGTTCCTTCTATATCATTCTCTTTTACATTCTTTGTGTTGTTGGCAGTTTTCTCTGTGATACTAGTAGGGTTAAAGGTTTCACTATGAAACAAAGGTTGTTGTTCATTTTTCTTCCTATCTATTGAGCTGAGCTCTAGCATTGAAGGCCACACATCAACTCTTGTGCAAATTTTAATTTCATTTCATGCATTGTTTCTCTAAGATAATGGAAGTTGATGGTAGATCATGTGAAGTATCTTGAGTTACATTTAGTTTTACTAGTTGATGTATTGAGTCTTTCCAATGATGAATATAAAAGGGGTTTTGCAATGAATTATCTATGTTCTCTTATTCTATCTCCTAATTCTTTGTATTTTATTAGCTTTGAGATTGAGTGAATAAGGTTCATTTTATTTAAGACATCTTGGATGAGTTTTGTATCTGATCTATTGTTGCTTTTGATTCAAACAGTCAAGTAAATGCTTCAATGTTAAGATAGGGTTTATGGATATATGAAGAGTGTATTTCATAACAATAGAATTTGGGGATTTCAATTGACAAAATTAATTGTAAGGCAATCAAGTTAGGTCATCCTACTAGTAGTGACTCTATGTTAAAATGGATAAGGCACTAATCACTAAATCAAATGCAAGCTGATATGAATGTCATTTGCACAAATCTTTTTAATCAAAATCAATTTAGTTCTTCATGTTTTGTAGTGGTTTCAAAGGAATTAACCCTCACTTAGCTTATGTGTTCATAGGTTATGATTTGTAGCTATTTTTTTCCTATGTTTTTGCATAAGTATTAGAAGATAAAAGGGTTGAATCTACTATTAATTAGGTTCCAATATATGTTTAATTGACTTGGTACCATATATTAGAACCTCAAGGTTAACTTGCCTAGGTTTTATAGAGCCTAAAGTGAAGAAGGAGTTATGCCTTATAGTTGACCCAAGATTGTGGTCAAGTGTATCCATCATAGGAATTTTCTAGCCTTAGATGCATTGGTCTGGTTTCTTGGCTATTTTCAAAACTATTAAATCAGGAGCCAACAAAGCACTCTATCAAAGTCTAGATTTTTTCTTTTCCCAAATTTCAAGAAGTTCTCTTGTCCATATCTTATCTTGGAATTTCATTATTCATGGATTTAAACAAGGTAGGTTTCTAAAGATCTCTTGTTGTCAGGCTTAAATTTAGGACTACTTCTTGGAAAGCACAATGATTATCTCTTTCAAGTAGACTTTTACTTGCTAACACCTGCTTGACTACCATTCCTAACTATTTTATTTCTATAATAAAAGCTCCTAATAATATTCTTAAGGAAATGGAGAAGTGTATATTTTCATTCATTTGGAAAGACAACATGGATAGATAAAAAGAAAGTTACTTAGATTTCATAAAAGGCTATTTATTAAAATAACTCTATAAGGGGTTTTGGAGTTGATGATTTACATTTGAGAAACTTGGTTGGAAAATGTACTCTACTAAAGACTTCTTTCAGGTCTGGATAATTCAAGAAAAATACTTGGACAACAATGTCTCTTAGATTCATGGTTGCTAATCCACCTTCTAGATCTATAATGTGGAACTTTATTTCCCAATCTATAATTTTTTTTCTCAACTATGTAACTTGGGAAGTAAATAACAGTCAAGATGTCAACTTCTAGGTTGAATCTTGGTCCACTTTTCCTCCTCTCATTGCATCTTTTATTTTTAGAGAAATTGGTGTTATTGCGTCAAGGACTATGGTTCGAAATTTACTAATTACATTTCTTATAGGGATTGAACAACAAAAATAGTAATATTGCATGATTTTTTGGCTCTTCCTATTCAATTTTTCATCAAAAGTTAATTATGGAAGAATTGAATAAGAGATTTATCTTCTTTTTTGATAAAAATGATATCAAATGGGAACCTTCTCCATCAGCACACTATTTAGTTAAGGGAGGATATGAGATTCTAAAAGCAATCCACAGGCAAAAAAATAAGAAAGTTCCATTCAGATTTTGCTGGAACTCTTTTATTTCTCCCAAGGCTAAATGTTTCACGTCATAGGCTCTTAAGAAAAAGGATACTCACCAGTGATAAACTGGAAAAGCTCAATATTTACCCTCTATTCCAATATCCATTATGTAAGATGAATGATGAGATTAATAACCAGCTACTCTTACAATGTTCATTTGTAAATGAGTGTTGGAGATGGGCTCATAATAGATTGCATACCCTTTTTCCACTTCAAAATAGTTTATGGTCACTATTTGAATTGTGGCCACTATTGTTGAGACCTCTATTCTCCTCATATGGGTTGTTATATCTTCATGCATCATTTGGGGTATCTGGTGGGAGTAGAACAATAACATATTTTGAAAAAATCCCTTATCTTTCCAAGTTTTCATAGATACAGTAGAAAGAAGTATTGTTGAGATAGTCAACATTAATAATCTCAAAGCAATCCATCCATTCAATTGGTTTACTAATTGGGATAGTGATGAAAAAGGTTTGGCCCTCACTCTGAGTTCCGTCTCTAGGAGGTATTACTATAGATTGCAAAAGTAAGAGTAAAAAATGTTGGGTTATGAGTTCCAATAGTCACATTACTGTTCACTCTCCCTCAACTATTCATATTTTCAAATTTCTAAATAATGGTTGTGTGTAGCCCATGTAATATATCGCTTAATTAATACAAGTAATTCCTTGCTAGAGGGTGGATGTAGGAAAGTTTTGCAGAACCACAATAAATATGTGTTATTATGTGCTTTGCCTTCTTTGATTCAATTTAATTTCTTGTTATTATATTTATAGTTGGTATTAGAGCTGAGGTGAGGCTAGAGTAGAGATGGAAGATGGTGAAGTTGATTTTATCATCAACAATTTTTTTGGAAATTTGGGCTTAGTAGAAAATGAGGTTGTGCCTGCTAAGATCAAAAAATTCTACTATGTGAATTGGTGGGATGGCTGGGAAAAAAAGCCTGAAGATGAACTGGAAGATTCAAAATCTCTTAAATCTAAGCTTAATACAATTTTTGAGTACACAATCATGCATAAGAAAATTGTCATGGAAGAGTTGTAGAAACGAACGAGAGAAGATAAAATCGATGAGTTTGTAAAATGTGGTTAACATATAATAAAATGAATTCTCTCATTTCTAGTTCCATCCTTGATGATAAAAATAATTTTCTATCCAGAGTTCATAAGATACTCCACTAGAATACTTTGAAGATCATGGGAAGTTTCTAGTAGAAGAAGATGAAAAGGCAGATAAGAAGTTCGTTATGAAAGAAAATAAAGGAAAGTGGGAGAGACTCACTATAGAAGACGATGAAAGTGGAAACAAAGTTCCATTTGGAAGAAGGTGAAAGTAAAAATGAAGGGGAAGAAAAATTCCTAAATTCTCATACAAATGGTATGCAAGATGTTTGACATTATGTGGCAGATGATGGGCCATGGATATCCCTACCAAATATGAAATCTCTCAACAAAATTACTACAGTCGCACAAATAAAAAACTCTAGAGGATGAATCCATCCAGTTTGGTGATGACTTGGAATCCACAAGTGTGATTAGGAGTAAACAAGATTCTCTTATGCACATAGGTCTTTGGTCAAATGATGGACTATGAATCAAGAATCCTGTAAAGAATTTGTAGATTTATGGACTAGGTGGAGATATTTATAACTTTGATCTACTATGGAGAAGACTGATTTGGAGTGTGCTAGAGAAAATATTTGTGGCCTTGAGATCATGTTAAGGACTCATACTTCTCTGAAATTCAAAATAGGAAGTAGGGAATGGTACTATGTATGGTTGTGCTAGTTGGATTTCACAAGGGTGATTGTTGGGTTATGAATTCCAACAATCACATGATTGTTCTCTCTCCCTCAACTGTTTGTATTCACAATGCTCTATATAATGGTTGTGTGTATCCCGTGTATTATATTAGTTAATTAATACAAGTAATTCCCTACTAAAGTGTGGATGTAGGCAAGTTTTTTCAAACCACAATAAATTCATGTTATTATGTTTTTTATCTTCTTTGATTCAATTTCTTTGCTTGTTATTATATTTATAGAAAGTATGTTAAATAATATCCCTCTATTATTCTATTTGTAAAACTAAAATTTCATGGCTCATCTCATAATAATTTGGGAAGTTTTGGGGTTGGCTTTTCTCTTCATGGAGAGAGGGGAAATTTGATACAAAGCTCAACAATTCCAATTCACTTCACAAAAAATAATCAAGAAGAGGCATTGGCTTTACTATTTGGTTTGAGAGCCACATCCAATCTAAATATCTCCAACTTAAACATTAAAGGGGATTCAACATATTTTATTCATGCTATGAAGAATGGAATTTTAGTTAATTAGAAAAGTGCATATATATTCTACAACAAGTTGGCAATTTGATTTCAAAATTTCCAAACATTATTATCAGTGATACATATAGGGAAGGCAATAAAAATTGGTAGATTCTCTAGCAAATTTGGTATTCAAGGCTAAGGAAGTTACTTTCCTAAACTTTTCTCTTTTCCCAATGTGGCTTCAATTTTAAATTTAGAAAGATCTTAGCATGTGGTATTTACATTCCCTTCATTTTGCTCTCACTTTCTTTTTTCCACTTCCATTTATGGTTATTGTGTCATGTTAGGAGGTATTTATTAACATTGATTACCACACTTGGAAAATCATTTCAAATCTCCATAAAAATTTTGTTTCATTTATTTCATGTTGCCATTTTTACTTAACTCTATTTCCAAAACTTGCCACATTGTCAATTCAGTACATGTTTTTGGGTAATTAATATTCTAGTTGATTTGTTGTCATGTAGTTTAATTAAGGCATTGGTACCATTTTATACATTTTACCTCCTCATACTTCTATATGTTCTCATCCCATTTCACTACATAATTTCCTCCACTTGTGAATCCTAAGAGTTTTGTGTGTCTTGCATTTTATATACCATGAGCCTGACAAGGTTTATCTATGACAACAAGGAAGGTCCTCTTTCCTTGTAATGAATTTCAAAGAAGATGGAGCATTTTGAATTGAATTTTTGTGTTTTTTTGCATCTAGATGTAGGCCTTTTTCCATTTACAAGTTCCATCTCTTATGATACCCTTAATTTCTTTTCTCACATGGAATGTGAATTGTCTACATCAAGTATTAGGATCTTTTTAGGTGATGAGGTGTTATCTCTTGGCTAAAAAGGGCTTCTATATCCTAATCAATTGGTTTCATTTTTCTTATCTAATGCCATTTATTTTGTTTAGTCTGATGCTGATCTTTTGGTCTTAGAAAATATTGTCGTTTGAGTTGGGTTTCTTTCTAAGACTATTTTGGAGGCCATGTAAAATTATTGGCCATCGTCAAGCTCGACCCCTGTAGGTGGTGCCATTCTTTTGAAATATCTTGGAAGAGGATCTCCCTATGATTCTATTTATATAGCACCTAAATCTATGTTGGACACACTTGATTTTCATTATTTGAACAAGGCTATCTATATATATGGTGATGAAATGCAGTGTTCTATAATCAAGGTTATGAAGTCAAAGGTTTGTGCACTTTTTTCTTTAATTAATATACTCATGTGATAATGTGGGTGCATCTTATTTGGGTTGATGACATTGCTCTCTTCACTATTGCTTAGGTTCTTCAAGCACAGCTGGAATTGTTTCGTCCTCAAGAGGACTGAAAAATCTTCCTGCTACTCATCCAAGGGATGAAATGTTGGAGTAATTTTTTCTCATAATGCTACTTTTTTCAACTACTAGATCTTTTGGTGTCTTCTATACTTGTATTCATGAGATTATTTTTGGGAATTTTGGTTAATGTATTGAGTTCTATCTATATGTCCTTCTTCAAACCCTCTTTGCTATTTTGTCTCCTATTCCCTCTTTAGTATCTATTACTTCTCTCTCTCTCTCTCTCTCTCTCTCTCTCTCTCTCTCTCTCTCTCTCTCTCTCTCTCTCTCTTTAGGTTCATCCCTTTGCGTACTTCTATTTCAAAATTGAAAATTTGGTCTATACAACCATTTTAAACTTATTCTACTATCAATATGCATAGACTATTATCACACACACACACACACACACACACACACACACACACACACACACACACACACACACAAATAATTTTTTAATCTCATCTTCATTATAATCAATATGTTAAATTTTTTTATAATATTGTATTTATAGATTGTAGTTAAAATTTTAAGATGGCTTGTGTGGACCCTTGAATTGTTGTCAAATACAAAATTGATGAAATGACTATTATGTACTCTATAAGGACATAAAATCCATGTGATTTTTATTTTTTCCTAAAGGGTAGATAATAGATGAAAAAATTAACTTTTATTTTTGTATTGTAGTAGATGAAAGTCAATTTAATTTCATTAACCATATAAAAACTATTTTATTTTGAATGATATTTATCCAAAATTAAAGTCATAGAGTGAAATGTATTCACTTGGTTAAAATTATTGTATTTAGAATGATATTTCTCCAAAATTAAAGTGAAAGAGTGAAATGTATTCACTTATATGATCTTATGATTGTCAATTTTAAAACTTTAATATAGACTATTGATAAAATGGCTCAATTAAGTACACTTAAATTACAATTGACACTTAGCAAAGATTTCATTGAAAGGATAATTATGGAAGTCACTATTTCTCTACAAAAATAAAATTTCTAATTTTCAATTTTCAAAGAAAAAAATGTTAGATAGTTTTATAATTTTTTGAAAAAAAATAATACTACTACATTTAGATTAAAATAATAATAAGTACATTACCTTTTTATTTGTTTAAGTTATTCATATTGATATATTAAAATTAAATAAAACATGTAGTTTTGATATATTATATAAATAGAAAATATAGTTTTTTTTTTTTTTTTAAAGAAAAAATTATAATGGAGATTCAACTTTTTCATCTAGTCTCTTTGGTTAAAAACTAAGGACTGAGGGGTTTCCATTTTGCCAAATTTTGCTAATGCATGATCTTAACCTCATCCTTTTAGATATCAAGAGCCTTACAAAAATGTAGTTTAAATACATATTATATTTAATTTTGATAAATGTCATTTTCAAAGTAAATGAGAAAGCTATGCATATAAATTAGAGATGTATTGGCATCGGACTATTTGAAGACCTACACCATATTATACATTACCTCCCAATTCCTCAACAATTTATTGCTTTCTGATTTCTTTGCTATGTTTTTTCCCTCTTCTAATTCATTAAATGGGAGTGAATGTGAATTTTAAAGTAGAAATTCCACATCTAAGAAAATGCCTTCATCTTCTAGTTCTTAGCATTTTATTTCTTCTTCCCCCACTATCGAGTCATCGTCTGATTTAGGAAATGCAAAGAGAATCTACCCCCCATCATCAATGAAACAACCGAGAAGAGGCTCATCAGAATGAAAACCCTCTTCTTCAATGTAGTGCCCAAGGGAGCACCAAAAAGAATAAGGGGCTGGCAAACCAATCCTCAAAGAAGAAGAAGAAAGGGGGCAAACTAGTAGAGGTTCTAGAATAAGCTCACAATGAGAAGTATGTAAAGAAAGGCATTTTTGTTTGGAATACCTTGGATAAGATTGCATTTCTAAAGAGGCTTCTAGGGTTTTTCAAAAATGGTAAGGGTTTGCCTAAAAATTTGGGTGCTTTTTATGACACAGTTAAGAAGGATTTGAGTAAAGATTACAGTAATGAGTAACTATACACCAAGTTTAAGGGTCTTTGGAATAAGTTTAGAGTGGCTTAGGAATAATGTTGAGGGTAAAGGTCTTTTTGGGTTTAAGACTGTGCATGAAGAGGATCTGTACAAGTTGTCCCACCAAATTTGGGGAGATTATAAAGAAGATGAGGAGGAGGTGGTTGGTATAGAGGAAGTCAAGAAGAAAAATGAATTTGTTGTTCCAAAGAAGGTGCACAAAGATGGAGACATCAATATGGCTTCCAAGGAGGAGGAAGGGGAAGGGGTAGGGAAAAATGCCAATGTGCACAATGTGATGAAGGCCAAGAAGAAGGAGGACAAGGAGGGAATTTATCATACCTCTGAAAGGGTTGAAGAAGAGGAGAGTTATGGTGATGATGATGTGAGAGAAGATGATGTTTCATTTGAGGAGAGTGATTCCATGGATGATGAGAAATCATCATTGAGAGAGTCAAAAATTGTACTGAAGCGAAATCAATTTAATATTTTTGGATTGGATTTAGTACCACATGTTTCAAATGTTTCAAAGCTTGAAAATGGGGTTACAAGCCTTGAGTTTAACCATAGAGGAATATTCGTAGTTAAGCATGCTCAAGTTGGAGTAATACTCGGATGGGTGACCTCTTGGGAAGTCTCAGTGCTTCATCCCTATGAGCATTACCTAGATCCAATGAGTGCTAAGTGTTCCATTTATTCTCATGAGAGATGGATTCATGTTGAATCACTACACATGAAACTATTAGAAATAATAATTTCTACTAAGAATTAATTGTTCATCATTAGATGTTTCTAGATTATTAGTTTTAGGTTTAGGTTGTGTTGGCTAAAGTATTTTCTAGAAGTTTTAGTCACCTGTAATATTTTCCAAAAATAAGTAGATATTTTGTCTTGTTGGCTAATGCTAGATTTCTCTAGAATATTGTACACTTTCCTATAAAAAGGCACTATGTATTCATTTGAAATCATGGTGGATGAAACATAGTATATATTTTTATTGTGCTACAACACATTGTGTTTGGTGTTTTGTATTTTCTTGTGCCTCTGCCCATCCAACAGATTGGTATCAGAGCAAGGTTAAGAAGAGGGTTAAGAAGGATTGTGAATAAGGAGGATTGCAACATAAAAAGGGGACAAAAATTTATTGTGAGATCCAACTAGGTTGAAAAAAATTGCTAACTATGATAAAAGAGAAAGTGATATTTCCATGCAGTCAATGTGTAAAGGTCATATATTGATGTCTACCAATGGGCTAGAACATGTGGGATTTGTGAGTCAGAAAGATGAGAATTTAGATTTCATTGAAGGAAAGTAATGTATTGTTTGAAGAATATTTGGTGTATTGGTAGAAAGAGCGAGCATTGCTTTGGAGCCACTAGTTTATGGAAGAGACTGTTGAAGCCTTTTCAAAGTACATTGAGTCTATGAAAAGAGATCAAGGTTTCTATCATTGAGGAGTATTGATATGAACATGGTAAACTTGAAATTTGATATTAATAGTAGATGTTGTCAAAGGTTTTCAACTTTTTATTTTAAGAGGGAGCTTGGACTTTCATTTGATAGATTTGAGATTATTAAAATGGGAAACTAAGGTAAAAGAGTGTTAAAGGAAAATATAAATTTAACAGTTGAGATGGATTGTTTAAAAGAAAAATTATTGAAACTAGAGACAAAAAAGTTTGCAATGATTAGAGAGAGGTCAAAAGAAAAATGTATACTTTTAAAAGAAATTAGTGAATATAAAGAGAGAATGGAAGAATTATAGGATAGACTAAGATTTGTGAAAGAAGCACATAATTGGCAGGTGAAGGAAACATGCAAGCTTAGAGAGAAAAATAAAGGATTAAATGAAAATTTGACTTTGTTTGATAATGCTAAGAAAAAGAACGAAGTTTTAGAAGAAAATGTGAAGAAATAAGAAGAGGAAAATAGCATGTTAAAGAAGGAATTGTCTACTTTGGAACAAGAGAAAGAATGTTTCAATGTGAGACCATTTGTATGTGATGTATCTTGTGACACAAATGATTTGAGTGATTATGGGATTGAGAAAAGTGATTTTGCTCAAGCTAAAAGTGGTTGTGATAGAAAAGTATAAAAAAAAAAATGAAAAGAAGTTTATAGATTTTGTTTGTTATGATAATTATAGTATTGGTTTGAAGATTATGGAAAGAATGAGTTTCAAAGATAAAGGTCAAGGAAAGGATGAACAAGGATTGAGGAATCCAATTGAGACTACAATCAGGCCAAAATATGTAGGTCTTGGATAAATATAGGTAGTAGAAAGATAAATAAAGTTTTAAGAGAATAAATTGAAAGCATAAATATTGTGCAATGTTCACACTATAACAGGAAAGGAAATACAAAGGATAGATGTTGGAATATACAAACTTGTAATATTTGTGACTTGAAAAATCATTGTGATAAGAGATGTTGGAATAAAGAGTGCAATAAAGATTTTATGGCAGGTTGCATCAAAATGGATTGTCGATGGAGCTATGGATCAAATTAGCAAAGAATTGTAGAAATGATCAAAGGTTTATTTAGGTACAAATGTTCAAGTGTAAGAAGGAATGCAACAAAATTGGAAAATAAATTAGATAAATGCATCAAAGAGGCAAAAGATTATTGACATTTGTGACAAATGAGGCAAGATTATTAGTGGATCTAGTGAAAAGAGGAAATCATTGGTAGCTAATTGCTTACAAAATGTTTGTAAAAATTAAAGGTCTCAACCTTGGAAGACACTACTCATGGATTAACAGATATGAAGATTACATGACGCATTGGAATTTGTATGTGACAATATTTGATAGTAAAAATTAGGGGGGAGTGTTAGAAATAGTAATTTCTACTAAGAATTAATTGTCTATCATTAGATGTTTGTAGATTATTAGGTTTAGGTTTAGGTTGTGTCGGCTAAAGTATTTTCCAAAGGTTTGAGTTGGCTATAGTATTTTCCAGAAATATGTAGATAGTTTTTCTTGTCAGTTAATGCTAGATTTCTCTAGAATATTGTAACCTTGCTTATAAAAAGGCACTATGTGTACATTTGAAATGATGGTGAATGAAATATAATATATATTTTCATTGTGCCACAACAAATTGTGTTTGGTGTTTAGCATTTTAAAAATTTCACAGTTAAATCCTGATAGAAATATCACAATTTGACTTGCTATGGAAATTATCTCCTACTTATCAATGTTGTAGGGGATAGTTCAACCTCCTTCTAGAGCCATGATGGGGTTTGATTTCTCAATGATTATTAATGATATATGCTCTAGGAGAGAGCTACCATCACTAAGCAAAACATAAGCTAAAATGCTTGATCAAAAGTGGTGAACACAACAACTTATTAAGATGGAAGCTACTTCCAAACATATATCGCTACTACAAGAAGAGTTCCAGCTACGCATGGCAAAGTTTTGCCATCAGTAGGCATTTTGGGAATGGTTGCTAAATTAGTATGTATTTTGGGACTAGTTGCTCAATTAGTAGTTTGAACATGTCATTTTTGTAACTAATTAATACTTTGGCCACCGAAAAATATTTTGGATTGCTATGTCGGAATACTATGTTGCTGATCTTATTATATGGTTTGAATGGTTGTTAATTTAGTAGTTTGAACATGTGGATTTATGTAATTTATACTTTCATCATCAACAATTTTTTGGATTGCTATGTTAGTATATCTCATTGCAGCTAACCTTATGTAGATAGATTGAATTGAATGGTTAACTTAGTAGTTTGAACATGTGGATTTTCCATCATGAGAGTACTTATTGTGTTAGTAAATAATTTTCTACTTGGAAAATGCTATAAATATATTTTGAATCATCTAGGGCTTGTCTTCTTTAGGGGTCTAGATTCTGGGTGCAATGCTTTATAAATATTTTGATTTTTTTAAGGGAGTTCCATGATTGTTTGTTGGTTCTATGTAAGTTATCATAGAGATTTATAATTCACATTTTGGAGCTGCTAAAGCTGTCATTATGTTTGATATTTCTTTGCACTCTCCTGGTAATTTACACATTTCCTCCCAGACTTAGAAAATAGAATTTTAATTTCACTTCTAAACTTCAAGAACAAGGTTGGAATCTTCACATTGGAGTATTGATTTAATTATGGACTATGTTTGAGCCATTGAACTGATTTAGATTTGAGCCATTTCTTATAAGTAGATCTATTCCTCTTAATTTATGAGTCACTTAGTGGGCTGGGTTTGTTCACTCACTTTTAACATAAATTCATTGCTCTCATAATAAGATAGAGAAGGTTGAGTTTGAGGATAGTTTTTATTGAATGGGAAAATAATCCCTGTGCATTAGAAGAATGAGATATACCCAAATTCAACATTCTAAGGTAGATGGTGACAAACCCTTACATGTAGACAAAGACTGAAGGCTAGTAAGGGTATGTGATGGCTTCACTATTTGGATGTGGTAGAAACTTATATTACATACTAAGCAAGAAAAATAATTATTACAAGACTCTATTACATTGAAGTGCACTACACCTTCTATAGATTTACAAGCCACATAGAGAAAATTAAGCAAGAATGAATATCACTATAAAGATAAAGATAATTTCCATAGTCATCATGAGAAAGATTTAACTAAGTGTTCAAGGACATATTTAATAAGGAAAAAAAAATGGTATTAAGAAGAATGTGGAATTATACCCTTGAGCAATCTATTTTGCAACTATCCTAGCCAAAGATTCCTATCTATTCCATATGCAACTATTCACTGTACATGTAACAAATCACAATGGCAACATGCCATTGGGAAAGTTTAATTCATGTTTGGAGTAGGGTCATGGAATAAAATAATAGCATTTTTGGTTTTCCTGCTTCTAGTCACATTATACACCAAAATGCCTAGGTTTTTAGATCAGGGATTGTTGTAGTCTTTTATATTGATTACAAATACAAGGGCTCTCTAGAGCTCTAGTCCCCATCTTAGGACATGAAATAGACTTAAGAAAAATAACTAAAAAAGTGTTGCATTTAAAAAAATGAAATCTCATTACAATTGATGATTTCAGCTTTTAAATTCTATTTTGATTAAGGATTTGTGACACACATAGAAAATGTAGAAATGAAACTTTCTCACCTTTCTATGGTAGAATGAGAGGCAGTCATGATGGGTCTTTATCTTATGAGAGCATGAGTATGATGATTAGCAAGAGAAACAAAACATCCAATATAACCAAGGACTCTAATTCAATCAATACCATCTAGTATTTTACTCCACAAATGGAGGCATCATAGTTGAAGCAATGCAACAACCATTTTTATTACCAAAGAGTTGAAAAACTCTTACCCAACTGAAGGATTTGAAGGATTTATGTTGGTGTGGGAAAAGTCATGCAAACACGAAACATTTATATAGTAGATTGCTCTAATAGAACTTTCTCCTATTATTTAATGCATAGTGATGATTTGCAGTTCACAATTTTAACAAAAGAAAAATACAAGTTCATAAAATGCATGTTTTCTTGGCTTCTACCATAGCATGGTAACATGAATTAATTTCAAATATTTTTTAATATTTTAAACTTGTTAGTAAGAATTTAGTCAGGAATTAGGTTTTGATATCTTTTAATATTTTATATATTTTTGTAAATTTTATTGTTATAGTTATTATTTTAAACATATTTTTTTGATTAAGTAAAATAGGTTTTATAGGGATCCTAAAACCCAAGTTTTTTTACAACATATCTGAAATATATATATAAAATAAAGTCCAACACCCATGCAACTTCTTATAAAAAGCCAAAAACTAACAACAAGCCCACAACTACGAGATGAAAAGCCAAAAACCCTATAAGGAGATGAAACAAAAATAGAACACTAAAAGCATAATTCTCCTTATTGAAAACCTACAAGGTCTCTGCAGCTTCATTGGCCTTCCAATTGCCCACACCCTCTTGGTCCTAGTTCTAGATGTCCTCTTGATCCCTAGTCTCTTTCAGATCATCCTCAGCCTACCCAATATCCAACCTGGCCTTCTCCATTGCATCCTCACCAAATCCAACACTCATTAGAGAATGCCCCAGAGTGGCAATATTCTCGTTTAGGGTATTCAAAGTGGCAATCATCTGATTAACTAGGTTTTGATGTGTGGATTCCAACCTTTGGACTTTTTGTTCAACCTTGGTGATTTTGTCCTCCTGGTCGACATTGTGTCCCTAGATGCTACTATGCCATTGGCTTCCATCTTGGTCTATCTTCTCTTCATTGTGCCCTTGGTTGCAACTATTTTCCTGGTTTCCTTCCTAACTTCTTTTTCACTTAAGGTCTTCAATTTCAAGAAACAACCATTTGATAGACTGAAAATTATCTATCATGTTGTTCTTAGCATTGTTCAAAAAGTTAAACCTAGTTTCATATGCACTATCTAAGATAACGACTAGGGCTAGATCAATAAGATCATCATAGTGGCCATTGCCATCAAAGTCTTCCATCACTTGGATATTCAATGGTTCCTTGACAATCCCCATATTCATGGTGTTCGTGTCAAACTTCCTCCATGCCCTCCTCCTATTCTTCATTATCACTTCCCCACTTTTTTCCACTAGCATTTCTACCATCTCCTTAGATAGAGAAAGAGTAGGGCTAGGGGTCTTAGGAATTTGGACATTGGTATCTTTCTATAGCAAGGCCTCATCAGCTTTTCTTTTCCTGGGGTTTCCCGACATATCAGCTAAAACCTCCTCCCTCTTTTTACTTTCCCTCCCCTTCACCTCCTCCTTCAAATTTTCCTCCCCCTTCTCCTTTTCCTCTAAATCTATCTCCTTATCTTCATCATCATCCTCCTCCTCCTTCTAAGGCTCAAACTTGGGGGGAACGGGGGGAAGGCTTCTATGGCTCTTTCTATAGGGGATGCAAGCAGAAGGGGTGATATTCCTTTCTTCCATAGGGATTTTTACTTTAGAGGAGGTATTATCCTTGTCATCAGATTTTATGGTTTGCACTTCCTGAGAGTTTGAGCTCCCAATTTCCTCAAATGTACTCCTAGTATCACCGAGGGATTTTCCCCTTGTCTGAGTCTTTAGATACTCATAGACTAGGAGGAGTAATCCTTGATGAAGGATGGGATTAGCAATGGGTTTCCTCTTAAAACCCTTGATACCCTTTCTCATAGAGGTCAAAAGATAAAAAGGAAGAGAGATTTTGATACCATGCCTAAATTGATTAAGTAGAATGAAATGATGCATCCTGATCCTATCAAGCTAGGGTCGAAAGAAATATATTCAATGATGACCCTAAGGGCATACCTCCATAGGTTTTTAATGGACTCCATCTTGTAATATGTTTCTGCCTTAACAAGTTTCTTCCTTTCATCTTCTTCCTTCACAAATTCTATAACAACATTGGCCGACATTTTCTTACCCCTGAAGAAGTTAATCCCTTCCAGAGGGATCTATGTAACCTAGGAAATCAACTCTGCATTGACATGGTGGGTGACCCCATCTATTTTTTCTTTCCCATTTCTCTATGAATCCACCATTAACTTGGTGATTTCCACATCAAAACAATGGAGCTTCTCTAGAAATTTAGTAATAACACCCTTTTTCAGCTTATGCCAAACCTTCCTTTTATTTTTCTAGTTCTCCCCCTCTCCCAATGGTTCCCTTCTAATTCTCTCACCTACCATGGTTTCCTTTGGTTAAAAAAGCCTCCCACTACTCATAGAATTATAGAATTCAACTTGCTTCAACATGTGAAACTCGAAAATGTTTTTGCAAATTTTAGTGGTTCTATTCATGATAGCCCATAAAGTGTGCCAAAAGTACACGCTATAATTATTTGAAAAGAGTTTCACATGATTTTTAATAACTCCTAGGCTGACATGCACTCTGGTGTATCTTGACATTATTAAATTGGGATTATTTTGGTACTTCCTTGGTTTTGGTCTTGCTAGATTAAATCAATCACAACCGTGGGAAAGTTGTCACCGACCTACCACATCATCACTGAATTTTTGGCTATCGCTTCATTAGCGAACCAATCTCTTGCTAAATTGGCCTCCTTGTACATGTGGCTAATATGGATCTTTTTGAATTTACCTAGGTCAAACTTTAGCTCCTCTATTACATTTGCTATAGTCCAGGAAGGCATAAGCTAGCCTTTAAGGAAATTTATGATATTTAAAGAGTCCCTCTCTAGCCATAAGTTCTCAATCCCAAAAGCTAGGGCTGACTTAACAATCTATTTTTAACATATGTTGAAGTACATTTCTATATATTTTTTCAATTCTCTATAATTGTAGACGTTAATTGAGATATTAGGTTAGTATTTTCAATGATTGAATCATATAGTTGATATTTTGTATTTTTATAATTATTAGAGATGTGTTTTATATTATCATTTTAGTTAGTATTTCTAGTTTCTATTAAAAGACATGTTTGTGTTAAAACTAGAGATGATAATTTTCATTTTAAATTCAAATGTATTTTAATATATATTAATATTCTATAGTTTTCTTTGATATATGTATATGTATATGTATATAAATATACATATATGTATACATATATATACATATATGTATATCTATATATATATATATGTATATACATATATCTACATATATGTGTATATATATATATATATATCTATATATGTATATACATATATAGATATATATAGATATATACACATATATGTAGATATATGTATATACATATATACATATCTATACATATATGTAGATATATGTATATACATATACATATACATATACATATATGTATATATAATATATAAATATATATATATACACATATGTGTATATATATATATCTATATATGTATATACATATTTATATATATACATATATACATATATATATATATATATATACACATATATGTAGATATATGTATATATATATATATACATACATATGTGTACACACACACACACACAAACAAACACACATATATATATGTATATATCATTCTTATTAGTATTTCTAATAAATTTTAGTTACTAGTATAATAATTCACATGCACAAGCATGTTCTTTGTTCTAATAGTATTAAAAATGTTATTTAAAATTTGATTGAATGATTTTTTATTTTTTTTAATAATAATAATTTTGATTACTTTCTTCTCATAATGTTCTTTTAGAATTGAATGCCCATAAGATCTAAATAGAGGACTACCTAAATAAAACAAGTAACACCTAGTGGCATTTACTTACTCAGAATGAATGTATATAATATGTAGTTGGAAAAGATTATTAAATTTATTTTGAAATCTTAAACTAAACCAATTAATTAAATTCTAAAAATTAATATTTAAGAAAACTAATTAAACCATGATATTTTAGAATTGAATGCCCACAAGGTCTAAATATAAGATGACCTATATAAAACAAGTAACACCTAACAACATTTACTTACTCATAGAATGAAGGTGTATGATATGTAGTTGGAAAAGATTATTAAATTTATAAATCTTAAATTAAATCAATTAATCAAATTCTAAATATAAATATTTAAGAAAACTAATGAAACCACGACAAACAATTATGTAATGTTTTATTGTTAATAATAGGCAAGAGCCTACAACACAATAGTAACTTGTGAGCCTCTCATGTTGGAGGTCTTGAGTTTGAATTCACTTAACACATAAACAACACTTAACTAAATTATAAAAACTATTCCAATATTAAAAAAAAGAGATAATTTTTCTAAATTCTTTATTTAATAATTTTTTTATTTAATAATTAATTAATACTAATATATTTAATATTCCTTATTTTAATTAATTCAAATTAAATATGAAAATTTTATTTCTTTTTTTAAATTGATTGTCTCAAATTATTTATTAGATTCTAGATAAAACCCTTTCTTTTAAATTAAAAATGAAAGATGTATGATCAAAAATATCTTATTCTAATAATTAATCCACTAGAAATTATTTGACAACAAAATCTTATGTAAAAAATAAAATATTATATTTAGTCCAATTTTTCTTGGTTATAATAACAATTATAAACTAGTTATAACTAGAAGTACATGAAAAATAATATTAGTTTAAAAACAAAGAGTTAGGTTAAGATTTCTTGAAATTTATCAAGTACATGTCTTAAGTAAAGTGCACTTAAATCGGCTTTGTCAATGTATTGTGTTCAAATTCAAACAAATTTGCCAGGCATTTTGTTGTAGCGAATTCTTTGCGTTTAGGGATTCCATGTAATTCAACTTTAAGCTTACTTTATGACTAGCAACGCTCAAAGCTTTCCCCCTTATTAGGATTTAGGAAATCCTCAAAATTCCAAAACTTTTTAGTTTAGTGTTTCATGATAGCCTACTATATGTGAAAAAGTTAAGGGCACAATGTAATGTCTCCTATTAGAAAGTTTGTTCTTCTACTCTAATTATGGTATATGATTCATTGCTCATTCTTTCTTAGCTTTCTAAAAATAATTGCCAATTCATTTAGCATAATATTAGGTATTTTAGAAGAATATATTATAGAAGAATCATTTTTACAATGAAGTATTTGCAAAGACTATTGTAGATAGTTTTTTTCTTTGTATTGTTGAATTATTTTTTGTCATTTTTTGGGTACATTTCTATTAAAAAAAATATTTGAGAACCTCTTAGGCACTCCATTGTAGTGAATTATTTTAATTTAGGGATTCCATGGAATTTGATGTTAAGCTCACTCTAAGACCAACAACACTCAAAGCTTTACCCCTTATTAGGATGTAGGAAATCCTCAAAATTCCCTAACCTTTTAGTTTATTGTTTCATGATAGCCTAATATATGTGAAAAAGTTAAGGGAAAAATGTAGTGTATCCTATTAGAAAGTATGTTCTTCTACTCTAATGATGGTACATGATTCATTGTTCATTTGTTGTTAGCATTGTAAAAGTAATTGCCAATTCATTTAGCAAAATATTAGGTATTTTAGAAGAATGTGTTATAGAAGAGTCTTTTTAGAAATGAATTATTTGCAATGATTGTTGTAGATAATTTTATTTCTTTGTATTGTTGAATTATTTTTTGTCATTTCTTGGGTACATTTCTATTAAAATATATACTTGAGAATCTCTTAGGCACTCCTATTTTTACAAAATTGATGACTGAATAGTGCTTAAGTTTTATAAAAACATATTAAGACAAATAACAATGTGAATGAGGTCATTAAAGAATATTTTAATGATATCATCTTTCTATAGAAAATGACAAAGTTAAAAGTTCTATCATATTTGGTACATAGTTCATTCAAGAAATTTGGAAGACAAGAAAAACAAATATGAATATGCTTCTATAGTGCTAGTCCAGTATTGATATGCTAATTTCCAAATCAATCAAATAATATCTCAAAAAATTTTAATTAGTTTTCCTCAATGAAAAAAAGCTCATATCCACATCAAATTGTCTTGTAGTTATTTTTTGAGACATGTCACCTTTTTGAAAGTGCTAGATAGTCCCTTAAGCACAAATTCATATAATTCTATTGAATCTTAACAAATAGGTCATTGCCTTCTTGCCAAGCATTTTGTTGTAGTGAATTCCTTGCATTTAGGGATTCCATGGAATTTGACTTTAAGCTCACTTTATGACTAGAAATGGTCAAATATTTCCCCCTTATTAGGATGTAGGAAATATTCAAAATTCCCAAACTTTTTAGTTTAGTGTTTCGTGATAGCCTACTATATGTGAGAAAGCTAAGGGCACAATGTAATGTCTCCTATTAGAAAGTTTGTTCTTCTACTCTAATTATTGCACATGATTCATTGTTCATTCTTTCTTAGCTTTCTAAAAGTAATTACCAATTCATTTAGCATAATATTAGCTATTTTAGAAGAATATATTATAGAAGAGTCTTTTTCATAATGAAGTATTTGCAATGACTATTGTATATAATTTCATTTCTTTTTATTGTTGAAGTACTTTTTGGGTACATTTCTATTAAAATATACATTTGAGAACCTCTTAGGCACTCCATTGTAGTGAATTATTTGCATTTAGGGATTTCATGGAATTTAATTTTAAGCTCATGCTATGACCAACAATGCTTAAAGCTTTCCCCCCTTTTTAGGATGTCAGAAATCCTCAAAATTCCCTAACTTTTTAGTTTAGTTTTTCATTATAGCCTACTATATGTGAAAAAGTTAAGAGCACAATGTAATGTCTCCTATTAGAAAGTTTTTCTTCTACTCTGATTATGGTACATGATTCATTGTTCATTTGTTCTTAGCTTTCTAAAAGTAATTGCCAATTCATTTAGCATAATATTAGGTATTTTAGAATAATATATTGTAGAAGTGTCTTTTTTACAATGAAGTATTTGCAATTAATATTGTAGATAATTTTATTTCTTTTTATTGTTGAATTATTTTTTGTCATTTTTTGGCAACATTTCTATTAAAATATATATTTGAGAAATTCTTAGGCACTCCTACTATTTTTACAAAATTGAGGACTGAATAGTACCCAACTTTTATGAAAACACATTAAGACAAATAACAATGTGAATGAGGTCACTAAAGTAGATTTTAATGACATCATCTTTCTATATAAAATGACAAAGTTAAAATTTCTAAAATATTTTGTACATAGTTCATTCAAGAAATTCAGAAGACAATAAAAAGGAATATTACTATGCTTCTATGGTGATAGTCTACTATTTATGTGCTAATGTCCAAATGAACGTGATTTGAGACAAGCAATTAATACTCACACCATGCTTTTCCACTTGTATATTATCAAACAATAGCTCAAGTTTTTTTAATTAGTTTTCTTCAATGAAAAAAAGGTCAACTCCACATCAAATTCTCTTGTAGTTATTTTTTAAGACATATCATCTTTTTGAAAGTGCTAGAGTCCCTTAAGCACAACTTCATATAATTCTACTAAATCTTAACAGATAGGTCATTGTCTTGAATGTGGTTGTTTACAATTGCAAATTCCATCTTCAAAAGCTATAGACTAGGATTATTCTAATCTCATATGCACTATCTTTGTCGATCACATGATTGCTTGAGGTAGTCCATAACTTTGAACAATATGTTAACCAAGGATGTCCAATTAGAGCTTCCCTCTAAATCATTGAAATGTTGCTAGCTCCAATTCTTTTTGACTTATTCAACGATTGCTAAGTTTGTAGTTGAAAATTAACTACAAGAATTTTCTAAAAATAATACCTAGTTTATGTAGAACTGGTTTAGTGAGAAAATATCAAAGATAGAAACATCTAATATTTTATATTTCAATGTAAAAGATCTATAAAATTATTTATATTTATACACAACAAATTTTAAAAAATAAATTATCATGTTTCTCTTATTTGAGAGTCTCAATATAATCAATTAATTGAAGACTAATAAGGGCATTTTTTTAGGATTTATAAATTATTTTACTTGTTTTTCATTTTTTTCATTTTAAACATGAATTTTTAGATCCTAAGTTGTTTACTCAACTTTGTCCCTGAATCTTTTCCTAGGCTTTTGGATTCAACCCTACAAAGAAGGGCAATTACATACATGGACCAAATCTACCTATGTAGAGAACCATGGTGTGATTCCCCTCTTATCCTAACAAGTATCAATAGGGTGTTAGAGACAATATAAGTACATTTGGGTCATTTTGGAAGATAAGATTCAACTTAACAAATATGTACATAGGATTGAAAAAATGAAGAAACTTTAAGGGCATATTTAATTATATTTTTAGTGTTAAAGACTTTTGACTTCTATCTTCTTGACAACCTCCTATAAGATTGTAGAGGGTCTTGATTTAATTGATGATTCAACTAGATTTTTAGTAGCTTAGAAGTATCTCTCTTAAAAAAATTATTTGGACTTTCTTATGATGTTTCAAACTTTTTTTGCATCAGACATTGATCATAGTATATTATTTTAATGTATCATTAAAATTGTGCCTTTAACCATGCTTATATGCTTAGAATTCAAATATAATGTCATGCCTAGACATTTTTTTTATGGACTCTTTAACTTATGAGTATGGTTTGGTATTAAACTAACCTGAACTCTCTCTCTCTCTCTCTCTCTCTCTCTCTCTCTCTCTCTCTCTCTCTCTCTCTCTCTCTCTCTCTCTATATATATATATATATATATATATATATATATATATATATATATATATATATATATATATATATATATATATATATATATATATAAAATCACCATTACCATTATGTAGTGCCTGCTCTTAGGTTGCATTTTTGTTAGTTGATATGTGATGTGTTTTCCTATATTGGGTTTTTCGTATTTTACTTTATGAGTCTTTAGTGTATTTTCTATTAATTAAGCCTAATTAAAAGATTTAATTGATGGTTAATTTAATGAAAAATTAATATGATATTTTAATATTTATTTTATTTAATTAATTGGAAAATTAATTAAATAAAATAATTAAATTTGAAGATAAAAGTTATAAGTTTAAAGTTGGAATGTGATAATATTTATTTAAGTTAATAAATATTTTAGCAATTAAGTTTTGGAAATGAATTTAAAAGTGGAAAAGATATTAAAATTATTAAAAGATTCTAGATTGCATGTTGTGTGCATGTGATTAAAATATAAATATGTTAAGATAAAAACAAGTGGAGTTATTAAAGTGAGTGCATAAGATTTAAAAATTAATAAATCAAATTGAAAAGAGTAAAGTGAATATTAAATTAATTAATGTGCATTATTTTAATATTTAGGAGTTTGCAAATTCTCGGGAGTTCTCATGTAGACAACACAAAAGTTTGCACTCTAAGTATGCACATGTTGTCTACACTTAGGAGTTAGCATATTATTTGAGCACATGGTGTGTACAACCTTGTAGAGACCTCATCATGTCTATCTTCTTATCATGGAAGTTATGTGCTTGGTTGTCATGCTTATCTCCTAGTTCTTCTAGACACATTCTAGATGCATCTTAGAGGCCTTTAAATAGAGGCTTCCGTAGTGTGTTTGGACAAGCTTCAAAGCTTACATGCATTTGAGAAGCTCATATGCTTCTACATGCTCATATGCTTCTACAAGCACTTCTAGTCACTTGGAGGTTTCGGTTGGCTTGGATCTTGGAGGAATTGTGAATGATGGAGAAGGAAGGGATTTTTCTATAGACTTTCGAGACATGGAAAATTAGCATTAGTGTCTAGGTGCACTTGTAATTTTTGCATAATCTATTTGCACTCTTTCTCTTCCTATCTTCATCGTGTCTGTTATATGTGTCTGAATATTCTCTGTGATTGAATCTTCAATCTTGAAATTAGAATCTAGATATATATGTTAATTTTTATTTGAATGTGAAGAAAACAATAGAAAATCCTAGCTTCAATTTAAGAAAGAAATTAGTTCTAAATCAAGTTTGGGTATGAATTAGAATCGAATTGAGAAATAGATTTAAAAAGGGTTTTTAAATTGATAACCAAATCCATTAGACAATTTATTTAGTAAATTTGGAGAACAAATATTTTATGGAATTTCTTAAAATTGAAAGCCTTTAAAATTGTGTAGATAAAAGCATGTTTATTCAAATCAGCATACATACATACATATATACATACATACATACATACATACATACATACATACATACATATACATATAAATTATATATATATATATATATATATATATATATATATATATATATATATATATATATATATATATATATATATATATATATATATATATATATATATATATATATATATATATATATATATATATATATATATATATATATATAATAATAATAATAATAATCTGCATGTTAAAATTGTTGCGAAAAATAAACATTTGAAAAAATTTGAATCGCAGTGATGACAAACGTTTTTAAAATGTTATAATAAATTTTTTTATTTCATATTGCATAAGTTTGGGGGGGGGGGACGGAACCCACACCCCCATATTCACTGATGTCGCGGGTACCTGCTGTAGCAGGTACTGTGACAACAGAGGGTACACAGTACCATTGTCACTGCAGGCCCTATGACTGCAGGGTACCACATGCTGACAATAGTGTTTATATATATGTGTGTGTTATGTTGTATGCGATTTGGTGGTGATAAAATCAAATTTCTCCATTTTGAATTTCTTAAAACATTTTTAAATATTTATCATTGTATATATATATATATATATATATATATATATATATATATATATAAATATATATATATATATATATATATATATATATATATATATATATATATGTATATATATATATATATGTATGTATGTATATATATTTATATATATATATATATATGTATGTATATATATTTATATATAAATATATATATATAAATAAATAAATATAAATATATATATATGTATGTATGTATGTATATATGTAAGTATGTATATATATCTTATTATTAATTAATAATTATCATAATTTGATAAATAATTTGAATTAAAGGATCATCCTTTATAATAATGAATTATTTTGTAATATTATAGTCTAACTATATAGATTTAATTAATTGATTTGGATTATGAAGAAAAGATGTTTATGAAATTAATTGGTAAATTCTCATGTCAAAATTTACTATTTAAATTTAATGGGGGATGTTTGCAAATAATGTTTATATAAACAAAATATTATTAGAACAATTAGAAAATTGAGTCTAATGGTTGACTTTTAATATTAATTATTTAATGTATATTAAATATTATTTAATATATGTATTAAACAATTAAGAGATGGTAATTTATATTATGTTGATTAAGAGACTTTAATGATATTGGATTAAGATTTAATTGACAAGGAGTCATTGTTATAACATTGCTACGATTTTGAGTTATTATGTTATTAATAATACGTTTTGTATTATTAAATAGATTATTAGTATACCTTAATTGTGCTAAGAGTTAGTTAAATATTAACCAATGAAGTCTTGTAAGGTTTCTTTAAGATCAATTATCTATAGTTTTGATGAGTTTATTATTTATTAATGTTTGTTGGGTCTAACAAACTATTAATAAATAATAGTATAAATGGTTTAAATAGTTATCAATTAATCCGATTAGAGTTAATCTAGTGGAGATTATTTAATGATTAAAGTTTTGTAAAAGATATTAATTTTTGGATTTGGAGTATAGTTGATTTTTAATCAATTGATATTCATTGAGTTGTTATTATAACTATGATATTAAGAATTAAGTTGTGTGATAGAGTCTTAATAGAAATGATTATCGATAACACAAATTTGTTAAGGAAATATTAGTATTCATTGAAAGAGTGACGAATTTGGTCATTATAGATTATTAATAAGATTTCCAATATAACTTGCTATTAAATAATAACAAGTCATTATTGAACTATTAATATTGGAGAACTGGATTATAGTTGACTGATAAATTAATTAATTAATTAATTAGAGTTAAATTAGAGTCCAATATAACTGATTTTCTTTAGGTTGTTGTTATGGTTATGTAATTATTAATTAAATTAATTAAATAGAGTTAATTAGATTCAATTAATAATTAAGTTATGTAATAAAGTTTAATTGATATGCTAATATCGATTCCTCTAGCGAAGTTGTGAAGTATATACATTGAAGTTGATAAGTTTTATTCTAATGACTTCAATAAAGACTTTAGATATTTTAATGGTTGTTAGTGACGATTTAATCAAGAGACTTAAGTTTTAGTAATATTTAATTAAGTTTTAATTAAGTATTATTAGAATGATAAAAATTATGGATTGTGTACCTATGTTAATTGATTGATTTAATTGATCATTTTAATAAAGTTATAATCTGCTTATTCAAAGATTGATAACTGGCTTTCTTATATTTAAACGAATAATGATCCTTTGTTTATGTTGAAAAGTTGAAGTAACATTAAGGAAGAGTTATTCAGTTAGTAACATGGATCTTAGCAAATGAAGAGAATAATTTAATTAGGGGTCAAAGAAGATTAGTTTAATGAGTAAATATTTATCCTTCAGTTATTCTTAGAATATGAATTTAAATAATGGAAGGATAATGTTATCGAGGGAACAAATGGGTTGACTTGTAGGTCAAATGATTAATCTTATATACTTGAAGTATATATGCAAATAGAAATTGAAACATCCATACTCAATTCAATTATGTGATTTTAGCAAAGAAAAATATGTGCTTACATTGTGTTTTCTCTATGCTTCTTGTTTTGGGTTTTTGGGTTGACTAGTGTTGACCAATTATAGGATGTCTACTAGAGGCTTGGGGGTTATGAGATGTGATGGCATGTTGATGTTATTTGGTCTCGATCTTTCTAAACCAAACCATGGTTATGTGATGGTATGCTCTATGAGATGCTTGTATTGTTATTGCTCATCAATCTTCTTGAGTGAAGCTGAGTTATATGTATCTAAGACACTTGACTTAACCATTTTTGAGTCATTTATTAGTTAGCATTGGATTACTTTCCAGTCACCATGATGAGATTGAAATGTTGATTTATTTCTTGATGATGTCATGTTGTGACATGTTTTGACTCAACCATTTTGAAGTCTTCGATCAATATGATTTTGAAATATATTTTGGTTATTGAGAACCAATGTACACTTTTGATTATCAGTGATGCCTTCAGTTGCCAATAGAGAACTGTTGTGGTCATGATTATCTATGGATGCTTTTCAGTTGCTCATGGAGATTTGGTGCTTTTATTATGGATATTTGATGCTCTTTTTATGGATTATCTCTTGGTATTTTTCCAGTTTTTTGTATAGGACTGTGGTGATTTTGAGATTTATGATTCCATGAGCTTAGGGTAGGTTATCTACTTGTAGTGTTGAGAAGTGGCTTGCAATGGGGGTCGAGGCCCTAAGTGGCTGCCAGGGTAACTCATTGTAAGTTGTATTAATAAGTGATAATATTTATACTAAATGGAGATTAAATGAATCCAAAAAGATAATTTTTTTGTTTTCTCCCATGCCTTAAGTGCTAGTGCAGACTAGGATAGGAGTAGAGAGAACACTTGGTTGCGACCTTGCATTCCATATTATGCCTTGTCAGTATGAGAGGATACTAGTGGCAGAATAAGGATTAGTAGGGACCCATGGAGTCCTAAGCTAACTTCCTGGGTAACTTCTACATGATATATGCGATGACACTTGCCCACTTACAGAGTAGGTTTCCTACATGTCATTGTTGTGCCTCTGGGAGTTAGATGTCAAATTTGTGTTGGAACCTTTGAGTTATTATACTTTTAGGATTCCTGAACTTAGAGAGTATTTATGCTATGTGATTTTGATAGCCTATTTAGGACTTGAGATTATCTCCTCAGCATAGTGGGAGTGGACCACTTAGGTTCCACGTGGTCGGGTGGTAGTGCTTTATTACTCTTACCATTTGATATCCATCTGAGACACCGTGGCTGATGTATTCTTTGTTGGCATCTATCTTCATGGATTATGATGGTGGACATGTATCCTCACTTTGATGATTTGCATATGTTAGATGATGTTATTTTATGCTTTACTTTGCATGTTAGATTACTTTCTGCATATGATGTAGGATGTTTTAGGAGTGACATTCCTACTATGTTATTATCGATGATCTCTTTGGTGACTTGAGATTTTATGCATGGAGGGATGGCTAGGATCCATGATGGTCTAATGATGCTATTTATAGTTGGGAGGAACCATGCACTTAGTTAATTATGTTTTGATGATATATGGTTATCTTTTAAGACGGATGTTATATCTTTATGATGATGATGTATCATGTATGGGTTGTGATTTCATTTATTTTATTGCATCATGGATTAGAGTTAGTATGATGATGTAGTTTATTTACATGGAGTATATTATTTAAAGTCTTCCATACCCTGTGGCATGTACAGTGGATGATTGAGCAATCGTAAATGTAATTTAAGAATGTTGAACTTTTCATTATTATTTCATGTGAATGATGTAGATGGTTTTACTTTCATGTTTAAAAAAAAAATGCTACCAAACTTAGTGAAACTTTAGGTTGATTCTTTGGATCAATGAAAAGCTCAAGCTATCAATGAACACCACAACAACTAGAGACAAGGATGGGAGGTGGTTAAGCACATGTCAAAAATCCATCAGGCTATACTGAACAATACCTTCACCTATCCCCAAAATCCCTACCTAGCATGACCCAAGGGATTTGGACCCATAACCCAACACTCTGATACCACTTTTAGGAATCATTATTGTCATTACACCAAAAGATTGAGCTATCAATGAAGATCACAATAGCTAGAGACAAGGATCCATGGGAGGCAGTGAAGTATATGTCACAAATCCACCGGTCTATGCCAAACATACCTTCACCTAGAAGGGATTGAGGCACCAACCTCCCAACTATGTGTGTGTGTGTGTGTGTGTGTGTGTGCATTTTCTCTATTTAACACATCTTTTGGATGAGGGGAGGTAGTTGTAGTCACTTTGAGAGAGATCCACACAATGTCACACTCTTTCCTTCCTTTCTTGTTAGAGTTTGTGTGTGTATACATATATGTATCTGTAAATACACACACACACACACACATAGACATATAAAAATACATACATACACACACATATACACACATACATACAGACACACACATAGATATATGTATTATTTCTTGTTAGTCAATGATGCAAGGGTGTGTTGGTACTAGACATCAACTCCATTGGCTACATAGGTTTGAATGTGCCTCAAAATCTTTGATGGAAGTTTTTTTGTAAGGGAGATGATACCATGATCGATATAGACACCCTAAGCCTTAAATTTCTATTTAGATATCAACTACCTGATTTGGGGGACTTTTGAGTTATTGTATTGAGTTTGATATTTTGATTAAGTTAAAAATTTCATTTATCATTTATGAATAGTTTTGATATTGGTTTCATGATATATGTATTGGTTAATTAGGTACACTTATTTAAGTATATATGGGTACATAGATGTATGCCAAAATAAGCATACATTTATTATTTGTTATAGTGCCTACCCTCGTTCACATCTTTCTAGACATTGTTGCTATTATTATTAGATTATGTTAGACTAGTTTTATGTTGATGAATTAGTCGTATTGTTTTGAGACTATCAGATATTATGTTATGGATTCAGTAGATATATGATATGACCATTTAGACTTTATGATCATTACATTGCTTTTAGTTATTGATGATGATTAGTTAGATGGTTTATTATCTCATGTGTTTTATTATGGACACTTACCCCATACTTGCATGTGTATGGTGTGCGTGTTTTCTCTTATTGTATAGAATTTCTAATATGGTTAAGGAAGGGAGTCGTAGTCACCTACTAGTTGAGATCTACACAATGCACCACTTCCTGCCATTGCCTGTTTAGCTTAGAATTATAAATATTGTATGTACATGCATGGTTTTTATATAGGTTGTAAGTACTAGGTATCGACTTCCCCGAATTTCCAGGATGAGCATACCCTATTACACTATCTCAATGATAAGAGAAGGGAGATAAATTCTCAAGTCCAAATCCCAAACCCTTAAGCCATTTGTCCTAGTGAGGTAGGACAAGTATCTGGATATTTTACCCACCGAATGTGTTGAATGACATAATTCATGATTTTTAACCCTTTAGACTAATTTTGTGTGAATTGTTTTATGATGGGTTTTCATATTTTATCTTGGAGGTCTATGGTGAATTTTCTATTAATTGAGTCTTAATAAATAGATTTAATTAATTAATTAATTATTTGGAGAAAATTAATATAATATCATGATCTTTGATATTTTGATTATAATTAGTTAAATGAGAATTAATTAAGGAAAAATAATTAAATAAAAGAAAATTAGAAATTAAAATTAATAATAAATATAAAATAATAATAAAGTAATAAATAAATAATAATAATAAAAGTTATAAAATTAAAATGAAATTTATAAAAATTTAAATAGAAGTTAAAATTAAATAAGAGTTATAAGCTTGTCTAGGAGTTAATGCACCATTTCATTTCTGATATGTCAACAACACAGGGTTAGTGCACCAATTTAGCATATGGTGTCTACAACCTTATGACTCATCTAGAAGGTTGGAAAAGACACGTGCTTAGTTGGTGACACCTTCTAGTAGTTTCTAGAGACATTCTAGGTGCTTCCTGAGAACTCTTTATATTCAGGCATTCCTAGAGGTTTAGAGAGAGCATTTTCGGAGAGCATTTTTGGAGCTTTGGAGGACCCAGCAACGTTGGAGAAGGAATGAGCTTGCTTTGTAGATTCTAAGGCATAAAAAATTAGCATTAGTATCCAGGTGCACTCATGATTTTTGCATATTTCATTTGCACTCTTTATACTTCCTGTCGCCACTAGATTTCCTGTCGCATAAGCTTTCTGTTCTGCCACTAGAATAGGTTTGAATAGAATCTTATTACTATGTATTAGTTTTATATGATTTATTAACTAATCTAATTTAATTTAATTTAATTAAGATTGGTCGATATTAGAAGAAGTGTAATTAATTATTAGTCAATTTAAGTAAATAGATTTTTAAATGAGGGCGAATTAAAAGAAAAGAGATATTAATAAGTGTTTAGTGGAATTAAATAATTGAATTATTAATGAGATTGATTTTACTTAAAATCAGTAAGGATCAATTTAAATAAATGATTGTCCTTGGAATGTTTAAAGGAAATTGTAAACTAATTATTTGAAAGTTGATAAGTATTATTCTAATGTTTTTAATAGCATGAGTGATTTTATCTAAAAGTCAATGTGTGCTAGTGCAATGTTTTATACAAGTATATAATTATCTTATGATTATTTTAAAATAATAGAAGGATAATGCTATCAAGGGAACAAATAGGTTGACTTGTAGGTCAAATGATAAATCTTATATACTTGAAGTATACTTGGAAATAGAAATTGAAACCTCCACACTTAATTCAACTTTGTGGTTTTAGCAAACCAAAAACACGTGTTTGCATTGTGTTTTTTTATATGCTATTTGTTTTGGGTTTTGGGTTGACTAGTGTTGACCAGTTATAGGACATCTACCAGAGGCTTGGGGGTTATGATTGTGATGTCGTAATGATGTCTTATTTTTTATCTTTATAAACCCAACCATGTTTATGTGATGCAATGCTCTATGTAATGTTTGTAATTACTGATTGTTATAGTTGAGATTCTTATATATGAGACACTTGAATTAACTATTTTGGTTCATTGATCAGTTATCCTTGGTTATTTTCTAGTCGCCATGATGGGGCTAAAATGTTATTTTATGCTATCATGATTTGAGATATATTTTGGTTAATGAGAACCATTGGATACTTTTGATTATCAATGATACTTCAGTTGCCAATAGAGAGCTATTATGGTCATGATTTTCTATGGATTCTTGCTCATGGAGATTTGATGCTTTTATGCATATTTGATGTTCTTATTATGGATTATCCTTTATGATTTTGAGATTTATGATTCCATGAGCTTAGGGTAGGTTATTTTCTTGTAGTTTCAAGAAGTGGCTTGCAATGGGGGCCAGGGCCCTAAGAGGCTGCCAAGATAACTTATTGTAAGTTGGTTAATAAGTGAAAAGATTCACACCTAATACTAACTAAATGAACCTAAAAAGATAATTGTTTTGTTTTCGCCCATGCCTCGAGTGCTTGTACAGACTAGGATGGGAGTAGAGAGAATGCATGGTTCCGACCTTGCATTCCATAGTATGCCTCATCAGTATGAGAGGATACTAGTGGCCGCATGAGGATCAGTATGGACCCGTGGAGTTTAGCTAACTACTAGGGTAACTTGTACATGATATATGCGATGACACTTTCCCTCTTGCATAGTAGGTTCCTACATGTCTTGGTGTACCTCTGGGATTAGATGTTAGTTTTGTGATCGGAACCTTTGAGTTAGTATACTTTTAGGATTCCTGGACTTATATAGATTTATGCTATGTGTTTTAGATAGCCTATTTGGGACTTGAGATTATCTCCTCAGCACAGTGGGAGTTGACCAGTTAGGTACCATGCGATCGGGTGGTAGTGTTTTTCCACTCTTATCATTTGAGATTCATTGAGACATCGTGGCTGATGCATCTTTCCTAATGGTGGATATGTATCCTTTCATTGATGATTAGCATATGTTAGATGATGTTATCTTATGCTTATATCTGCATGTTAGATTACTTTTTGCATATGATATAGTATATGTTAGGAGTGACATTCCTACTATATTAATACCAATGATCTCTTCGGTGATTTGGAATGTTATGCACGGAGGGATGGCTAGGGCCCACGATGGTCTAATGATGCTATTAATGGTTGGGAGGAACCGTGCACTTAGTTTATTATATTTGATCTTTATGATGGTTGTCTATATCTTCTAAGATGATGTATCATGTATGACATGTGATTATCTTTACTTTGATGTATCATGGATTAGAATAGGATGATGTACCTTATTTCACATATGTATATTATTTTAAGCTTTTCATACCCTATGACTTGTACAGTGGATGATTGAGCATTTAGAAATGTAATGTATAAATATTGGACTTATCATTATTATTTCATGTGGTATTAGATGGGTTTAATAATGTTAGTTGATTTAGATGTAATTCAACATTAAGGGATCCTTAAAGAATGTAACCTGTTATGTATGTTATGTTTACTATTAGATGGACATTGCTATTGCTTCCATTATTCTTGTATCAGTTGTGAATGATATTACTTTTATGTTTTTTTAAAAAAAAATTCTACCAAACTTATTGAAATTCTAGGTCAATTCTTTGGATCCCTTGGCAGGGCATTACATTTGTGTAGTGACAATAGTTTAGATACAATGGCTTATAAGTCTTAGTTTAAGTAAAAAATCATCATGAATAAATAAAGTAAAATAAATATAGACAAGAATAATAATAATTGAGACAAATGACATAAAGATAAAAGAACCAAATAACTACACTAAAACATTCTTTGAGATACACACACTTGACCTCCCACCTATTAAACCCAACATCCACCATCTCACAATTCACACTATTTGAGAAAATTGGTAAGAGAAATGAGTTATAAGTTGGAAAATAAGGGTTAAGATGACAAATGAGAAGTAGTAAAAGGCCATGGTGGTTGAACCCTTGACCTTTCATGAAGGAAGGGAGTGACTTGATCATTGGACCATGTGACCTCTTTTGATGAAAGCCTTATGACATAGAAGATAACCCAAGAATTAGTTGGCCATTTAAATAAAAAATTAAAATAAAATTTAAAAGGATCAATTTATTTAATCAAACCTTAACTAAGGTAGGTTGTAATGATTACAATTATTGCAATGGAATCCCAACTCCTATAAATCTAAGGTTCTCTCGAGAATGTAGAGATATTAGAAATAATTGGAGAAATATGCATTAGTAAAAAAATATTATTCTTGGAGTTTCAACTAGGCTTGAGGAAGACTTATTTGGAGATCCTAGGAGAACAAGGGGGAAGAAAAATAAATGTGTGAATCCTTTAGGAATTTGCAACACTATAGGGTTACAATCCAAGTAGGCCTCCTTGCATCACCATCTCTCTCTCTCTCTCTCTCTCTCTCTCTCTCTCTCTCTCTCAACAATGTCACAGATAATGAAAAACTTTATAAGAAATAAAGAAAATTAATACTTACTACTTTGTCGATGTAAATAGATAGGATTTGAATTGTTGTATTTCTACAAGTGGGGATATTGATGGTACATGATGTTTTGTTAAACTTTGTCATGGCTTTTGGAATTGAGTTTTCTATGAAATTGAACTGCATAAAGTAAGGACATGCTATATAGTAAGATGGTCCTTACCTCAAGGGTTTGGTGCCAACATTACAAGATTGCACTATAGAAAACATGTATTGTTGGATTACTTGAGGATAAGACATTTTGTATGACATGATGGTCATTGTCTTAGGGGGTTTATCTCAACACTATAGGAATGCATGATGAATGTCACCCAAATGTGGTCAAACCTCTCACACATGTTTTTACCTCTGGTTGTCCATTTTCTTTATGACTTCATTATGCTTTTATGTGGATTTATGTTATCTTTGTACTTTTTATTTAAGGGTATAAGCCTTATATTGTCTTAGAACCTATACAATCAATGGTCTTATCTCCTAGCTTGCGGGAGTGGATCTTTTATGGCTCTATGCAATTGGTTGGTAAAATATTTTAATGACATTGTTCATGTTTTAAGGATGACTTTGTATGGATCCTTGCTGAGTCATAGTTGATGATTATTGGTCAAAGCCTATATGATGCATTTCCTTAGAGGAAATGTATGTAATGATGTTATGTAAAGTTTATGTGTATATATAGATCATGAAGTGAAAAAACATATGTAAAAGGGTAAAGGGTATCTCTTAGATAAATGAAGGGATATGCGAACATATTGAATTATTTTAAAAGATGAATGAAGTAATAATGACATCATGAAACTGTAAATTTCAATATTATTCATATGATGAACAAAAGAATCACGTTCCCTTCAAAATGTTATAAAATGAATGATCAAAGTAAGTAATAGATAGGAATATAGCGTCACATAAAGAAATGAGTATTAGGATGATGATTATATCAAGTAAGAAACCATAAGTAGACATAAACTAATACAAAAATTAACTTATGTAATAGAATTTTAAAGCTCAAAATTAAATGAGAAATAGTTAGGAACTATATTTCGAGTTGGTTGAACAAGTAAACATTATTCTTGAATTTGGAAACTTAGAAATATGTTTAAGGACAATGTTAGGGAACCTATTAGGGATCTTATTACATAGAAAATAAAACTAATGGACATTAAAAAACTATCTACTAAACTTATTACCTTTAAATCTTGTCCTTTTGGGTTCCCTGTCAAGGTACTACATTTGGTATAATAGCTCAAGGTTGCTAGACTTGGAATAGTCTAGAAGAGGGAGGAGAACATGGAATAGTCTAGACCTTCTTGACATGTAATCTTTAGGATGCCTCTTAAGCCATAAAGGACAATAGGTAGTAGAGCTCTCATGAATTTCACAACAAGGAAGTTATCAAGGAGAGCAAGTACTACAAATCATAATCATAAAGCCCTAACTCTTAGAAATAATAAAATACAAAGGATAGGTGTGACATAAAACACTTGGTAGAAATACTTATCTTGGTGGTGATAGGAATAGGAGAGTTTTCAAGGAACTTGAGAAAGATTATATTTGTCTACTATATAACCCCAATATTGGGAAAAGCCTATTAAACTAATATAGACTAAAATTACATCTTTCACTATTCAAGATAATTTTTCTTTTTTTCAACATTAATATCTAGAATCCTAGGACATAAAAACCTAGTTAATATTAATTCTTACATATTCTACGATTACAATAGTTTGAAAATATTGCTAAGCTAACCCAAAATTTCCAAACACTTTTATTAAACTCATTTTGGAACATAAAATATTTTGCTACAAAAATCATAGGATATTATACCTTTTCAGGTTATGATAATGAAACATGAATGCCTAGTATATGGAATTAAGAAAATATAACAATAACTTCTTATCAGATAACTATAATTTATAGTTACATATAAGGCAAGAGATGATAAGATTGCACATTTTAGAGGACCATATATTGTCAAACCATTAGTTGTTAATTTTAGAAAAGGATTACATTAATTCTTGATAAAATATATCTTAAGGAATGCATATGTTACTTTTTTCATATATGGGGGGAGTATCATGAATGGGGCAAAGTATCATTATAAAATATTGATGTTCAATATTGTATGGTTGATTAAGGAGATGAGGAAGAAATATATTTCGTATACTTGGTACTTTGATGTTTTTCATCATATGTTGCCATCAATGCCAAAGGGGGAGATTGCTATCATGAATTCCTTAAGAAGATAGTGAGGAGTGTTTTGGATATGATTGAACTCTTATGTGTTGTATTCATGACTTGGTTTCTCATTGATGTCAACATATCAACTTATAAGATAGTACAAGTATATTCGTAGAGAAAATTGTGTTTGGTATAGTTTATGGTTGTAGAGTTAGATTTAGTGGCAATAAAGACATGTTCTTGGATGTGTATAGACACTATGTTTATGTGCATGGAAAGAGTTATGAATTTTTTGTAAGTTGCATAATTTTTTTGGAGGATTGGTTATAGACTGCTATAAAAGAAATTTTATGTTTTTGTTTCTGTTGTATCCTTTTAGCGAGGTAAAATTTTGTTTAGTGGGCTTGGATTTTGGTCAAAGACATGTCTATGATGCTATGGAACAAGATAGAAGAAACTAGTTTTCATTTTATGAAGACTTGTCAAGAATAACATCTAGGTTACACTTTGAGGTTGACTATGTTATGTAATTGATGTAATATGTATTGTAGCCTAGAACCTAATTGTGATATCTTATTATGCTCCTATATTATTTATTGTACACTCGGAAAGCCTCAAGGATGACTCAATTAATTGTTATAGGATCTGGTATAAAGAAAACATATTTTCCTTGGTTGTAAAGCATCATATGTTGTCATATTTATGTATGTATTGTAATGCAAGATTTGGATGTGAACTTGTAATGATCTGGGCAAAGGATGATTTTGAGAAAGTGTTGAGGACTTCAAAGGAACTATTAACAAGATAAGTTGTTATTTAGTTAGTTCATTTCTTGAATAAGTTGTCCTAAATTATTTAGCGATAGTAATTCTCAAGCAATTTGGATAGTGGTTTCAATTGACTTCTTATCATCTCCTAATAGGGTTTAAGAACCTCCTAATAGGGTTGGATTCTCCTAACAGAAATTGAATGTGTCCAAACATGGACTCATATGTACTATTGTATTAATTTTTCCCTTAATAGGGTCATATCCTTTTACAAGGAATATTCTATATTAGTACATCATTTTTGTGGGTACCATTTCCATTGTGGTTTTGTCTTTGATCAATGATTTTCCTTGTAAATATAGCTTGTGTCACTTTGCAAGGTTACCATCTTGTGGTTTTATTATCTTTTGGTTATATATTTTAGATTTGTTAAAGTTGATAAATTTTTTTTAAAGAATATAATTGATCCACCTTCTAGTTATATTGGTGGAGTTTACCTTATAACACTTAAAATCCACCATATAAAATAAAAACAACCATTTAGAAACTAGATTAAGAGGAATACAACTTTTATTCTTGTCATATCTCAAAATTTTGAGGGTAACTATCTTGAAATTGTTGTTGAAGTTCAAAAATTGTTCATTTAAAAAAAAAGTGGCATCTTATACCCATTTTGGTACCACAACTTTATGGACTTACCCTGTGGCCTCACATTAAAGAGGACTTCTATTATATGTATATTTAATCTATTAGAACTATGTGCTTAAATGTTGACACATTTCTATGAGTCATTATATTCAAGATTGCTCAAGAATGAGGTCTCAAATTGAGACTCATAGCTTTCTATTCATGGAGTGCAAGGGTGCAAGGGTTTATAATGGAGGCCCTTAGTTTGACCTAGTTTGTGTCCATGCAAGTACACCATAAAATGAGAGATATCAAGGGGAAAACAAGAGTGCTAGTCTCCATGATCATCAAATATGCATTCAAATTAAGATGCAAGCTAATCTAAATTATAACAATGCAGAGCTATGTAAGAAAGGAAATCTAATCTTTGAAAGGAAATAAAAATGAAAGATTAATCTATGATACCAAATATGACTCTAAGCTAATATGAAAATGTAAGGATGAAACATGATGATAGAAGCCATGTATGCATGAGAGAAGAAGACAAGAAGAGAGAAGTTGTAATAAAGCTCCAATATCCAAACTCTAATTCTCAAACTCCTCCAAAATCTCTCTTCAACCCTATAACATAACAATGCTATATCCACTAACATTATTCTTATGAAATGAGAAGGAGAGGGCTCCTTATATAGTCAAGCGTAGAGGTTAGAGGCTTTTCAAAACCAATATGGGATAATAGGGTTTGATCCATGTGAGAAAAAATTCCACCAATGAGAAAAGTGGAGTGTTTGACAAGAAAGTGGAAAGAGAAAAAAAGAATCCCACTTAGGAATATGTGCACTTAAGTGTAGAGAAAAATAATTTTTATTTATTTAATTTCATTTTTTCATCACAAAGAGATATTTTGTCGAGGATTTTATTTATTTAATTAAAAGAGAGGTTTTCTTTTAACTAATTGAGATTATTTATTTAATTAGAAGAGAATTTTTATTTTAATTAAATAAGACTTAGGATAAAATGATCAAACTTACCAAATATTGAAATAATTGAATTAATTACAATTAGATCAAGGAAAATTATTTGAATTGATTTGATAAAATATTGCAAAGTATTGATTTAGGCAATTGATAAATTGATAAATGGAGGCCCATAGTTTATGTGACCATTTGAGGGTGCATACATTTTCTCCTCTTTGAATAATGTGTGGCCAATTAGGGAACACAAGTGCTCAAAGAATGTAGTTGAAGTGTGAGGTCAGATTGGGATCACAAAACAAACTAGATGTGTGGTTGATTTGAGAACACATCAAGACAAAGGATATAATTTTGATTTGAAAGAGATAAGGTAAAAACCAATAAAAATAGGTAAGTGACATGTACAAGATAAGAATCTGATGCAAGAGCATCCTGATTGCATTGATATCATGCACGTTTTTAATTTTTACCTTGCTACTAAAACTGTCATTTGCTGAAACTATATTTTCTTTTTTCTAGGTGCCTGTTGTAGATAGTGTAACTAATTTTCCATAATGAATGAGATTGTTCAAAATTTAAATATTGAAGAGTGCCTAGAGTTATATCTATTATGCAAGGTGAAATTTCTAATTCCTTATAAGTTGGGAGATATGGAAATTCTACCAAAGTATCAATTTCTAGTAGTTTTGCACAACAATTTTCTATGCTTGACTTTTGAAATGGATGCACACTTATCCTTGGTGAATCATCCTTTGTAGAAATAAGGGGTTGTAGAGGACATAAATATTTTCCTACAATTCAAAATGTAAGTTCTAATCCAATTAGGTTTAGGAGATATCATGATTTTTCTTAGACATCGATTTTTGGACATTTAATTGCTGATGTAGGTCAACTTGTGTAAATTTAATGTTAGGATTATTTTCATGATGGGTATTCAATATTTTTTTAGAGTTGACTTGTAGCTTCTCTATGTTCTATAATAATTTGTAAGCCATTTTGGCTAGTATAAATAGTGTTTAGGCTTAGAGCTAGGGCAATTTTTTTGAGAGGATTGAAGAGCAGAACTAGAAAGTGTAAATTTGAAGCTAGATCTTGGATCATGAATGTATTTTGTATCTAGCTGTAACCTAAAATTACTTATAGTTGGCATGAATATTGATATCTTCATGAATCAATAAATAATATTGTTCTCTCTCTCTTTCTATGGTGTTGTTCTCTTTTTTCTTTACTTCCATTGTGTTAACTCTTGCATGGTGGTTTGGGTAGTTGAGTGTGCCTTTGGCCTTAGTTGCAAATAAGAATGAACAAAGACAAAAAGCTAGAGGTAGATCATACTGATGAGGTACTAGAAAGGTGGTAGATCATACCGAGGAGGTACTAGATCTTGCTAAGGAAGAGGTAATTCTCATCCTAGAGGTGGCTTGTGTGGTAATTGTTTCAAATGTGCTAAAGAAGGACATAGATCTTTTGAATGTAGATCTTATGAAAGTGGATAGAATAATGATATGTTGTGATCAAAGGAAACATTGAGAGTTCGCCAAATGGACCTAAGGTTGGAAAAAATTTAATGGTGGGAAGAACCTTATGTAATAAGGGAAGTGATGAGGAACCTATCCTTAGAAGAAGTCTTTTCAAGACTAGATGTAAGATGGTTGGAAAATGTAGTAAGGTGATCATTGATAGTGGAAGTTCAACAAATTTGGCATCAAAAGAGCTAGTTAAAAAGTTGCAATTGTAGAAGCTGAAACATCCCAAATCTTATCATGTTTCATGGATCAAAGATGATCATAAGATATTGGTAAGTGAGCAATGCCTTATAAATTTTTTAATTGGACATTAATTTGATAAAGTTTTGTGTGATATTATGCCCATATATTGTTGTCATATTTTGTTGGGTAGACCTTGGCAATAGGATAGATATGTTGTGCATGATGGAAGACTGAATCAATATACTCTTTGGGTAAATGGAAAGAAACAAATATTGCTACATTTGATTAAAAGTCCATATGAGTTCAGTAGTACTACAATAATAGTTTACATAGTTAATTAAAATCAATTTGAAAGGAAAGTAAAGAAGAATAAAGTTTGTTTTGCTATATTTCCTAGAGGATCGAGTGTTGGTAGTAATGACCAAGCAACAAAAGTTGTTAATGATTGAGTACCAAAAGAAATTGCAGAATTGCTGAATGAATATAAATATGTTGTCACTGATGATATTCTTGATGGTTTACATCTAGTAAGATGTATAAGTCATTGTATGGATCTGATTCTTGGAGCTAGTTTGCCAAACAAAGTAACATATAGATTGAAACCTACAAAGAATGAAGTATTTAATAGACAAGTGCATGAGTTGTTGCAGAAAAGTTTGATCAAATAAAGTTTGAGTCCATGTGCTATACCTATTGTATTAGCACCTAGGAAGAATGAAGAATGGAGAATGTGTACTGATTCCAAAGAAAATCATAATGAAATATAGGTTTCCTATGCTGAGGATAGATGGCATAATGGATTGTTTAAGTGGAGCAAACTCTTTTACCAAGATTGATTTGAAAAGTGACTCTCATCATATTAGAATTAGAGAAGGTGATGAATGGAAGACTACTTTCAAGACAAAAGATGGTTTGTATGAATGGTTGGTTATGCCTTTTGGTTTGACTAATGCACCTAGCACTTTCATGAGGTTGATGAATGAAGTTCTAAAAAGATTATCGGGTAAGTTTATGATTTTTTATTTGGATGATATTCTAATATTTAGTAAGACTAAGGAAGAACATCTTGATCATATTAGACAAGTATTGCAGAAGTTGAAAGAGGAAAGTTGTTGATTAGTATGAAAAAGTGTTCTTTTATGCAAGAGGAGATTGTGTATTTGAGATTTATGATTTCACCTAATGGATTGAAGATGGATCCTGAGAAGGTTAAAGCAATTTTGGAATGGCCTACACCTTGAAATGTGGGTGAGGTAAGATCATTTCATGGTTTGACTAGTTTTTACAAAAAATTTATAAAGAATTTCAGCTCTGTTTGTAATGTTATAACTGAGACAATGAGGGGAGATTAAAAGGAATTCAAGTGGACACATGGAGATGATAAGAGTTTTGATACTTTGAAACAAAATATTATAGAATTACCTAGATATTGGCTTTACCTAATTTCAACAAAGTATTTCAAGTTGAATGTGATGCAAGTGGTAACACAATAGGAGCTGTATTAAGTCAAGAAGGTAAATCTATTTCTTTCTTTAGTGAAAAGTTGAATGATGTTAAAAGGAGGTATTCTATGTATCATCAAGAATCCTATGTTATTGTCCAAACATTGAGGAAGTTGAGACATTATTTGATTCCTAAGGAGTTTGTGCTAAATATTGATCATAAAGCTTTACAATACTTGGGAAGTCAACATAAATTGAATCAGAGACATATGAAGTGGGTTGAGTACTTGTAAAATTTTATATTTGTCATTAAGCACAAGAGTGAAGTTACTAATAAAGTTGCTAATACATTGAGTAGAGGATGCTCTCTTTTTATTGAAATGAAGGTTGAAGTTCTTGGTTTTGATGAAATGAAAGAAGTGTTTGATGTTGATCTTGATTTTTTTGAGATGTGGAGAAAGTGTAGAGCACCAAATCTGATCAATCACATAAGTAAGCATGATTAGTTCTTTATTCAAGAAGGTATATTGTTCAAAAGTACTCAATTGTGTATTCCTAGAAGTTCTATGTGGTTGAATAAAATTAAGAAAAAGCATAGTGGTGGATTGATTGGACATTTTGGAATTGATAAGATGTTGAGTTTGCTAAAAGAGATGTATTATTGGCCACAAATATATAAGGATGTTCAAAAATTTGTAAAGAGTTGTGGAGTTTGTCAAGTTGCAAAAGGAGTGAGTCAAAATACTAGTTTGTATATACCTATTACTATTCTTGAGAGACCTTGGATTATGTAAGATAGTGAAGGGGTATGATTCCATATTTGTTGTAATGGATAGATTTTCTAAGATGGTTCATTTCATACCATGTAAGAAGACATCAGATGCTAAGCATATGGCTGAACTGTTCTTTAAAGAGATTGTGAGATTACATGGACTACCAAGAAGTGTTATTTTTGACAGAGATAGTAAGTTTACTGATTATTTTTGGAAGAATTTATGGAAGAATATGGGTACTAAATTGAATTTTAGTTCTACATTCGATACATAGATATAGGTTGTGAATAGAAGCTTGGGTAATATGTTGAGATGTTTAGTTGGGAATAAGCCAAGTAATTGGTAGATGGTGTTGGCACAAGATGAATTTGCATAGAATAATTCTATGAATAAGAGTATAGGGAAGACAACTTTTGAAATTGTTACTAAAATACAGCCTAGAGGTATATCATATTTGATAGATATTGCTGGTGAAGAAAAGAGAAGTGCTAGAGGAGAAGAATTTTTTGATTTTATGGAGTCTTTACATAAGAAAGTGAAGTTGAGGATAGAACAAAATAATTTGAAGTATAAGGAAAATGCTGATCAGTCTAGAAGACATCATGATTTTCAAGTTGGTGATGAGGTGATGGTTCAACTGAAGAAATGAAGATTTCCTATTGGAATATATAGTAAGCTGAAGATGAAGAAGTTTGGACCTTGTAAGATCTTGAAGAAGTTTGATGGTGGAAATTCCTATGAAACTGAGCTACCTGATGACATGGATATATGTCCTATATTCAATGTTGCTTATTTATACAAGTACCATGAGTTAGATGATAAAGTTATTGTATCAGATCTAGCTCAGAGTAAGAAGCATTTTGCTCAAACACATCACACTCAGAAGGAACTTGCTATGTTGATAGTAGAGGAGGCCAACATAAAGGCCAAATTGATGTAGATACAATCTTCCATAACCCCACATTTGGAAGTACTCCATAAAGAACAAACCTATGCAAAGAATGTTCTCAAGAAAGATCCCAATCTTTCTACTATGGAAGGACTTGTTCATCTTGCAACATAGATAGTGATCCAACATAAATCATTGGAAATTGCCTTGTAAAATTGGGATACTTCTCTCAAGATGATTATGGAGGTTAATTAAGCATTTAAAAAAAAATATTGTATTACTCCTTACAACCCTTTGACATAAGTATAAAAAAGGGGGAGATATAGTAAAGGGGGAGTTGTACATAAGAATGAAAGAAAACAAATATATAGAGTACAGGGTACATAGTTACATCAACTCAAGAGGAGCACAAGAATTTTTGTTATAGTTACATGAACACATCAGCTTAGGGGGAGTTACTTTTGAGGTATATATATAGATATTTTTCACAAAATTTTGAGAATTTTTGAAGTTATGCTGAACTATATGCATATTTTACATGAGGAGATTAGACTTTGATATATTGCTAAGTGTTTTTGACACTCATGTCAACAGGGGAGATTGTTGAAACTAAGACTAGGTTTTGACTATTTCATGTCAACACACTTAAGATGTTTTCTAAGTTCATGCTAAGCTAGTAACACATGTCGAGTAAGACATAACTACAATAGGTGCTGAGTGATCTTCATGTGATGAGCAATCTTCAAGTGTTGAGTGAAGATCATGTGCCAAGAAAAGTATAGGTGCCATGTCACTATAGATGTTATGTGAGACAAAATTGCTATAGGTGTTGAGTAATCCAATTTTTCTATATGAGTTGAGCATCAGAGGTAACAAGTGCTAAGTAACACAGATTGGATATTGTTGGTGTAAATACGTACTTTACTATTTACACTTACTTAAGTTTACTTAGGTTAATGCATTATTTTATTATTTTTATTTATGAGACACTTAGGAGTTTGCACACCTTTTGAGTTGTCATGTTGACAACACAGGAGTACACAACTCTATTTGAGCACATGGTGTCTACAACACTGTTTTGCATGTCCCACCCTTGTAGACTTATCCTTACATCACTGCACTTACTTTCATGCTTAATGGAGGATAACCCATATCTGGCGGACATGTGCTTGGTTGTATGATACTTCATGGTGCTAACTTCTATGCATTCTGGAAGCTCTCTTGAGGCCTTTATATTCAGGCACTCCTAGTACACTCTTAATGAAATAATTATTGAATACATTGTTATTCTGATCATACTCTCTCCATTTTTGGTCTATAGTTGTGCTTGTGTTTGAGTTCTGAGTTCTTGGGTGAATTTTTCCCTCAGGAAAATTCTTACATGATATCAAAGCAACTTGGAGACTTTCTCATCACAAGCAGTTCGAGACCTCTTGCTTACGTCATCACCTTAGCCTGAATCTAAAGTGTTGCAAAAATTGTGAGCGTCCAACATCAAATCTAACCTCTCCATTGCATCTGGAATGCTGAACTGGTGAAAATAGACTATAAGCATGCCTTCCTTGGCCCTAGTCGATCGTGAGGCAAATTTTTTTTTGCAAATTGAAACCTGGAGGCTCCGATTTGCGGTATGGGTATGGTCTTTTTTTGCAGATTTATTTGATTAATTTTGGATCTACAATTTTTAATTTCTCTGCACTTTCATTTTTGTCACACTTCGTGGAAATTTTTTGCCCTTCAAGCATATGTCAGAGAAATTTTTTTTTGACAAACCTGGGTAGTGACACCCCGGATCTGTCATTTGAAGGATTTTTATTATTTTTTTGCAGGGTTTATTATTCATTCTGCGGCATCGGTGCATCAACTCCGGCTGTCAAACTCCACTGCCCACCGACCGACGGCCTCATGACAATCTCTGGTGAAGTTTTTTTAACCTTGCATGGCTTTTTTTTAAAAAATAACTTTGCAACCTGCACCATAGTGCATGTGGGACTGTTTACATAGCCCACCTGCTATTACAAAATCCTCTGGCAATGCACTGTGTTTTATTCTACCACTCATAGACATCATTTCATAGTGCATGCAGATTTCAACATCGGCATCCTCGCTTCCAGCTATCGTAGAACTGAGATCCTGATGCTGCATTATTTTTGTCCTTCACAAACCTACTCTCAAATTTTTGGCAACAGTGAACAATCAGTTCAGAGAACAGGGGTTTTTGACAGGGCCTGTAGCTTCCCTTTGGGTTGTGTTTTTTGGTCGATGACTGCAAACTCTGACGACCAGCAAACCCTCCTGCCTGGCTATAGTTTCCTCAGCCTCTGCTATCATTTTTGGTGATGTGCTTGGAGTAAAACCTGGCAAAAAATTTCAGTGTCAAGCCTGATTCTGATGACAGAGTTCTTCTTGCCTTTTTTTTCAACTGCTACTTCTACGACACGTGGCACAATTTGACTCGCCCATGCCAACACAGATGTACACATGGACTATACAGTCAGTATTCCCATGTCACTAGTGGAAAATTAGACTCTCTGCCATGACATTGTATGGATCCGATATGTCACTATTCCATATAGTATGGAAAGTCTAGTCATCATCTGCCACGTCAGCACAGAGCAGATTTTTTGCTGATGTCAGTAATATGCTGTGTTAAATTTGATGCTTGTCTGGACATCATTCTAGGGAACTTTATAACTACATTGACAACCATTTGAACATGAAATTTAGACTCACAGTTTCTCCTCCAAACCCCTCTCCAGATTGCTTTTTAGTTTGGCAGCCTAACTTTGCGAGCCCATATCTTGGACATCCAAACTCCAATTCAGGTGCAATTTTTTTTGAAATCAGGTAGAATTTCTTGGATTTTCTAGTGATTGTGTTGTTTTCTAGTTTTGGTGCACAAATTTTGTAAAAATTATATTTTTTGGTGACTGTACCTGCATAATCCTACATTTTTTCAACTTTAGAAGCTCCATACGGGCACATCTGGTCACTTTTTTAGGTTCTATTTTTTTTGAAAGTGCGTATTTTTTCATCTACTTTCTAGATCTAAAGTCAAATTCTAGGTTTGTGTGGACAAATTTCTCACTTTCAGAATTAGGTCTTCTTTGGCATTGTAAAGCTTTTGTTCTTTTTCAAAATTGTTGTAAAACTAAGCTACAGTGCTTAAGTGACAAATTTTAGCCTCATAAGGCAGTTGTAAAAGCAAAATCAAAAATTCCACTTTGTTCATTTTGACAAGTGGCCCATTGTAAATGCACTACTTATAAAGTGCCAAAGCATCTCTTTTGGGGGGGTCTTTTGATTGAGTGAAAATGGGGGGTGTGTACTGTGTTTTTGTGTATCTTTTGTGCTCTTATCATTTTCTACATCATGGGTTTTAAATGTACTCCTTTAACTTCATGCAACTATTCTACATGGAAATATATTGCATGGAGTAGATTAATGGAAAAAGGATATAGTTTATATGTTGATGGTACAATTACCAAATCCATTGATGCTAAAGAACTTATTGATTGGACAATTCAAGAAGGAGAAGCTTTAGGTGTAATTAGAAGTTGTGTACATAGGGATCTTCTCTTTCACATTAAAAATTGTTCAAACTCTAAGGAAGCTTGGGATAAACTTGAATAGTTGTATGGTAAAGTGGATGAAGAAAAGGGATTTCAGATTGAAGATGATCTACTTCTCTTAGATCCTAAGAATTATGACACAATTCAATATTATCTCATCAAAGTCAATGAGTATAGGGCACTTCTAAATGATTGTGGAAATCCCATGAAAGATAATGGGTTGATACATCACATCCTAAAAAAGCTTCCTTTTGAGTACGCCAACTTTGTTTTGAGTTTTAATACTCGCAAGTTGACCATGGGATCTACTTACCAGAAACCTGCCTTTAATGGATTTGCAGACATGTTGATTGTTGAACAATCTCACTTGGTGGATTTTGGACTTCTCAAATCATCTAAGACCAAAGCCTTAGTGGCTAGTGATGATCACAAATATAGTCAAGGGGGAAAAAGAAACAACAATAAGAAGCAGTGGAAGAAGAAAACACAATCTGAGAGACAACATGACTCCTCTCAAAAAGGCAGTTCTTCTTCAAACAAGAGGGGAAGTAATGAAAAGAAGGACAAAGTCTTTTGTGCATACTGCAAAAAGCCAAATTATGACGAGCATCATTGCAAGACAAAAAGAATCGATGAGTTAGAAAATCTACTCAAGAAGAATAAGATTCAAGTGCCAGGTACTTCCAAGGATTCTACTCCTACCTCTTCAAAAGGTAAAGTTCAAGCACTTATTTCAAACACAAGTTCTTCTTCAGAATGGATACTTGACTCAAGTGCCTCTTACCACATGGGTTCTTCAAAACAAGACTTTTCTTCATTGAAGTAGTTAAAGGTACCACACATCTTCGTCGGAGATGATACTAAAATGGAAGTGGAAGGGAAAGGACACGTAGAAATGGAAGATGGGGAATTCAAATATGTTCTCTATGTCCCAAATCTAAGCTCTAATCTCCTATCTATTTACCAAATCACTCACCTTGGAGATGGTCATAAGGTTGAGTTCCTTCTAGATTTAGTGATGGTACAAAGTGTTAAAGATGATTCATTGGTAGCAGTTGGGAAAGTCAATCATGACATGAGGCTTTATTCCTTCTCCCACTTTGTGCCTAAGTGTCCTTCCCAAGCCTTGTTAACTCACTCTACTACTCAAATCAACTTATGGCATGAGCAGTTTGGTCACCTTGACTTTTTCTCTCTTCAGCAACTTTTCTCAAAATGCATGGTCAAAGGTCTACCTAACATCAGCGTTTCTAAGGGGGAGTGTTCATCTTGTTTGGTGGATATGAATCTCAAGGATAAGTATGATGAAAGGAAGTCTTCTTGAGCTTTGATTGTTCTTTAGCTAGTTCAAATAGTATTAGCAAGACCATTTGTAGTGACTTCAGTTAGCCAAGGCTGCTACATACCCACATTTGTTGATGACTTTTCAAGATTCACTTGGGTCTTCTTCCTTCATCATAAGAATGAAGTGGTTCATAAGCTTCAAGACTTCAAGATTCATGTTGAACACAAGTCAAGGAAAGCCATCAAAGTATTAAGGGTGGAGAATGAGAACAGATATGTTGATAGAAGACTTAAGAACTTTTGCAAAATTGAGGGGATTGATCTTCAGAACTCACCAGCATTCAGTCCGCACAAGATAGATGTTGTAGCTATGAGGATTAGGACTCTCAAGACCATGGAAAGTTGCATGATTAAGGCCAAGTCTCTTGATCCTACATTAGAAGTTGAAGCCATTAGTAGTGCTATTGACATACTTAACAAGTCTCCTCATCCAACCTTAGATGGCAAGACTCCTTTTGAGGCATGGTGCGGCAAAAAACCAGTTGTGAGTCACCTTAGAGTCTTTAGTTGTCCAGCATGGGCTAACCTATCTTCCAGGAGTTGTAAGGCACCGAAACCTAGGCCTTGTACCTTTATCAGTTATGAAGATAATGTGAAGGCTTACAAACTTATGGATCCAAAGACACATGAGATTTTTGTGGAGAAGGATGTACACTTTGAGGAAAGATCACCGAGCTTATCCTCTACTCCTCTCCGCACATCATACAGAGTGGAAACTTATAGTGACACCAACAATAGTGCTTCAATAGGTTCAGTTATGTGGGGTTCTATCAACAGTTGCAGTGAGAGGTCACATCAGTCCAGTCCACATGCTTACATGGCCACACTGAAAGGTCCAACACAACATGGCACATCTCGTCTTGCAACTCTAGCTTCAGATGACTTGGGAGACAGACTTGAGGACTTACATCTTCTCATTGATGATGATTCTTCTATAGTTGTTGTGAGGGATCACTCTGACCCTCATGTCCATTCTCTACATGATCAATCTACATAGGTTGGTGTGATTGTGGATCCTTATGAACAATAATTAGTGGACGTCTCTTTGTCAGTTGAGGAGATAGATGGTTCAGTGGAACAAGTTCAACAGACATCCTTGCCAGATTTGCATTCATTCTTTTCAGCACAGTTGGAAGGGGTGAATTTCAACATTAGTACAGGGATACTTGAGTAGGTTTCAGGGCCACCATACATCTTCAGGACTATACCTTTGGTATTGTTCCTTCCTAAGGGGAGGAACACCTTTCTACATTCATGGACCTGCTTCTTCATCGGAGCAACTTTCACTTATTGGCATTGTTCTTTTGGGGGTGGAGCCTATTCTGTCTCTCTTCCTTCTCTCATTCTCTTATGTATATATTGGATGTATGTCATAATGGGGGGGTCTTGATTACTCCATCTATTGATGCATCCTTCTTTAATCTCTTTTTTTGGGGGAGGGTTTTTCGCATGAGGTTTTCCCTCTTTCCCCACTTTATGGGATATTTGCATTTTTATTAAATGGGTACCTTACATGGCCTAGTAGCCAGGACCCATTATGCATCTTCATCCTAGTTCGTAAGCTTAAGGGCATTCCCTTGAGTTGCACTTAAGGGGGGGTGTTGGTTTAAATACATACTTTACTATTTACACTTACTTAAGTTTACTTAAGTTAATGCATTATTTAATTATATTGCATTATTTTATTATTTTTATTTATGAGACACTTAGGAGTTTGCACACCTTTTGAGTTGTCATGTTGACAACACAAGAGTATGCAACTCTATTTGAGAAATTGGTGTTGACAACACTATTTTGCATGTCCCACCCTTGTAGACTTATCCTCACATCACCGTACTTACTTCCGTGCTTAATGGAGGATAACCCATATCTAGAAAACATGTACTATTGTATGACACTTCATGGTGCTAACTTCTATGCATTCTAGAAGCTCTCGAGGCCTTTATATTCAGGCACTCCTAGTGTACTCTTAATGAGACAATTATTGAATACATTGTTATTCTGATCATACTCTCTCCATTTTTGGTCTACAGTTGTGCTTGTGTTTAAGTTCTGTGAATTTTGCCCTTAGGAAAATTCTTACAGACATAGCTATTTGTAATTGCACAAACACCTATGTAAACCATTTTTTGAGCCAACATAGAAGAATCATTAAGGATATTAAAGATAAGAATGAATCTTTTATATTTCCTATGCAATTAGCATGTGCCAATAAGAAAAATGGAGAAGGTATGTAACCAATAATAAAAGTGAAAGGAATGAGTGGGAAATAAAAATTTAATATGGATCATAGATCCATACCTAATCCTAAGTCTTTAAAATCCTTAAAAGGAGGATGAAAATCTAGTGTATGGGTGGATGAGAGTAGATCAAGTGCATGAATTCAACAATCAAGGATTGTAAGCTATTAGGTTTATTAATCTAATACTCTCTAGATATTGTATTAGAAATAAAATCCTATGTTGATAGGTTAGCTTAATAGCTAGGTTGTAGAACCTTTGACAAGGTGATAAAATCCTTTAATAGAGTGACACTTCATGTAAAGTGTTTGTAAATGCTTTAAACAGGTCACTATTGATACAGTGTAAAGCCTTTAATAGGGCAAACCATTAGAAGTGGTCAAACATTATTTTTGTAGTGATATTTTGTGGGTATCATCCCCACCCTAGTTTTACCTTCTCATTTTGGAGGCTTTCTGGGTTACCAAATTTGGTGTTATGTGTTTTGATGCATGTGTTTAATTTATGCTTAATTGATATGTTTACATGCATGCAATTTATTTCTAGTTAAATTTTTTTAAGGTTAAAGTGTGATACTTTTGATTCAACCCCCTCCTGCCCTTCCCCCCCCCCCCAGCGCCCCCCCACACACCCCTCCCCCTCCCCCCCCTCTTAGAAGAATTATTCCTAATTGATTATTCCAACAATTAGCAAGGAGAAGCCTAATAGGTTAGAGAAAATATCTGAAGATTGAAGTCTTAAAACTTGGGAAGATTATAGAGAATTAGGTAATTGATATGTAGCTCACTTTACACAACTTGGAGAAAGCTAGAGAAGAATTGAGAAAATCCTTGATAAAAAGGAAGGATATAGCAATAGCTAAAAATGACACAGACTACAAGGAGATTAATACCACAAAAGTGTTTTCAAATGGAGATTCCAAAGAGTTTGATGTAGCAATCACATAATTGATGGAGAAGAATAGAGCTCAAGAAGAAGAAATCAGAATACTTAAGCTTGAATAAGAATCACAAGCCATAATGCTTTGTGAGGTAACTAAACAAAAGAAAAGAGCCATTGAAGACAAGGCTATGATAGAAAGTGACAAGATAAATCTTACCAATAGACTATAAGAGAAGAAAATTGAGTTTGAAAGAATCTCAAACATCTAGCTAGACACCTTAAGTCAGGTGATGAATGCATATCATGAGCTAAATATGAAGGATATTGAGATATGTACACTGAAGACACAGAATGAACAATTATAGAATGACCTAAAATGAGAAAAGGAGATTGTAGAGAGCTTCAAAAAACCTAATGAGGCCATCTAGTACTTTGAGCAGCTATTGAAATCACCAAGGGCTAGTAATGATACTTTAGGACTTGGTTACACCAGCACTGAACAAGGAGAGTCTTCCAAGACTATAGAAGAGAGAAATAACAAAGATAAGAATACTAAACCTACTTTTTTGTGGTAAAAAGGGACATACTTCTAATGTATGTAGGAGAAAGAATTACTATCAACATGATAAGCCTAAGAATGTGAGCTACTGTCACAAGTGCAAAAAGCAAGGACATTAGGCACATAACTGTAGGACTAGAAATATTAGTGCACAAAACTTTGAGGGTAATTGCTAGAATTTCAAGAAGTATGGACATAAAGGTTTTTAGTGTAGATCAAAGCCTATGTGGACATCAAATCAAAAAAAAGAGAAGGTAAACATGATCATCACTGCAATTGGAATTATAACACCAGGTATAACTATTATTACTATCAAGAATATGGACACATTCCTAAAAACTACATTAAGATACATTTTAGAGGGAACTATAATAGATGGTTAAGTCAAACCACATGTTTTAGTTTCTTGAAGACTAGTCATATCAGTAGGAATTGCCCAAAAAAGTCAAAGGCACCCAAGTCAAAAGTCAACAAAGGAAAAGAGAAGGTAGATGTTGAACACATCAGAGGACAAATAAACAAGACATGGAAAAAGAAAGATGAGTGTAGCTCATAAAATGAAGGGATCACTTCACCTAATAGGTCAAGTGGTCACACTTCATCCAAATAAGAAAAATAAGGCATGAGGGACTAATTTACAAAGCTTTATCATATATGAGTTCCTAAATAAGACATGACTAAAAAGAAGAGAACAACATGAGAAAAGATGCAAAATTAAAACTTAAAATTTATGCAAGTGTTGCCAAGCTTTCCTTGTATGCTGAGAAAATGTCAATATATGTCGAGCTTCTAGTAGGAGCCAAGTGATTGGTCATAGCCGAGTTGGCAGTGAAAGAAAAGTGAAGAATATATTTAGTTGGAGTTGAGTGATGGAAAATCAATGGAAGCTGAGTTATGCTGAAATCCTTAAGGAGTCGAGAATATAGCTATATGTGCACTAAGCATTTAATGTTATGTTTTGAAGGGTATAAGATTACTTTTTCTATCATTTCAAAAATAGAGAAAGAACCAAAAGAGCATAGCAGTGATTGATGAACAAAAATGCTGAGTTGCGTAGTTATAGAGTTTGTTATCTTTTGAAACCCTAGATTTACAATATGGCTTCTAGTTCTAAAAACCCTAAGGAAGGTTTCAAGGTTCAGTTGGTTTGTAATGAGGTCAAACAACTAGATTTTAGGCCAATTCCAGAAGTTGCTTATAAAAATGACCTTGCCGGTGCATTATCCATGATTAAACCCAAAGTCATGATGGTTCAGGATGTGAGGAAATGTTACAATTGCAAAATAGGTGTAACAGGAGACTTGGATATTTTTCAAGCATATGATAAACTATGTGAAAATTGAGTGCTTAAGAAATAATTTCAAATAGTTGAGAAAAAGGGTTTAACCCATGCCCTAGTTTTCCCTACAGTTTTTAAAACTAAATGGATAATAATTGTCTTAAGTAGAATACATAATATTTTTTAATGGCTAGAAGGTAGACCTATCAAGATAACAAAGAGAATTGTGCATAGTGTTACACATTTTCCAACCCTAGATCGGCACGAGACCTTGTAAAGTGATTCAAAAGAAGCTATTGAAAAGAACACTAGGGCTAAATGGAACAAAAGGGGCATGACTACTGATACTATCACAGATCCCCTTCTGGACTTTGTAGTGAGAGTGATATCTCATAAGTTCTATCAATCAAGTAGATTGAATATCATTCCTTGCAATGTTGTGCATGTGGCTTACAAAATTTTCAAGAAGGACCATACATATGATCTAGCAAAATTCTTGTTATAGAAGATCATGGAGAATCTAGGGGCAATCAAAAGATCAAAAGGTGCTAAGTGTAAGTTTGGATTAGTTCTGATTTGTATATTTTTTGTTTTTGAAGAATTTGCCTCTTTTGGAAAGGTAAACTGGAAATCAAATAAGTTAGCCATTACTCAAGTTAATAAGTATATTGAGCAAATGGGAGACAACTTTGACTCTCTAATGATAAGTTACTTTGAGGATTTCAAGAAATCCATGAAGAAAAGATTGAGCATACCAGTTTCCCTAGTGGAACAACACATCAATGATATTTTTTCTTAGTTGATATTGATTATACCTATATCCAAGTAGAAATTCCAAGGACTAGGTGGCTAAGACCTCGAGGATATGAGTTGAACATTAATGAAGCATCAATAATAATTACAACATTGCTTGCAAAGGAAATTGATAAGGAGGTATCCCACTTTGGGACATATGATGTTGTACATTCCAAATTAGACATGGAGCTAAAGACTGCCTCAACCTTAAAGAAGAAAGATAAACTGGTGATGAAACTAAAGAAGAAATTTGGAGAAGGAATTAAAGGGGCTCTTGAAGAGGAAGAAGAAGAAGAAGAAGATGAGAGTGAAGAAGATGAATAGAGACAAGGCCCACTGTAGATTACACAAGGCTTAGGTGAGGATTAAGAAAAGAAAGAAGGTTTCAAGAAAGAAGAAGGTGAGGAAACACCAGCTCAAGTCGATCCCAAGAAGAGAAAAGCCAAAGCTCAGCCTAAAGCCTAGCCTGAAGCAAAGAAGGCTACAAAGAAAACTCAAGCAAATCCAACTATACTAGTGACAAGAGCTACCATGAGATCCATAACTCAAAAGGCAAAGGAACAAGTCAAAGAGAAGAAGAAGGATATTGAGTAGACCAGTGTAGTACAAAAGAAACCAAGGAGGAAATACGTTGCACAACCATAATCTGATGATGAGGAAAGAATAGAATCAGAAGACATCAGCAAATTGAGAGTGGTATGCCATGTTCCTAAGTCTAACATTAATAAAATATGTAATAATGTTAGGAAGAATGCAGCTTTTTCTAGTTTGAAAAACATTGATTCCAAGAAATTAAATAGAGAAGATCAAAATAAAGTAGAAGAATCAGTATATGCCATGATGGCAGAATTCAAGAACACTCCTCTTGAATTGGACAATACAATGCCTAAGGAGTTGCATGAAATTATTGAAAATAAGTGGCATTATTGTTTGAAAATGGAAAAAGAAATAAGAGAATCCACATTGGCACAAGTGATGCCAAAATGACTAGAGGTCAAATTGCTAAGGAAAATAAGAAACATGGGGGAAAGTTTGCACAAAAATATAGAGCCTTCTGCATTTTGCAAAACAAAATTGAAGAAGTTGTAAATCAATCCACAAGATTGTGGAAGTCAATATGTAACTTGACTATTGACAAGGATAAAGAAGAAGAGGGACAAAACAATTAAAAAGATGGCAATGCAGATAAGGCAGAGGCTAGTGAGAAGGAGAAGGTAGATAAAGAAAATGAGGAAAAAGAAACAAAAAAAGGAGAACAAGAGAATGGAGAAGAAGAGAAGAAAGAGGAAGAAGAAAAGGAAAATGGAGAAGAGGAAGAGACACGAAAAGGAGATGAAATGGCAATAGCTAATCAACAACAACAAGAAGAAGAATAGAGTGTGCAAGACACACAATTGCCAACTCTTAGCCCTCCACATGTCATCACCACATCTGTAGATACCATAACTGTGAAATATGTTCTTGACAAATATTTTTAGAACATCAATCCACTAACTACAGAGGATCTCAGAAAGATCCTTGACCAATCCACTCAACAGACTAAGTTATGTACGAATTCAGTATTGGTCTGTGTGGATGAGTTGCAAAAAGTAGTAGCTCACTCAATTAGAGATAAGGTGAAGCCACAAGAATCACCTTCTATCATCTCTATAGCTACTATTTCTCAACTTCTAATGCTTCCATTACCATTTCCAATAGTTGGGACAATAGGAACAATTGACACAATGCAGTAGAAGCCAACTACAGAAGAAGAAAAAGATACATCAACAAAACAAATAGGATAGACTGATACATCTAATCCAACATTACAAATTGATGATACACCCTAACTAATTGTGATTGTTCTAGGGAGATTAGATGAAGATAAGGACACACCAAAGGAAGAGGAGCAGGCTGCCATATAGACATTGGTTAATCTACCAACTACTGGCACTCCTACACAAGTCCTTTAGAAGCCAATAATTGATGCATGCCATTGCAAATCTCTAAACTAGGCTCAAGCACTACCAATATTGCAAGGGTACTTCACTATGGAGACCTTGCTCTTGATGAAGAAATAGTCATACCGAACTATGAATAAAAAACAATGAACCTGCAACAAATATATGAAGTGCAAGAGGCACTAGAAAAAAGGAAAAGACAAGTGATACTGAAAAATGAGTATAAGTAGAAGTAAGAATTACATGAAGTTAAGGACATCTTTTTGGATTCCTTTAGCTTGCAAACACCTAATGAAACCAAGCCAATATTGGAACAATTGACAAATATTGTAGAATAGGTGACAAATGAAGACCAGGAAACCAATGTAAAACTTATGGAATGGTCTAAGAAGAAATTTCAAGTAAAATTAAATGAGAAAATATTCAATGCAATAGCACCATCCTAGGTTGAATTGGCAAAGAAAATTTACAAAGTGAAAAAGGCACTTGAGAATCTATTCTGATTGTAAAAAAAGTTGTTTGATTTTTCATACATCACATAGGAGACAAGCCAAAAAATAATGAGCTTGGAGAGAAATCTAAATATTTCTAGCACTCAACACCCAACAGATCCAACTTAGAGTGAGAAACATTTTTCTTAAACACTTCACACTTAGAAGGAACAAGTTGTGTTGATAGTGGAGGAGACCAACATCAAGGCAAAATTGATGCAGGTACAATCTTCCATAACCCACATTTGGAAGTACTCCATAAAAAACAAGCATATGTAGAGAATGTTATAAAGAAAGATCCTAATCTTTCTACTATGGAAAGACTTGTTCATCTTGTAGCAGAGATAGCTATCTAGCATAAATCATTGGAATTTGCCTTGGAAATTGGGGATACTTCTCTCAAGATGATTATGGAGGTCAATAAAATATTTTTGGCAAAATATGGTCTTACTCCTTAGAACCCTTTGATATAAGTATCAAAAGGGTGAAGATATAGTAAAGGGGGAGTTGTAAATAAGAATGGAAGAAAACAAAGATATAGAGTACAGGGTACACAGATACATCAACTCAAGGGGAGCACAAGAATTTTGGTTATAGGCACACAAATACATTTTCTTAGTGGGAGTTACTTTTGAGGAATATATATAGATAGTTTTCACAAAATTTTGAGAGCTTTTGAAGTTATGCCGAATTGTATGCATATTTTACTCAAGGTGATTAGACTTTGATATACTACTAAATGTTTTTGACACTCATGTCAAAGGGGGAGATTTTTGAAACTAAGACTAGGTTTTGACTATTTCGTGTCAACATGCTTAAGCTATTTTCTAAGTTCATGCTGACCTAGTAACACATGTCAAGTAAAATATGTATAGATGTTGAGTAAATAGTTGATGTTGAGCTACAATGTATGTTGAGCCAGACAAAACTACAATAGGTGACGAATGATCTTCATGTACCAACCAATCTTCAGGTGCTAAGTGAAGATCATGTGTTGAGAAAACTATAGTGTTGAGTCACTATACATGTTGAGTGAAAAAAAATTGCTATAGGTGCTGAGTAATCCAATTTTTCTATATGAGCAAGGCATCAAAGGTAACAAGTGCTGAGTAACACTAATTGGACATAGCTAATGAGTTGTTAGATGGGTCCTAATCAGAATGAATCAAATGGTGACACATCATAGATGTCATATTGGCCCAATCCACATGGTAGATGACTTAAGTTCTTCATTTTGCATGTGTGTAAAATCAACTATGACTTTCTTTTCTATTTTTTTGAGATTCAATCCCAGTCATTGATAAGTGAATAGAGAAATTTCTCATTATGCCTTTATGATTGCATGGTAAGCATATGAACGAAGAGCTATTTCATCCTTTTCTCCCTAGTTATGAGTTGAATCTGAGCGTATAAGTGTAAATGAATAAATAAAGGAATGAAGAGAAGGTTTTACATTGCTATGAAAAAGGAGAAACATAAGAGTAGGATACCATTTGTAAAGGCTTTTCAATGTTACAAGGTTAAGGTAACTCATGCATGTGTAAAGGAGAAATTAAAAAAGGTAAGGGTCATTACGATGCCATAGGTAAAGCCTTAAGCATATGACCAGAGGATGGGTATGAAAAATGTTATGATGTCTCGAGTAATGAAGTAGGCATAGTAGTGTAAAGAAGTTTTTTAAGGTTTCTAGTAATACATTTGCATGTGAGCATAAAGGGTAAAGAGAAGGTTGTAACAAAAGCTTGATGCTCATACAAGGAAGGTTTGAAGTGTAAGAAAAAAGGTATTAGTTGAGAAGGCTTGAGATTCTATGGTGTAGGGGGCTGCATAAGAGTGTAAAAGAATTTTCAACATAGTGCCAAGGAAACCCTAATGAGTCTACACTTGGGATATTTTGAAGCATCACCAAATGGTTGTAAAGGCTCACCAAGTGTGTTTTTGAGGTTATGAAGATTGAAATATTTTGACTCAGTGTAAAAACAAAAGACTAGAATTTGAAAACAAAGTGGCTAAGGTGTCATGCCAATTTAAAAAAAAGGACAAATTCACCATGGCTAAGTAAAATAAAACACTAAAAAAGACATTAAAGGATTGAATTTCACGATTGATATTCTTTGCTATCAGCCTACAAGGGTGGTATTATAAGCTTGTGCATGTAGAATTTATTAAAAAAGCTAGTAGACTATATGATTAAAACATAAATATTTGATTGAACATTTAGAATATTGCCATTTCGAAGAATTTGTGTTCCTGTTCTAAAAATTTCTCCAAGTATCCATAGCCTTGTGATTTCTGTGTTACTATGCAAGAGTTTAAATTATAATTTGTAGAGAAAATGGCTAACAAGGAAGTTGAGGAGGTTCCTACCAAGGAGGTAGAGGCTGAAGATGAGGGTGACGATGTTGTAGAGGTCACACTTGAAGGAAAAAGGAAGAAGGGTGCTATCAAAATTGAGAAAAAGTCAAGGGTTAGGAAACCAAACAAGCATGCTAAATATTGGTTAAAAATTCTTTCAGGGTCATCAAAAACCATTTCAGAAAATGACCATATCTTCCAAGACCCTTACTTCCTAGTCAAGTATGCAAAATTCCCTAGAATTGATGGTTTTAATTTGTTTTTATATTTCTACCGAAATAGAATAAAAAATATACTAGTTTGTAACCCGTGGAATAGGAATATGGTAAAGTTGATATTCCCAAAAGTGTTTGTTGATGTGGACCTACTAAAGGCACTATAAATTCCTACAATCTAGTCACCAGGACATTCCAAAGGCATAATGGGAGCTTTTTGTGCACATTGGATAGAACTTCTTCTATAGAGGTTTTTGGATTGGAAGGATAGATCGATGTGCCTATTGAAATTGAAAATCTACAAGGAAAATTTGGGAGAAATAAGACTTATTTTTTGAATAATGTTATGCTGCCCCACACTCCTTACAATGTAAAAAAGGCAGCGTTGATTCCAAAGAAGATGGGGGATCATTTTCCCTTGATCAAATTTAAGAATTATTTCAAGAACACAATATATGGGCTACACAAAGTTCTAGGAAGTGATGGTGTAGAGGATTGTCTCTATGGTTCCTTATTCTTAATGGCATGTGACATATAAGATCCTTTCCACCACAATAATATGATTATGTGGCATTCATCATTGACAAAATGCATAATCAAATTTTTAATGCAAAGAAAGGAGAATTGAAAGATTTCAACTTCCACCATTACTCACTGTTGATGCAGCTTATGCTATATTACAACATTGGTTACTTTAGCCCGGACTTCATTGATCAAACTTATGATGAATTTGGTGAGTTACCTATGCAACTTTGGACTCTCATTTGGGATAAGAATTTCTACTATTGAAATGCACTTGTGTTTTAAAATTTGTTTAGTTCTATTATTATGAGGCAATTGGACCATACTTTCTTTAGGGCACCATATGTTTTAAAGACTTTTCTTAGACCTACATTTTTTGGTGAGAAAAACAAATTAGATCATAACTGGGGGGATATATTTTTGTTTAAGGAGTGCACATTGATGAGAATCTTTGCATGCTCACAGCCTCCTCACATTCTACCCAAATATCTACCCCCTAGATTGGCCATTATTGAATTCTTTTGGCAATTCCTACTAATGAACAAAGAAATGATCCCTCCATCTTTGCACAAGCCCACATTTTTTATTTTTCCTATTTTGATAGATTTTTCCTACACTTTTAATAATCTCGCTTAGGTTAATAAAGCATGTCTTATTAGGTGAATGGTTGTGAGGTGTCACCTTCCTACATGTGAGCATCCATTAGCTATCTTGGGAAGATACTTTGCTATCTTTAGTCCAATAGATGGTTGCTCCTCATTGGTTGGTGTTGCCACCTCCTTCCTCTTCCTAGCTTATATAAGCATGCTACCTAGCTTGTATTTGTATCTCTTATTTTTGCATCCTCTTAATGCTATTTTGCTTCCAGCATTTGCATTACTCTCTTGGAGACTAGCTCTATGATGCTATTTTGATTTTGTATCATTTGCATTCATAGTTAAGATATTTACTCTTTGCACTAGTTTTCTAGGTTATTAATCTTTTCAGATTCTAACATGGTATCAGAGCTTTTCTATGTGCAAGAGTAGATTTTAGTTTCCTTATTTGAGAGATTCGGGGGGGGGGCAAATAAACCTTATTGTAGTTTTTTGAAAAATGAAGTATGCTCTTCTCTTGCATCTTTGGATGATACTGAGAATCAGAAAAGTTTTGACAAAAAACACTTTCTAGATTTTGTTCCCAGCCCCGAAAAACCATCTGGGTATCTTTTAGATTTTGCATGCAAGCTGTATATTTTTTAGAATCAAACATGCAAAGCTACAACCATACCCCTCTCCGTTGGCAGTCACAGATTTGAATGCAATTTTTCTTCAAATTAGGGGATCAGCAAATTTTTGGAGCACTTTGGGCCCAAACGGACATCACCATTGGATCCAAAAAGCCGTTTGCAGTCAGGATTCATATAAAACTTTTCGATTTTGGAGACAGAGCTCCGGGAGGCAAAATTTTTTCTAGGTCATTTCTGTACGGATTTCTAAGCGGGAAAATTTTTTTTTAAAAAAAAAAAGGTTTTAGGGCACTCAGCTAGGCAGCCACCTAGCGGCCACCGCCGCACCACCCAGTGGCTGCCGCCGCGCAGCTCGCCGGCCGTTGCCACCGGCAGTGCCGCCGTTGAGCCGCTGCGGCTCAGCGCTGCCTGCGGGCCACTCCAGTGCCACCCTGCGGCCACCTCCTCCGGCAGCGATTCCTAGTTCTGCCACCTCCACTCTAATTGCAGCTACCTCTGTCTCTTTGTTGAGTCACCAGCTACAATCACCACCCACGTGGCATTTCAGCCAGTCCGCGCCTGACACGTGGCACGGGTGCCACATGGCACATTGCCACGTGGCCCCTGCTACGTCAGCCTATCTACCACATGGCATCCACGTGGCTCTTTTTGCAGTGACGGCGGATGGGCCGTCAAATTTTTTCCCGTCAAATGCTGACATCAGTGGTGTGTCATCATCCTTGCTTACACTCTCCTTCTATTTGGTTTTGGACCTACTTGTGGTTTTTTGGCCATAACTTTTGCATACGAAGGTATTTTTCCGATCCAAAAGAAGTGTCAGAAAGCTGGTTCCGAGACGGAGATGCTGGTATAGGTTTTTTTGAGTTTTGATGCAGTTTGGTTTCTTGTTATGGTATTCAAAGCTGGATGTTCTATTTTGCACTCCGGGAGGCGTATCTTGAGCTTTCGATCTTCGATTTTGGACTTCTTTATATCGTTGGAAAGCTCTTTCTGTGCTCTTTCTAGTGATGTTGGTTGTTGTTCCAGATTCTATTCTAGACACATCCTATTTAGTCTTTTGCATTTTAGCATTCTGGTGGATATTCTGTTTGTTTCAGGTCCGAAGATCGACTTTGTTGCCTCAATTGCTTCATGTTGGGCTTTACCTTCTATTGTTTCAGCCTTATATTTTTTCTGATCATTGTTGATATTCACTGTAATCATCTTTATGCAGCGCACTGAGATAAAGTGCCACTCTTGCGATTCGGGATCCTTTTCATCATTGTGATTCGTTGTACTTGCACTATTATATAAAGTGCCATGGGGGGGATAGTTGTTTGCCGCTTATAGGCCCTCTTTCTCTAATTCCTCATGCAGTGTCCACGACACATGCCTTTATTTGTGTTTGTACCTCACTCTTGATGTGTTTGGCTCCTGTGTTGTAGGAGATTTTTGGCCCATCTTTTCAGTTGCCTGTCACCTCACCTACCTTAAGGGGAGGTTATATTGTTGTTCTATGCTTCTTTGGTTGATGGTTTGTGCCTTCGATTTCCATGGAGGTTCCTTTGGTTGATGGTTCGTGCCTTCTATTTCCATGGAGGTTCCTTTGGTTGATGGTTCGTGCCTTCTATTTCCATGGGGGTTCTATAGATCAGCATTTTGACAGAGTTTTGCGGTTCTTCATGCTTCAGTGATGCTGCTTCTTCATGATCACTCCTTGTTCCTGTTTTAGGGGACAATTTCCCTAGCAGGAGACTTCTTCAGTTCTTCACTAGGTTCTTACCTCTTTTTGGGGGAGGGTTTTTCCCATGTGGTTTTCTCTCTTTCCCCGCTTTTAGAGGTTGCATCTTCTTGCATTGTACTTGGGTACCTAACATGGCCTCGTTTCTGGGACCCATTTCTACATCCACCTAAGCTTCGCTTATGGGGGGGTGTTAGTGTAGTTTTTTAATTTTCCTATTTTGCTAGGTTTTTCCTACACATTTAATAATCTCTCTTAGGTTAATAAAGCATTTCTTATTAGGTGAATGGTTGTGAGGTGTCACCTTCCTACATGTGAGCATCCATTAGCTATCTTGGGAAGATACTTTTCTATCTTTAGTCCGATAGATGGTTGCTCCTCATTGGTTGGTGTTGCCACCTCCTCCCTCTTCCTAGCCTATATAAGCATGCTACCTGGCTTGTATTTGTATCTCTTGTTTTTGCATCCTCTTAATGCTATTTTGCTTCCAGCATTTGCATTACTCTCTTGGGGACTAACTCTATGATGCTATTTTGATTTTGTATCATTTGCATTCATAGTTTAGATATTTACTCTTTGCACTAGTTTTCTGGGTTATTAATCTTTTCAAATTCTAACAATGATGAATTTGGTGAGTTACCTATGCAACTTTGGACTCTCATTTGGGATAAGAATTTCTACTATTCAAATGCACTTGTGTTTTTAAATTTGTTTAGTTCTATTATTATGAGGCAATTGGACCATACTTTCTTTAGGGCACCATATGTTTTAAAGACTTTTCTTAGACCTACATTTTTTGGTGAGAAAACCAAATTAGATCATAACTGGGGGGATATATTTTTGTTTAAGGAGTGCACATTGATGAGAATCTTTGCATGCTCACAGCCTCCTCACATTCTACCCAAATATCTACCCCCTAGATTGGCCATTATTGAATTCTTTTGGCAATTCCTACTAATGAACAAAGAAATGATCCCTCCATCTTTGCACAAGCCCACATTTGTTTGTAGAAATTTTAAGGTAGGAGATTTTGAAATAGGAAAAAATGTATATCAGGAGTTGAGGGAGTACCTAGGCTAGTAAAAATTTGCTACTGGGAATTATAGGATGTATGACCCTAAAAACTATATTACAAATGAGCTTAAGGCCATTAGGTGATACATTATACCTCCAAGCAAGCCAATCCCTATGGAGGATTTAATTGCTAACATAGTAGCAACAGGGGGGGGCTAGTGAGCTCTTAGGAAACTATGGTGAAACAAGGAAGGTAGAGGAGGCCTTGAGAAGGACCTACCCTCATTTTAAGGGTTTTTATATAGAGATTCCCTACCTTGAAAACTTGAGGAAGATGGTAGAGAATTTCGATTACATTATGTCTCAAATGCCACATGAGCCAGAGGGAGAGGAAGTCACTATAAATAGAGAATCCCCTAAGCTAGATGTACAATTAGAGATATATGTGGAGGAGGAACCATCATCTTCAACATGAGTGCCAAAGGGCAATAAAAGGCAAAAAATAGTGCATATCCTAGAGAGGGTTGTAAGTAGAGCCTTACAAGTAATGCTAGGGAATGATGAATATTTTTCTAACATTAGGAAAAATTATTTACATAAAAGGGCTACAGAGGCAAGAAAAGCCTCTAGTGATCTCCAAGTTGTAGCATCAAGATTGGATGACAAGCTCATCCAATCTGAAAAATTTATGGAAGATGATGATTTCATTATATCATCATAATTTAAAAAATTCCTTTCTAAAATAAAATAGAATGAGCCCACATCAAGCCTTATGCCAGTAGAAGATCTTGAGAAAAATAAAGAATTGGTGGATAAACTGCTAGCCTATGACCCAAATAGTGAGACAATGACCCCTACAGAGGCCAAGGAGTTGGTACACAGAAGTGGTATGATTTTAATACCAAATTGGGACATTTTGATGGCCTTTTTTCTTGATTATATGAGGAGACAAGAAAAATCCATTAGGTACGAGGCCAGTGGTAGTGAAGGACTAAAAAGGGGGTCAAGGTTCAATGTAGATACAAAAACCCTAGTAGTGTGGAGTATTGCCCCTAACACACAAAATCCTAAGATAATGGACATATAGGAAATTGTGCAAGATAATATGATTGTGTGGACATTAGATAATACTACTAGAAAAGAAATTTCTACCCTAGTCAAACACTTTGCACTCATGAATGAGGCAAAAGTAGATCAAATTGTGGATAGGTTAGCTGTAATCTACAATGAATGTCTATATGTCAGGAAATTGTATGAGGAGGAGCTTAAGATAAGATATGTGCAAAAACAAAGGATAGAAGAGTTGGAGGGGAAAATCCAGATCTTAGAAGCAGAAGTGACATCCATCAAAGAGCGACTCTAGGCTACAATAGAGGCAGAACATTCACCTAGGTAGGTGGAAGAAGAAAGGCACACTGTAGAAGCAAAGGCCCAAAAAGAAAGGCACCAGGATGGTGATGTGCAAATGACATGACTAAAGAAGTGAAAAAAGTGTAGCCATAGCATCAGTTGCTTTGATCTCCACCTGAGGGATTTTTTGAAACATGACAAATATAAAATATCTTCTCAAGGAATAAACCATCTACTTTTAAGGTAAATGTTGGTGTTTCAAAACAACATGGTTCCAAATTACCCTAATTAGGACAAGATACATCTAGGAGGAGCTACTTCTCATCTTCAACATACCTATTAAGACACTAGGCCAACTATAAGGCTAGACCCTTCTTCTACTTTAGGCTCTGCAAAACCTAGGCAGGGGTACGTTAGATTTACTTATATGGTATCAATGCTAAAACATATTCTTCAATCTAAAAAAGCAGATAAAAGCCCTTCATCTTTTAACACTTATGCACAGATCTCAAAAATGGAATAACTAATAGCATGGTCAAAGAAATACCTAAGTTAAGTGAGGGCATCCTTTTTAGTTCATTCAACATTAAAGGGAAAGATATTTGATTAATGGTGTTGATTTCTGCAGAACCCCAAATATGCAACAATATGAACAAATTGATCCTATAGCTGATCACTACCTTATTTATTAGGAAATTCCAAAAATTAAGTACGTACATCTATGATATTAGTGACATATTTCATACACCAAGATATTAGATATATCTTATCACCTTGTGAATTAGACATCAATGTTCATAAAGACCTCATTCTCATGAAGTATCCTTCTCAAAATAACTAGGAGCCCTATCAAACACATCAAGCATTTACTTGGCCCCTTTTTTCAATAGCCAAATATATCAGACATACAACATTAAGGGGATGCAAATGGGTCTCAGTTCTTTGTCCTTAAAACAAATAATATTGCAAATTACTAAGATAGTAGATGAGAGTCAAAATGAAACTAAGGAGATTCTGCTTATTTGTATTCATTTCCTTGAAGCTATACATTTAGATGCATTCAATAAAAATATAGAAATGCGTAACATATCAAAATTAGGTATATTATCCTAACTACTGCTGTTCATACAAGAGAAAATATGCCAAAGAATGTGGTGTCATAGTGATGAGAACACATCAAAGCTGGAACCTTGGTTTCCCAAATCTAAGAAAACTTAAGATTGAAACACACATGGCATCACAGTAGTGAGTAATTTTTTTGCAAAACTAGAACCAACCCTTATAATGGATGAGAAAGAAGAATATATAGACAAGGAATGAATTCCCAGATCTGATATGAAGATGACATGTGTCCACTTGAAATTCTATCCTTTGCTATTTTAAAACATCTCTCCTCTTTCTACCCTTGAAATCTAATTTAATTTTCATCATTATTCTATAACAGACTTGGAAATATCTCTTAGGAATGAGAAAACCCTTGTGTCACCAAAATATCTCTTAGGAATGAGAATGCATAAAGAAATGCTAACAAAACCTTGATTTGATTGAATTGAAGGTGACCAAACTTGACCCTAGTCACACTTTTACTATTTTTGGTGCACATTTAACTCATTACCCTACTAGAAATCAGTGTTGAACTTTGATACCTTAATGTGGTTTCAAACTAGAAATCTAGGGGAAAACCTTGAATAACTTGAATAGATAGCTTCCTATGTAAAAATAAATCCCATAAATAGAAAGCTCATCTGCTCTCGATTCTGATGATATATAATATCACTATATTTGTTTACCAGAAATGTCTAGAATACCATTTTGAAAAATATACCTCTATTAGAGTCTTTAGTGTACACTTTATCATTTTAAAATTTTATGCAAAATTTTAAAAATCCTAAAGTTTAAAATTTAGGTTAAATCCATTTTTGAATTTAAAAATCAGTTTATGTGCCCTTTTAGAAAAATGTTTAAATTTTTTTTTAAAACACTTTGATTTTATGCCCTATCCATGCATCCAAGTCAAAGTTGTTTTACTTTTTTCCACCATGTGGTAGCATGCCATTGGTTTGTATCTACCACATCATCCTCCACCAGGCACTAGGGGAACCCATTGATAGGTTGACACATCACTACCACATGTCAGCTCCTCATTGGTTCTCTGATGCTCTATCACTGCTAGCTCAATATGTTGACCAGACTTCCATGTCACTTTCAACTGAGGCCTATTACCATGTGGCACCTAGGCACTTCCCTGCATTATAGTCAGTGAGGTGTTGACTGTGAATGTGGGGAAGTTTCTTCATGACATTTCTCTCCCATGCCATGTCAGAACCTTGTAATGCACACTGCACTTGAAGTCCTCTATCGTGCATCACTGCCTGGTTCATCCAATATCTTCCATGCTATTGCCACGTGTCACATGCTAATTGGCTATTCCTTTGCCATGTCATCTAATGATGTCATCATAATTGGTTTTTATATTTGTTCAAAATTTCTTTGAAGTCCTTTGGCCAAGTAGGACAGACATGGGAAATCTCTTGGCTTACAAAAGTCGTTGTCCTAAAGACAACATAAATGACAAGTGTGGGAGCATTAAAATACATACGAAAGCATAATCATAGGCAATGTAGGATTAATTCCTCATGTTTTTTTTGTTAAAAATGCTCTGTCCATCATTCTCTTACTGATTGTGAGACTCAAGAACTCATGCAACACTCCAAAATAACCTTCTCTCAAATAAATTACTTAATGGATATATATAATATGCATCCTCGTAGGGTGATATGAAAGGTAATCTCTACCAGTCTTCCTTAAGCACCAGAAACCATGCCCTTTCCACTGACATTTTGCTATATTTTGTCTTTTAATGCGGGCTCTTTTCCTTGTCGTGGACTACCTCTATGGCTATTCCTTTCCATGGACTACCTTTATGGTAGCTCCCCTTTGGCTTACATCTTGCTACTCTCCATAGAGCTCCTGCCCTATCATCCTTGCTCCTCTTTGAATATATCTTTAGTAGTGTAGTTGTACCAATAGTCACCAAAAATTAGAGGCTTAACATATGAATTATAGGTAGGTACACTAGGATTAAGACTTGATGGGGGTTCACCTAACTTAAAAACATCTCCAACATTCTAACAATCTCTATCTAGAGAGTGACCTACTGCATCATAGTTCAAAAATATTCTTATTGACTGCTTTTTATCGCTATCCAATTGAGAATCCTAGGTGAAAGTGGTTAGCAAGCTTCTACCTTTCCTATATGTCATCATGAATACATGAGTGTGACTTGGCAATCTCAATAACAATTATAGAAACTTTCCAAGAGGGTTCGACTCCTTCTGCTTCATAGCCAACTATTCCTATCAAGAGTAGTAGCAATAAGATTATCAATTTATTGATAGGGTAATTGCACTCCACCATCTTGACCACATGCTGAATAACCACTCAAGCATAGATGTCCTTTAATGGGTTTAATGGCCAAAGTTCTTTTGAACCAATCCCCTGTCTTACCAAGAGCCTTATGAAGTCGCTACTTCATGTGCTTGTTATTATCACTAAGTGGATCTAGCTGATCTCTTAAATTTTTAACTAATGGGTTTGGGGTTGGATAAATTGTGTACTTATCTTTGCCAATATTTTAGACACATTTAACATTCTAATAATGCATCCCTTGCCTCTTATATAATGCTATGTCAAGGATGCATGTCATTCTTATTTGATCAAAAATTACTGATGCCTGGAGCATTTCATAAACTATTCAAATCAGAAATTTTTTGAAGCAAACCTTTTAAAGTATTTTCATTGACATCTTGATTCATTATAAACATCTTGTTTAACCCCTTTAAAACAATTCAACTCTCAATATCTTATCAATCTAATAGAATTAGTCGGGCCCCAAAGCAAGCCTGGCTAATTTTTTTTCATTTTTGAACAACTAAACTATCCTACTCATCCATTAGTCATCTGATAGAGATTCAAATCAAAATCCATCACTGAACTACCAATTAACTCATTTCCACTTTTTTCTATAGATTGTGATTCTTTGCTAATAGGGCATGTCGGCTGGCTTTAAAAACTAACCAAAACATTTGACTGGGATCTAAGAATTGACACACTAATTCTTTGTTCCACATTCTTGCACCATGTTGAATCTTATCTCATGATGAATTCTCAGTCAAAAGATATTGACTGCCAAAGTTGCCATCTTAGAACTGCCTACAAGAAAACATGTCAAAAAGCAATAAATCATGTTCACTTTCATGAGGAAAATATAAATCCAAGATTAGGTCTCATGATAAATAATTGGACATGAATAGTGAGTAGTCAAAGTGGGCTACTCAGATTTGTAGGACTAGAAACACTGGTAGAAAATCATTTTTTGCACATAGAATTGACCTAGGAAAGTGTGTAGATGGATTCATCAAGATTTGAAAATTGGCACAGTTAAAATATTTTTAGAGTGAAACATAGTAGTATAACCCATTCATTTCAACTATAACAAATTTTGAGATATGACACCATAAACAAGGGTACTGACCAATTTGCAATTGTTGACACCAGTAAAACTTTACAAATTGCATTTGGAACCATGTTTGAAAATTGATCAAATATTTTTTTTTCGTAAGCTCAAAATTAAAAAATCTCAAGTATATAACCTCTAGAATTAAATAAAGAAGGATTAATCTCATTTTGGTCAATTGGGTCAAAGTTATAACAAGTCAAACAAGGACTCCCAAAATTTTGAACAATTTGGATCAACATGACAACAATAAATGACCAACTTTAAGGGATTCAAAACCTAGTCAAATAGATTTGAAATGACTTGAAATATGAAACATAGGCTCTTTGGTTTGGACACTAAACACTCCCAAATTATTGAGTCATGAAACATTACTAGCTGCAAGATATTCAAATGCAAACATAGCCTCCTGTCACTGTTTAGAAATTACTCAAAATGGGACTTCACAAAATGACTCAAAATGACAATCTATCTTTATAGAATGAGTAGATATACTGAATGCATGGTGTTAGAAGTATTAAACACCTCATAGGCCTCAAAAGGATATTTGGGTACACTTGCATTAAAGAGTGCTTATAGGGCTTGATTTTTCAATGGTACTCAAAATCAAGGCTTCAATTTTGAGTCCCAATAGTATCCATTTACCATTTTTTGTTGGATATTCATCATTGACTTGTTTGATTATCATATATGAATCCCCATAGATGATTTACTTCATGATTCTCCATTCTATGGCCATGTTAAGTCCATTTGTTAAAGCTTCATACTCAACAATATTGTTTGTACATGGGAACAATAACTTGTAAGAGATAGGAATCATGTACCTATGAGGAGAAACAAATAACAGACCAGCTCTTAAACCATTTTGAATAAAGGATCCATCAAAGAAAATCTTCCTTGTTGTTTCATCCATATACATGAGGTGCTCACCCAGGAAGTTAACTTGAATAGGTGCATTATCTTGTATTGGTAAATTAGCCATTTGATCTACTATGGCTTGTAGCTTGATTGCTTTATCCTCAATGTACTAGATATGTCAAACTTTGAAAGGATCATCATCTATTTAGAAAGTCTACTTGTGAGGGTAGCCTTACCTAGTAAATACTTGAGTAGATTATTTTTCTATGAGTTGTATAGTGTGCACAATTTTGTAATGTCACAACTTTTGGGAATCAAACACAACTACAAGGCAAGCTTGCTCAATGCTGGAGTAGTTAACCTTATAGGAAACAGCAGTATGACTAATTTAATATATTGCTCTTTCTTTCCCATGTTCATCAAGTTGAGCTAGTAATACCCCAAGGAAGATTCTATCACTGAAATGCATAGAATAAGTGGTTTCCCTGGGATAGGAGGCATTGAAATGGGAGGACTTGCTAGGTATTTCTTGATTTGATCTATGCTCTTTTGACAATCCTCTTTCCATAAAAATTTGACTCCTTATATAATCTCTTGTTGAAAGTTTGAGCTCTATCTACCAACTATGAAATAAATCTCCTTATGGATTGAAGACATCCTTGAAGACTCTTCATTTGACTAATGTTTCTAGGAGGTGGCATATCTATGATTGCTCTGAATTTTTCATGGTCTACCTCTATTCCTTTTTCTAAAATGATGAATCTTGGTAATTTTCTAGAGGTTACTCCAAATGCACATTTTTAAGATTTAACCTTATTTGAAATAATTCCATGTGATCTAGAATTACTTCTAAATCATCTAATTATGTGTCTCTTTTCTTAGACATGGCCAAGGAGTCATCCACATAATCTTCCATGTTTTTATGCATCATGTCATTAAAAATGGTTGTCATAGCTTGTTGATAGGTGGTTCATGTATTTTTAAATCCAAGAGGCATGATGTTCCAATAATAGGTACTCCATACACAAGTGAATGAAATTTTTTCTTGATCTTTAGGACCTATCTTAATCTGATTGTATCTAGAAAAACCATCCATCAAGGAATAAATATCATAACTCCCAATCATATCCACTATCATGTTTGTATTGGGATGTGGCAAGTGATCCTTTGGGCATGCTCTATTGACATCAAATAGTTTTTTCATGTTTGCAAACAAGTACAATGTTTGATATCCATTCAAAATAGTCAATAGATCTTATGAATTTGGCAACAAGGAGTTTCTCTAACTCTTCTTTGACTAGGAGAGCTACGTGAGGATGCATCTTTCTCAATTTCTATTTAATTGATTTGACACCCAAAGCTATGTGTAAGGAAACATGTAACAAAAATTATAACCATTTCGACATAACCCATGATAGATTTGAAATAAATATGTAATTGAAATCTACATGCAAAAGAATAAATAACATACCCACAAATTGTGACACAATATATATGCTGGGAAACCCTTATTGAGGGAAAATCCCAGCCTCCAAAATTATCCATCACCATGTATTATTCAACAAAAATACTATTACAATACAACCATGGAAGACTTCAATGCCAAAGCCACAACCAAGAAAACTATGTGAATGAGCATAAATCCAAGCCATGCTTCCAACCTTCACAAATTCTCGCTTGGCTAACTTGTGAAGCCTTGTCTTGCTCAACTCTTGCCTTTTTACCTTTTCAATTATTCCAAGAACTACCCTTGTGGCTACTTATATAGTAGCAAGTCCCACAAAACCACAAAGTAATATTACATAAACTATGTGCTACCTAACCTATTGACTCCACATTTAATATTGGAAATTTAATTCTTTTCTTTAATATTAAATAATTACATGAAATATTGTCACAATGTTACAATGCAACTCATCAAGTATATCCCATGGGAATCTTTACATGTTGTACATCCATCTAGGTACTCCTAGACACAACATTACATAATAAGATAAAATATGCAATGTGTGCAACATCGATTATCTCAAAAATCTCCCACTTCTTGTATACATTGCATAAGGTCAATCTATAGCCACATAAATGAATAAGAAAACAATACCTCCTAGCACATCCACCATCATGGATCAAAGTACACCAAGTGCTCCATCCTGGTACTTGCAACAAAATCAAAGTATCAAGCATCTCAAAATTTAATGTAGCCACCTCCTATTATGCCATTGCTATTGGACATACATAAAAGCTATCCAAAGAGAAAGCTACCCAGCATACTACATTAGAAGATCATAAAATATTGTACCAACTTGTCAACCACAAACACCCAATCCAAACATAAACACATGTAACCATAGTTTTCAAAATATTCATAGCTAAAATAGCACCTAGAACAAGTGCCAACTCATCCATCTGTCCATATCTCCAAAGGTATACCAAGTGAATCTCACATTATTAACATATCCAATCTGTAACCTATAATCACAAGCCTCAAGAGAAATGCCTACACACATATATGCCAAGAATCTCACACTACAAAAGATAATGTCAAATCTATAACCAATCCACTCATAACATCTCCAATAAGTGAATCCATGTAGTATCAACAATATCCAAAATAAATTAACCAATAAACTACAAGAACAACTCTCATAAGCAATCTACAATGCTCTCCCAAGTTCTCCACAACCATCAAAGGAAAGATATAAAGAAATAACAATTTCATCTCTCACATGACATACATGAGCACAAACTAGTGATCATAATCTCTAATCAATATCAAATATGAGGTAAGTGAAACAAAACATCTAGGTAGATAACGAAGAGCAAAGAGAAACCATGCATATTATAACTTGTATCATGTCCTTCTACACACACCTCTAGATGTAAACTATGCAAGTATAATCTTCTTCATATAATCCCAAAAAGAAGCCACAATAATACCTAAACCATACCATATAACTAATCATGGATTTAAGCCTCTCACAAGAAGATCAAAATCATAAACTATTTCTAATCCATGGAATATGCCCAATATAAAACCATCTCCCAAACTCAACCAAAATAACAACAACATATGCACATTGAGATAACTAATGCTAACCATCTCTCAAATGAACTATCCAAAAATAACTCATGTGCCATAGCTCAAGATCCATATCCATGGAGTACAACTATAAACATAATGCACCTAAGAGAAAAAATGGGTTATACTTGTCAAGTACTAAACTGTCAAGTAGACCAAGAGTAGGGAATGAGAATGTTCATTAAGATATCCAAGTCTCCAACCAAGACTCATTTAAGAAAAATCTCCTCTCAAGTCCATATTAGATGAATTACCCTTAGACTCTCCTACTAAAACCATCAACCATCCCAACAAATATATCTCTAATCACAAGAGAAATTAGTATCACCACCGTCTCCAAGTATCCATGGGCACTTTTAACCAATTAATCCATGCTAACTCCGAACATAACATAGCAATATCATGAAGTACCCAACAAATGATCAATGTACTGAATACCAAGAAACTAAACTAAGATCAATGTCAAAGTTCCAACCATGGCCTTAGGAACATAAACATGACAACATGATCTAAACCATCTCAACCAAAGAGATAACATGCTTAATATGAACATACCATAACATGCTAAAAGATTAAATGTGTATCAAGAGTATACCATGACATAATAACAAAACCATCCTCACACCAAATTTAACATGCCAAATGAAAGCATAAACCACACCTTTACCAAGATACCCATGAGTCGTCAAGATGAAACCATCTCCACACACCATGAAGATAACAAGTGTACTATGCAAATGTTAAATATGCTTCTATAACAACATGATCTAAGATAAACCTCCAACATCTACAAAAAATCAATAAAAATATCAATTCCAAAAACTTGCACTCAATCATGGTACCAAGTCACCCATAGCATCATAAAATTCATCTCCTATATGAAGATCCCCTAGGTCTACACTCACACAACCAAAGTGCCAATACTAAGTGAAACAAAGATCTCCAAACCAAAAATATATAAACCAAACCAAGAACTAATCCTATACTACCACCTCATCACTATCATAACCTCCCACTAAACTATATATTAAATCTATCCATGAAATTATGATGAAAAAATCATCCTCTAACCATGAGAACCAACCAAGGCATCAAACCATCAAAGAAATCAAAGTGCACATCATGAGCTTCTCAAAAGAAACTAGATAACCATGATCCTCAACAAGAATACATACCACCATAACCAAATTAGGAATCCAAATCAATGATAACCAAATATTTACTTGCATATCCAGTCATGTCATGCCAAAATCCATGGTGCCATGATCACATCCATGAACTAAGCATTTAACTCTCAGAGTGTTCGACCTATCAACATAAAATAATCAACCACAATCTTGCACGATGATTGTACCTAGTAACAAGATCTCATCCATTCAACATGAATAAAAATCAACAAATCATGTGACTAAGGGCATAGCCAACCCAAACACCAATTTGAATATGCATCAATAATGAAAGATCAATGGGCAAAGAAAACCCATAACCAAGCCATAAATGCAACTTGTAAGTATAGACCACTTACAACTCTACACAACTTGTAGACCTAACAAGTCATCATACATGCACAAATCAAACACTGATAATCATATCATCATGAGACCAATCTAAAATATGAATTGAGTATACAATGACATCAAATCCAATCTCCAAAATATACAATGCCATAAACTCATAGTATTACCATAGTCAATATATATCATAAATTTTTTAGATCAATATATCACCAAATAAGCCATGCCAAACTTGCATTAAATCTGAACCAATGTGTAGAGATCTCCAAGATCTTTTCGTTCACTACTCAAAGTCCAAAATTTGACTCCATATGCCCAAGTCATGCCCTAATTTGTGTTCAAAAAATATAACATTTGACTTTTGGGCTCTTAAATCCTGACAAAATTTCAAAATCATAGAATCAAATCTACACCATGTTATAGTGCTTTGAATTATCTTTCTAACACCTATAAGAATTTTAAAATCTAATGTATTGAGAGAAAGTCATGACTGTTTTACCAAGACAACCTTTTTACCATTTTCACTGCATTTTTTTTTTTGTGACAAAAATTCTGATGGGAATAAATTTGATAGTTGTCATGGGCTGAAACTAAAAGATTTTAATTTTCTCTTCACATGGCCAAACTTGGGCATGTTATAAATCAAAATTCATGGAAACATCAACCCAGATCCAATGGTGAGGTCTATTTTTAGCTAGGAGGTCATTTTTGCAAGCTCCCCCATAATATCCTCATTTAAATAAAACATCCAAAAAACCATTTTGTCCAATTATTTCACATGCCCAAAATCTAACAACATCCCATTATAATAGAAAATCCAAAACCCTTAGATCTACAATAAAATACTCATATATCTTGCTCTTTCTTTTATCCTCCCATGGATTTAATCTAGGGTTACAAAAATAAAATCATACCATTGATAACACTTGTAAGGAAACTTGTAACAAAAATTATAACTGCTTCCATATAACCCATAATAGATCTAAAATAAATATATAATTGAAATCCACATGCAAGAGAATAGACAACATACCCACAAAAATATGACACAAGATATACCCTAGTGTAGGACCAGAAAACATGCTAATATCCAACATACTATGAGAAAATCACAAACTCAATAAACATACATTGATACCTTCTAGTCTACCATGAAAGAAAAATAAACAAAATGAAGCAAAATAAAGTTAAAAATCCCCTCTTTGATTTGTGCTCCCATGTCCTTCTTTCTTCTCCATGTGATGTAGCTCCAATTGCTTAATGGAAACAATTAGGTAGCAAAATTCTATGATAATTATAATTCTATAAGAATACTAGAAGAAGTGATTTAAGCTTGAGAGAGAAAAAGACCAAGGACATGAAGACTTAAGACTTAGGACCAGAATGAGAGGAAGAATTCTCAATTTATAATCAACACACAATATGAGAGCATTGGACTTGTCACTTTGGATATGAAATATGGCAAGAGATTCCTTTGAGAATCCATGACACGTATGATGCAAGATGCCAGATGTAGGATTTTGTGAAGCTTCGAAGTCAAACATGGCTATAAATGGAAGAGGATCTATGATGCATCATGTGACACCTCAAACCCACTTAAAGCCAGGAATCTATGACAATGGAAGCCAAAGATGGATATGTGTAAGAAATAAGAATATAAGGATTATGACATATCTTAGCCAAGTGTAAATGGAGAATCCATGATGTTTCATGCCCATGTGTCATGATGATGTCAATATCATGTGGAGTATTTGAATTAAAAATTCATTATTCCACACAAATAGAAATTAGCAAAAATAGAATTAATGGTGGAAAATATGACTTAGGAAATTGATAATTTTTTATGAGTGGTGAATGATGAATTAACTAATTAATAAAATTAATTAATTGAGGATGTTAGTTACGAAGAATAATTTGCAATATGATATAAAAATGATTGGGATGAGATAGGATTAAATTATGTGTTATTTAATCCTATAGAGAAAATTATAGATGATTGGCCAATTTGATTAAATAAGTGTGACAATAACCTTTGATGAAAATGAAAGGATTATGCAAATTGACTAGGATGATGATAGGTAGACCAAAGCCATGGTCAAATTGATTGTTTAATTAAAATTGATAATATGCCAAGGACACATGACATGAATTAAGGACATGTTACATTTAATTGACATTGTAAAATGCGACAAGTTCAAGATTGGTTGATAAGGTTGATCATAATGACATCGATAGACACTATCAATGTTATTAAGTATTTGATAATGCCATGATCTGACATTGAGAGACTTAACAATGTCAAAGATTAGATGATGTGAATGATAGTTTGACCTAGCATTGAGAGTCATGCCAGTACTAAGGTCAGATTGATAAGATTTAATAGATTGATAGGTTTCCAAAGAACTGCAAGCCACACTAATGCCTAGGATTGGATAGATAATGATTTATTTGGGATGTTTGATACTTTTGGGTTTATTAAGATTGATTCTAGGTAGATGGATGATTTTGGGTTGATTTGATATGATTTTGAGTTGATTTGATATGATTTTTGATGATGTACAATTGATGTGAAAGAGGATATGAATGATGACAAACACTATTGAGATATAATCAAGTTGGCCAAAAGATCAAAATTAGTGGAATGAGAAAATGGGATGAGTTAGTATGGAAAAGTGATGAAACTATAGACATGAACCACTTTTGAGCATCTAGACTTAGGAAACCCTCATTGAGGGAAAAATCTAGCCTCCAAAAACATCCATTAGCATGTATTATTCAACTAAAACACCATTTCATTACAATTGTGGAAGCCTTCAAATCCATAGCCATAACCAAGCAATCCATGTGAACAAGCATGCATCTACACATCCCATGTCATGCTTACAACCTTCACAAATGCTCCCTTGGCTAACCTATCAAGCCTTGTCTTGCTCAACTCTTACCTTTTTGCCTTCTATCTTATTCCAACATCTACCCTTGTGGCTTCTTATATAGCAGTAAGTCCCACTAAACAACTAAGTGGTATTACATAAAGCATGTGCTACCTAACCCATTGACTCCTCATTTAATATTATTTCCCTAATATTAAATAATTACATGAAATATTACCACAATATTACAATACAACTCATCAGGTATATCCCATGAGAATCTTTACATGTTACACATTCATCTAGGTACTCCTAGATACAATATTACATAATAAAATAAAATAATAAAATTTCTCAAGAACCTTTCTCAATTTCTATTTAACTAGTTTGACACCTAGAGCTATGGACAAGTGTTGCATGATAAAATTAGTGTCCAACCCTAGCATATCTGAATAAGTCAATGCAAATTTGATCTTATTTTTCTATAAGAACTTAGTGTAAGCTTCTTTTTCTTGTGGTAATAAGGACTAAGCTAACTATACCATCTATGGAGCCTAATCTATACCCAAATTGATTGCTTGTGTTAGTTTAATAAGCACTGAAGGTCTATCTTGGATGTAGCTAGGGAGACAATCAAGTACCTCGTCCTTAGGCACCCTAGAGAGGTTTTCACCCTTGGATACATCCTTTCTTTTTACATTTTTTTGGTTCTAACACTGACACACAATAGTTTTCACCATCAAAACTCCTATTCTTTTTTTTTTTTAATTTTTTTTTTTTTTTTTTATGACTAAGGTACTTGATGTCTGGAATTTTCATGCTAGTAGTTGGTTTACTAGTGGAAGAGACTATGGGTTCAATGGTATTTAACTAACAAGCTATTTTAATGTCAAAACATCCAAGATGGGGATAGTCAGGGAAACAATGAATCCCCAAATTTTGGAAGAAAAACAAGGCCAACTCCAATTTGAAGAGCTCATTGATTTAGGAATGGTGGCAATAATAGATAATGCTAAAGAAATGGGCATGAAGTTGTTGAATAATTCTCATAATATCATGATTGACAACTTCAGGTTAATTAAATGGATTTACCATGAACTAGAAGAGGTCAGGGGAAAAATTGGCCAAATGTAAAACAATAGGATGTAGCTAGGTCCAGGAAAATAGAAGAATAAGAAGGATAGAATTAGTTTAGCTAAGAAGAGAATCCTAAACCTAGAAAACTATAATCACAATCTGGCAAACTAGATGAGCTCCATCCTCAATTCTATGAATGAAAACATTATGTCCCTTACTAGAATTTTAAAAGCTAGAGGCCTACGAGATGAGAGTGAGGACAAGGATAGGGATGGAGCCGGGGGGGAAGAGGATGTGGTGACTAAAATTACTTTCAACAGCTTAAACCAAGAAGCCTTGAAGAGTCAAGAGTAGATTGCTGAGGAGACTCACAAAGTCTATGAAGTAGCTCAGATGATCCTGGAGCTCAAGCAAAAGATAGAAGAGTAATCATGTTTTATTTATTCCTATCTTCATATGTTAGTTTACTATTTTTTTTGTTTAGTTGGCTTTTACTTGTTCTGGCTTTTTCAATGTAAGTTGAACTGGTCTTTTCTTTGGCCTTTATGTTTGGCTATGCTTTGATGGTTATTATCAGTCATATGACTTGTCTTTGTTTGGCTAGGATTTTATGCATATTATCAACCTTGGTTCTTGTTTTGACATTTGGGTTTCAAGATCCTTGTAAAACCTATTTTTATTATTAAAAACAAGCCATCTCATAATCATTTTTAAATGTTAAGATCCTAGGTTCTTGTTAGCATTTAGACTAATCAAAATGAGGTTATGATGAACAAGAGGTAAGTCAATAATTGATTCAAGGTTGTAAAGGTGAATGACATCATCTTTGGTGACTGGCAAGTTAGAGCCCATCAAGTATCTTCCTAAGCTACCCAAAATGGGATTTGTTCGAACAAGTGAAGCATCATCCAATAATTCAACATATGAGTTTAAATTCTCTAATCCTACACATGATTCATTAGCTACCTCTAATTGAGAGCTATAAGTGTGGATGATATCAACATCCATGTCAATTATGGAAGGCTCCAGAAGGGGTCCCATTCATACTCATGTGAACTTGTTTCTAAACTTTGACTAGGGTGTTTATACCATTAAGGTTTGAGATGTTTCAATGTGCAATATTGAATGTCATCAAGGGTAACACCTTCTATTTCTATCAAACTATCAAGACTCTTTTGTTGACTTTCCCTAATAGGATCTTCTACATCTGATTCATCTTGTTCCATAGTTGCATCTATCTCATTAGTGATAGTTAATTAGGTTCCTTTATAAATAAAGGTATAATTAAGTGCATACCAAAAGGAAAAGAATAAGACATAGTTAATGGTTCGATGATTTCCAAACCTATTATAGTTCTCTTCACATATGCTAATGCCAAAGTTGTGGTAAATGGTCATTTCCCCTTAATTTCTTATTAAAAATTATATTATCCAAGGCTTCTTTTTGGCTCCTCTCCTTAATTATCTCACTTCATATGCTTTAGGATACCTTTTACAACATTCCCTTTCCATCAATCTCTTTAAAGGTATCCATTTCAATGAAAGTTCCATTTACCTTTAAGTCACATTTTGTTGATGATAATATGTTTTTTATACAATTTAGATGTTCTATATCTATATTGCATTTTTATAGGGTCAAAATTACCTATGCACAAGATTGAATTCCTTGTTACTCAGCCTAATGCTTCCACTCCTTAGACTCACACGGATTTGAGACAAGTTAAATATGGTTTTTTGAAATGTAATGACAAGCATGTGACTAAGAGGGGGGGGGGGGGGGGGGGGGGTGTTGGTGGTGAATCAAGAACCACTTAAACTTTTCACTTAGAATACTTTTCATTTACTTCATTAGATCATCTATTCTTCTATCACATGTAGCATAAAGCATTAAAGAAGTCAACACCATAATACTTTGACACAATATTTAGTAACCTAGAAGTCCTCTAAGGAGAAGGTAAAACTGGGGTGGGGATGACATCCACAATTCTTCAATACTGCTCTAATAAAGTTGGCTTGTTAAGGCTTACAATTGATCACTTATGGTTATCTACTCTGTTAGGAGTATGAAGGACTATTAGGACCATCTCGTGAAAGGATTTTACAATACAATGAAGTATGTACTTTTTTAGGAGATCCAACAAAGGACTATTAGGTCCACTTGGTTAGAGGATTTGACTGATACAACTATTATAATGAATCAATAGACTGATCTTTTCTTTGCAACTCAATTTTTTGAAATAGATCCTTTTTAATAATATGATCACCTGATTGTGATGGACGAGTCTCTACTTTTTTCTTTATATTACTTGGTAGCCTACTAATAAAATTGCTCTTTCATCTTCCTTATTCACTTGTGTCTTCTTCAATTATTCATGTGTTTCCATGTTTAGAAAAAATAATTTTCCTTGCTTATATATCCATCAAACTATATTTTCATTCCAAGTCTAGGACAACTACAAGAAGTTGGGTCACACTTTCAGGCAAAAAGTGAAAGTTTTTCTAGATTTTATAATTTCTTGTCAATTGACATCAAAATTTGAGGGATTTAGAGATTGAATATAAGAAAACTTCAGAAATAAAAATTGTAATGCTCGAAATCTAATTTTTGAATATATAATTATTTGTGTACCCATATGATAGATTATTTTTTGATATGGATCTTTAAAAGACACTTTTTCAAAATGCTTGTTTTAGGACCATACCACACTCATGTACAAACACCATAATTTGACACAAAAAAAAAAAGAATTTTTGTAAATCCTTTTAAAAGAAGTTACCTAACACCTCGAAGATTGATGAGAATATTTTTTTCTTAATTTTTTATTGAATAAATTTTTTATTTTTATTTTTAATTGACTATAAAGGTAAATTTTAAACCTCTTGTGTATGGACACCATAATTTGATCATAATTATTGTTTTCTCAATTTTTTTTTTAACAACTTCACAAGAATTTTATGTAGATTGATGATGTATAAATTAATTTTAGAGAATCCATAAAATAAAGAAGTTATTAAAGTTTTAGTAAACCTTGATATTTTACATTTAGGTGCCACCTTTGATTAAAAAATAATGCAAAAAAATTCAATAAAACCATAACACTATAAAATTTATATTTCTAAAATTAGGATAGTGAGGACTCTAATGGGTTTTCATTTGTAAAAAAAATAGATTGAGAAGACCCTCTAAAAATTATGAAAAGGCCTAATTTGTCAATTTAATGCCTTAACCAAGTCTTGAGAGGTCAAAGCATAGGCTTGATCTCACCAAGCCTATCCTAAATTGAAATTCAAGGTGGGAGAAAAAAATCTTCCCACGTGTAAGAAACAAGCACGCGATATTTGAAATTCAAAAAATGGGTTCTCATTTTGAAAAGTAAAATTGACATTTAAAATGCATTTTTTAATTCCCAAAAAATAAAAATTTCGAGTTTTTTAAAAATGGGTGTGCAATTTTAAAAAAATAGGTGTCCAATTTTTGAAATTTAGACTGAGCACCCATTTTTTAGAAACAGGTGCCTATCTCTAAAAGAGCATGACCTTAATCTATTGACTTCCAACATTTTGAGACCCAACTTCTTTCTTCTACCCTTGACTCAAACAAGAGATGTCTTTACAATAACAAAATTATACATTCAAGTCAGCCAAATGCTGATGCTTGGGCCACACTATGCACTTGGATGTTCTACTAATGCTCAGAAAATATAGTGAGCTCAAGTGAAACTCTAGCACTCAGGTAACATTGGATGCTTAGATAAGACTTTGGCACTCGATTGACACTGAAGCATGGTAACTTGAACTTGATGCTTAGTTCATACAAAGAGCTCAGTGAATATTGTAAACTTGGTTCACATTGCAAACTTGGTTTATACTGTAAACTTGTTTCATGTGGTAGAGTTCAGTTAACACAGGATATGCTCAATATGCTTGGGCTACATTGAAACATGCTGATTGAAGGAAAGCTCAGTTGCATTATTAATCGACCTTCATTGATGACTTAAGTGTTTTGTCACAAATTGACAATGTATCTTTCCATAGGGTCAACAATCTTCCTCTTTGGCATTACTGACAAAGACACTTATCATGTGTAGATTTGTTAGAAATCTAAAATATCTTAATCTAAATTTTCTATCAAAACTCCCCCTTTCCATATGCTTGGATCTGCAACTTGGTTTGAACTAAAAACTATGACTTTGTCACAACAGAATGGATTTCAATATTTTTTTATTTAAAATTTTCATTTACTTGTTTTACACACTTTCTCTTGTCACATCTTCTCTACTCTATATAATTCATCTTTATACATATTCCATCCTTTACACAAATTCCCCCCTTGTTTTTGTTAGAAATGCCATATTTTACATGGTTATACCAAAATGAGTGAGGAAATCATGATGCACCTTCAAAATTAAAGACATAGTTTTATCCCAATTGTCTTGCAATACCTTCAAAACATGCAGATCAATATGATGTTCAAATGATAATTTCATTATGAGATCTACAACTAAAAAATTTGTATCATCAACTAATGTATTTGCATGGGCAAGGTGCTTCTGCATCACATCTATGTGAGGAAGTATCATACTTTGAATATTTGATACTACTGCCCTAATTTTTTCTTCCTACCTCAATGATTCAACTTGTAAATCTATCAAAATTATGACCTTCGCAAAATAATTTGAGCTAGAAATTGGGTCAAGTGCTAACTAATTAGCATTATTCTTTAAGTCTTCATCAATCTTAGTCAGTATATTCTTTATTTTGTTGGTGAAAATTGATGTAACAAAGGGACAATGTTATTTATAACTCCCTCTAATGTACCAAAGAGAGTGGAAAATTCCATTGATCAATGAAAGCCTTCTTTTCTACATATTCTAATTTTTTTCTGCTGTTTGCAGAAGTTTTTCTTGACCATTCAAATCTTGATTAAATTTATGTACAATATCAATTATATTCTAAATAATAGGAGCCTTATCATTTACCAAAACTTGCATTATGTCTAAAAATATGTCCTTGATGTCATAAAGAATCTTTCTTGTGTCCCTTTTTGCTTTCAATTTCCTTTATTGGGCCCCTTTTCTCCATAAGTCACTCAAGATCTCCATTTGTTCAATAGAGAGATTGGATTGATCCCAATTCAAAATCAAAATCTCTGTATCAAGGTCAATCTCTTCAGAAATATTTTCCTTTTCTTTTTGTTAGATTATGGTGACTGATAAGGAAAGTACTGTACATACTTCATAAATAGTGGGTCATGGCCAACATGGTAGCCGACATATTATGGCTGACATACGGCCGACATGTTGTAACCCTTAAATGAATAAAATACTTGTATAAAAGGGTTTAGGGATAGGTATTTTCATTATGTTTTGATGCGAAATTGTTTCTTGCGGTGGTATTGAGCTGTAAGAGATTATGGATTGTAATCAGTTATAATCACTAGATTGTAATAAGATCGGATTTGTTGTTTGGTGGATGTAGCCTAGGGATTGGGTGAACCACGTTAAATCTTGGTACCTTGTATTCATTTTTGTGTGATCTATTATTTTCTGTTATTGATTATATTTGCATATAGTTTTTATTTTTGTCCATGGTTTATCCTAACAAGTGGTATCAAAGCCTAGTTTTGACTTGGTCATGGGTTCAAATCTCCTTGGTGTGTTCCTGACCCACGTAAGCACCTAGTATGCATGTCAAGGGGGAGATTTTTGGGTGATGCGACATACTCCCCTACCCATAGGTGGTTAATTATGTGGTGTTCCATGTTCACTAACAGTCATGGATTTTGGTGCAACGGTAAATGGGCCTTACAATTGGTATCAAAGCAAGGTTCTCTTTCAGTTATCCTTTGCAAGAAAGTCTCACGGTTGAGTGGGAGCAATGGTAGATGAGGGTAAGCTGAGGGTTGATAGGTTTAATGGGTAGAACTTCCAGTTATGGAAGATGCAAATGGAAGACTATCTATATCAGAAGGATTTATGGAAGCTGTTGGAAGAGAAATCCAAGAATCAGGGAACTATGTTAGAGGCTGAATGGGATCTGTTAGACAGAAAGGCACTCAGAAGCATTCAGTTATGCCTGGCACCATCAGTGGCATTTAAAATTACAAAAGCAAAGATGACAGAATATTTGATGAAAACCCTAATGACATTGTATGAAAAGCCCTTCGCTTCAAACAAGGTATTTCTCATGAAGCATTTATTTAATATGAAAATGGCAAAAGGTGGATCTATTGCAGATCATTTAAATGAGTTTAATAGTATTACTAGTCAATTATCTTCTGTGGGTATCAATTTTGATGAAGAAATTAGGGCTCTCTTAATTTTGTGTTCTTTGCCTAAAAGCTGGAATGGCTTGGTAATGGCCGTGAGTAATTATGTTCCTAGATGTAGTACCCTAAAATGTGATGATGTGATTGGTGTTATTTTAAGTGAGGAAACTCTAGAAAATCCTCAAGTGGATCTACATTAGGAAGTGCTTTGAATGCACAAAGTAGGGGCAGAACAACTAAGAGAGGAAATAATTCTGGAAATTGTGGGAAATCAAGAGGCAAGTCAAAGGGGAAGAGGTCTCAATCGAGAAGACTGAACAACTGTTGTTACTGTGGAAAACTAGGTCATAAAAAGAAAGATTGTTGGAATAAAAAGAAAAATGAAGGAATAAATCAGATGGAGACAAGGAGGCAAATGTGGTAAGTAAAAAATATGAAGAGGATGCTTTGCTTCTATCTTTAGAAAGTGTTGATGATTCATGGATTTTAGATTCTGGTGCTTCATTTCATGCTACAACTCATAGAGGTTATTTCATTGATTATGTCCAAGGGGATTTTGGGCTTGTTTATTTGGGGGATAATGAACCCTGTCAAATTATTGGAAAGGGAAAAATTAAGATTAAGTTGCAAAATTGGAATCATTGGCTACTACATGAGGTAAGACATGTTCTAAGGTTGAGTAGGAATTTAATTTCAGCGGGACAACTTGGTGATGAGGGTTGTGTAGTTACTTTTAATGATAAAAATTGGAAGGTTTCAAAAGGTTCCCTTGTAGTAGAAAAAGGTGTGAAAGTAGGCACTTATGTCTTTGTACAAGTCATATTGTTCCTTCTACTTTGATTGTTTCAGAGGAAAATGAATGTTCAAGAACAATTGCTACAGTTGAGTAGGGAAAACAAATAGCTACTATAGAATCTGATACAGCGCTATGGCACAATAGACTTGGGCACATGAGTGAGAAAGGTATAAAAGTACTTCTTTCAAAGAAAGTTTTACCAGGTCTGAAATGTGTGAATATGGAATTTTTTTGAAAGTTGTGTGTATGGAAAACAAAAGAGAGTGAGTTTTGTAAAGATTGGGAAGGAAAACAAAAAGGAGAGATTAGAGCTTGTGCATACAGATGTATGGGGACCCGCTTAGGTATCTTCCCTTGGTGGCTTTTATTATTATGTTACATTTATTGATGACGCAACTAGAAAAGTATGGATTTATTTCCTTAGACACAAATATGATGTATTTCAATCTTTTAAGAAATGGAAATGCTTGGTTGAAAATGAGACTAGTAAGAAATTAAAATGTCTTAGATCTGATAATGGTGGTGAGTATTGAGGTTATGAATTTGAAGATTATTGCTCCACTAATGGTATTTGTAGACAGAAAACTATTCCAAGGACTTCATAGGAAAATGGAGTGGCTGAATGCATGAATAGGACTATAATGGAGCATGCAAGGAGAATGAGGTTGCATGCTCGGTTGCCCTTACATATGTGGGTGGAGGCTATCAATACTGCAGTAAATTTAATTAATAAAGGTCCCTCTGCTCCTTTAGGCTATGTTATTCCAGAGGAAGCATGGACTGGTAAGAAGGTGAGTTATTCTTTTCTCAAGACCTTCAGTTGTGAAGCTTTTTCTCATATAGACTCTGAAAATAGAACCAAGCTAGAAGGTAAATCAAAGAAATGTGTCTTTTTTGGATATGGCATTAATGAATTTGGTTATAGGCATTGGGATTTTGAAAATCATAAAATTATAAGAAGTCAGGATGTCATATTCAATGAAAAAGTGTTTTACAAAGATCTGTTGCAGCAACATGAGAAGAAAGAAGATGATTATGTAGTGCTAGATGTTATTCCAAAAGCTAATGTTCCATCCATTCCTCATGATGTGTAGCAATTGCAACAACAAATACCACACACACCAGTGAATGTTAGACGGTCAATGAGGCAAATTAGACCTCCATAAAGGTTTTCTCCCTCTTTGTATTCTATTTTACTTACTGATGCTGGTGAACCTAAAAGTTATGAAGAAGCTGTGTAGGTGGATACTAAGATTCAGTGGGAGTTTGCAATGAAAGGTGAAATGGACTCTTTGCTGAAAAATAAGACATGGGATTTGTGCAAGTTGCCTGCAAGAAAAAAGGCTTTACAAAATAAGTGGGTTTATAGGTTGAAAGAAGAGGAAGGAGGTAAGAAAAGATTTAAGGCCAGGTTAGTTGTAAAAGGATTTGCACAGAAAAAGGGACTTGATTTTGATGAGATATTTTCTCTTATTGTTAAATTGACTACTATTCATACTATTTTAAGTCTTGTGGCTACTGAAGATTTGCATTTAGAGCAGTTGGTTGTTAAAAAAACCTTTATTCATGGTGATTTGGATGAAGAAATATATATGGCTCAACCACAGGGTTTTGAGGTCAAAGGTAAGGAGAACTTAGTGTGAAAATTGAAGAAAAGTTTACATGGCTTGAAGCAAGCACCTCAGAAATGGTATATGAAATTTGATAGTTTTATGCATGAGCATGGATATAACAGGTGTCATTCAGATTACTGTGTTTATTTTAAGAGGTTAGATGATGATAGCTACATTATTTTATGTTTATATGTTGATGATATGCTTGTAGCTAGGTCTAACATGGATCATATTAAGGGGCTAAAATACCAGTTAGCACATGCATTTGCTATGAAGGATTTGGGGGCAGCAAAAAAAATCCTTGGTATGAAGATTTGCAGAGATAGGAAGAACATAACCTTGATGCTATCTCAGGCTGATTATGTTGAGAAGGTGTTGCAATGTTTCTCTATGGAGAATGCTAAAGCTGTCAGCACACCTTTACCTGGTCATTTGAAATTGACTAAGGAGATGTGTCCCAAGACACAGGAAGAGGAGGATAAGATGTCCAAGGTACCCTATGCTTTAGCTGTAGGAAGCTTGATGTATGAACCCCACTATTTATGAACTATGTACAGTACTTTCCTAATCAGTCACCATAATCTAACAATCTCCCACTTGGAGACTGATCAAGCTCCATACTAAACAACACTTTTTCCTTGGTACTTAGAGAAGTTATGACTTCTTTTCTTAAATATCTTCATCCTTCTTCTCTTCTCCACTTGATTGACTCTTGGTTTCATTGTTGCTTCATTTTTCAAGTGTGTCCTCATCCTGTTCTAATTTTTTCTTGGTTAAGCCTAGCTTAGAGGTAGTCAGAGTCTATTTCTCAGTTGTTACTTAGGTGGATGAAAGACTTTCTCTCTCCTTTGTCTTCTCTATACTTGATGATGCAATGACTTGGCTCAAAGTAGTAGGTAGAGAAGAAATCACTATAGCCATCATACAAGGATCACACATGACAACATCATACAAGGATTGCAAAGATTGCAATGGAAGACTACACCACAATCCCAACAACCAATGAATCTCTGAATTCCACTATCAAATTGACACACAAAAACAAAAGCCAACAACGACCATGCACATGATGAGGGCTCAAAGAAATGACCACTCATCAACAAAACACCAAACTAGGGTAAAATGCAAAATCCTAAAATTTGGCTAAGTCTGAATCCTGAAGCCCTGAAATTTGGCTAAGTCTAAATTTTTAAAGCCCATAAATTTCCTAGAATCTTTATCTTATCTCAGAGAGGTCTGAAACCTATCTGAAAAGATTCGTCGCATATATTAAAATATATCTTAAGTATAAGCAATTCCTTATACTTAAATGATATATTTTAAACCCCTATGAAAGACTATTTTGAACTAAAAAGGTGTGAAATCCACTAAGGTGTCCAAAACCAACTTTCAAACCTTCCTCGACCAAGCCTAACTACCCCCTCTTTCTCGCGTGAGAAAGTGCACTGGTCTCAAGATTTATGCAAGATCTTGCATCACTACATGCAAAAAAGTGCATGGCTTCGTGTGAGGATTCACTGCACACCACGTGAGGATTTGTATCCTTGCACGAGGAAGTACATTCTTGCATCAGGAAGTGCCTTTTCATGCAAGAAAACACATCAACATGATAATAGAACATAAATAAAAAGCACAAAACAATGAAAACCTCCACATTGGGGAGTACCAAATCTATGTAAATTGAGTAATGAACACTTGAGTGCATAAATAACAAGGAAAGAGGAACATCTAACCATCTAAACTAAAGTAGTAAAGAACATACTATAAGAAACATCACAATGAGTAGAAGTAAGATCGCAATGTACAAAAAAACTAAGTGCGTGGTTCCTTCCAACCATCAATAGCATCATAAGACCATCATGGATCCTAGCCATCCCCTACACATAACATCCCAAGCCACTAATCAAATTGTTGGTACTATTGTAATAGAGACATCACTACTAAAACATGCTACAATATAGGCATAAGGAAATCTAACATATTAGTAGTAAAGCATAAGATAATCCTTCAAGTAGATAACATCACCTATCACATGTTGAACATTGTAATAAGGAAATCTAACATACTAACTAATAAGCAATAGATAATCCAATATAGTAATTTACATCATTTAATCATATGATAAACATCATAATATGAGAATGCATCAAATAAACTAACATCATCTAAACATGATATCCAAGCATTCCAATGAAAGCATAAATCACAAGAAAGAATACTCCAAAACTCAAAGCATCAAGTGAAAATATCCAAAAAGGGTTGCACTAAAAAAAAATAGCATCTCTATACACCAGTCCCTAGCAATGGTGAAGGTAGCTATGCCTCCCAACCATGTGGAACTCATAGGTCCATACCCATTGTACTGATGGAGATAATGATCCAACCACAAACACACACAAAATAATCATCCATGGCTAACACTAACACCAAATAGTATGATGGTTGTAACCAAGAACCTAAGACAATACAAGGAGTATAGGTCCTGGTCAGACACTCAATAGGCTACTAAGTAGGGGATAACATCATGGAGAGTCACTTGGCATAAAAAATCCCAAGCTCAGATGACGTGTGGAAACTCTTGCAGGATACTCTGTTGGAACTATCACACAAAATTTTATTATCTTAAGTTTTATTACCACTCACACATTTTGTTTAGTTATCACTTAATTAAAGCTCCCTCTGCCAACCAATGGCACAATCATTATTGAGCTACGAGATAGGAGCCCCCTCCATATGCTACCCTACCCTACCTATGCTCTACCTACAACAAGTGCCTATGGGCATGCAAACTCTCATCCCAACCCCAATGATCATAACTTCTAGAAGTACCATGGAAGATCAGGCCTCGTAAGTTACACAAAAAAATGTATGTGCACATACTTGTTTGTGGTGCACCACCATCATGAAGATCAAAACATAAGGACTAGATGAGAACATAGTGCAAAACAAAACACCCAACCAAAAGCAACTCAGGAGGAAAGATTCTACACAACCCAAAGCCAAATAAAATCATACATCATGAAATCACTCTACCATCCTCAATCTATAAGTATGGATTCTACACAAATCCCAATGATGCAACAAGAACAAACATCATGAACTCACTCAACCGACCTCAATCTGGGAGTATGGATTCTACACGAATCCTAGTGTCCACAAAACAATAGCAAAGGTCCAAGAGAAACCATAACAATAGGTATAAAATCACTCAATTGAACGTGATATTGGGAGTATTAATGTGACATGCATTCAAATGCAACATAAAAGTACAATAGTGGTCTGACTAATATCCAAATGAATCATCTAGGTCCACGACCCACATTGTGCCAAGAAAACTTTAGAAAACAAGGTAGCACACAAAATGAGGTAAAAACACCAAATTTTGAAAAAACTTCAAAATTAAAACCCTTTTGGCCTTTTGGCACAAAAACCCCAAAAATAAAAAAATAAACAAATTTGGACACTGTATGCAAAAATGGCTAGCATAACAGCACAAAATCCCAAACCCTCATCTCAAAAAATAAGGAAATGTTCATACCCGCACAATCGGGTAGAACTAGCCTACAAAAATGAGGGGGAACACTAGTTCTCAACCTCCAAACAAATGGCTACCAAAAATAGAAGAAAAAATGAAGCTGAAACAATAAAACAGGAAAGCCCTACCTCACAGCCAAAAGGGCAAAAGAAGAATTTGAACCATAAAATAAATAAACCATAGAAGTAGCTGAAAATTTCAGCAATCCAAAGTTTCCTTGAGTTGGATTCAATGAGCTAAACCTTGCAATGATCCCACACCCATAGCTCCCACAACGAACAAAATAGTAAATCCTCATGAAGAGAATTTTGGGTTTTACTCTCCAACTTTCTAATTCAGAAGTGAAAAGTGAGGAATTAAATTCCTTTTTGGATATTTATTTACTTTTCTAGTGAATAATCAATTAGGGCAAATAACCAACCAACCTAGTTAAACCCCAAATCAACCCAAATGAAAATAGGCTATTCCTAGAAATAGGAATTCATCTATGGCAAAGCTGCCAAAAATTAAACTAAATCAATTAAAAAGCCCAAAAACCCAAAAACACAAAAATTTCCTTAGCAACTTTCACAACAATGCAAACCTCTAACTGTATAGACACGCTCACTGGTTTAATCAAATAATGCAAATGAGTTTGGATTTAATAATCACCGAAAAGTTTAATTTAACAATTACAATAAGGATATGTCAACCGTACAAGGATGAAATTTGTAAATTATGAATAGCTGAATCATTATCTCCATGTGCCACTGCCAGGGATATAAATCCTGCACACTAAACAACATGATCAAGTGCAATCTAATACCATAATGCCTAAGCAAAGAATAGATGATCTGGCTGATTTATCAAAACAAATTGTTATTTATTAAATGATAGAAGATCAAAGGAGAGAGTTAGATGATAAAACCATGCTAGAGGAAGGTGAATTCTTGGTTGAAGATGGAAATCAATCAGAGATGGGTGATCTTCCTGTTTCTCAGTCTAGGGAGTTCCAGATTTTATCTCAAACTGATTATGACCTTCCTTTGGATGAACCTCCCCCCTTAGATGCTGCGATTGAAAAAGGAGACAACTCAAAGCATAAACCAAACCAAAGAAAAAGAGCTGATATTAAGAACATTACTAGAGGGGTAGAGACTAGAAGTAGTAAAATGGTCTAGCAAACCAAGATAAATTATCTTGCTTATACTCTGGATAAATCTAGAAAAAGAGCAGAACAATAGTCCAAGGTGAAATTAGATGTTGGTCATCCAAAAAAATTTGGAAGAAGAACCACTAAGAAAACCAGAGAGTTAGAAAGTATGCAGAATATTGCTGATGGTAGATAGGCTACTATTCTAGATTTTACCCCTAAAAAATAGATATGAAAATCATTACTTGGTATATTAGGGGGCTGAACAGTATTCATAATCTAGATTTTGTTAGGATTTTGTTAGATAACAAAAGTTTGAGTTTCTCCTGCTTCAAGATAAGTGTTGGAGAAAGAACGTTTCTAAGGAATTTGTAACTAGAAGAACAAATTTGATCAGCAATCCTTGGTGTTTTTCTTGGTCTGGGAGGCTTCTCAAGTCACCTCGCTTTCCAGTCTATTTTTCCAAGTTCTAGTGTCCTTGCTGGTTTCTCTTTCTGATCACTTCTGTTGGTTTTAGGTCCTTGATTGACCTGGTTTAATTGTATTGCTGGTTTCAAGTCTACTTAAAACCTGGTAGAGCTTCATGGTATATCTTTCTTTTTGATGTAAAGGGTTTCGGGGCCCCTTCAAAACCTATTTTTACCTTAATCTAAAACATGATCAAGTGCAATTGCATATAATAACATAGCCAAAGCAATAAATGCATTAACTCACCTAATTTAACCATTTATTTAATTATATTAAAATAATCTATTTACATCACTCATGTTTGCATAAGGCATAACAACACAGGAATGAAGTAAATAACCATAGCATTGAATCCATCACATAACATAATCAATGATATGTCCAAATACCAGATAACCAGATATCATCGTAAAACACACTATTATCTCAAAATGGTATCATCATGCAATATGATCAACTGAAAAACATAGTAGTCTAAATCTATGATACTGAAATCAAAGTATAACATCTGACCCTTAGGTCATCTCACATGTAAAACATAACATAAGAAACAAATATCTCTTAGATCAAAATATAACAAGGTAAATGCCTATAGCACATAACCAAATAATCCAACATGGACAATTTATTTCTAGTTATTTAAGCATTTAATAATGATTGTTAAAACAACATAAAAAGGCACTTACAATACATAAGTGAACATAGTCATAAACATGACTAACCATTGCTACAAGAACCTAGTCCCAGGTAGCAGGTAAGAAGTACACAATGTAATCTATGCACACATCACTAGGTAATCACAGAACAACCTCATTATACCACACTGATCTTGGTAACCATTGGCACAAACCTCAATGAATCATAAATCACATCATAATCTCATAAATTATCCAAAAGAAATATTCAAAGCAACTAATACAGAAACATAAATAAAATCACCTTAACAGTGTAGACCACTCATGGTCACAATCATGATCCATCTTAACAAGAGATCAACAAGGTTGCACTCATCAGGATGACTTATAGAAGTCAAATGGGAGTGGCACTACATGGCCCCTTATTTTATTAAACATGGATAAACTCCATTCAACTCTATCTAGGGAACCTAATATATTATTTCTAAGAATCTCATTTGAATTGACCAATCTTTTAGTCATGGACTGATTTTTATTTATTTTTAATTCATCCATTGGGTGGAATATACTAGTCCAAGTTGGAGGTAAGCCTTTGGGCCTCCTCCACCATTTAAAGGGGTTTTTTTTTTTCAAAAGAGGAATTTGAACCATTAGAGACCTTTGAGACCCTACTAGCTTTAGTTATAAAATTCTTATACTTTATTACAACTTGTCACTTCTGAAAAACATATTATTGAAGGTTTTCAAAAACTCATTAACCATCAATTGTATAGTTTTCTCTCTATTCCTATTTATGATAGATTAATTTACAAATGGAGATGAAGTTTTATACATAACCTCTATTCTTTCCCCTTCAAGACCATCGATAGGAAACTTCTTCCCCCTCTTGCCACCTCTTCCCACTAAAACACATATTGGAAATGTAGTCACCACATTAATTGGAAAAAAAAATTAGCGACAATTTTTGGGATCAAAAGCTGATTCATCAAATCAAAAATTGACCTAAAGGACCCCTCATGCAAAACTCCCATTTTGAGTCATCCCACATTCACTCACCATCATCTATATTGTTCATTTTTCACCCAGCCTAAAATTCATTAAGCATATTTTTTGCATTTTCTATCATTCTAAAGAACTGTGACATTTTCCTTCCTAAACCTTCCTTTCTCTTTAAAAATTAATAAATTTAAATGGTCATGGAAAAGACCTTTCTTACGGTCCTCTAATGTGCATAATTTGGTCATGCAAACATTTAAGAAGTGATAATTAAGCATATTTGGAATTTTAGATGTTTGACATTATTCTCCAACACTCATTGCCTTACCTCCATTGAGCTCCACATGATATTATCCAATTCAAGTCTCCATATTTCCTTATGTTTTTCCTTTATATATTCTAAGTTCGATCTTGTTACCACTCTCCATTATATCTAGGTTGAATTCCATGAATTTGAAGACTTTACTCTAATTTCTAAGAACCCTTGAAAGGACATGTTGACAATGCTTCCTCCATGATCCTTTTATATTATTTAAGTATTATATATTTTTTTTGTAAGATTATATAATGTATCGAAATTCACTAATTTTTTAAAAGTAACTTTTTGGTATTTAAATTTATCTATATGTAAAAACAATTTTTTTAACAAAAAATAATTATAAAATTAATTTCTTGTGTAGAATAAACAAATTTATTTTTTTTAAATTTTCCAAAATAATAAACTATGAAAATTCAAATAATTTATTTCAACATTTTCCTTGGAGATGATGCTTCCACATCCTTTGACTATAATGAGTCACCTTTGCGGCATTACTTGGTTCTACTTCACTTCTCTGTCAAGCTTCTTCTTTTCTCCCTTGTTTTCTTGTTTTTGTCTCCCTTGCTTATTTCCAATTTTATTCTCCCTCTTGAACAATAATTCTAAAGGCATGCATATTTCACTATAATTTCTCCTCCTATAGACATGTCTACATTGTTAATCAATCCACACTTGTGATTAGTCATTTGTGGATAATGGACTGATGTCTGCCCCTGCTTCTTTACTTAAGGCTTGATAGGGGTAATACCCTAACTTTTCTCTTAGATAGTTAAAGGTATCCTTATGAATAGGTTTTATGAATATATTATTTATTTTCTGTTTGGGTGTTACATATTTGATGTAGGAGCATCTAGAGGTATAAGGGAAATCCTGTGTCACCCAAAAAAAAATACCTAGACATAGTTTTTGTTTCATGTGTTTTCATTTTTGGATACCCATTTGGGTCAAATAAAGGTTCCAACTCTCATAGTTCCACTATCAGTGTTCTGGATTAGAGTTTTTAAGCACCTCAGGATACGTGTACATGCCAAAAAAATAGGACTATGTAATTGAGCCATAATTATGGTGAGTTAGATGGTGTAAATTAGAGAGATGATTAAAATTGTAATTTAGAACATTCCAGAAAAAGAATCAGGTCAAAAGGCTACACGGTTTGAAAGTTATCACAATTTTTTGGTTTTTGGAGACCTCAGAATGCTTCAAAGTTAGGTTTGAGGCACTAAATGACCTCTTATAAGATTGAAAAATGGGGGATGAGAAAATCTGGTCAATAGGGCTATAGAGCACTCCCAGAGCTTTTTGAAAATGTAAATAGTTCCTCAATCGGAGCTACAGTTCAAAAGTTATGCCTCTCGAAAGTTTGGCTGATGTTTTTGGATTCTTCTAATTTTTCCCCGACTTCTAAAGCAACTTCTAGGGCCTTCCATTTTAGTGGCGGATGCCAACTAGCACTTTCTAGAATGTATTCCTAATCCTTAACCCTTTGGGGTCTATTTAAAAACATTTCTGGTAGTGTAAAAGGTAGTTTAGAGTGGAGTTTGAGAGAAGGTACTGGGAGAAGAAATTATCTCCAAATTTATACTATTGTAAGCCCATAGGGCATGTTTTGGAGTATGTTTACTTTGCACTAAATATATTGGCATATTTTCATAGTTAATAAAGTTTTCCCTTTCCTGTTGTGTCCTTTTTGTACTTGAGTTGTGTCTCCATCAATATTCCAACCTTTCCTATTTCTCTTATCCTTTCTCTCTTTGAAAATGGTATTTTATTGATATATTCTTGGACTTTGAGTGTAAAACCAAGTTTTCACATGTTAATTACAATTATGTTACCACCATCAATAATTACTAGTTCCTACACTTTCTCTTAGAACCCTTCATGTACTTGTTTGAATCAAACAACTTGTAGTACTAAAAAGCTACTACAATATACTCTACTTCTACTATGGGCTAAAAAATATGGTTCTGCATCTTCCTAGTCCATACCAGTAGTATTCTCCCAAAAAATAATGCAACATCATTTGTGCTCTTTTTGTCATCTATGTTCACTAGCCATTCAACATTAGTCAAGACATTGTCTTCAAATTTTCCTTTGCGAGGATACCATAAATCATTTTTTGTTTAGTACCCTTTAGATATCTAAAGATCCTTTTTGTTTAGTATCATTATCTTCACAACCTATATGTAATGTTTGGTCTACTATGCACCACATGATGCAACTTACCAATCATTAATAGGTGGAGATTCTCATTTACTTATAGACTCTCATCTTCCTTTTATAGTTTGTAACCAATCACCATTGAGGTGCTCATTGGTATGGCCTCTTCTAGACCAAATATTTTAAGAATTTATTTAACATACTCAATTTGTCCAATGAATATTTCTCCTATCAACTAGGATAAAAAACAATAAAAAAATTGATCTCTTTGATCATGGATATGTAAAAATATTTCCTCGTTGCTTCCACAAATACTATGCTCAACTTATCATCTCCTCCAAACATAATCTATCATCTATGAATATTTCAGCAATAAAAAACCCCACTTCTATTTTCTTTTTCAAGCAAATATTGTTGTTTTCAGTTGTCCTTATAAATCCTATCTTGATTAGATATGAGTGTAACCTCTCATACCATGATCTTGGTGCCTATTTTAAGCCATTCAAGGATTTATGTCATCTACATGCTTGATCATTTCCTCCTTCTATTTCAAAGTCTTTAGGTTGTTTAATGAACACTTTCTCCTCCAATACACAATTTAGGGATGTGGGAACTCACATCTATTCAGTACACCTTGAAGTTTTTTATATATTACAAATTCTATAAGTTTCCTAAATCCTATTCATTCCACTAGTGCAAAGGTCTTACCATAGTCTATTCCTTCTTCCCTTGTATACCCTTCACATTATACCTAGCCTTATTTATCACCACTTAGTCATCCTTAATCATTTTGTTTCAAAACACCTATTTTTCCCATGAAATTTTTTTAATTGGATGGGTTACTAGGGTGCATGTGTCATTCTTTATTATCTAGTCAATTTCTTCTTCCATTCTCCTTCTCTAGTCATCATCCTTAAGTGCTTTACTTTTATATTTGGGCTCTATGTGTAAGAGAAGCCACACTGTATCTCTTTCTTTTTCCCTCATCATCAATCTAACATCTTTCTCTCAAATCATTTGATCAATTGAGTGGTGCCTTCTTACATATTTTTCCAACACTAGTTCTCCTTTAGGGGAATCAAGTACTTATGCTTCATGTTGAGTTACCTCTATCTGTGCTGGTACATTTTATTGTACAACTTTTGTCTCTAGTGGTAGTACTTCTACTAAGTCAGTTAATGGAATGCATTAAACTTTCTTATAGTCTTTTGGTTCCTCCTTACTTTCTTCATTCTTCTTTAAGAACTCATCTACCTTTACATTGGAAGATTCCACAATTTTAGTCTTCCATAGGTTCAAACTATTGGATACAATTGTATAATTGTGTGTTGTCTTTAATGTTACATAAATGTCATATCAGTTGTCAATCTGTGCTTACTGAGCTCACTTGGTCAACAAGATAGTTTTTCTTGTTTGTCAAGCATTCCTAAAAAATTACTAGATGAACACAATGTCTACAAAGCTCACTCAGGCATCAAAAGAAACTATGGCAGGAAGCAGTGTTAACCGGGTTATCATGGCTAACAAAGGAAAGTTGGTCAAAGATAGTTTTCACCAAGTTCACTAAGTTGCCAAAGTATTTTGCAAGTTCGCAGTGTTAACCAAGCTTCTGTTGGTTAGGACTAGTGTTTACCATGTTGGGTGGGCTATCAAAGAATTTTGTTGATTTTTATATGAAGTTTAACTAATTCAAGTATTATTTTCTAGCTGACTAAATTAATGATTATTGGTCATTATAATTTGTAATCAGGCCGACTTGATAATCTGGATGGTATAAATATAAGGTCAAGTGGAAACTCTAGTGAATGAGTATATAAGTGTACTAATTGATTGAGCAGGAACGTGTGAGTGAACTTGAAGGATGGTCAGATATCCTTGTGGAGTAGCAAAGTAACATTCGATTAGGAAGGATCTAGTATGAAGCAAAAAAAAGATCTATAATCAGCAACTTAGTTGCATCTAGCTCAAGCCATTTTATTGTTACTTTCTTACAATTGTAGCAGTAATCCAAAATCTCTTAACAGAGTTAGTTTAACAACTAGCTGTAAATCCTCTAAAAGGGTGATAGTTCCATTGAATTATTTTAAGACCTCTTGCAAGGCTACTCTTAATAGAGTGATTAAATCCTCTAACAAGGTCACACCTAATATTGTGTATTGTAATCTTTAACTGGGTTCACTCCTAACAAGGCTCACTTCAAAAGAGTGAAAATAGTAACTAGTTACATTGGTGGTTTTTCCCATATTGTATTTCCGCATTAAATCCTAGTGTCTCATGTGTTCATTTTGTTGGTGTTCACATAATATAAGGATTAGCCAATTCTTGATAGCAATTACATGAATAAACCACTTTGACCCAACTTCAACAAAACCAAAGGATGGTTTCCTACTCTTTAGGCTTTGCTAAACCAAGGTGTGTATACCTAGGGATGATTCAAATGCAAACTATGGTATGAAATTATCTTAGTTTCATTTTGATTCTCATCTTTTACCCTTAGGCACATACACAGTTGATCAATTTTCTTTAAAAGCTCTCAGATCTATATGCATCCCCTATAAGCAGATCTGGTTATAAATCTCCTATTAGTTTACAAGTATTTCTAGAATTAGTGGCTATCTAAGACTCAAAAAACTATATGCAAACGAGTGGTAACTAGCATTTGTAACTTTAAACAAAATGGAATGGAATGGTTTTGATTTTTTTTAAAAATGATTTGATATGCAATAGCAGAATTCAACCTTGCTCACTTCTGACTTATGTACCAGTGCCTTATCCATTGGGTAAAAAATTAACTATTGGCATGGGATCTAATTCAAATAACTTGTAAATGAATTAATCAATTGTAATCATCCATTTCCATTCTTATGAAGTATCCTTTCTATAAACTCATAAACCCTACTAATTCATTGAATCATTTCTATAATTTTGTGAATTAAAAGCAACAATGATATCAGCATACAACCCATCTAGATTGCATTTAGCCAAGTTAAACCTTATTTAAAATGACTTCAAAGTAGACAAACCCATAAAAAGGAGACAAAAATTGATGACACAAATATAGTGTAAATACCCCTTTGTATTATCCTTTCAAATGATTAATACAATGAACAATAGAAATCAATTGAAAACCCATAATAGATTACTATTTCTATCATTTCAATGTGTCATCAAAGAGTACAAGTGGAAGCAAACTCAAAAAAACTGCATACTATTGGGTTGACTATCTGTACTTTTCTTGAGAAACACAAAAATTATACCAATTTTAGACCATCACATTGCCTTGAAAACTCATTTATATAGGCATGAGTTGCAACAAGCAAAGGGAAAATGTGATTGACGAATGTCCCTCAAAAAGATATTTACATACACCTATAACAAAAAGACAAAATGCAAATAATAGAAAGGCTAATACATCGAACATTCCTTTGTGGGTCCCTTTTCTATTATTCTACCTGGATAGATAAAAGTGTTACCATCTAAATCTTTGATTATTATGATTCCTCAGAATAAGTGACCATGAGGCTTGAAAGTGATGAGTCATCTCTGATTACCTACAAACTTACTTTAATCCAAGGATTTTCCTTGTCTTCATCATTAACTGGGAGGGTAACTTTTACTTTTGCACCTTCCTCCTCCTCATCACCTTCTATTTCATCATCCTGTAGCATCTACTCTTTTGACATAAATGTATCTTTCCACTCATTATAGGTAGTATCATCAGGCCAATCAAAATTGAGGACATCTCTTTGTACTATTATTAGAGAATTTCCAATTGCTTCTATATCAACCAAGTATAGAATATTTGCACTTTTAACAACTCCTCATTTGTCATTTCCCATAACAAATGGCTCGTTTCATTTATAACCTTATTTATTCTTTCACAAAAGACTTCATCTAGCTCCCTCTTCCATTCTTCCTTTTCCTTTATTTTATTAATTATCTTTAATGCACAAGGGAATAAATCAAACTTTTCTACAATATACTTGGAAAAACAAATAATTAATCTTCTATAGAAAGAATCTTGCTTATCATCAAAACCTTGCAAATTATTTAATAAATCAAAGATTTTTTCTATCTGATGATATGTTAGCTGAATAACAGATATACACATAGCAGTGATATCTTCATTTCTCTATGTCCATTTTTGTACAATGGGTTTGAATATAGTTTCATTTCTTTTCAATTCATCCCTGATAGCTGAAATCCTTGCTAATTGATCAAAAAATGTGGGCCATTCTATGCTATTTATTAAATACATGATACCCTGCCTCAATTTATATTGATTATTAAGTTCTACATGCATTGCATATAACTTATTTTTCTCTTCTTCAAAATCCTCTGTAGTATAGAACTGAGGCCTTTCTAGATTATCAGGTATCTCAATAATTGGTGTTGATTTAAAAGGCTCAACAGGTGGCTATGGGGGGTATGCAATCCTAGGTTTACTGGTTTCTCCTAATTTTCTTTTCCCAAGAATCTTCTCCATTTAAGTTATTTTATTTTCTAATGATTTTATTTGCATACCCCTCTCCTCATATGCTTTCAAAACTTCTTCAAACCTAGCATTGACTTGGGAAAATTTATCTTTCTCTTGGCTAGACACCATGCTACTAAATTTTAGCATCTTTGATGTCATCCCAATTATTTGTTTACTACCTATCTCACCAACCCTGAACACTGTTAATGCACTAGCATGCTCTGCAGTGGAAATCTTAGGCATTCTGGTATTATTCCTTTTTTCCATGGACCATATAGCAAGGGCTTGGTGGTCATCACTAAATTTGACTCCTCTATGAGCCTGTAGTATTTCTTTAGTAGTCCTTAGTTGAACATCCTTCTATTTCCTTAGTGAATAAAAAACAATGGCATTTGCTATATCCCATTCCAGTAGAAGGAGGACTCCTGAATGTCTAACTATCTGCCTCCCAACTTTAGGAGTAAATTGAGAAAAATCCTTCAAAAATTTAGATTTCACCTCTTCTTTAATATCTAAATCAGGTTTTTCTGGCTATTTTTCCTTTATCTTCTCACAGGTTTTCTCAAAATTTCCCATGTTTAATCTCCACAAAAATTGAGCAAAAGCCCTAGATTTTACAAAATTCTCATCATTAATAAACCTTTCAGAGGCTTGGGCAACTATCAGATCAATTTCCTTACCTTGGTAATTAGCAACAGTTAAATCCAAGGAAGGCATAGGAAGTTCTTGTGGTTCTCCAATCTCCAAATCTATGGAGGTAACAATTACATCCCCTTCTCCACCAATTTGTCTAAGCTGCTCCTTTAGAGATGCTTCATCATCTATTTAGATTGGGGATTGACTTGGGGAGTATTGTTTTATTTGAGAAGAAGAAGATCCCTGCTCTAATTCTCGCCTTTTTGGAGAGGTGGCTATAGATGGACTTCCTGGTCTTGGCCTTTGATGAAGGGGTTCTTGTTGCACACTTTGAACCATCACATAACCTGCCCTTATTTTCAAGGTATACTGGCTAGGAGCCACAATATTTTTGTTGCTTATCTTCCTTTGTACTTCTATAGCGTTTTCTAGATATGTCTCAACATATGTTGCTTTCTTTTCATTCATAGTTTGCATGATCATAGTAAAATTATTCATTAATGCTTGCATTTTGGTTCCCCAATATTTTTTATCTTTCAATGGGTCATACTGAGGGTCAAAAGCATTAATAAATTCTAGGGTCTTGCTGAATACTATCCATTTTTCTTTCCCCATTTCTTGTTCTTGCAAAGTGAAAATATTTCTAATTATATCCTCCAGATAATAAACTTGTTGTACCATGCAAGAAGTTTTCACCCTCTCTCTTAAGAGGTCATAGAATCCTTCAAGATCAATAAATTTGGCATGAGATTCTACCATGTTATATCTATCTAGAAACAAATTCAGGTGCTTCCACCCTTTCCTGACAAAGACAAAATCACGTACCACAGTAAAAATTGGAAAAAAGGTACCCTTCTTAGACAATTCCTTCTCATCTATAGTGCCTATCAGCCATAGGAGCCCAGCTATCCCTATCTTCAAGGGCATATGAAAATGAAACACATGTGGCCTCCCCACAAAACCATATACTCTTATTATAGTTGAAACATTATAAGGGATTATATCCCCCCAATTATGACTAACCAATAGTCCCTGTGCATGGTCCTTGGGTCTGACCAATTCTAACAATGCTTGTGGAATTCTAGGGTTGTCCCCTTTTGAAAGAATCCTAAGCTTTGATGCAAAGTATCTATCAAATCTCACATAACTAGCATCTATAGCTTCTAAAGTCATATCTACACTCCACAACTGCAATGGATTCCTCTTTCCATCCTTGATCATTTCCAGCTCCATACCCTTAGAGAAGAAGGTAAATCTCTTGTACAAGCATACATGCATAAGCAATGAATACCAATAGAATGGTTTGTCCACTTTTCCCCATGCTATCCCCACTAGGCCATTATGAATTTCTTTTGCAAGAAGAGTAGCAAAATCCAAAATAGTGCTCATCCCAAATTGAAGAGTTTGAGCCATGATAAAGACAATAGAGCTTGGGATTTGATCAACTTCATCCATCCCAAAGGGTAAGTGCACAAAGTTGTGGTGCCAAAAGGGGGGTATAAGTGGACAACTTTTCCTGAAATCAACAAATTCTGGACTTCAACAAGAATTTGAAGATAGTTACGCTCAAAATTTTAAGATATGACAAAAACAAAAGTCGTAGTCCTTTGAATCTAGTTTCTAAACTACTAATTTTTTTTCAAAATGGTTTAGTTTTAGGTCCTCAAAAAAGGGGGCCACAGAAAGTGGTACTGTTTATTCCAAAAAAACATAACATAGTACAAAGTGTGGCCCCCCTAAAATTTTAACTTTTTTTTTGAAATTCTTTAATCGCTCTAGTCAAAAGTTACCTAACACTATGTAGTTTATCCCAGATTTTTCGGGTAATTTTATAATGTGTATTTTTTTTTTTAATGAATTTTTAAATTAGACCCATCCCAAAAATGTGAAATATCTATGTGCTCCCCCTAGAAATGATTAAAACTAATCTAAAATCAAAACTTCTTTTTTTCAAAGTGTGTAGAATGGAGTCTAGTTTCTAAAAAACTAAGTTGTTACAAAATTCGATGAATGAGCTAAAATCTATAGCCCAATTAGTACATGGTGGTATTTGACAAAAAATGAAGATACATTCAAAAGAAATTATAGATGAAAGACTTAAAATAGTTCAAATTAAAAATAAATTATATGGTTAGATAGCTAACACATAGACCTATAATGTTATGTAACCTGATCTTATCGATACCCAACCACGAAGAATCTTGACGGGGAGCACCCAAGAAAAATCAATCATTTTTTGTATGTTTGCTGGAAAACACATCTCAGACCTATTTATAAACTCCAAACCTTTGGGTTGGATCTCCAAGGCAAAACCAAGCCTTAGGCTTGGTTTTAATGCAAAGCTTTGAATAGCGCGTGCGCCCTATTAAAATGCTATTGAATTCGAGGTAGTGCGTATGCGCTATAGTGCGCACACGCTATAGTGCGCACGCACTATTGAGACCTAAATTGCAAATCAAAACCAAGAGAGAGCTAGGGGGTGGGGCAAGGGAATGGCTATTTGTGTGTGTGAGAGAGATAGAGAGAAAGTAGGGGATGGGAGAGGGGAGAGAGGAAGTGAGAAAGAGTAGGGGTGGCAGAGAGAGTATAGGATAGGAGATAGAGGAAATGTGAGAGAGTAGGGGTGGCAAAGAGAGTACAAGATGCAAGAGAGAGGAAGTGAGAGAGAGAGAGTAGAGGTGGCAAAGAGAGAGTATGGGATGGGGGAGAGAGATTGAAAGTAGGGGATGGGAGAGAGAGGAAGTGTGAGAGAGAGTACAAGTTGGGAGAGAGAGATTGAGATTAGGGGATGGGGGAGAGAGAGAGTAGGTGGTGGGAGATGGAGTGGGAGAGGAAGAGTGAGAGAGAGGAGGATGGGAGTGCATGTGTGTGAAAGAGAGAGAGTAGGGAATGGGAGAGGGGGAAGATAGAGTAGCTTGAGAGAGAGTAGGGGATGGAAGAGAGAGTAGGCAATGTGAGAGGGAGTGGGAGAGGGAGAGAGAGAGGGGGGATGGAAATGTGTGTAAGAGAGAAAGAGAGAGAGTGTGAAAATGTGAGAGAGGGTAGGGGGTAGCAGAGAGAGAGTAGAGAGGGAGAGAGTGAGAGAGAGAGAGAGAGAGTGAGAGAGAGTGAGAGTGAGAGTAGGTAGTGGGAGAGGGAGAGCAAGTGAGAGAAAAAGTAGAGGATGGGAGAGGAGAGAGGGGGGATGGGTGTGTGTGAAAGAGAGAGAGTAGAGAATGAGAGAGGGGAGAGAGAGATAGAGAGAGTAGGGGATGGGATAGAAAGAGAGTAGGCAATGGCAGAGGGAGTGGGAGAGGGAGAGAGAGGGTGGATGGAGGAGAAAGAGATTAGGCAATGGTAGAGGGAGTGGGAGAGGGAGAGAGAGGGGGGATGGAAGTGTGTGTAAGAGAGAAAGTAGGGGATGGGAGAGAGTGTGAGAGAGAGTAGGGGTGGCAAAGAGAGAGAGTGAGAGTAGGGGATGGGAGAGAGAGGGAGAGAGAGAGAGAGAGAGCTAGTAGGCGATGGGAGAGGGAGTGGGAGGGAGAGGGAGAGGGGGAATGGAAGTGTGTAAGAGAGATAGAGTTGGGGATGGGAGAGAGTAGGCAATGGGAGAGGGAGTGAGAGAGAGGGGGGGAATGGGAATGTGTATAAGAGAGATAGAGTAGGGGATGGGAGAGAGTGTGAGAGTTTGAGAGAGAGTAGGGGGTGGTAGAGAGAGCTTGTACAGGATGGGGGTGAGAGAGAGAGAGAGAGAGTATGAGAGAGAGTAGGGGATGGAAGAGAGAGAGTGAGAGTAGGGGATGGGAGAGAGAAAGTAAAGAGGGAAAGAGAGTACTTGAGAGAGAGAGAGATAGTAGGTGGTGCAAGAGGGAGTGGGAGAGGGAGAGAGAGGGGGGATGGGAGTGTGTGTGAAAAATCTAGAGAGTAGGGGATGGGAGAGGAGAGAGAGAGGGGGGATGGGAGTGCGTGTCTATGAAAGAGAGAGAGTAGGGGATGGTAGAGGGGAGAGAGAGAGTAGGGGATGGGGGAGAGGGAGTGGGAGAGGGAGAGAGAGAGGGGGTGAATGGGAATGTGTGTAAAAGAGACAGAGTAGGGGATGGGAGAGAGTGTGAGAATGTGAGAGAGAGTAGGTGGTGGCAGAGAGAGCTCGTATGGGATGGGAGAGAGAGAGTGAGATTAGGGGATGGGAGTGTGAGAGAGAGTAGGGGATGGGAGAGAGAGAGAGTGAGAGTAAGGGATGGGATGGGAGAGAGAGAGAGAGAGTAGAGAGGGAGAGAGAGAACTTGAGAGAGAGATCTAGTAGGCAGTAGGAGAGGGAGAGGGAGAGAGATAGGGGGGATGGGAGTGTGCATGACAGATGTAGAGAGTAGGGGATGGGAGAGAAGAGAGTGGGGGGATAAGAGTGTGTGTGTCTATGAAAGAGAGAGAGTAGGGGATGGGAGAGAGTGTGAGAGTGTGAGAGAGAGAGGGGGTGGCAGAGAGAGAGTATGAGATGGGAGAGACAGAGTGAAAGGATGGGAGAGATAGAGTGAAAGGATGGGAGAGAGTGAGAGAGAGAGTAGGGGGTGACAAAGAGAGAGAGAGAGTATGGGATGGGAGAGACAGAGTGAAAGGATGGGAGAGTGTGAGAGAGAGAGTAGGGGATGGGAGAGAGTGTGAGAGAGAGTTGGGAATGGGATGGGAGAGAGAGAGTAGAGAGGGAGAGAGAGAACTTGAGAGAGAGAAATAGTAGGTGACCTGTGAGAGGGAGTGGGAGAGGAGGAGAGAGAGGGATGGGAGTGCGTGTGAAAAATCTAGAGAGTAGGGGATGGGAGAGAAGAGAGAGGGGGGATGGGAGTGTGAGTGTGTGTGTGTCTATGAAAGAGAGAGAGTAGGGGATAAGAGAGAGTGTGAGAGTGAGAGAGAGAGTAGGGGGTGGCAAAGAGAGAGTATGAGATGGGAGAGATAGAGTGAAAGGATGGGAGAGAGTGTGAGAGAGAGTAGGGGATGGGAGAGAGTGTGAGAGAGAGTTGGGAATGGGAGAGAGAGAGAGTAAGAGTAGGGGATGGGAGAGAGAGAGTAGAGAGGGAGAGAGAGAACTTGAGAGACATAAATAGTAGGTGACCTGGGAGAGGGAGTGGGAGAGGAGGAGAGAGAGGGATGGGAGTGCGTGTGACAAATCTAGAGAGTAGGGGATGGGAGAGAAGAGAGAGGGGGGATGGGAGTGTGAGTGTGTGTGTGTGTCTATGAAAGAAAGAGAGTAGGGGATAGGAGAGAGTGTGAGAGTGTGAGAGAGAGTAGGGGGTGGCAAAGAAAGAGTACGAGATGGGAGAGATAGAGTGAAAGGATGGGAGAGAATGTGAGAGAGAGTAGGGGATGGGAGAGAGTGTGAGAGAGAGTTGGGAATGGGAGAGAGAGAGTAAGAGTAGGGGATGGGAGAGAGAGTAGAGAGGTAGAGAGAGAACTTGAGAGAGAGAAATAGTAGGTGACCTGGGAGAGGGAGTGGGAGAGGAGGAGAGAGAGGGATGGGAGTGCGTGTGACAAATCTAGAGAGTAGGGGATGGGAGAGAAGAGAGAGGGGGGATGGGAGTGTGAGTGTGTGTCTGTCTATGAAAGAGAGAGAGTAGGGGATAGGAGAGAGTGTGAGAGTGTGAGAGAGAGTATGGGGTGGCAAAGAGAGAGTACGAGATGGGAGAGAGTGTGAGAGAGAGTAGGGGATGGGAGAGAGAATGAGAGAGAGTTGGGAATGGGAGAGAGAGAGAGTAAGAGTAGGGGATGGGAGAGAGAGAGTAGAGAGGGAGAGAGAGAACTTGAGAGAGAGAAATAGTAGGTGACCTGGGAGAGGGAGTGGGAGAGGAGGAGAGAGAGGGATGGGAGTGCGTGTGACAAATCTAGAGAGTAGGGGATGGGAGAGAAGAGAGAGGGGGGATGGGAGTGTGAGTGTGTGTGTGTGTGTGTGTCTATGAAAGAGAGAGAGTAGGGGATAGGAGAGAGTGTGAGAGTGTGAGAGAGAGTAGGGGGTGGAAAAGAGAGAGTACAAGATGGGAGAGACAGAGTGAAAGGATGGGAAAGAGTGTGAGAGAGAGTAGGAGGTGACAGAGAGAGAGAGAGTACGAGATGAGAGACAGAGTAAAAGGATGAGAGAGAGTGTCAGAGAGAGTAGCGGATGGGAGAGAGTGTGAGAGAGAGTTGGGGATTGGAGAGAGAGAGAGAGAGTAAGAGTAGGGGATGGGGGAGAGAGAGAGAGAGAGAGTAGAGAGGGAGAGAAAGAACTTGAGAGAGAGATAGTAGGTGGTGGGAGAGGGAGTGGGAGAGGAGGAGAGAGGGGGATGGGAGTGCGTGTGAGCAATCTAGAGAGAGGGGGATGGGAGAGGGGAGAGAGAGAGGGGGATGGGAGTGTGTATCTGCAAAAGAGAGATTTTAGGGGATGGGAGAGGGGAGAGAGAGAGTAGCGGATGGGAGTGTGTGTAAGAGAGAGTAGGGGATGGGAGAGAGTGTGAGAGAGAGTAGGAGGTGGCAGAGAGAGAGAGAGAGTAAGAAGTGGGAGAGGGAGGAGGGAGTGTGTGTGAGAGATCTAAAGAGTAAAGGATGGGAGAGGGGAGAGAGAGAGAGTGTAGGGGATGGGAGAGGGGAGAGAGAGTAGGAAGAGAGAGAGAGTAGGGAGAGAGAGAGAGAGAGCAGGGAGGGTGGAGAGTGATGTGTTCTAATATAGTGCATATGCGCTATAGCGCGTACGCACTATGTGAAATCACCTAAAAATGGTCAAAAAGCAACTTTGGGGCCTGTTTCATTCATTCTCTGCTTTTGTTCTATTTTGCACTCTATTATCCCGACAGAAATTGCGGGTTTCAACACAGCAAACATTCTTTCAAAGTGGCAAACACTATTTCAAGCTAACAAACACTATTTCAAGGTGGAAAACACTTTTGGAAGCTAACAAACACCAAATTCAATCATTGGATACATGATTTGAAGACTTTTTGAATATTCCTTGTATAGAAAAGGTTAGTGCAATCTATTTTAAATATTGTTTGTTGATATATAGATACAAATTTGATTATAATTTGACATGTTGTTTAATATATAGTGAATTCATTGAAATTTGTATGTTTCAATGAAATGTTATTTCGAAATGGTTAGAAATTTGACAAGTCATTTTATATATATATTGTGTATTCATTCAAATAATTATAATTTTTATATGTATTTGAATAATTTGTAATTTACACATTTTAAGTAATTCAAATGTTTGAATAATTTGACATGTAGAAATCATCATCATGCCAAGGAAGAAACCAAAAAATCAAACAAATGAAGATAGGGAGAGAGATTTGGCAATTAAAAGAGATAAAATGAAATTACTACATGAGAAAAGAAAATTGCAAAGCAATAATGAAGAATTGACTTTCGAAGAGGATCAAGAACCACCAGTACCAAGAAACAAAGAGGAAGAATTGGAAAGACAAAGAGAACGAATGAGACTGTTACACTCAAGAAGACAATTGAATTGTGAAGCTACACCATCTTCTAATGTTGGAGTCATATCGTCCGCTACACCATCTTCCAATGTTGAAGTCATATCGTCCTCTCATGTTAAAGAGACACCGATTTGTAGATCTGATGATATACACACTCCATCATGTCATGTTGAAGGCGCAACATCAACACATCAAGTATGTGATATTCCATCTTTTGCATCTTATTGCCAAGGCACATCATCTTCAGTTCAAGGTACGCAATACACTCAACCTTATGTTGATGTTCAAAATGTTGAGAGAATTGAAGAGATTATAACACCTTCTAGAATTCATTTTAGAAGACCAAAATATTTGATTGATATTGATAGTAACATTTTGAAATCAATGCTTGACAAGATTAGCAAGTGTACTTGTCAAAGAAAAGTTAATTGTATGTGGAGATTATTTTTTGATGAATTAAATATTATAGGTCAATGCCAATTATTTTTTGAAATGATGATGAATTTAAAATTTAGGCCTATCATGAAGATTCTTGGGCTAAGAACGATGGATGATTCAAATGAAAAAAACATTGTAAAGAATCTAATGAATGCTTATGAAAAAGTGGGTTCTAAATCACGCACCAAAGATAGTAATATCGCATGACGAGTACTTACATCGACAATAGTAAGTAGCCAAATGAAGAAAGCTCGACTCATGAGAAAGACAAGCAAAACATTAAAAATTGGTAGAGGTACTCTAAGGAGAGCCATGCTAAGGCGTGAGAGATTGGAAGATCCAACAAAAAATGAGTTATGGACATTTAGCGGTAGACTACCATGAAAGGATAAAGAAATTAGTGAAGCCTTGAAATCATTGATCGAAGATTTTTGGAAAAATAACACAAGTGTTTCCCCTAATCAAAGAGATGTTGTAAGAAGGAGGATTGGTAGCCAAAATCGTGAGCCACATGCAAAACATTTTTTGGACACAACTCAGACACAATTTTTTGCAAAATTTATTGGTATGTATCCTCAAATTTGAATAAGTCAAAGATTTTTTGAGATGGGTAAACCTTTTTATGTGAAGATAAATCACACACACACAACTTGTTGTTGTAGGATACATATTGAATTTTCTAACCATTTTGATGTTTTTAGGCATATATGCATAATTTTGCATTCTCAATTTGTTTTGCAGGATTGTGACATAAATGAGCCACCAAGATCTTCAAGGGAATTCATATCCAACATTTTATGTGAAATAAGGGACGGCCAACAATTTTAGAAGACATCATGCTTGGATGGCACGTGCTTATTTTGTGGTTCTTTGCAACTTTTATCAACTTGTCAACATATGGATAGTACACATGCAATTGGAAATGAAATAGTAGATTATGGAAAATTTAAGACAGTGACATATGCTCTAAAAGATGAGAAACATGGTAAAAGATGTGATTTAGTCATTGAAAAGATTCCAGTGTATGAGTTCATGAATATTTTTTTGAAAACATTATTTAGGAGTATGCAAGGCATACCCATAGAGCTCGATGGCTAGATTTGCAATTCAAGTTGTGCAAGGATACGTTTCCACTGGATACCATTGTTTCGATTGTAGATTTTGTAGAGAACTACACACTACAACCACAAAATGAGGTGCAAGAAAAGTATTATATATCTCAACAGGTTTCCACATTTGTTCACATAACATACATGCATTCACCTACAAGTACAGAGGATGACAGGAAGATTTTGAGGGAGTACCATTTTTACATCAGTGATGATCGATCACATTCTACGGAGTTTGTACAAGGTTGTTTTCAACTATTTTATGGAGATTTGGCTAACAGGGGCATCACATATCATCAGCACATTATTTGGTCAGACAATTGTGCATCTCAATTCAAGAATGCACGGATGTTCTATTGGTTGAGCAGGATGCACAAGTTGTGTAGAATTCAATACATGTGGAATTTCATAGAGGTTGGTTATGGAAAGGGAGAGCACGATGGTGCAGGCGCATGCATCAAAAGAGCCTTAGCTCGTGAAGAACTAAAGTACAAAGATGGAGCAATATTGACAGATGCAAAATCCATCGTCTAGTGGTGTAACACTACAATGGGTCCAGGTAAGGAAGGTGAGTCTATGGTTCGTAGATTTTTTTGGTTGATAGATAATACTAACATTGCACCATATCAGGATTGTTGCACACTAACAAGATCCAGTGAGTTGCACTCTTTTAGAAGCTCTGATGTAGGTTCATGGAGTATCCACACATGAAAAATGGCATGCTATTGTCCATCATGTGCAGAGGAAAATTGGGATGACTGTGAGTCTACTGAATGGGTGGACAAATGGGATATACGGGTTTTGGACCCAATTGACACCTATCGTCTCCCACAAGCACTAGAAATGGTACAGATGGAATCATCTATTGACTTTGATCACTTATCTGATCTAGTGCAACCTGGTAATATATATATTTATATATCTTTGTAATTTCAATATGTAACTTTATAACTTTTACGCAAGTATTTTCTGAATTGATGACCGCATTTTGTACATTTGTCACTGTAGGCCATGTTTTTGCTATTATTGCACTTGAAGAAAATGAAGAAGGGAAAGATTATTATTTTTATTGTTGTGTTCAAGCCAAACAAAAATTGGATCACTCGATTATAGATGGTGAAGATTTAGAGTACCATGTCGGTGCGGTGGTTGTAACCGGCACATGGCTTAGACGATATTCTATGAAGAACCCTCACTTGTGGTTATTCGAGGATTGGAAAACAGAGAGGAAGATTCTTTATTATTCAAATATTGTTGTCGCATCAAATGTCCACTTGATAAAATATGGTGGAAAACCACATAATAAGAATCTTTGGAGAGTTCGTGAGTCAGACCACGAGGCAATACTTGAGACATTAAAATGTCGAGCAGATCCAGTTGGCTCATTAGATTGAATAAAGAGAGAGGGAGAGAGAGAGAAAGTGATCAACTGGATCCAAATACATTGTTGCAACCTCTTCCCCAAGACTATCCACATGAATAAGGTGGACCGTATTGTTATGATGCGTAAGTGATGAGATTTAGTTTAAATCATAGATTTTATGTTTTGATGTCTCCAATTTTTTTAAAGCTAGAACTATCTACTCCGTTAGCTCCATGTGGTCGGGTAAACCCTATCCCCAACCTCGTCCTATCCCCTTCAGTGCTCAAACATTCTCAGGCATGCCAATCCGGAATGTCCCCAAGGGTCACTAAATGCCATAGGGCTGCGATCTTTGACGGGGCATATCTCAGAGCTCATGCGAGGTATGGATGTGATTCTAGTTCCTACAGGACTGTGTTGCAAAGAGCTACAATAAACTCTCTCACTTTTTGGAGATCACACTCCATTTTTGTTTTACAACACCATCTCGGGTGATGCTAAAACTTGCAGTGTGGGCCAGTTCAAAGTTGCCAACTGCCAAATCTCTCTCACCTTTCGTTGTGGGATCAAACTGTCTGCTCCGTTAGCTCCGGGTGGCTGGGTAAACCCTATCCCCAACCTTGTCCTATCCCCTTCAGTGCTCAAATGTTCTCAAGCATGCCAATCCGAAATGTCCCCAAGGGTCACTAAATGCCATAGGGCTGCGATCTTTGACGGGACATATCTCGGAGCTCGTGCAAGGTATGGATGGGATTCTAGTTCTTATAGGATTTTGTTGTGGAGACCTACAATAAACTCTCTCACTTTTTGGAGATCACATTCTATTTTCATTTTACAATGCCATCTCGGGTGATGCTGAAACTTGTAGTGTTGGCCAGTACAAAGTTGCCAACTGCCAAATCTCTCTCATCTTTCTTTGTGGGATCAAACTGTCTCCTCCATTAGCTCTGGGTGGCTAGGTAAACCTTATCCCCAACCTCTTCTTGTCCCCTTCAGTGCTTGAACATTCTCAGGCACGCTGAACCAAAATGTCCCTAAGGGTCATTAAATGCCACAGGGCTGCGATCTTTGACGGGGCATATCTCAAAGCTCGTGTGAGGTATGGATGCAATTCTAGTTCCTACAAGACCATGTTGCAGAGACCTACAATAACCTCTCTCACTTTTTGGATATCACACTCCATTTTTGTTTTACAACGCCATCTCAGGTGATGCTGAAACTTGCAGTGTGGGCCAGTACAAAGTTGCCAACTGCCAAATCTCTCTCACCTTTCATTGTGGGATCGAACTGTCTGATCCGTTAGCTCCGAGTGGCTGGGTAAAACCTATCCCCAACCTCATCCTATCCCCTTTGGTGCTTGAACGTTCTTAGGCACACCAATCCAGAATGTCCCCAAGGGTCACTAAATGCCATAGGGCTGCGATCTTTGACGAGACATATCTCTGAGCTCATGCAAGGTATGGATGTGATTCTAGTTCCTATAGGACCGTGTTGTAGAGACCTACAATAACCTCTCTCACTTTTTGGAGATCACATTCTGTTTTCATTTTACAACACCATCTCGGGTGATGCTCAAACTTGTAGTGTTGGCCAGTACAAAGTTGCCAACTACCAAATCTCTCTCATCTTTCGTCATGGGATCAAGCTGTCTGCTCCATTAGCTCTAAGTGGCCAGGTAAAACCTATCCCCAACCTTTTCTTGTCCCCTTCAATGCTTGAATGTTCTCAGGCACGCCGAACTAGAATGTCCCTAAGGGTCACTAAATGCCATAGGGCTGCGATCTTTGACGGGGCATATCTCAAAGCTCATGCAAGATATGGATGAGATTCCAATTCCTACAGGACTATTTTATAGAGACCTACAATAACCTCTCTCACTTTTTGGAGATCACATTCTGTTTTCATTCTACAATGCCATCTCGGGTGATGCTGAAACTTGTAGTGTTGGCCAATACAAAGTTGCCAACTGCCAAATCTCTCTCATCTTTCGTCATGGGATCAAACTGTCTGCTCCATTAGCTCCAGGTGGCTGGATAAAACCTATCCCCAACCTTGTCTTGTCCCCTTCAATGCTTATATGTTCTCAGGCACGCCAAACCAGAATGTTTCTAAGGGTCACTAAATGCCATAGGGCTGCGGTCTTTGATGGGGCATATCTTGAAGCTCGTGCAAGATATGGATGAGATTCCAATTCCTATAGGACTATGTTGCAGAGACCTACAATAACCTCTCTCACTTTTTGGAGATCACATTCCATTTTCATTCTGCAATGCCATCTCGGGTGATGCTGAAACTTCTAGTGTTGGCTAGTACAAAGTTGCCAACTGCCAAATCTCTCTCATCTTTCGTCATGGGATCAAATTGTCTACTCCATTAGCTCTGGGTGGCTAGGTAAAACCTATCCCTAACCTTGTCTTTTTCCCTTCAATGCTTGAATGTTCTCAGGCATGCCGAACCAGAATGTCCCTAAGGGTCACTAAATGCCACAGGGCTGCGATCTTTGACCGGGTATATCTCGGAGCTCATGCAAGATATGGATGAGATTCCAATTCTTATAGGACTGTGTTGCAGAGACATACAATAACCTCTCTCACTTTTTGGAGATCACATTCCGTTTTCATTCTACAATGCCATCTCGGGTGATGCTGAAACTTGTAGTGTTGGCCAGTACAAAGTTGCCAACTGCCAAATCTCTCTCATCTTTTGTCGTGGGATCAAACTGTTTGCTCCATTAGCTCTGAGTGGCTGAGTAAACCTTATCCCCAACCTCTTCCTATCCCCTTCAGTGCTCGAAAGTTCTCAGGCACGCTGAACCAGAATGTCCCTAAGGGTCACTAAATGCCACAGGGTTGTGATCTTTGACGAGGCATATCTCGGAGCTTGTGTGAGGTATGGATGTGATTCTAGTTCCTACAAGACCATGTTGCGGAGACCTACAATAACCTTTCTCACTTTTTGGAGATCACACTTCACTTTTTTTTTACAATGCCATCTCGGGTGATGCTGAAACTTGTAGTGTGGGCCAGTACAAATTTGCCAACTACCAAATCTCTCTCATCTTTCATCGTGGGATCGAACTGTCTGCTCCGTTAGCTCTGAGTGGTCAGGTAAACCCTATCCCCAACCTCATCCTATCCCCTTTAGTGCTCAAACGTTCTTAGGCACGCCAATCCAGAATGTCCCCAAGGGTCACTAAATGCCATAGGGCTGTGATCTTTGATGGGGCATATCTCGGAGCTTGTGCGAGGTATGGATGCGATTCTAGTTCCTACAAGACCATGTTACAAAGACCTACAATAACCTCTCTCACTTTTTGGAGATCACATTCTATTTTCATTTTACAACACCATCTCAGGTGATGCTAAAACTTGTAGTGTTGGCCAGTACAAAGTTGCCAACTGCCAAATCTCTCTCATCTTTCATCGTGGGATCAAACTGTCTGCTCCATTAGCTCTGGGTGGCCGGGTAAACCCTATCCCCAACCATTTCTTGTTTCCTTCAATGATTGAATGTTCTCAGGCACGCCGAACAAGAATGTCCCTAAGGGTCACTAAATGCCACAGGGTTGCAATCTTTGACGGGGCATATCTCAGAGCTCGTGTAAGATATGGATGAGATTCTAATTCCTACAGGACTGTGTTGCAGAGACCTACAATAACCTCTCTCACTTTTTGGAGATCACATTCCATTTTCATTCTACAATGCCATCTCGGGTGATGCTGAAACTTGTAGTGTTGGCCAGTACAAAGTTGCCAACTGCCAAATCTCTCTCATCTTTCGTCATGGGATCAAACTGTCTGCTCCATTAGCTCTGGGTGGCTGGGTAAACATTATCCCCAACCTCTTCCTATCCCCTTTAGTGCTCAAACGTTCTTAGTCACGCTGAACCAGAATGTCCCTAAGGGTCACTAAATGCCATAGGGCTGTGATCTTTGACGGGGCATATCTATGGGCTGTCAATACTTCGACTATACTTTAAGTCAACGATTATCAATATGTGAAAAAATGGAACTCGTTGTATTTTGAAGTACTGAGAAGATGGCCTTCCCCTTCCCCAGGAGTTTCAGAAATGGGAGACATCAGGTAAGAGAGTGAAAATGTTACTATCACTTAAACGCACATGATGCAATTGGAAATGAAAAATTTGATGGTAATCATTTTGGGATAAGGGAGAGACTAGGGATGATCATTGTTACTATCTATTTAGTAGTGGAATTTTGTTTTCTCTTGAATTTGGTGGTGGGGGATCAGTGGTAAGACTCCTTGGATATTCCTTCTTATGATGTTAGTGACAAGTGTTGCTCTTTGAAAACACTTGTACAATCTTTTTTAAATTATTAGATAAAAACAGAGAATTGTAAGTATTAAACATGATTAGCCTTTAGTTCCTAGAAGATCTTTATTTCCCCATCAATGCATTTAGAAAGTTAAGTTTGAAGAAGATCATAAATAGAAAAAATTAGAGAAGCAATTTAAACATTTATATTGATTGGAAACATGTGAGTCTTGAGTTTCCTCTACCTTTTAAAGAACATTCCTTAGCTAGCAGACCTAATTCCACATTCCATAAGACTGTCATTGCGCTAAAGATTTAGGAAACCAACTGCTCTAAGATAAAGCTTTCCGGTCAATAATAATCTAGCCCATTGAGGTGCATAATACTTCTCAATTAAACTTGTGTTAATTTAGTATTAATTTTGTAATTAACTACAATTTCAGTATCTGTGTACAGGGGATGACTGAGAAAACTATTTGAGGTCCAATTTGAAAATATATTTGTAAGGATCTCGACCAAGGTTCACAACTTCGATGATTAATACATTCATTCAGGCCAGAACCTCACTACAAAAAAATAATATATAAAAAAGGTAGTGAATAACGTCATGTCTAGACCCAAATCAACCAATGAAAGTCAAATTAGCATAATGTGGAACAACAATATATGCATTGAGTGGGTTGTCATAAAAAAGCTTCATAATAAAATTCATGTCTAGAATTAAAAGACCTTAAAGAACATTTATGCTTGTAACACAAATGGCCATTCAAAACTGAATATGATTACAATATGTGAAATAGCATTACAAGAACTTGTAATGCTCTTGTGAACATCGTGTTAATTCTTGTAAGAATCCCTAAGATGCTTTTTATACTCAAAATTTTGTTGAAATTGAATTAATTTTTATCCTGTCGGTTAATTGGCTTAGGGTGATATATGCTTCTTGGATGGAATAATGAGTTCATGATTAACTCTGTATTAAGATTCATAGCATCTTCTAGTTATTTGCAAAGGAGATTTATAAATTACTTGCTAATGTCATATGGCTTGCTTGAGAAAGATGTCTGTGTTCTTATTGATGGGTACTAATGACTATCCACATTTAGTTCTTTAATATCCTATTTGACAAGCTTTCCATACACATTTCTTTGCCATACTAAGTATTTTTGAAAACATATTTGAGTAGGACTATAGTAGATACTACCATAAATAGCTTCTTTGCAGTTTTTGAGAAATACTAATAAAGCAATAAAGAACATCTACTAGTTGGTAGACATAATGTAAACTCTCTAGTAATTGAATTTAATTTCATACATGCACATATCTAATTTAATGTCATACACGAACATATCTAATTTAACGTCATACATGAACAAACATATAATATAAAATGATAACCAATAATGTCATATACATTAACAAACACATAATATATTATGATAACCAATAATGTCATATATGAAAAAACATATCATATATTAACCAATAATGTCATACATCAAATATATAATGTCATATGTACATCAAATGTGTATCGAATATGTCTCTCAGATACCTATATATATACTTGGGGAAGGAAACAAGTCTATATATATGTATCAAATATCTCAACTACATGTTTTCCTTCCCACGAGGAGAAGGAAACAAGTCTCTCGACGTCCTCTGCCGTCGTGTGGAGGGAGACAGTGGAGATGACAAGGCCTTCCTGACATGCTCACTTGACCTCTTGTTGAGGCTTTTCTCCAGGTCCAACTAATACAAATAAAGTAGATATGAATCAATATTTATTATACGTTGAAATAAAATATATGTACTCACAAAATCAATTATTTTCTTACCACCAACAAATAGTCACTCTGTAAGTCCACCTCAAATGCTCCTGGATGATCAGGCGTGACAAGACCCTACAACAATTCAATAAATATAATCACTTATAAATAAAATTAGAAATTTTGAGATTAACTATTATAAACAACAACTAAAATGAAGAAAATTCTTTCATACCTCCGTCAATGGCTGTGAGCTAGCCACAGCTGCGGCCACTCCACTATGAACAGACTGTCGCAGATGAGGAGGTGTGTCTGACATCATGAGTGCACGTCATACAATACACATTATATCTAACATGAAACATGGAATAAATATAATCAAATGAATTAAATTAACATGAAACAACTGTACCTGTGTGAAGCTCATATGATGTCTCTGCTCTGCATCTGTGGTAAAGGTTGAGGGTCCTGTGGAGAACTGATGCACATGCATATTTTTTTGGTCAATCCTTACTATGATTATGTAATAAATATATGTATTAATTAAAATGATTAAATTGATACATACCTCAGGACTCGTCGAAGGGACAAAAAATGGGCCTGGAGGATCACTGCTAGGCCCAGGAACACTTTGACCCTAAATTTTGAACAATGTCAATAAATCCTAATTAATTAATCATTCACTATACGTATGAAATGTGATCAAATTAGTAATTTACCTGTGTGTGAATGCCAAATGTCTCATTCAGGAACTGATCAGTGACAAGCCCATCATCTGCACCATCTCTGACATGAGTGCCAAATGTGCATAGGGATCCACATGAAGTGCACATGTGACCACGATGTATAGAAGGCTCCCCCTCAACTAATGGGCTCATGGAATGGATGAGGGTATGTGTCAAAGCATTAATGGTCCCTAGAGTGCTGGCCTCTACATGTTCCTTCACAACTGAAGGAATAATCACATGCTCACGCTGTGGATGGACCATGGGTTCCCTATCTACATTAGGGTCACGACGTGCTTCGGGCCTCTCAAATGATGACCCCCCACCTCTACCCTAGGAGTCTAACATATCAAAATAATTGGGGATCTCCCCAAGGACAAACTCACAATATAATTTCTTCAAAAAATACATGGGGACCTCGTGATTGTTGCAAGGAGGCGCATCAAAAACCATCCACCATCTATCCCAAGAATTATTTCTAATAGCATCGTGTATGCATCAATCGATGGGGAATTGTTTAGTACCCTCTCTAACAGTATTTTTCTCACCGAGTTTTCTAAATAATGCACATATACTACCTTTTGGTATTTCCTTTTTTTTAACATCTTCATATGACAATTTATTTGCATAAAATCTTTTTTGTTCATCCCTCTTAGCCCGCCAAATATCTAACTGACCACTAACTGAGTCTATCTGAGTGTTAATGGATTTGAGGGATGATGCCAATTGAGCCCTCATTGGATTGGTTTGTCTAGATTCTTTCAACCGAGCAATGATTCCTTCTAATTCAGTTTTGCCTCTCTCTATTTCATTTCTTAGATTTTCTTGTGTGCCTGGTGGAGGTCTTGCAATTGGTTCAGGTTGTGAAATTTTTTCTTCTTGAGGAGGGTTTTGGTTTTGGGGTTCTTGAGGGTTTTGATGTTCTTGTGGATTTTTTTGTTGATTATGAACATTTCCTGATAAAAAATCAATTGAAATTCAAAAAAATAAACAAATCTAAATGAAATTTGTAAAAACCCTACAAAAGAATATAAAAAACTTACAAAACAATATGAAAAATATATCAAACAATGCAAAGTTAGGTTTATATCACTTACGGTGTCGTCGTGGGTGCGCTTGTGGTCTTGGATTTCGTCGACGAGGAGGCATTTTGGCAAATGGTGGTGCAAATGTTGAGTCTTCAACTTGCGTATGTGTTGCTCGCTGTAGGAGTAAAAGAAAATGGTAATGAAAATGATGGGCTGCGGGTTTGCAGCCCATCATACATACTTTTTTATTTTTTAGAAAGCGCGTACATACTATAGCACGTACACACTATAGTGCGTGCGCGCTACAACGCGGACACACTATTTAAAATAGGAAAAAAAAAAATTGTTGTCACCTTTTTGGCACCACAACTCGGTGCATATGCCCCAAAAAATCTTGCAAAGATAAAAATATAATGCTTGAGCTCTCAAGTTGAAATCCCTTCTTAGCAATGGCTCTAGGGTATTGGCTGTAATCATAGGCAAAGTGCCAATTTTAGCAACATGATCTTGCAATGGCCTTGTTCTTAGGTAAATCCATTGTGCATCATACCTTCCTTGAAGGTCATCCATGTCAATACTTTCATGCACAACATGGTTAAGATTGAGGTTGAAAACCTCACTAATTAATTAAGGAAAAACCCTAAAAAGATTCATTCCAACATGGTTCTTTACCCACCCTATAATTGGATCATATTTCTTGGCCAAATCCATCAACAAATCACTATCAAAGAAAATTGTGGGGACTATTAATTTACCAATGTCAAACTCCCATAGATTGCTCATAGGAGTGTCTAGTTTTTGCCCTAAAAACCATTTCTTAAACAACTCTAGAACCCCCATGGAAACCTGGGCATCTCTTATCCAATTTTCTCTATCATAAAAACCTTCTACTATAGCTACTCTCCGGTGTTTTGGAATGAGTTCCCTCCCCTTAGTTATTTAATGTACCCATAAGGGGAATTGTTCAATAAAATCATCGTGCATCAAATGTTTCAAATAATCCGTTTGTCCAGTGAACTCTTTTTAGGGAGGTATTTTGAATAAAACCTTAGAAATTTTATAACAGAAGATACTTGAATTTTTTAAAGAGTCACAAAGTACTTACCCACTAGAATTTTCACTTCTACGCTATGCGATTTCTTCTACAATTTTACTGGATCACTTGATAAAAATTTTATGCCCTAGCTCTAAAATCTTGTATGCCCTGATATTCTTTTTGCACTTTGGTGATTCAGTAATGGTGAGATTGTGAGTTCTTTTCATGCATTGAAATCGCACGAATGAAATTTGAGCCTTATTTACTCTTAGTAATTGTTACCTCCAAATTGCAACCGAATTTGAATCTTATCTGTAGATTTTCACTAGATTGGATAGCTTTGATTTAAAAGGCAAAAAGCTTTATGGCTTTAAAAACAAGGTCATGTGTCACAATACTACTTGCTTGCATTTCTTAAATTTCTTGCACCTTAGAATTGCAGGGAAGCACTGCTCATTGATCAAGACAAGATCAATGATCATACCAATTCATATTTGAACAAAGTCCAGTAAGCTATACTGACCAATAGGAAGCCTTTATATGAGTTTGCACCTTTTGACAACTTCCACGCTAGTGGGTCCCATATCTTCTTCTGAGTGAGTAGTCATTCTTTCCATGTGTCAAGCTGGCACATTCCCGCTTTCCTTATTGAATGAGCATCTCAATATTGTAGGATTATGCTAGCCGTTGATCTTCAAAAGATCAATGGTGACACTACTTATATCCTTTAATCCTTTCAAGTTGGGAATAATGATGTCACCATGGACACGTGTTTGCATGGCACATACCCACTTTATTTAAACTTCATTCAAGTTATTTATGCGAGAAAGTGCCCTTCGTTGATTAAGACAAGATCAACGGTGTTAAAATTTTTTGCCCTTTATGATCAATCATCCATTTGGACCAATGAAACAACTCTGCTCAACCCTCGTGCTTTGACCCACCTGACTACTGCATTAATTTTTGAGGCTTTCCATGCCCATAGCATAAGTACTTCCAACTAAACACAAGTGACAGACAACATGGCATGACTCAACATTCTTCCATAATTTGGCCCCATTATGACATGCATCACAAAGGTGCATACCCACATTCATTATTTGACTAGTAGCTTCAAAATGTAAGATTGCACTAACCCTTGATCTTTGAAAGGTCTATGGCTGATAAGGCTTCACTTCCATTTGGTAGACAATCTTCATCAGTGGCACATTTGGTAGTACATATCAGCAATCATTTTACAATGTGGCACCCCACAGCATACAGTTAGCGATTCTCGACCCCACCTTGCCATATGTCAAAAAATTTCTTTCCCACATTATTTATCTCTCATGTAGCTTCAAAATGTGGGCATGCACTAGCCTTTGATCTTTGACATATCAATAGTTATATAATTAGGTTTTTTAAAATACTATGTTGGCTAAAGTGATGAATAAAATATTTCCATCCATTCCAACTCATCTGATACTTGCCATGGAAGACATCTCAACATCATCCTTGGGAACGATGAACCCATCTTGTCAGACTATGCCACTTGTCCCATTGATTGTTCCCTGCATTATTTATTTCATGAGCATCTCCTTCTTGTGGGAAAGTGCTAGCCCTTGATTCTTGCAAGATTGATAATCAGAAATGCTAAACTATAAAATAATACCTTCATTAAAGAATGAGCCAATGATATTGCAAGAATTTCAAAACGTATACAAGAGCACTAAAAAATTTGTAAAAAGATCTTACTAACTCTAAAAACCACAAACCTTTTGTGGCACACTAAAGTTGAAATGTCAGGAAGGGCTATATGTCATCATAGCACATGTCTACATTGTCTAAAAACCTTGCATCTCGAAATTGCCGGAATGCAATACCCATTGATCTGAACTAGATCAATGATTATAAAAACTTTGTATTATTAGAGGTATTTCTTAATAGAATGATTAAGCAATTTGTAAGCCAAGCATAGCCATGTAAGGTTTAAACAAAATTATAATGAATTCATGCTTGCGCAAGTCATTCCTTGGGGTAAAAGTAATATACCTTAAGAGCACATTTAAAAAAAATAAATATATTTTCAAAGGTTTTCAAGGCTAAGGTAAAATTCAAAAAGGCATTTAGGGTTTTTCAACTAATTTCTCTGATGACCAATTTTAAGAAACTAATTAAATTTCAACAACACAGAGACTAGGCTATAAAATAGGGAAATCTAACCATTTGAAAAATACAAGGAACAAAACCCTAATTTGCAAGACAAAGACTCAAATGATTTTTCACTAAAAATTTCCCAAAGTTTCTACATTGTGAAAAATCAAACCAACACATGTCATCTCTTTTATGCTTGCAAGTTAATCACTATGAATGTTTAAGATTAGTGAAAAGTAAATTAGACTACTTTTACCAAGTTACATCATTTTCTATGTGTTTCATGAATATCAATAGCAATTAGTTTTATTGTTAACATCCAAAGGATCTAAAATATTTTTTTGGTAATTGATTCAACCCCCCTCTCAGTTACTCCATCTATATTTCCAAAAATTGGTATCAAAGCTTTTGGTTCTTTTAGGAAAGGTTTCAAGGACCTAAGTTATAGATCAGGATGTCTTACAAGAGAGAAATTCCAAAGCTTAATAGATACAACTTTTTAGCATGGCAGGGACACATGAGACTTCATCTAGATTCCATTGGTGATTCAAGATTGAAATACCTTGATGAAGAATACACAACTCCTACTAGTACATTATCTATTGGAGATATTGCTAAGAAAAAGAACCATAACACCATGATGATAGATATTGCATCTGCTCTTACCTATGAGGAATTTGATGATATAAAGGACTGCAAAACTACTTTTCAAATGTGGAATAAGCTAAAGGAAATCTATCGTGGTGATAACAATGTGAGGAGATCCAAAGTACAAAGGAGGTGTGAAACAAATCATAAGATAACTTTGGATACCTTAGTAGGAAGATTGACAACCTTTGAGCTAGATAACTTTGACAATTATGTTCCAACTTCCAAGAATACTGAATCTACAGGCTAACCTTTCACTTAAGGAAAAAGGCAAAAAAATAAAGAATATTTAGTCAAAAAGTGATGAAGAATCAGAGGAAATTTCTAATAGTGATCTTGAAGTTATTGAAGCTTTATTTGTAGGGAAGTATTCTAGAGTAGAGGAAAATACAAAGATAAAGTTCCCCTAATCTATTTTTCAAGTGAAGAAATTGGTTTTATTGCTGCTAGGTGCCCAAACAAAGACAAGAAGGATGAGAAGAAAAGTTGCAAGTGGAATGGCAAGAAGGATTTCAAAAATCACAAATCATTCAGGGACAAAGGTAAGGAGACTTTTTTTATGGCTAAGGATTCAGAAAATAGTGAAGATGAATTTGATGATGAAAAAGATAAGATGGCACTTATCTCTCATGTGAGAAAAAATGATACAAGGATCATAGATAGTGGATTTTCACATCATATGACTGGTGATAAAAAAAAATTTGAACACTTTGAAGACTATGATGGTGGTAGTGTAAGGTTTGTAAACAATGAACCTTGTTACATAAAAGGGAGAGGCCAAATCTCATTAACCAAAGAACTTGTATGTGACAATGCCTATTGGGTTAAAGGACTAAAATATAATCTACTAAGTGTGGCACAACTAATCAACATTGGATTCAAGGTAGAATTCACGCATGGAAAGGCAAGACTATTGAATGACAAAGGAAAATAAATTGGATCAGGCAAACAAAAAAAAGGTAGCCTGTTTTACCTTGATCTTGGTGATTGCTCATATTTTATTGCTCAAGTTGAAGAAAGTTAGTTATGAAATAGAAGGTTATGCCAAGTAAATTTTGATAACATGGTGAAAATAAGAAAATTCAGCAAAGTAGGAGGCATTCATAGTTTGAAGAAACCAGATGTTGGACTATACAAGGACTATCAAATTGGTAAAATGGGAAAGACTAGTTTAAAAAGAAAAAGCTATCACTCTAAAGATATCTTGGAAATTGTGCATATATATATTTGTGTGGAACTATTGGAATAGGAAGCTATAGTGGAGAAAAATTCTTTATTCTTTTTGTTGATGACTACTCTAGAATGATGACTATTATGTATCTTAGAGAGAAGTTAGAAGCATTTGAGAAATTCAAATGGTATTTAGCAAGAATAGAGAAAGAAACAGGGAAAAGATTGAAATGCTTAAGATCAAACAAAGGTGGTGAATTCATCTCCAATGAATTCAACAATTTTTGCATTGAAAGAGGAATCAAAAGATGGGTATCAACCCCTGGAACTCCTAAGAAGAATGGTATAGCTGAAAGGAGAAACAGATCCATCATGGATTGTGCAAGGACTCTAATGATTGAAAGGAATATTGATATCAAATACCGAAAGGAGGCTATCAATACTACAATTATGAGTATTTTTGAAGGACTCATACAAAACTCCTTATGAATTATGGTATGGCTATAAACCTAATGCAAGCTATGTTAAAGTATTTAAAAGTAAATGTTATATCTTGAAAGAATCTAGAAAAGGCAAGTTTGATGTGAAAGGTGATGAAGGTATATTTTTAGGATATTCTTGTAGAAGTAATACACATAGGTGTTTGAATTTTTCTACTCATAAAATCATAGAAAGTGCACATGTGAGAATTGATGAGCTTGTAAAAATGATTAAAGAATAAAGAAAAAATGAATGAGAAGATTATAGGAGATTCATTTACATCGAGCTTGATACATTGCTAGACACATCTGTCAATAAGGAGAGCTCTACTCCTAAGTCTTCCTCTGTTACCAAGTTGCAACAAGTTCAAACTTAGTCAAAAGGACCCAAGTCACATTCTAAAGCTACCGAGCTCATGCTTTACCAAGTCTACGCAAATAGAACCAGAAGTTAAAGTTGAAGAGGATGACAATGCAATTTATTCAAAAGGCAAGGAACCTATATTAGCCAAGTATGTCAAGAGGCATCATGCACCAAATTAGATTATTGGAGATAAATTAGAAGGTACTATGACTAGAAATAAGCTAAAAGGTACATGTTTACTTGCTGATTTAAGATGCATTGGAAAAGTATAGTTGGATTGAGGCTATGAATGAAGAAATTGAACAAATAGAGAAGAACAAAACCTAGATTATTGTACCTAGGCCTAAAGATAAAAATGTGATTGGAAAAAAATAGGTATTTAGGAATAAGTTGAATGAAGATGGTAAGGTATCAAGAAACAAAGCTAGATTGGTGTGTAAAGGCTACTCTCAAGAAGAAGGTATTGATTATGGTGAAACTTTTTCTCCTGTTGCAAGATTGGAAGGTGTCAGGACCTTACTTGCATATGAAACACATAAAGGATTTATGGTATATCAAATGGATGTTAAATCTACATTTCTCAATGGTATTCTTGATGAAGAAGTTCATATTGAATAACTAGAAGGTTTTATTGATCCAGACAAAAGGGACATGGTCTACAAATTACACAAAGTATTGTATGGTCTAAAATAAGCTCCTACAACATGGTATGAGAGGTTGCACAACTACCTTATATAGATTGGTTTCTAAAGAACTAATGATAATAGTAGTTTGTATATCAAGGAAGGATCAGATACCAAGATTGTATTGGTAGAAATATTTTTGGATGATACTTTATTTACAGGGAATGATGCTCTCTTCAAAGAATTTTCAAAGCAAATGAATAGAGAATTTGAAATGTCTATGTTTGGTGAGATTAAGTTCTTTGTTGGACTTTAGATACAATAGAGAAGGAATGGTATCTACATCACTTAGTCTAAGTATAACAAGGAGATACTGAAGAAATTTGGTATGGAACATTTGAAACCAATTGGAACCCCCATGTGTACTAGACTAAAGCTTACCAAAGATGATGATTCAAATGAGGTAGATCAGACCTTATATAGATTAATGATTAGAAAACTATAGTATGTAGTTCATACAAGGCCTAATATTGCTTTAGCTATTGGTATAGTGGCAAGATTCTTAGAAAAACCCAGAGAAAATCATATGATAGCAATGAAAAGAATCTTGAGATATTTGAAAGGTATTGATGACTATGGCTTATGGTATAAACTTATAGAAAATTTGGACCTAAAAGTATTTACTGATGCTGATTAGGTAGAAAATATTGATGACAAAAAAAGAACAAGTGGTGGAGCATTGTTTCTTGGTAAAATATTGGTATCTTGGACAATTAAAAAGAAAAATTGCACATCCCAATCTATAGCAAAAGCTAAAAATGTTGCAGCAACAAATTGTTCTAATATTCTTTGGTTTGAATAGTTGTTGAAAGGCATGATGATTGAAATCAAAGAACTAGTTGTCATGTTTTGTGATAATACAAGTTTAATTAACATATCAAAGAATCTAGCACTTGATGCATTCAAAACCAAGCATATTGCTATAAAATATCATTTTGTCAAAGAATTCGTATAAGACAAAGAAATCAGATTGGAATATGTCCATACAAAAGAACAAATTGCAAACATATTTACCAAGCCATTACCTAAGGATGCATTCTTGTATCTAAGAGGTAAGTTAGGGGTCATTCCCCTATCTAAAGCTCACTAAATAAATTTTGAGTGATGCATCAACAAGAACCAAGTTGAAGATCTATTAGTTGATGTAACATAATCAAGGGAATATTACATATGAATTAATATTCAAGGTATATTGATACTCATTTGGTATATATTGTCTGTGGCATGTGTTTTCAAAGAGGGAGAGTTTACTATCATATCTTTTTGAAATTTGTTTTGAAAGAAGAAGAAGTTTTTTTATGTAATTCCTTCATAGGGGGAGATTACTGCATAAAAGAGAAGATTGTGGTATAAAATCTAAGAGGGAGAAAATTTCTATCATAGAAAGTCTTATTTTCAAATTTCATTATGCTATGACATGTTGTGTTTCCATCAATGCCAAAGAGGGAGATTGTCAGATACAATTGTATAATTATGCGTTGTCTTTGATGTTACAGAAATGTCATATCAGTTCTTAGTCTATGCTTACCAAGCTCACTTGGTTAGACGGACAACTTTTCTTATCTATAGAACATTCTTGGAAATTAATCTGCGAAGATGGTGTCTACATTGCTCACTCAAGTGTTGAAAGAAACTATGGCAGGAAGTAGTGTTAACCAAGTTATCATGGTTAACAAAGAAAATTTGGTCAGAGATAGTGTTCACCAAGTTCACTCAGTTTCCAAAGGATTTTGTAAGTTTGTAGTGTTAACCAAGCTTCTAATATTTAATAGAGGGAATCATGTTAGGACCAGTGTTTATCGAGTTGGTTTGGCTATCAAAGAATTCTGTTGGTTTGGATATGAAGTTTAATTATTTCAAGTATTTTTTTCTAGTTGACTATAGTAATGATTGTTGGTCATTATAACTTGTAATCAAGTCGACTTGATAATCTAGATGGTATAAATATAAGGTCAAGTGGAAACTCTAGTGAATGAGTATGCAAGTGTATTGATTGATTAAGAAGGAAAGTGTGAGCAAAATTGAAGGATGGTCAGATATCCTTGTGGAGTAGCAAAGTAACATTTGATAAGGAAGGATCTAGTATGAAGCAAAACAAAGATCTATAATCAACAATTTAGTTGCATCTCAATCAAGTCATTTCATTTTTACTTTCTTACCATTGTAGCAGTGATCCAATATCTCTTAACAGAGTTGGTTTAATAGCCAGTTGTAAATTCTCTAACAAGGTGATAGTTTTATGAATTTTTTTAAGACCTCTTGCAAGGCCATTGCTAACAGAGTGATTAAATCGTCTAACAAGGTCACACCTTACAATGTATTTTGTAACCTTTAACCAGGTTGGCTCCTAATAAGGCTCACTTCAGAAGAGTAAAAACAATAACTCATTACATTGGTGGTTTTTCCCATATTGGGTTTCCATGTTAAATCTTGGTGTCTAATGTGTTCATGTTATTTCATACATGCTTGCAAGTTAATCACTGTGAATGTATAAGATTAGTTAAAAGTAAATCACACTACTTTTACGGTGTTACAACATTTTTTATTCATTTATCAAATATTAGCAGCAATCAATTTTATTGTTAACATCCAAGGGATCTAAAATATTTTTGTGGTAACTGATTCACCCCCCTCTTAGTTACTCCATCAATATTTCCAACACAAACACCAACACATATTTATCTTAGTGGAGTATCCCAAGAAGAAAGCCTTATCACTTTTTGGTTTAAACTTCACTTGATATTTGTCTTGTTAGATGTAGCACTTCCTTCCAAACACTTTGAATTAACTCATGAATGGTGAGTACTTGAATTATATTTAACAGGTAGTTTTCTTAGCACCCTTCTTTACCCATACCTTCTTCAAGGTGTACCTTGTATTGATTATAACCTCTCTCTAGTAAACTTGTGTGTTTGTTTTGTTAATTATTATTGTTCTAGCATAGTCAATGATCATTTTTTTGCTTCTTTCTATGTCACTATTCTACTAAGGCATCATTGTAGTTGACATTGTCATCTTGATACCTTGTTCTTCATAGTATATCTCAAAATCTTATAAGGTGAAATCACCTCCCTACTCTAATCTCAGATACTTTAGTGCCTTACTAGTCTCCCTTTGTACCTTTTCCTTGTAAGCCATAAAAATGTGAAAAGCTTCTAACTTTTCTTTTAATTAGATAATCCATGTCATTGTAGAGAAATCATTAAGAAAAAACATAAAATATCTATCACCAAATATACTCTTGGTCCTCACAGGACCATATAGTTTAGTGTACTAACTCTAAGCTATGTTCATAAGTAAATATGTTCTATATAAGATAGAATGTGCCAACATATTTAGTTGACAATATTTACATATTACATTGTTAGGTATAGTAATAGGAGTAAAACCTCTTACACATTGCTTCTTTCCTACTTTAACAATGCTTTCAAAATTTACATGACATAACCTTTTGTGCCATAACCTACTATTATCATTCTCAAATACTAAGAATTTATTTTCATAAATATTAAGGTAGAAGAGACTACCTTTTTTTTTTTGTTCCTTAGCTAGTAGTCTACAAATCTTGTCAAAGATTTTACAAGACCCTTTGTTAAATTTCAGCTTATAACCTTTATCCATTAATTGAGCTACACTCACAAAGTTCCATCTACTAGATATACATCATCTCAGTTGGTGGATATATTTAGGGCTACAATACCATCACCTATTACCACACATGGTTAGTTATATCCAAACTTCATCATTCTTCCATCGTAGGCCTCAACCTTGTGGAATTTTATCTAGTTACTAGACATGTAGTGATAAATTATTATTGATTATCCAATTTTTTTCTACTAGTGTTTATTATTAGAGCTCTCTCCAACCTTTCTTCTTTTACAAAAATAAAGGATATTTATTCCTCATCTTCATTGTCTGAATTGGTTGACTCTTCATGAGTCACCCCTTCCTCATCAATAGAAGCACTTCCTCTCCTTTGCTTTGAAGATTGTTCATCTTTTTTGTTTGCCTTCTTAATTATCTCTAGAAACCTAGCAACATAATTTCCTACATTTTTATAGTCAAGTTAATTGAAGGGAAGCTTAACTTTTTACTTCCCTTTTCCTCTCATCATTTTCTTTGCAAATATAGCCTCTAACACTTCTTGTTCAACTTCTTCAACCTAGAGGCTCTCTAGGTCTCTTTTTTCTTTTTAGTTTCTTTCTTTTTTCCTTCCTCTCTAAGGTGCAATAGGTACAACAAAATCTTTGAGTGAAACTACACCCTATGGTTGACAATAGTGTAATTTTCTCATCTTGAACATAGTGAACATTCCTATCAGGGAATCAAGATATATCTCCATTTTCTCTATCAACTTGAGTTCTTGAATGGATAAGACCCTTATGGAATACTCAGGTAGCAAGGTTATCATTATCTTTTTCACCACATCATCTTCATGTAGTGTGCCCCCAAAAAATATAATGAATAGCATCACATCCTTTACCATTTTGCACATGTTCTAATATCTTCTCTTTGTTGCATTCTCATCTCATCATACTTCCCTCTTAGGCTACCAACCTTATCCTTTTGAATGTTCTTCTCACTACCAAAAATGATATTAATATATTCACATGTCTTATATGCTATCTCTAGCTCACCTACAACCCTATATTCTACATTGGATAAAGTGCTAACTAGGTCATCCATTGTACAACCATTTTAGTCTCTTTGTCCTTTAACTAGTCTATACTAAGTGGGGAAAAAAGTACCACATATTTGTTCTCATTCCACTCTAGTATACATCCCTAAGAGTTCTTAGATTCATCCTCATTTTTCTACACAATGAGTTTTAGTTTTCTTTTGAGAACTTGAGAGCTTCTCACATTATCATCTTGATCTTTCTCCTCAAGATGTTAAACTCATTTCTTTTGAAAATAATGCTCTGATACCAATTGTTGGTCCAAACACATTGGAAGATACTAGGGGGGTGGTGATATTGAGATTATTTGAAAATTTCCACTTTAATTTCTAGGACATCAATATTCTCATTACTTTAAAGATAGAGAACTCAATTGATTAGGATTAAGAACAATAATAGAGATAAAACAACAGTACACAAATCAATATTTATCTCATTTAATCCCAATTAAGGTAAAAAACATAGTGAATTGGATGATCCTCACAAATTTTACACTCTCTTTAAGTGCTCCCAATCAAGAGATTATCTATATTAGAAGTTTACAAGGATATTGTGAGGTGTCACTCAATTAGGTGATTTGGTATAGACTTGTTATATTATTTCCTAGTTAAGAGTAGCATGGTTAAAGTACACAATAACACAAACTAATGTCCATAAAACTTATTAAATTTCTCTTTTAATGGGACTTGTTATTTTGGTGATTATAAGACAACAAGAATATTGGTCCAAATAATATAAATTCTACACTTAGCTTAATATAGATCACCTTGATGTTCTCTTGACCTTTACTATGTCTTTCTCTTCCATCTCTCTTAATGCTTAATATAGATCACCTTGATGTTCTCTTGACCTCTACTATGTCTTTCTCTTCCATCTCTCTTAACTCTATAACTTAGATAAAACTTCTTGGTGCTCAACTCTATTAGCTTTAGTACTCTCTATCAATGTGTTGTTTATCCCTACTAGCATAACACCAACAAAAACATTTACACTTGGCTCTTTTTATTCCTTTCTCATCTTTACTCTCCTTGAGGTTACAAATGACTCAAATCTATGGCTTCATTCTATAATGCTTTTTAACCTAACCTTTTCCTTGAAACATCAATCTATTTATAATAATCACATGCTCTTATCACAACCCTCATCCATGAATTCAAATTTTGAACTCTCAAGCCTATGTCTAGCTTGTACTCATGTCTCTTTCTAGTATCATTCTTTCCAAATGTACCTTATATGATTAGAAGTCATGAATGCTCTAAGAATTTGATTGATTTCTCTACTGGTCCTTGATATAAATGCACTACTCCTATTAAATGCACTTGTCAGGTGCAATCCAGATGCCTTGTGACATGATAGTCATAGCTTTCTTTCCTTTCTTCATGCATTCTATGGTCTTGTCTCATCCTTTCCTTGCATTAATAGATCATACTGACGTATCTTATTGTTTGATGACTTTTTTGTAGCCTATCATTCACTACCTTGTTTTTTTATAAGTGATTGCTTCTTTTTTCTACCTTGGCTCAACTCATTCTTCTCACTTCTTCATTTACTCCTATGAATTTTAATCACACATGTGTGGTTCTCATGCTTCATTGATCATACCTCTATACTAGTCAACATTATATCTTAGCCTTTGACATCGGTGACAACCATCACATAATTGGTCACACTAATGCTACTTGTAGTTGGTCCTTTAGACTTTGATATTTATGGAAAACATTTGATCATATATTTTTCCACTGGTTAATATTATTGTGCCATTACTATGCTACTTTTTTCTTTTTAATGGTATTTAATGATAACTCTTTGGGTTTTTCTTTGATTGTACTATAGGCTAGAACCCTATTGATGCTACTTTTTCAAAAACCTTTCATTCAAAGATAACCTAGTAGCAATAATATGTATTATATCTCAATGATTTTATAATATTTATTAAATTATATATGTAATTATTTATTGGACATGCAAATAAAGTAAATGTAAAAATTGGAGCATTGTCACATACATATATAGTGGGTTTTTTTGGAAAAAATATATATTTTCCTATTAGGAAGATACTTTATTCATAGACTCGTCACAATAGATTGATTTCTCTTATGGAAGAATTTATTTTTATTTTTGTTTATAAATGGGTAAATAAGGGAATCACCTATCCAAAAAAAAACTATACATTAGGACATAATATGAAATGGACATAACTTTCAGCATTTTATTATAAAGTGAAGTTTATAGCATAAAAATAAACTAAATAAATGATGCCTTTTTATCCCATGTCTTTCAAAGTAATAAAAATTTCTTTTCTATCAATGAGAAAAACAAAATAAATTTTAAATTAAGATTTTTATGGTTTAAATCAATTTAATCCTCTTGATTCATATGTTATTTAGGTCTTATGAATAATTTATTGTACATCATAACTTGGCCACATTCAAATAAGAATAAGTTCCATGTAAATATGATTTAGTTATCTTAAATCTCAAATTATAAATTCATTGAAAGGGTGATCTAGTATAATATTTATTTTCTCAATTGTATCACGATTTAAATGGTGGATTACAAAAAGAAAAAACAAATCTTAGAACTTTTTTGTTGAATACCTACTATAGCTAGATATGTGTCAGTTGATAGGTATCCAAAATGTGGAAGCTTCAATGAACCTTTTTGATAGTTAATTGAATGTGCTATTAATATGGTGCATTATGTTAACTAAAACTAGCAATTTGAAACCGACTATGAAGAATACAATGTAAATTAGATTAGAGCGTAAATATAGGTTAAATAACAAGGAGAGTGCAAGGGAAAATCAAATGTGCAAAATTATGAGGTGACTATATTAGAATGATAGTGGTAGAGGAGTTGTGGTGCTTGGTTCATATTTAAGACAATGAATACCCAACCATATGATTCTTGCCCATTATCACCATATGGTTCATGCCCATTGAGAGTTGAAAATATCATATGTATGTATGTGAAGGTGCAATGGTGTTGCAAATACTAGATAATATATTGAAGGATATAAAACAAAAAAATAATAATAAAAATTTTCATACTCCTATATATTATTTTTCTATGGGAAACCCCCTTGTTTTTTGTTGTTTTAATATCAAAAGCAATTTACACACTCCTACATAATAATGCTTCAATTTCTCAATAATTATTGCAAAATATAGAAAAAATGGATTTGACAGCTAAAAAAGCTATAAAGAATTGGCAGATGTAAAACAAGATTCCAAAATCTTTTTTTCATCCTCCCTACTCAAGTCCAACTATGTTCTTAGAACAAGAATAGACATCCATTAAAATTAGATGAAGGTTCTGAATTTTGTTAATTCAAGAAGTTAACTTACTTTAAGGTATTACATAATATTTATATTTTGAATTTACTTAAAGTTATTATTAAATCTTATTTTTTTGTTCAATCAATTTTTTAAAATATACTAATTTGTTTGTAGTAATAAAGTTATAATTATATAATTTAATTTCAATATGTTTTTAATCTACAAATTTAAATATTTTGATTTCAATTACAAGTATTTTATTTTGTCAAGAATTATTGTTAGGTGGAGAAAGCATACTTTTCTTAGAGTATAATTTGATTAAAAAAATCATGTTATCAAATTGACAAATAAATAGGTAAAAAACTAAACTTAATGTACTAAAATAATATTAATTTTTTTCTATTTTTTTAATAAATCAAATCTAGGTATCCATTTCTTTTACCAATTTTTTTTTATATATAATCTCAATCAAGCATCAAATTAGAATTTGAGAAGATACCTCTATAGTTGTAAAAGTGGAATGTACTTACATAAATAAGAAGAAATAAAATTTTATTTGGATATACCTTATCATTTGACAAAAAATTAATTAAAAGCTAAACTTAATTGGATATTAAACTGATTCAAAACATAAATAATGAAGTCATGAAATATTTATCAGCTAAATATATTGAAATGCAAGTTAAAATGCATAAATTTATATAATTGTTAAAAGTTTGGTAAGTTTAATTGTATGATTTTATTAAATTACTATTATAAGAAATAAGTAGTTGAAAAGTGGATTTCTTGATAAAATTTTGATTCATCTTAATACAACTATAAAATACAATGAGACTAGGACTTGTATATATTTTTATGTACCACATAAGCTAATAGCAGTGAACTATTTTGTATTGCAAGGATATCTTTTAATAAATAATGAAATAAATTTGTGTATCAATTAGAAAACAAGTAGAAATAATTTTGTGAAAAATATTTAAAATTAGCATTTAAATAGTTCTCAATACTTGTAAAGTCTATCTAATGACTTATAAATCAATAAATTGAATAGTATGTATATACAAAAATAAATGGTATAGTATGTTGAATGGTAAAAATAAAGAAGATTATCAATACAATATTATGTGTCCATTACAATCAACATATTGACTTTATAAATTTATTGTTTCCCAAGGATATCATGAATAGACTTCCCAACTAACTTATTGTTGAAGTTGATTAATGATCAACCCCACAGCTCCCAAGAATCATCTACATGTAAATACCTGTCACAAAATAGAGAAGCAAAAGTTATGGAGGCTCAAATTCCTAGATCCATTGATGAGACATTCTTGTGAGTAAAAAGAGAAATTTCTATTATCAAAAGTGAATGAATAAATTACAAAGAGAGATCATCCTTATAAAGGAGATTAAAACCCTGAAAGGTAAAACCTAGGTTGCATGACAATAATTAATGAAAGAATTAATTATTATATGCCAAAAGTTTAGCTTAAGTAAACTAGAGATAATAAATGACTTAATAATTAAATCAATATGATTTAATTAATAAGAGAATAATTTTTTACTCTAACACCCCCCTTAAGATAAAATTATGGAGTAGCTAAAAACCTAGAAACAACTACTAAAAGTAAATTTGGGTCTTGACAACAAAGGGCCGACGAGGTATCCAATTACAACCAAATCTCTAAAAAAAGGAGAAATAGAGAAATCCACATGGGAAAAACCCTACTCTAATAGGAGATGGAATAAATGTTGAAAGAACTAGTGAAAGACTAAATAATCCTCCAAACAAGTGAATGTCCTAGAAGATAGGAACAAAAGATGATCATGAAGAACATCATCGAAGCATGAAGTTGGAAATACTGTCAAATTTTTTATCTAAAGAACCTCCATTATATAGAACTGTTGAATACAATTGTTTAATTATGTGTTGTCTTTGATGTTACAAAAATTTCATATTAGTTAGTAGATAGAGTCTACGAAGCTCAGTTGGTTAGCAAAGTGATTTATAGAGTCTACCAAGAGTTCCTAAATGTTACTCTATGGAGAAGGTTTCTATCGAGCTCACTTAGGCATTGAAGAATTTTGTGGTAGAAGTTAGTTTCTACCAAGCTCACAAGGTCAGCAAAGGAAAGTTAATATTTATCAAGTTCACTCGGTCTCCAAAGGATTTTGCAAAATTAACAGTGTTCATTGAGCTTCACTTGGTTAATACTAAAAATCATTTCTAGAGCAATGTTTACCAAGCAAAGTCAGCCAATGAAGGATTTCATTATTTTGCAAAATAAAGTTTAATTATTGTATTTAGTAATTGTAGACAACTAATGTAATGATTATTGATAATTGTAACTCGTAAATGAGCTAACTTGACAATTTGTATGGTATAAATAAAAGGTCAAGTTGTGAAATCTAAAATGTAATGAGTTAGCATGCAAGTGAGTTAGTTGTGTGAAGAGTAAAGTGTGAGAAAATTTTGAAATAAGATTAGATATCCTTGAGGAGTAGCAAAGCTATATTTGACCAAAGAGGATATTGTTGGTGTTTTATTTTGATGTTAACAGTACTAAAACTACTAGGCGACAAAAGGCTTAGTACCTAGATATCAGTACATACACAACCTAAAGAATAGCCAATTCTCATTATCACTTGCATATGCAAAGTATTAGGGCCCAACTTCAACAAAACCTTAGACGGTTTTCTACTCTTTTGGCTCTGTAAAACCAGGGCGGGAGCACTCGAGGATGGTTCAAAGATGGAATAATTGTATGAGAATTATCCTTAGTTTCATTTTGATTCTCATCTCTAAATCCTCAAACATATAGGTAAATAACTGATAAACACATCCCTTGAACAGATATGGCCAAGAAATCTTCTATAGCTCTGCAGATGTTTCCAACAACAATGGCTAAATGAAGCTAAAACAATCTAGGCAGGCAAGTGCTGGCCAACTTTGAAAATCTTACAGGAAAGATAAATGAAAATTGATTTTATTATGTATTTTGAAAAAGCTAGTTATAATATACTTCTCTTTTGGCTGAAATACTTTCGATCAGTGCCTAATCCATTGGGAATTCAGAGTCAAGTAAATTCTTAGATCTAATTTGTTGCCTTGCAATGAATTTTCATCAGCAATTCTTACCAGAATTTATCATTCAAAAATCCTTATTAACACCCGAGCAACCTCATCACATTCATCAAAGCCTTTACTTAATCCATTGAATTAACAGCAATAACAAATGGATGTACAGTCTTACTAAATTGCAATCAATTGCATGAGCTTTTACTCACACAACATCAAGGTAGTTCAGTATTAAAAAGGAGACAAAATTCAGAGAAGAACAGATATGGGGAAAGTTCATAATTTGTATTCATTTCCTTTGAAAATGATATATCCTTTACAAAAGACCCAGAAAAACCTTCCTAGAAGAAGCACATTTCTTTTTACATTCATCCATATATCAGAAATTTTGACAGGAAAAAGTATACTATAAATTTCTTTCCCAAAATGTTTGGACCAAAAAAAGAACTAAGCACAATACTTAGTAAAAACCAAATTTGGACCCATCTTTAGCCTTGGGATATCACTTAAATAATGTGAGATGCAACAAGCTTCAGGCTACAGTAGGTGACAGGTGTCCTTCTTTTGAAAATAAAAAAAACAAGAATAACAGAAAGGTTGATTACAACAGCATTTCTTGGTGGGTCCCTTTCTGTTATGCTTCTTGGTTGTTATGATCTGCTCTCGCAATCATTCCTCATCTTCAGACTACATACCCATAAGGTCTGCAAGTGATGTATCATCTTCTGTTATATGCAAAATCACTTTAACCTGGGGATTTTCTATGTCATCATTGCTGACTACAAGAGTAACTATTACTCTTACATCTTCTTCGTCATCTTCTCCTGACATCTGTTCACTAAACTGATCTTTCCATCTGTTGAAAGTATCATCATCTGGCCAATCAAAACTTAGGGTTTCTCTTTGTATCTTTATTAAAGAATTGGCATTTTCTTCTAAATCATCGAATTCTTTTCTTATATCAGCATAATACAATTGTATTTTTACCAGCTCTTCATTTGTCTTTGCCCAAAACCAATAGCCAGTCTCACTGATGATGTTTGTTATTTTGTTATCAAATAATTCATCCATTTCCTTTTTCCATTTGTCCTTTTCCTTTACTGTATCAACAAATTCTAAGGCACAAGGAAATAGGGTGAATTTTTTAGCAAAATATCTTGAAAAATAGAGTGTCAATTTCCTCTGTAAAGAATCTCTTTTATTTTCAAAATTATCTAATTGATTCAATAAATCAAAAATCCTCTCAACCTGATGATAAGGCATTTGAACTATAGATATACAAATAATTGTAACATCATTATTCCTCTGTCTCCACTTCTGTGCAAGAGAATCTAGTCCATTCTTTTCTTTATTTAACTCATCTATGAGGGTTACAATCCTTGTCAACTGGTCATAAAAATTTGACCATCCCTACCTTTAAAGGTACCTGATAGGGTAACACATGGGGTGTTCCTTTGAAACCATAGACCCTAATGACCGTTGAGACTGAATATGGGATAATATCTCCCCAATTATGTGAAACTTTTAGATTATGGGTTTTGTCCATAGGCCTGACAAGGTGCATTAATGCCTTAGGGATTCTGGGATTGTCACTCAATAAGAGGCACCTTAGTTTGGAGGCAAAGTGCCTATCAAATCTAACGAAGCTAGCATTTTCTGCTTCCTAGGTCATGTCTGCACTCCATAATTGGACTGGTAGTGCTTCCCCTTCTTGTTCTCTATTTAAAACCATTTCTTTACCAAAATAAGTGGCCCCTTTAAAAAGAAACATATGCATCAGTAAGGAATACTGACCCCAAACCTTTTCCACCTTGCCCTGTGCAATCCCCACCAATCCATGATGGATCTCATTTGCCAAGTAAGATGCAAAATCAAAAATTATTTCCACACCAAAAGAAGAGATTTGGGTGATCATATACATGAAGCTCACTGGAATAAAATCTTCTTCGCCCTCTCCGAAGACTCTGCACAGGGTCCTATATATCTCCACTGCCCTGGCATTAAAACATGATTTCTTAAAGGGCTCTTTAGAAGATGATGTTATGGTTGGGAGGCCTCCAATTCGACCTATGTGGGCTTTCAATGCACCCTGTCTAACTACATCCCTCTTGGATATATATTCTTTTTCTAAATCTATCAGATTAATGGGCACATGATACATGGTGAGGGGTCCCAGACTGAAAACCTTCCTAATCTCCTCGGGAATGATGGTAACTAAAGCCTCACCATCTACTCTCCTCACTACCTTAGTGGCTTGGTCATAGTTTTTTGCTATGGCTTCAAGCAAGTCGAAATCCATAAACACGCTGGGGACAACAAGCTTCCCAAGATCAAAATTCCAAATGTTGGCATGAGGGGCATATAACTTTCTCTCTGCAAACCATTTCTTGAATAAACTCAAACCAGTTTGAGCAGTTTGAGCATCCCGGACCCAATTACCCTTATCATACAATCCATCAGCTACCCTAAGCCAAGGATTGAGTGAGGTTAACCTCTTAACTTGCACCGTTTCTACAGTGGACTCAGGAAGTAACTCAAGTAAATCATCATGCACATTTCTATCCAGGTAGTTTACTGCTCCTGTAAATCCCTTCTTAGGAGGCATCTTGGGCTATCCTTTTTAAAACTTAAAAGCTCACAAAGATGATGGCAGTTTTACTTACTTGAATTCTGTCTCAATTCTCCTTTGTATTCCTGCAAAATTTCAGCGAACAGATAACTTGACAATTTTTTATCAACCTTGGCACGCTTTTCTTTCAGTAATAGCTTCTGCACAAGAATGGCTTCAAATCTTTTCTCGCGTGAAATGAAACTGATGCAATCTCTCTGTATTATACTCTATTTTTTCTCACGGACGAAGCTTTCTTGTCTAATTAATACAGAGGGTGGCACTACATTTTTAATTTAAAACTGCACCGTTGATCTTCAAAGATCCTACGATCATGCGGTACAAAGAGAACAACTAGGAGTTATACTTGCCATGTCAGTTATTTTACCCAATGAGAGCTTGCCATGTACATAATTCTTTCTTTTGATGGCGCTTACCTTTAGACCCACTGACGTCGAAGAACACGTGTCAGCATGTCGCTACTTCATTATGCATAAAGAACAAGCACCTTGCCATAACGAGGCGGCGACAATCGTTGATCGGATCAAGAAATGATCGAAAGATACACTACAGGACTTCTTAAGAAAGAAGGCGGTGGGCCCATCTCGCTATGTCGCTGTAATTATCTTCCTTGCAACTCTTCATAGCGAGATAGCGAGCTCCGTTGATTCACTTCAAGCTGATGTTCTAGATTTCTTGTACATTTAGTCAGGTAGGTATTAATGAGAATCGGATCTTTGCATAGCTGGCACATGTCAAAATTTATCACAGTCATCTGTCATTACATGTCATCAAAGATCTTGCCGATCTTTTTCCATTTTACGGGGCCTCGCTAACTCGCTAACGGTGAAGCACCTCAATTTTCCAATAGCGAGGTAGCGAGCTTCGGCACTTTAAAGGATTCCGTGCCGAAAAAAGCAAGGGGGTACCCAGTAATTACTTCTGTTAATTAAAACTGATTCTGACAACTGTATTTATGACTGGTCATGCCACCTAGTGTAATTATGATATAGGCAAGATGCAATGTCATCATTTTTAGATTATCACGTGGCCTCGCTACTTCGCTAACGGTGAAGTGCCTAAATTTTCCGATAGCGAGGTGGCAGAACTTTCGGAAAAATCAACATTCTGGCTCTGATGTCAGATATTCTAGTGGGTCCTTCTCCCCCTTTTTATGGCAAATTGCAAAGTGTACCTACACAATAAAGCATTTAATAGGCAAATCTCTGATCGCCGCACCTTCACTTCATGGTCCCACTGCTTAAAAACTCAACACTCGCTATCTCGCTAAACTTAATGAGCATGCAACTCTCAATAGCGAGGTAATGCCAGCGGTAGATCTAATCGGATCTGACGGTTGGGACAAATAGGAAAAAGGTAACCTGGGAGAAAAGAAAAGGAATACGGAAGCATATTCGCTTCTTTTGAAATTTGAAAATTTCGCGCCCGACCATTTATGAATAGGGATGAATATAGGGCTTACATGGCGAATATTTCTTATAGATGGTTTATCCAAAACCTTATACTTCACTTAGACATAGAACATCTGACTTTTCTATGGTTTAACTGAAAAATTTTTTACTACAGAAAAAGTCAGACCAACAGTGGCTCTGTCTAGGGATGATAGACTACTTGAGTCTATGCAAGGATTCAGAATCTATGGGAGAGCAGACCACACATCCGAGAAATGACAACTTCTTCAAAGAGCACAGAGCAACACACAAAAATAAAAACCCAGACTATACAAGGATTTACAGAAAACAGGACGCTAGGAAAACCTAAAACTAATGTTCATGGAAGAAACTAAGTATTTTTTCAAGAAAAATACCTCTTCAAGAACTGTCCATGAACTGGCAATTCAAGAATATTATCAAATACATCTTTGATTATGTAGGAATCTTCACCCCAAGCATTCTCAATGAGATATGGGCCTAACCAAATGGGATCAAATTTGCCATGTTTTCCTTTATCTTCAATTCTGGCGTTCCACATTAAGACTAGGTCTCCATTTTCAAATTTCTTGTTTACAGTTCTTTTATCATAGAGTGTTTTGACTTGTAACTGCAATTTTTGATTTCTCAGAGATGCTTCTCTTCTGGCTTCGGTCAATCCTACCAATTCATTCATTCTTTCTTTCATTTCATCAGTAGTATCTTCATCATATGACTGGATGTAATTGTATAATCCCATCAAATTTTTCTGGGGCATTCTAGCTTGAATTCCATACACTAAATCAAATGGAGCCACCCCAATTGCCTTCTTTACAGTTACTCTGTCAGCCCATATTGCCAACTATAACTTGGAATCCCATGCCCTTTTATTATCGTCCAAGGTTCTCTTAATGATTTTCAACAGGCTTTTATTTGTGGACTCAGCTTGTCCATTCCCTTGTGGATGATATGGGGCAGACGTTGTTCTTGTCATTCCATATTTATCACAAAACTTGATGAATTCCTCAGACCTAAAACACATAGCATTATCTATGACAACTTTCTGTGGACATCCAAATCTGGAAATGATATTATTCAATAAGAAATTATTTACTACTTTACTCGTTGCATTTCTGGTAGGGATAGCCTCTACCCATTTTGTAAAGTAGTCAGTAGCAACCAGAATCCAAGAATAGCCAGTACTGGACTTGGGAAAAATTTCTCCTATGAAGTCCAGACCCCATTGTTGAAAAGGTGCTTTAGTTTCAACTGGCTTCAGTGGAGTATTTCCTAAGAATTTTAGCTTCCCAGCAAATCTCTGACAACGATCACATTTTTTAACCATAATTTGAGCATCTTTGAACAAAGTGGGCCACTAGAAACCAGCTCTCATTATCTTATGCGCAGTAGTTTTGGCCATGTAATGTCCTCCACATACTCCAGCATGCATTTCTTTCAAAATATCTTTTGCCTTTTCTCTGTCAACACATTTCAACAGAACTCCTTCAAAGTTTCTCCACCATAAGTTATTTTGAACAATTACATACTTGATGGCTTGCAATTTAATATTCCTTTTTTCATTATCAGGTAGATGGGGAGGAACTTCCATGTGTTGCAAATAATGTATAACATTAATGTACCAGTCACACTGGTCCATGTCGCATAAATCAGTTCTGAAATCATCATTTAATAGGTTTATCTGATTAGCTTCCAGGTTAGTTTCAGCCATAAGTTTGGCCAAACCTTGACCTCTTACTAACTTAGTTATCTACATATCAATGTTAAATTCTTGGATTCTATTGATCCATCTGCATCTCCTTCCTAACACTTCCTGCTGAGAGAAAATATCTTTAACTGCAGCACTAGGTACAAAGGCAATAATAGTAGCACCTACCAAATAACTTCTGAATGCTTTTACAGCCTTTACCAAAGCATATGCTTGTTTTTCATTTATTTCATACTTCAGTTCAGCATGCTGCAGGGATTTGCTAAAAAAGGCAATAGGCTGTTCATACCCTTCTTGGTTTTTCTGTAATAAAACTGCAGCTACAGTATGGAATGATGCAAAAGAAAAAATATGCATGGGTTTTGTATAATCTGGGGTCCTCAACACTGGAGCATTTTTTATCGCAGTTTTTATATCCTGGAATGCCTGTGAAGGTTCACCATTCCAATCTATAACAGCTCCTTTCTTGAGCATTTTCGAAATGGGTCTACTGATTTCAGCGAAGTTGGTAACAAACCTCCTCAGAAAATTAACCTGGCCAAAAAAGGACTGTATACCTTTCACGTTTTTAGGTTTAGGGACTTTATCAATAGCTATTACCCTTTCTGGGTCTATTTTTACCCCATCCTTGGACACTATGTGTCCTAATAACTTTCCTTCTGTGACCCCAAATGAGCATTTCTTTGGGTTTAGGGATACCCCATATTTCAGGGCTTTTACAAAAAAAATTTCCAAATGTTTGCAGTGATCTTCAGCCTTGTTAGAATACGTTGTAAGATCATCCTGGTACACAACCATAAATTTGTCAATATATTCATGAAATGCTACATCCATGGCTCTTTGGAAAGTAGCTCCTGCATTAATCAAGCCAAAAGGCATCCTCACATACACATACGTTCCCCAAGGGGTTGTGAAGGCTGTTTTGAACTGTTCACTTTCTTTTACCAGAACTTGATTATATCCAGAAAAGCCATCCATCATTGACATCAATTCAGAGCCGGTCACTTGTTGCAACATAGCTTCCATATTAGGTAAGCCATAATTATCTTTCAGAGATGCAATGCTTAGATTTCTAAAATCCACACAAAGCCTAATATCTCCATTCTTTTTTCTTACAGGAACAAGGTTTGAAACCCAAGTGGAATGCCTAATTGGTTTGATTATTCCACCATCTCTCAGTTTTGTCAGTTCTTCCTGCATTTTTGGGGCAAGGGTAGGATTGATTGGCCTCTGTTTTTGCCTAAAAGGTTTTACATTTTCTTTCAACGGTATGACATGCTGGAAAAGGTCCTCCCTATAAGCTTTAAGGTCATCATATGACCAAGCAAAAACATTCCTGTACTTTCTAAGTAGGTCAATCAATGCTTTTCTGATTTGAGCTGGCAGATCTTGGCCGATGTAAACCTTTTTAGGGAATTCATCCATTCCCAAATTCATTTCTTCTAACTCCTGTGGTTTGGGGTCCTTTATTCCTGATTTTACTCTGTCTTGGTTATCAAAAATATTCTCCAAGACTACCAACCCCTTAGGCATCTTATTTGTTTTTAATTGCATGATTTCTTGACCAAAAATGGTTTCCTTCCCATTTATGGTTTCAATCAGTCCATTGCAGTCCATCTCCTGCCCATGGTATTTGTCTTCATTTAGCAAAAAATTTGTGATATCTTTGTCATCTTCAAACACCTGCCAATTGTCAAGGTTGTCAGGTATAGAAGGTCTGTTTTGAATCTCAATCTGGGAGATTCCTGCAAATGATATTTCTTTTGGTTTGATAGCTACATTGGCCAGAAGATCAGCCATTTTATTCTGGGTTCTATCTCTCCATGAGATCCCAAATGCATCAAATAATTCTATTTGATCCCAGACCGCGTTTCTATATTGTTTTAATCTCCTATTTTTTGAGGAGTATGTTCCTTTAATCTGAGAGATGATCAATTCAGAATCCCCTATGACACACAATTTCTTAATTTTGTGATGTGTGGCCACTTTGAGACGTAGCAACAATGCTTCATACTCAGCAATGTTATTTGTGCAAGAAAACTTCAAGGTGAATGAATACCTGAAGGTGTTATTTTCAGGGGACACAAAGACTACACCTGCCCTTGCACCCTCTTTAGAACTAGCCCCATCAAAGAACATTGTCTACAGTTTTGGTGAATTCATGCAACATTCAACCTCATTTTCAATGATATCAGGTAAGTTTTCCACTTCCTGAATAATTAATTCAGCCCTGAAAGCATTAATCCCAGTGTCTAGGAAACAAGTGGTATCTTTGTCAATTTCTTCACCTAAGATGTGGTTAACCCTTGGTTCCCTATTTACCCTGACCGCTTTGTCCCCTATATGGAAGGTGGCATAAGTAAGGTCACATTGTAGGCTTCCCCCCATGGCGTCACTCCATTTTCTGGAAAGTAGCATCCCGTAATGTGGGGGTATATCCACTACAAGGATAGACATGGTTAATTCCACCTCAGGAAATGCAACCAATTTGAATGGTAAGGCATTTATAGTACCTATTACTGGAACCTCTCTAGCATCCATCCCTCGGCATCTACCTTTCTTAGTATCCACCTTCAATCCTAGGGCTTCCATTACTTTAAAAGGCATTATAGTGTTGGAAGCTCCAGAATCTATCATACAATTTTTGAAGGTTTTCCCTTTTATGATTAAACTAAGGAAAAAAGGATCAATATCTTGTATGAACGTAACTGAATAATCATCTAAGAACATCTGAGGAATCTGGGATATAATACCATTGTCCTCTATTATTAATGGGGTTTGTTGGGCTACAGCTTGATTATCAATACTATTGTTGTTTGCTATTCCACCCAACCATGACAAAGCCTTATTTTTATGTTCTTCAATTCTAAAAAGCTCAGACAGGGGTACTTTCACAATAATTTGAGATAACATGGCAATCATATCAACAAGTTCAACCATAGTAGGTTTTACAATAGTACCTGGGATCGGAGTCTTTTGAGTAGTGGGCACCACTTTTAGCTTGACAACATCCGGTTTTGATTTCTCTGGTTGCACTACGGTCTTTGTTGCTTCACCTTTCTGAAATTGAACCTTCTTTTTTGGTTCCCATTTCTGACCCTTGTTCTCCTTGATCTTAGACACATCTATACTGACTTTCTTGTGTTGATCATCTGTCTTATGAGTGGTGTCTTTGATGAACATACTAGATGGCCTTCCTGCCTCATTATTTATTGCTCTATTTCTCAAATTGTAATTACTGTGGACTTGTGAAATCATTTCGGCTGTAATTATATCAATTTCCTCCTTGGAGGGGATTCTTAGGTTTGTGAAACCTACTTCAGAAAATGTATTGCATACCTTATCTGTATCATTCTTTTCATCATCTGAAAATATTTGCTGATGATGTAACTGGTAAGCAATTCTCTGGCTGGTAACATCATTCTCAGGTTCTTCTGAATCAGAATCTATCAAATCATCAGATGTATTCGCCATATTGCAGCTTATATCATCATGGTTTTTTTCTTCTGTTTCTTCTTCTGCTTGCACTCCTTGAGCTTGGGCGAATGACTGGGCAACAACACAATAATCAGCAGAATGAGGTGATTGGCATATAATGCACCAAGGTACATCATCATTCATATTTACAGTGTTCCTTTGCAGGGGGTCTGGGGTACCCTTATCTTTCATATTTTGGATCTGGTTAGGAACTGGTTTACCATCTTTCCATTGGGTGGTGTATGGGTAATTTTGCATCCTAGGCTGTCTATTGAAATTGCTGTTATTCACAGGGGCTCTCTCAGTAACATTTGTTTTATTGAAATTAGTGGGATTCATTTTCTTAAGCATTTCTAAAACATGGCCTATAGTAGGTTCTTCAGGCCTTTTTCCTATGGGAGTTTTGTCACCTTCCCTTTTATTATTATTCTTAGGGTTGAAAAGCTTAGAATCATCCCTCCTCCCTAATTTGCCAGAGGCCTTTCTATTATTTTCTATATTTACTACAACTCTATAGGCATCTCTCAGAGTTTTAGGATCCTTATCTCTCAGTTGGTAGGCCATTTTGCTATCAAAGGCATTAAAATAGGTTGTAAGACAGACGTCTTCATTTAACCACATAAACTGAAATAGTTTGTACATCCCTTTCTGAAATCTCACATTGAAATCAAATGTGGATTCATTTGGATTCTTCTTGATATTGTTGAACTCATTCAACATGAATCCTGCATTAGTATTGTCCCCATATTGTTCCTTGAACAATTTCTCCAAATCACTCCATGAAGTAATACTATCATCAGGCAACCTCCTGAACCAATCCCTTGCATCCTTTGTGAGTGAATGCACAAATAATTTCATCACCATGTCCTCATGTTCAACTTCATAATCATTGAGCATGTCAATGAAAATTCTCAAATGTTCTTCACCAGTAATAGCATTATTTCCAGAAAACTTAACCACTTTATCCCTTAAATCAAAAGATATGGGATGGGGGGCACCAGGAATACCGAAAAATGATATTTGTCTATATTTTTTGAGGTATATAGGTTTCTTCTGAAAACTAGGAGCGTTAGAGGTATTAGCTGCATTAGCTTGAGTTAGGAGAGCAGCTTGGGACAGCTGTGGTGGGACAAATGGGATTTGAGTGCCAATATTGGAAGATGAGGTAGGAGCAGATTGGGGTACTTTCTGAGTCGGGATTATGGGAGCATTAACTGGTGCAGGATTTGTAGGTGGGATAGACAAACTAGGCCATGAATTCAATGCAGAATTAGACTTTATGAATTGGATTTTCCTTCTGGTTTCTGTGGCCTGAGCTTCATTTTCAACCTTCTCAAGTTCTTTTGCAAGGTCTTCCCTCTCCTTTCGAGCCTTCTCTAGTTCTAGATCTAATTTTGATATGGAGGGTTGTATAGGTTTGCTCGATATGGCTTGAGGCTCATTTATTTGGATTCCTATAGCCTTGCCTTTCCCTTTATCTGGAACTATTCCAGTGGGCTCTATTGGATTAACTTGAATGGGTTTATAAGCTTGAACTTGAGCAATAATTGGTTCTTGTCTTTGACTTAGGAGTTTTTCCTGTTGTTGAACTTTAGCTCTTAGATTATCAATATTTCCAAAGACGTCCTGATGGAGAGTAGGGGTATTCTCTTCTAATTTTTTATTTTGCTCTTTCAAAGCAGCCATCCTTCTTAGCAAATTATCTCTTTCTATTATTGCATCCAAAGTGGCTCGCTCCTTTTCCTTTTCAAGACGGATGCGCTTAGCTTCTTCCTCAGTAATCCATTTCTTCAAAAATCCTATTTCAGATTGAACTTCTTTAGAATCAGCAAAGGTTGCCTCGGAATCAATAGGATCATCTAGATCTATAAGGTTTGGTTCCATATATGGGGCTACTTTGGGATTAAAAAGGGTATCAGATGAACTCCTGAATCCTAGCCTACAATTTATATATGCTACAGGCCCTGGTCTGGGTGAAGCAATTCCCATAGTAGATACGTCTTTATCTTGAAAAACTCTCTGATCTGGTAATGGGGTACTGAAAATACCTCCTAAAAGTCTTGTATTTTCAGATTTAGAACTAAGCGAAGATGATTCTCTTGCTATTATCGGTTGATAATGGGAATTTACAGAGGCATTACCTCTAGGCTTCCAAGTAGGATTTGGATCTATTCTTTTTTTATTTTGGTTCTTCCTACCACCTTGGGGTAAATCAGTATACATTGATACATCGGGATTGGCTCTCATGTAAGCCCTTGTGTTTTTTCTTTTGTCAGCCATATTGTTATAATAAGCACTAGCTTCAAAACCTTGACTGAGTCGCCACCCTTTTTCGAGAAAATATAATAACACTTCTTACTGACAGAAAGAAAACAATACACAAGTGGAAACAGAAATACGGCACAAAGAGATCAATCACTGATGTTGTAAGACTGCAACTCTTGCTTGTTAGATAAGACACTCGGATAAGCTGGATGCATCAGTGTGTATCAATGGTACTTGGGTTTATATCTTCTTTAGATTCTCAAGTTTTGACACTAAAGATTCCCCAGCAGAGTCGCCATTTTGTTGGTGTTTTATTTTGATGTTAACAGTACTAAAACTACTAGGCGACAAAAGGCTTAGTACCTAGATATCAGTACATACACAACCTAAAGAATAGCCAATTCTCATTATCACTTGCATATGCAAAGTATTAGGGCCCAACTTCAACAAAACCTTAGACGGTTTTCTACTCTTTTGGCTCTGTAAAACTAGGGTGGGTGCACCCGGGGATGGTTCAAAGATGGAATAATTGTATGAGAATTATCCTTAGTTTCATTTTGATTCTCATCTCTAAATCCTCAAACATATAGGTAAATAACTGATAAACACATCCCTTGAACAGATATGGCCAAGAAATCTTCTATAGCTCTGCAGATGTTTCCAACAACAATGGCTAAATGAAGCTAAAATAATCCAGGCAGGCAAGTGCTGGCCAACTTTGAAAATCTTACAGGAAAGATAAATGAAAATTGATTTTATGATGTATTTTGAAAAAGCTAGTTATAATATACTTCTCTTTTGGCTGAAATACTTTCGATCAGTGCCTAATCCATTGGGAATTCAGAGTCAAGTAAATTCTTAGATCTAATTTGTTGCCTTGCAACGAATTTTCATCAGCAATTCTTACCAGAATTTATCATTCAAAAATCCTTATTAACACCCGAGCAACCTCATCACATTAATCAAAGCCTTTACTTAATCCATTGAATTAACAACAATAACAAATGGATGTACAGTCTTACTAAATTGCAATCAATTGCATGAGCTTTTACTCACACAACATCAAGGTAGTTCAGTATTAAAAAGGAGACAAAATTCAGAGAAGAACAGATATGGGGAAAGTTCATAATTTGTATTCATTTCCTTTGAAAATGATATATCCTTTACAAAAGACCCAGAAAAACCTTCCTAGAAGAAGCATAGTTCTTTTTACATTCATCCATATATCAGAAATTTTGACAGGAAAAAGTATACTATAAATTTCTTTCCCAAAATGTTTGGACCAAAAAAAGAACTAAGCACAATACTTAGTAAAAACCAAATTCGGACCCATCTTTAGCCTTGGGATCTCACTTAAATAATGTGAGATGCAACAAGCTTCAGGCTACAGTAGGTGACAAGTGTCCTTCTTTTGAAAATCAAAAAAACAAGAATAACAGAAAGGTTGATTACAACAGCATTTCTTGGCGGGTCCCTTTCTATTATGCTTCTTGGTTGTTATGATCTGCTCTCGCAATCATTCCTCATCTTCAGAATACATACCCATAAGGTCTACAAGTGATGTATCATCTTCTGTTATATGCAAAATCACTTTAACCTGGGGATTTTCTATGTCATCATTGCTGACTACAAGAGTAACTATTACTCTTACATCTTCTTCGTCATCTTCTCCTGACATCTGTTCACTAAACTGATCTTTCCATCTGTTGAAAGTATCATCATCTGGCCAATCAAAACTTAGGGTTTCTCTTTGTATCTTTATTAAAGAATTGGCATTTTCTTCTAAATCATCGAATTCTTTTCTTATATCAGCATAATACAATTGTATTTTTACCAGCTCTTCATTTGTCTTTGCCCAAAACCAATAGCCAGTCTCACTGATGATGTTTGTTATTCTGTTATCAAATAATTCATCCATTTCCTTTTTCCATTTGTCCTTTTCCTTTACTGTATCAACAAATTCTAAGGCACAAGGAAATAGGGTGAATTTTTTAGCAAAATATCTTGAAAAACAGAGTGTCAATTTCTTCTGTAAAGAATCTCTTTTATTTTCAAAATTATCTAATTGATTCAATAAATCAAAAATCCTCTCAACCTGATGATAAGGCAATTGAACTGTAGATATACAAATAATTGTAACATCATTATTCCTCTGTCTCCACTTCTGTGCAAGAGAATCTAGTCCATTCTTTTCTTTATTTAACTCATCTATGAGGGTTACAATCCTTGTCAACTGGTCATAAAAATTTGACCATCCCTACCTTTAAAGGTACCTGATAGGGTAACACATGGGGTGTTCCTTTGAAACCATAGACCCTGATGACCGTTGAGACTGAATATGGGATAATATCTCCCCAATTATGTGAAACTTTTAGATTATGGGTTTTGTCCATAGGCCTGACAAGGTGCATTAATGCCTTAGGGATTCTGGGATTGTCACTCAATAAGAGGCACCTTAGTTTGGAGGCAAAGTGCCTATCAAATTAACAAAGCTAGCATTTTCTGCTTCCCAGGTCATGTCTGCACTCCATAATTGGACTGGTAGTGCTTCCCCTTCTTGTTCTCTATTTAAAACCATTTCTTTACCAAAATAAGTGGCCCCTTTAAAAAGAAACATATGCATCAGTAAGGAATACTGACCCCAAACCTTTTCCACCTTGCCCTGTGCAATCCCCACCAATCCATGATGGATCTCATTTGCCAAGTAAGATGCAAAATCAAAAATTATTTCCACACCAAAAGAAGAGATTTGGGTGATCATATACATGAAGCTCACCGAAATAAAATCTTCTTCGCCCTCTCCGAAGACTCTGCACAGGGTCCTATATATCTCCACTGCCCTGGCATTAAAACATGATTTCTTAAAGGGCTCTTTAGAAGATGATGTTATGGTTGGGAGGCCTCCAATTCGACCTATGTGGGCTTTCAATGCACCCTGTCTAACTACATCCCTCTTGGATATATATTCTTTTTCTAAATCTATCAGATTAATGGGCACATGATACATGGTGAGGGGTCCCAGACTGAAAACCTTCCTAATCTCCTCGGGACTGATGGTAACTAAAGCCTCACCATCTACTCTCCTCACTACCTTAGTGGCTTGGTCATAGTTTTTTGCTATGGCTTCAAGCAAGTCAAAATCCATAAACACGCTGGGGACAACAAGCTTCCCAAGATCAAAATTCCAAATGTTGGCATGAGGGGCATATAACTTTCTCTCTACAAACCATTTCTTGAATAAACTCAAACCAGTTTGAGCAGTTTGAGCATCCCGGACCCAATTACCCTTATCATACAATCCATCAGCTACCCTAAGCCGAGGATTGAGTGAGGTTAACCTCTTAACTTGCATCATTTCTATAGTGGACTCAGGAAGTAACTCAAGTAAATCATCATGCACATTTCTATCCAGGTAGTTTACTGCTCCTGTAAATCCCTTCTTAGGAGGCATCTTGGGCTATCCTTTTTAAAACTTAAAAGCTCACAAAGATGATGGCATTTTTACTTACTTGAATTCTATCTCAATTCTCCTCTGTATTCCTGCAAAATTTCAGCGAACAGATAACTTGACAATTTTTTATCAACCTTGGCATGCTTTTCTTTCAGTAATAGATTCTGCACAAGAATGGCTTCAAATCTTTTCTCGTGTGAAATGAAACTGATGCAATCTCTCTGTATTATACTCTGTTTTTTCTCACGAACGAAGCTTTCTTGTCTAATTAATACAGAGGGTGGCACTACATTTTTAATTTAAAACTGCGCCGTTGATCTTCAAAGATCCTACGATCATGCGGTACAAAGAGAACAACTAGGAGTTATACTTGCCATGTCAGTTATTTTACCCAATGAGAGCTTGCCACGTACATAATTCTTTCTTTTGATGGTGCTTACCTTTAGACCCACTGACGTCAGAGAACACGTGTCAGCATGTCGCTACTTCGTTATGCATAAAGAACAAGCACCTTGCCATAACGAGGCGGCAACAACCGTTGATTGGATCAAGAAATGATCGAAAGATACGCTACAAGACTTCTTAAGAAAGAAGGCAGTGGGCCCATCTCGCTATGTCGCTGTAATTATCTTCCTTGCAACTCTTCATAGCAAGATAGCGAGCTTCGTTGATTCACTTCAAGCTGATGTTCCAGATTTCTTGTACATTTAGTCAGGTAGGTATTAATGAGAATCGGATCTCTGCATAGCTGGCACATGTCAAAATTTATCACAGTCATCTGTCATTACACGTCATCAAAGATCTTGCCAATCTTTTTCCATTTTACGGGGCCTCGCTAACTCGCTAATGGTGAAGCACCTCAATTTCCCGATAGCGAGGTAGCGAGCTTCGACACTTTAAAGGATTCTGTGCCGAAAAAAGCAAGGGGGTACCCAGTAATTACTTCTGTTAATTAAAACTGATTCTGACAACTGTATTTATGACTGGTCATGCCACCTTGTGTAATTATGATATAAGCAAGATGCAATGTCATCATTTTTAGATTTTCATGTGGCCTCGCTACTTCGCTAACGGTGAAGTGCCTGAATTTTCTGATAGCGAGGTGGCGGAACTTTCGGAAAAATCAACATTCCGACTCTGATGTCAGATATTCTAGTGGGTCCTTCTCCCCCTTTTTATGGTGAATTGCAAAGTGTACCTGCACAATAAAGCATTTAATAGGCAAATCTCTGATCGCCGCACCTTCACTTCATGGTCCCACTGCTTAAAAACTCAAGACTCGCTATCTCGCTAAACTTAATGAGCATGCAACTCTCGATAGCGAGGTAACGCCAGCGGTAGATCTAATCGGATCTGACGGTTGGGACAAATAGGAAAAAGGTAACCCGGGAGAAAAGAAAAGGAATACGGAAGCATATTCGCTTCTTTTGAAATTTGAAAATTTCGCTCCCGACCATTTATGAATAGGGATGAATATAGGGCTTACATGGCGAATATTTCTTATAGATGGTTTATCCAAAACCTTATACTTCACTTAGACATAGAACATCTGACTTTTCTATGGTTTAACTGAAAATTTTTTTACCTCAGAAAAAGTCAGACCAACAGATATAGTGAAGCAGAACAAAGATCTATATCAGTAAAGTTTAGTTGCACCTCATTCAAGTCACTTCATTGTTACTTTCTCAGAATTGAGGTAGTGTTTTCTAAATCTCATAACGGAGTTGGTTTAACAACCATTTTGTAAATTCTCTAAAAAGGTGGAAGTTCTATTGAATTTTTTTGAAGTCCTCTAGCAAGGCCACTCCTAACAGGGTGACTAAATCATCTAACAAGGTCACACCTAAGAGTGTGTTTCGTAACCTATTACAGGGTTGGCTCCTAATAGGGTTACTTCAAAAGAGTGAAAATCAGTAGCTAGTTACTTGGTGGTTTTTCCCATATTGGGTTTCCACGTTAAATTTGGTGTTTCTTGTGTTGATGTTATTTATTTCATGCATGCATGTTAAATCTCTGTGAATGCTTAAAGATCAATAATAAGTTAACACACATCTATCAAGTTACAACATTTTTCTATGTGGCTACTGAGTGACAGTAGTAACTAGTTATTTAAGATATCTAAGGGATCTGTGGATTTATTTTTGAGGTAACTAATTCACCTCCCCTATCAATTACTCCATCTATATTTCCAACAATTGGTATCAAAGCTTTTGGTGCTTGTAGGAAGGATTTCAAGGATCTAAGCTAAACATCAAGATGTCTTACAAGAGGGAAATTCAAAGACTTAATAGGGACAACTTTTTAGCATGGCAAGGTCTCATGAGACTCCATTTGGCTTCCATTAGAGATACATGATTGAAATATCTTGATGAAGCATATGTAACTCCTTCTAGTACACTATCTATTAATGATATTACTGAGAAGAAGACTCATAACACCATGATGATAGATATTGAATTTGCCCTAAGCTATGAAGAATTTGATGATGTAAAGGACTACAAAACTACCTTTGAAATGTGGAACAAGCTAAAGGATATCTATGGAGGTGATGATAATGTGAGAAGAGCCAAAATAGAAATTCTAAGAGGACAATTTGATTAGATGAGGATGAGAGAGGATGAAAACATTTCCAAATATGTTGAAAGAGTTAAAGTAGTCATCAGTGCAAATCAAGGCTTTTGGAGGAGATATTGAGGAGGAAACATTTGTAAGTAAAGTTATTAGAACATCACTTCTCATTTATACAATTAGAGTTTCTACAATTCAAGAAAGAAGATGTGAAGCAAATCATAAAATAAATTTAGAGGTCACAGTAGGAAGATTGACTGCATTTGAGCTAGATAACTATGAAAAGTATGTTCTAGCTTCCAAGAACATTGAATCAGCATTTGAAGCAAAGCTTTGACTCAATGAAAAAGGCAAGGAGATAAAAGATGTTCAGTCACAAAGTGAAGAAGAATTAGAATAGAGTTCTGACAGTGATCTTGAGGTGGTTGAAGCTCTACTAGCAAGGAAATATTCTAGAGGCAAAGGAAAATACAAAGGTAAGGTTCTTCTAATCTATTTTTCATGTGAGAAAATTGGAGATATTGCTACTAGGTTCTGAAATAAGAAAAATAAGGATGAGAAGAAAGGTCACAAGTGTAATGGCAAGAAAGATTTCAAATCATTCAAGAACAAAGGTAATAAAACATGTTTCATGGCTAAGGATTCTAATGATTTTGATGATGGTGAAGATGAAATTTTTTACCTTGCTATGATAGATGAATCTAATAATGATAAGGAAGATAAAATGGCACTTATCTCTCATGTGAGAAAAAATGATACATCAATTATAGACAGTGGTTGTTCACATCATATGACTGATGACAAAAAAATTTTTGAATATTTTGAAGACTATGATGGTGGTAGTGTGAGGTTTAGTAATAATGAACCTTGTTGCATAAAAGGAAGAGGAAGAATCTCACTAACCAAAGAGCTTGTATGTGATAATGCCTATTTGGTTGAAGGCCTAAAACATAATCTATTGAGTGCGGCATAGCTAATCAATATTGGATTCAAAGTAAAATTGATACATGGAAAAGCAAGACTACTGGATGACAAAAGAAAGCTGATTGGATCAGGGATACAAACAAAAGGTAACTTGTTCTATCTTGAACTTGGTGAATGTTCATGTTTTATTGCACAAGTTAAAGAAAGTTGTTTATGGAACAGAAAGTTATGTCATGTGAAATTTGATAACACGATGAAAATAAGCAAATTCAATAAGGTTCGAGGCATCCCTAGTATAAAGAAACTTGATGTTGGTCTATGTAAGAATTGTCAAATTGGTAAGATGGGAAAGACTAGCTTTAAAAGTAAGAGGTATTAGTATAAATAAGTTTTATAAATTGTACATACTAATTTGTGTGGACCTATTGGGATTGAGAACTATACTGGAGAAAAGTTCTTCATTCTTTTTGTTGATGATTACTCTAGAATGATGACTATCATGTATCTGAGAGAGAAATCAAAAGCATTTGAGAAGTTCAAATGGTATTTGGCCAGAGTAGAGAAGGAAATAGGAAAAAGACTGAAATGCTTGAGGTCAAACAGAGGTGGTGAATTTATCTCCCATGGATTTAATAACTTTTGCATTGAAATGGGAATCAAAAGATAGATATCAGCCGCTAGAACTCCCAACCAAAATGGAATAGTTGAAAGGAGAAAAAAATCTATCATGGACTATGCAAGAACTTTAATGATTGAAAATAACATTGCTATCAAATATTGGAAGGAAGCTATTAGCATTGCAGTTCATCCCTTGAACAAAGTACAATTGAAGGACTCATTCAAAACCCCCTATGAGTTGTGGTATAGCTATAAACCTAATGTAAGTTACCTAAAAGTATTTGGAAGAAAATGTTATATTTTGAAAGAATCTAGAAAAGGTAAATTTGATGTGAAGGGTGATGAAGGAATATTTTTGGGATATTCTTGCAAGAGTAAGGCATATAGATGTCTGAATTTTTCTACTCAGAACGTCATAGAAAGTGCACATGTGAAAGTTGATGAGTTTGCAGACAAGACAAAAGAAGAAAGCAAAAAGGAACCAAAAGATTACAGGAGATTTGTTTTCATTAAACCTAATATAGTGCAAGATACATCTGTCAATCAGGAAACTTCCACTCTGAAGTCTTCAGTCACCAAGTTGCAAGAAGTTCAAACCAAGCTATAGGAATTTGACTCACATTCAGATGCTACTAAGCTAATGCCTACTAATTTTGAAGGACTTGAGCAATAGACAAATCAACTAGAGCCAAAAACTAAAATTTAAAATGAAGATAGTGGAAATCAGTCAAAAGGAAAGGAATGTATATTTGCCAAGTATGTCAAGAGACATCATGAACTAGATCAAATTATTGGAGACAAATTTGAAGGTACCATGACAAGAAGTAAGCTAAAAGGTACTTATTTACTTGCTGATTTTGAACCTAGAAATGTCAAAGATGCATTCAAAAATGAAAATTGGATTGAGGATATGAATGAAGAGATAGAGAAAATAGAGAAGACCAAAATATGGACTCTTGTACCTAGGCCTAAAGATAAGAATGTGATTGGAACTAAGTGGGTATGCAAAAACAAGTTGAATGATGATGGTAAGGTATCAAGAAACAAAGCTAGATTGGTATGTAAAGGATACTCTCAAGAAGAAGGAATATACTATGGAGAGAATTTTTCTCCTATTGCAAGATTGGAAGGTGTCATGAACCTACTTGCATATGCTAGATACAAAGGATTTAAGGTTTATCAGATGGATGTCAAATCATCATTTCTCAATGGTATTCTAGATGAAGAAGTCTATATTGAGCAACTTGAAGGTTTTGTTGATCCATACAAGAAAGACATGGTCTGCAAATTACACAAAGAACTATGTGGTCTGAAAGAAGCCCCTAGAGCATGGTATGAAAGATTGCATAATAGGCACTTGGGAATTTTTAACTTGGAAATGCATAAACAATTTTTTTTTGAAAACGGACAGACATACAAAAGTATGCAAATAGATTTTTCATGACTTGTGAATTGGCATACTTCAAGGATTTTTAGGACACAACATGATGGTACAATCCATTTAGGCTAGCCAATCACAAGATCAAAGTTATAACATTCCGAAGAGGGGTACAAAACAATCTGGATACCTTAGCCATAACAAAACAGTGTAAATTATGTTTTTAATCATGTTAGCAACTAATCAAATGGATTCGTCATGATCTCAAAATTGGAACATATGAAGTGTTTTATCCCTAAAACACAATGCAAAAATAATTTCTTCATTTGGCTCAAGTGGGTCAAAGATATCATTGGTCGAATAGGGCTTCCCAGAATTGTATGCAATGTGCATCAACATGAAAACAGTAAACTACCATCTTAGAGGGTTTCAAAACCTAGTCAAATAGATTTGAAATGACTCGAACTCTAAGACATAGGTTCTCAGGTATGGACACTAGACACTCCCAAAGTGGTGGGTCATGACACATTTCAAGATGCTAGATATTCACTGGCAAACATGGCCTTCTGTCACTTTTTGATACTTGGGTGAAAATGCAAAAATGACACCAACTCAAAACAAGACTTCACAGAATGGATTGAGATGCCAATTTACCTTCATGGAATGCTTAGATAGGCTAAATGGATGGTGCTAGAAATATTAAACACCTTAGGGTCCTCAAAGGTACAAGTAGGTACATGTGCATTTATAGGCATTCATAGGGCTTGATTTGCCTCAAAATTTGGAAAAAGAGGCTCAAAATAGGAATGCAATTTTGAGCGCCAACAATGGCTCTGTCTGGGCATGCATGCCCCTTATGGGCATGGCAAGATTTTATATCTCTAGAAGAAGAAAACTATTCCAAAATTTTAAAATTTCTCTTGAACAACTTTATTGAAAATAAGAAACAACTACACTGCTATGTACAAGTGATGGCCCTGGGCCACCAAAAAGTTTTCAAAACTCCTTACCTCTATCATACACCTAATTTTCATTTACATTATCTTGAGGCAAACTAAAACTCTCAATCTTCTTTGTCTCACCCAACATATTAACATTTGCAATAAGCTCATTAGGAAAAACAATACCATCATCATCTTCAAAGTGCGTATAAAAATCAAACATATTGTCCTCATCTTTCTCACTATGAAGAAATGATTCGGCATGATCATAAAAATTGACATCAAACTGAAACTAATCACCACTAACTAAATAATGGATTCCTTCAGCTGAAAACACAAAAGCTTGGTATTCTACTTCATTGAACGAGTTACATGAATCAGATGGTAACTCACCTTGTCCATCTAGATATGAAGAAAATGTAAAGCCTGATTTCTCCTCATTTGCAATATCAGTACTCCATAAATTAGATTGAACATACACTAGATCTTCTTCACATTCCAACAAATGATTAGATACCAAGTCACAAGAATCATCATGAAATTTCCTTCTAACAATATGCTGATCTATATCAAAATTTTCTTCAAATAGCTCACTAGGATAAACTAATTCATTAGTATTACTTTCCTCATCACATGAGCAATGTGAATATATCTCAGCCTTATGAAAACAAAAAGATAATGAACTAGCAATAGACCTTATCTCTACATTTTCATTCTCAACATATAAGTCGTCATGTGCATTGATATACAGATTACTATCACATGCACCTCCCAAACTCAACATAGCATATTCTAAAACTACATCCTCTTCAACATCAAATTTAGAAGAAATGACTTCATTATATGGAATTGCAAAATGTGGCAAAGCACAAGCATCCTTGGATAGATTAGCATACCTTTCAAAATCATGAGCCAACAAATCAAAAATCTCGTCAACACTTAACAAGACTTCATCCCTAGTTTCTTCTCCTTGGCCGTGATTATTATTTGGATGGATTAGCACATTTACAATAGTAGGCTCATTAGTAATACATTCTGAAAAATAAAAACTCTGATCATCACACACATCTTCTTCTTTAGACAATACCTCAACAACTGGCATCGTAACACATTCACATTCATCACTAGAAGAAAGACTATCACTGCTATCACACTGTTTCTCTTCTTTACAATCATCATCATAAAAAGATGAATCCACATTATGCATATTATCACACTGCTGATTACTATCCTCTAATTCATGAAACTGAGACTCTTCATCTTTAACATCATTTTCAATGGACTTATTGCACTTGTTAACATTAGACTCATTACTCTTCAAAACATTTTCAACCTCCATGATAAAATCTTGGATTTCATAAATCTTATCTAATCTTTTATTGGCTAGCCAATCAACCAAACATGGCATAAAAAGTTCTAAGAGTACCACTGGCCATGAAGACTCCTCGGGTCTAAAAAAATCATTAAGATTCATAACTATTGATTTGAAGTTCATATAAATTTGAAATCCACTAAGACTTTTAATATCATCGATTGTACTTCTTAACATTAAGACAGTCTTATCATGAATCTTTCTTTTCAATCTAGCAATATTTGCACGAACACTTCCAAGAGTTGGCACATCACTTTCAAACCTAAACTCAAAATCTATTTTATAAACTTTTTTAAAACTCCTACTTCTTTTTCTTAGTGCGGAAACCACTACATGGAGGAAACCATTTTGTTCATTCAATTTTCATGAGAGACAAATATATGAAAATTGAAATACCTTTATGTGTTGCTGTCTGAAACCTCAGATCTACTAATTGACACAGGTGCAAGCATGAAACTCTTCACACCATAGATAGAATCCTTTGTAGATCCACCACCTACTTGGAGAGGAAAATGAAATCACAATAATAATTCACCCTTTAAAATGAACTTCTTCAGTAGATACATGAAACCACATAAACCATTAATCAAGAACTTGTACTTCCTCTTTCCTAACAAACTAGATCTACCCACAAATACTGAAAGCTTATGATATTAAAACCAACCATGCACTAGTACAGAGATTTACTTTAGAGTCACCATTCATACTTAGTGAGAAAAGATTTAATTTTTTTTTTATCATTTGTACATTCTTAACCAAACTTTCAATATGGAAAAACATTTTCAGATTCTTGACTCTAACTATTACAAATACAACTCACAAAACTGAACTGATAGAAGGTATACTCATTTTTCAACACAAATTATAACCAGTTCAGAAACTACTGCTATAAGAGAATAAAACATACTGAGGAACATGAAAATTTAGTAAGGAAATGGACTGAACACATCAACTTACTATTGTACAAAAACTTTCTCCATGTAGTTCCTTTTGTTGTGTTGAATTCCTTTAAATTATCAAGGTTTTTCTATCATGAATCTCAACACAACTCCTCAGTAGAGTCATCATTTTGTTGGCTCCTAATTTAACAAAATTTGAATAACCAAGTATGCAAGGGAAAATTGTATCTATGGGTAGCTATCTCCAATAATGGACACAATTCACCAAGAACCTGGGCCAACTATAAGGCTACACTCCTTCTACACTTTAGGCTCTGCAAAACCTAGGTGGGTGAACCTCTTAGGATCCAATTATGTGACCAGTGCAATGAGCATAATCAAAATCCAAAATAATAGACAAAACCCCTAATTCTTCTATACTTAACCAAGAAATCACAAGCATGAAATAGGTAAGAACATAACTCATGAAAATGGCCAGCTAAGTGCTTGTTAACATTGAATAACTTTCAACATGAAAGGGAAAACATTTGATTAACGATGTTGATAATAGAAAGAGCTAGGTATGAGAAAAAAAAACCTAATGATCCTATCTCTTATCAGTGCCTTATCTATTGGGCAATTAAATGAATTACAACTATACACCTTTTGGAAATCTTTGACATAATTTCTATATCAAGATTGCTGATGAATGAATCTGTGAACATACATCTACTACAGAATCAATCTCATACTTAGACAATCCTTTCATGAAATTTTCAAACCCTATGACAAACATCAAGTAATTACATGGCTCTTTGATCCACAAGCAAGACATTTCAACCACATGCACTTCTAAACAAAATGCAACCTAGTTTATGCTCTTTGTTCACAAACTAGAAGAAATTACAGATCCACAAACATGAGACATGATTCAAACTGAATTTAAATCCCTTTTCTGTTGTTTATTTATTTTCCTTGAAACCAAATACATGAAAGATGTACATAAATGAATCAAAAATCACCTAACAAATCTGAACTATCTGCATAAAACTTAAATGCTGCTCAATACAAGAGAAATGTTGGGTGTGTAGTTTCCACAGCTTCAACAGAGCTACTAAAACTTAGAATTGAAAACTATCCAACCACCTATTTCAGAGGAAAGGAAAGAATATATATGAAGAGAGAAATTCTCAGATTGAATCTGCAACTGACATGTTTCCCTTCAGAATTCTCCCTTTGGAAGCTTAAAAGAATCTCTCTACCTTGTCTCCTTAACTGCCAGAATCAAATCCTTGATCAATTTGTTTTGACTTTCTAGGAGCAAAAAACCTTAGCAAAAGACAAAATTTTATAACTGATTATGGATGTGTTAATTTATCAAATTGAACCCAAAACATCACAAATACTCAAGATAACTTGATACAAGAGTTACTGAATAGTTTTTATGATGTTTTTCCACTGAATTCTGCAACTGGTGACTTGAAACACCTGATAAAACATGTAGAGAAAACTCTAAGAGAAAACCTCCTATAGCATAAACCAACGGCATTTTGTCTAAAAACTGAGCCCAGAATTAGAAAGTTCATTCTCTCCCAATTCTAGCGATATATAATATCTCCATATTTGCATCTCAAGAACCTCCAAAAATTTGATTTGAAAATGACTCCCTTGCTATAAGTGTCCAGGTTTGCACTTAAAATATTTTCAAAAATTCAAAATTTCTAAAGTTTAAACTTTAGAAAATAAACTTTTGAGTTTAAAATACCTTACACACACATTCTTTTAAAAAATAATTTAAAATGGCATTTTAAAATATATATTTTTTGCCCTGATATTCAAATTTGTGGTCAAGGCTCTATTGACCAAGCCTTTTCTACCATGTGGCACTCCATGATTCGTCCACCTCTACATACACTACCACTAGACTGCTACATCACCAACTTGGATGCAGTGACATGTCATCATCACATGTGGGACCAGTTAACACATGGCAACATTCTGCATTCTCGCAATTCTTAACTACCTTGCAACTTTGTAATGCGAGGTTGTGCCCACTGTTAGATCTTGACATGTGGCACGATCTAGAAGCTCCATCTTGAGTTTCTATTAGTTCGTTCTACTTGTACCACATCATCATGCACTGGGACCTGCTACCATGTGGCATCTTCTTGCAATCCCACATTATTTAACCAATGTGCACCTCAATCTTGTAGGTATACATCAATCTTTTGATTTGGACACATGTTGACATCTCATGCACTGGCTTCTGAACTCGCCATGTCATCATCCTTGTTGGTTCATTTAAAATTATGCATTTGGGCTCGAAATCAATGTCTATTTGGTCAACTACTGACCCCATCCTCTAGGTTGTGGCTTCCCAAAAGCCTCCATCTTCAATTGATGGTAGATGAAGTGTTGTATTGTAATTAAACACTACAAAGATTAAACGCATATTACATGTGGGATATTGCAACTATCCTCATATGGCTTCTTCTTTCATTCATTTAGCGGCATATTCTTTGCATTGCCACCTTTGCATGGGCTTCTCCATTTGATGGCTACCTCCTTTTAATTGAAATTATATTTTTAATACATGCCTTGCGTAAACTGCCTATATGATGCATGATCTTGCTTACTCATCTGCATGACACCTCCCCATTTTATTAAAAAAACTCTTTTGCTCCATGGCATAATATATCATCTAATGTTTCCTGATTCATAACTTTAGCTTTCAAGTTACCAACTACAAGATGCTCAAGGATCATTTTTTTAAATTTGTATCATGCATTCCTCAATAGTCCCTCTTGTAATAAGCTTGTACATCATTACCTTGCTCATTTTCCCAAGATGGTGAGCGTTGATCATCGCTTGGAAATCTTCATGCTGATTTCAGTCACTATCATATAATATTATTGTATTTGCAGTCATAAGGTTAATACCCAATCCTCCAACTTGAGTTGAGAGCCTCTATTTACTTTTCCACCAATACGTTCATATGTCCATTTCTTGAAAGTCTTTAAAATCCATTTATCTCCTCTCCAATAGTCCCTTTCTTCCTTTATGTGGAGATTCTCTTTATTTTCAACTCATTACTAGTTAGTTTTCATAACATGTCTCTTTTTATTTATGCCTGGGTTTGCTTGGGTTTTAAATCCCCTACTATAGATGTTCCCTGCATGGGTTTCATTTGCTTCAACTATTTCGATGGACTTCTTCACTTTCTAAAGCCCATGTTCTTGTTGAAGTTATTAATTCTCTAGGAGTCACAATTGCATCAATGGTTCTAAGTTTCTTCTCATTTGAATGGGAAAACCATCTCCATATATGGCTTCCTTTTGCAACATTTCCTCTACATATGGGATCGATGATGCCACTGAAAAAAAAAACAACTAAATATATACGAGCAATATAGAGACAATTTGCGTGAGATTGTGGGAGCTACCAATGCTTCCTACATTTTATCTGAAGCAATCTTTATTATAAGCTTTGACAACAATAACCATATTCAATATTTCAATCTGAATATTTTAACATATTTTTTGCACTAAGTCTGGCTACTCCACACTATGGATCCTCCTCTTAACGTGCCAACCCTTTGACACCAATTCTATTCTTGCTACTTGTACTTGAATTCCTCCACATTATTAAGGCCCATCTTCCTATAGTAAGATACATGGTCTTCCTTCTATGAACTTATATTGTTGTTCTATTACAAGTAGAGAAAAGAATATTGTACACCAAGTTTCTTAGAATTCCACATGATCTTTTAAGACCTTTTAGAATGAATGTTTGATATATAAAGATTTTAGACTTTTAGAGTGATTAAAATTTGATTTAAGAAAGATCCTAAGAAAAATAAATGCTCCTCTTTAATCTAAAAATTCTTCTCTCTTTATTAGCATGCCACTCTATCTTTTCAGATTCTAAATCACCTCAACCTTTATTCAGTTTTCCTTAACTTTGTTATGAATGGCCTTCTCTTCATGAGTTAAAAGATCATCCAACTGATAATAATCAAATACTAACATTCAGTGAGTCACAATTATTTTGATCTCCCAAAATATGCACAATCCCACATATCTATCAGCCTAATGCAATTAGTCAGCTCGAGAGTAGGTCTGGCTAAAAAAATTTCATTTTTGAACAACTGGATCCCCAAAAAAATCTATAGAACATCTAATACTGATTTTATGAAGAATCAACTAGTCTGCATCACCTTTTCAATTTTTTTAGAAACTTATTTCACCTCCTTCTGCAATTGTGATTTTTGTGTTTGGAGGCCTGCCAACTGGCCTTAAAAATTGATTCAATCAAGTAACTAGGCCACAAAAATTGGCATGACTGTTCAATCCTACCCGTTGTACCATATTGAAAATTCTCAGCCCATGAAAAATTCCCAGTCAAAATATTTTAATTTTCGAACATCCATACTTCAAATATCCTAGAGGCAAATAGTGTTAAAAAATATAAACTGGGCTCGGGTTCGGCATTATAAATTGAGTTATTGATCACTTGGGGTTCTAAAAACTGAGGTATAGGTTCTTTTCCATGAGGAGAATATAATAATATGTTTTGGGCTCATGAAAAATCATAGGACGCATTTGGAAAATTTTTGAAAACAAGCACTTGGAAATTTTAAACTTGGAAATGCATCAAAAAGTAATTTTTTGCAAACGGACAAACATAAGAAAGTATGCAAATAGATTTTTCATGACTTTTGAATTGGCATACTTCAAGAATTTTTAGGACACAACATGATGGTATAATCCATTTAGGCTAGCTAATCATAGGATCAAAGTTATAATGTTCTAAACAGGGGTATGGATCAATCTGGATACTTTACCCGTAACAAAACAGTGTAAAGTGCATTTTTAATCATGTTAGCAAACTAATCAAATGGATTCCTCATGATCTCAAAATTGGAACATATGAAGTGTCTGACCCCTAAAACACAATGCAAAAAGAATTTCTTCATTTGGGTTAACTGGATCAAAGATATCATTAGTCAAATAGGGCTTCCCAAAATTGTGTGCAATGTGCATCAACATGAAAATAGTAAACTACCAACTTAGAGGGATTCAAAACCTAGTCAAACAGATTCAAAATGACTCAAAATTTGAGACATAGGATCTTAGGTATAGACACTTGTCACTCCCAAAGTGGTGGGTTATGAAACATTTCTAGATGCGAGATATTCACTGGCAAACATGGCCTTCTGTCACTTTTTGATACTTGGGTGAAAATGCAAAAATGACACCAGCTCAAAACAAGACTTCACGAAATGGCTCAAAATGTCAATTTAGCTTCATCCAATGCTTAGACAGGCTAAATGGAAGGTGCTAGAAACATTAAACACCTTAGGGGCCTCAAAGGTACAACTAGGTACATGCACATTTATAGACATTCATAGGGCTTGATTTGACTCAAATTTGAAAAAGAGGCTCAAAATGGGAACACAATTTTGAGCACCAACAAAAGGCACTGAAGATTATGGATTATGGTACAAATTTGGCAGTAATCTAGATTTGAAAGTGTTTACTAATGCAAATTAGGCAGGAAACATTGATAACAGAAAGAGTACAAGTGGAGGAACATTCTTACTTGGAAAGGGATTTGTTTTTTGAACAAGTAAAAAGCGAAATTGCACATCCCAATCTATAGTTGAAGCAGAGTATGTTGCAGCAATAGTAAACTATTCTAATATTTTTTGGTTCAAATAATTATTGGAAGTCATGAAGATGGAAATTAAAGAACCTCTGGTTATGTTTTGTGAAAATACAAGTGCAATCAACATATCTAAAAACCCAATGATGCACTAAAAAACTAAGCACATTGCAATAAAATATCATTTTGTCAGAGAATTGGTATAGGATAAGGAGATCAAATTGGAATATTTTCATACAAAGGAACAAATTGCTGACATATTCACCAAGCTGGTACCTAAGGATGCATTCTTGTATTTAAGAGGTAAGTTAGGGGTCATTCCCCTATCTAAAGCTCACTAAAATAAAGTTTTAGTGATGCATCAACATGTATCAAGTTGAAGATCTATTAGTTGATACAACATAGTTATGGAAACATTACATATGAATCAGTAAATAAGGTACATTTCTATTCATTTGGTTTTTGTTGTCTTTGGCATGCGTTGTCAAAGAGGGAGAGTATATTATCATATCTTTTTGAAATTTAAATTTGTTTGTGAAGAGTTTTCTATTTAAAAAGAAGCTATGTAATTCTTTCATAGAGGGAGATTAATGTAGTTGAGAAGTTTGTGGCATAAAATCTAAGAGGGAGAAATGCTCTGTCAGAAAAGACTTGTTCTCAAATTTCATTATGTTATGACATGTTGTGTTGCCATCAATGCCAAAGAGGGAGATTGTTGGATAAAATTGTTCAATTGTGTGTTGTCTTTGATGTTACACAAATGTTATATCAATTAGCAGATAGAGTCCACCAAGCTTAGTTGGTTAGCAAAGTGGTGTATAGAGTCAACCAAGCATTCCTGAATGTTACTCTGTGAAAATAGTTTCTATAGAGCTCACTCAAGCATTGACGAATTCTGTGGAAGAAGTTAGTTTCTGCCAAGCTCACAAGGTCAACAAAGGCAATTCAATGTTTACTGAGTTCACTCGGTCTCCAAAGGATTTTGCAAAATTCATAGTGCAGAGAAAATAAACTCAAAACATGCCCTGCGGGCTTACAATAGCATAAATCTAGAGAATATTTCTCCTTTTAGCACCTCCTCTCAAGCTCCAATCCGAACTGCCTTTTACAATGCCAAAAATCTTCTTAAATAGACCCCGGAGGGTTAAGGACTAGGAGTACATTCTAGAAAGTGCTAGTAGGCATCCACTGACAAAATAGAAGGTTCCAAAAGCCGCGTTAGAAGTCGGTGCAAAATCTAGAAGTATCCAAAAATGGTAGCCGAACTTTCGGGAGGCATAACTTTTGAACCGTAGCTCCGATTGACGAACCGTTTACATTTTCAGAAAGCTCTCGAAGCGCTCTATAGCCCTATGGACAAGCTTTGCTCATCCCCCATTTTTTTGACACTTTTCAAGGTCATTTAATGCCCCAAACCTGACTTTGAAGCATTCTTAGGAGGTCTCCAAAACCCGAAAAACTGCAATAACTTTCAAACCGTGGGGCCTTTTGACCTGATTCTTTTTCTGGAATGCTCTAAATCTCAATTACCTTCATCTGGCCAAGTCACACCTTCTAGGTCACCAAAATGATGGCCAAATTGCATGCTCCTATTTTTTTGGGATTTTCAAATGCACTGATAGTTGAACTATGAGAGTTCGAACCTTTATTGAGGTGGAAGCTTGTGGTGAAGATGAAGATGGTTCTATATCTCTCTTTTGACATCAAAGTGTGGGACACACTTTTCTATCTACCAAGGGAGTCTGATGCAGGAGCATCTTACATGGGAAAATTAAATTATTAGAAAAAAAAAAAAAGAGAGGGAAAAAAAAAGAAAAAGGGAAAAAAAAAAAAAACAAAATTGTGGAGGAGAGAGAAAGTGACGAAAATGGAAGAAAAATAATTAAAAATAGAAAATAGGAAAAGTGGAGAAAAGAGGAATCTCTATTTTCAAGGTGCATGGGTGGCATAAATAGAAAATAATAAAAATAGTTGTCATTCCATTAATCGAGGTGTGTAGGTGGCAAGTTCCTTAAATCATGCATTTAATATTTGTTGGGTGCTTAGTTGTATTTGGGAGGGAATTTAATATTTATTTAAAGGTAGTTGTATTTACCTTTTATCCCACATTTCTTGTATTTGTAATGTCTTGGGTTAGAAGTGCCTATTTAAGAAAGGCCTATTATCATTTGTAATCAAGTTCAAGAAATGGAAGCTCTTCTAATGGAAGTTGGAGAAATGGAAGCTCTTCTAATGGAAGTTCGAGAAATAGAAGTTCTTGAATTGTAAGCTCTTCAAATGTAATCTCTTCTAGTGGATTTCAAATATTAATGGATGCTTTATGAAGCATTTTTTTTGTCATCTCTCTATCTCCATCTTGTTGCATTTTTGGTTGTGAGTTGGTACGGGTGGTGTGGCCCCTCATCAACTAGAAATCATTTCTGGAGTAGTGTTTATCAAGCAGGGTCATGCAATGAAGGATTTCAGTATTTTGGGAAATAAAATTTAATTGTTTCATGTAATAATTTAAGCCAACTGATGTAATCATTAGTTATAATTGTAACTTGTAAATGAGCTGATTTGACAATTTGTATGGTATAAATAAAAGGTCAAGTTGTGAAATCTAAAATGTAATGAGCGAGCATGCAAGTGAGTTGATTGTGTGAAGAGGAAAGTGTGAGAAAATTTTGAAGAAGGACCAAATATCCTCAAGGAGCAGCAAAGGTGTATTCCATCAGAGAGGATCTAGTAAAGCATAACAAAGATCTATATCAGCAAAGTTCAATTGCATCTCATTCAAATCACTTCATTGTTACTTTCTCACAATTGTAGCAGTGATTTCTAAATCTCCTAATAGAGTTGGTTTAACAACCATTTTGTAAATCCTCTAACAAGGTGGATAGTTCTACTAAATTGTTCTAAAGTCCTCTAGCAAGGCCACTCCTAGTAGGGTGACTAAATCCTCTAACAAGGTCACACCTAACAGTGTGTTTTGTAACCTTTAACAGGGTTGGCTCTTAACAAGGCTCACTTCAGAAGAGTGAAACTTAGTAGCTAGTTACTTGGTGGTTTTTCCCATATTAGGTTTCCATGTTAAATCTAGTGTCTCTTGTGTTGATGTTATTTCTTTCATGCATGCATGTTAAATCATTGTGAATTCTTAAATATTGGTAATAAGTTAACATACATCTACCGAGTTACAACATTTTTAATGTGGCTACCGAGTGATAGCAGTAACATGATCAGGTAGAGAAGACTAAGTGTAAAGAGCTGATCAATTGATGATGGAAGGTATCTTCATGGCCTCCAAAAATAGCAATGATAGAATGCCTATATGGTAAATTATCAATCTCACTAAAATGTATAGGTATCTAGCCAATGTAATCAACTAGTACATAGGATCAAATATTGAATGCATAGCTCAATCCATCAAAGCAAGAAAGAAATGGAACTAATATAACCCTTGTATAATATTGAGAGATAAGACATGAATACTCAAACTGAATGCAATATCTTATATAGAAAAAAGAACCCAAAACTTTGAGAGTGAAAAAGAACTACAAATACCTATAATGGCACATGTCATCCACACATAATGACTCTAATATCATGGAGGAAACACTCACTTGACAAAGGAAGATGGTGAATATGGCCAGCATGAAACCCCCTATTGGCTCTTGAATTAACAGTCTTTTAATAACAAAGTATGAAAGGCAAGAATGCATCTATGGGAAACTATCTCTAATAATGGATGCAATTCACCAAGAACATGGGCCAACTATAAGGCTACACTCCTACACTTCAGGCTCTGTAAAAACCTAGGTAGGTAAACCTCTTAAGATCTAATCATGTGACTAGTGCAATGAGCATAATCAGGATCTATGATAACAGATGAAACCCCTAAATTTTCTATACTTAACCATGAAATCACAAGCATGAGATAGCTAACAACATGACTCATGAAACTAGTAAGCTAAGTGCAGGTTAAACTTTGAATAACTTTTAACATGAAAGGGGAAATGTTTGATTAATGATGTTGATTCAACACAACCTCAAATATGTAATAGTATAATAGGTGATCCTATAGCTAATCAGTGCCTAATCCATTTGGCAATTCCATGAGTTAAAAACATACATCTACGACATTAGGACATATTTTGTATACCTAGACATAAAATCTATCTAATCACCTTGTGAATCAAACATTAGTGCTCATTCAGATCTCATCCTCACAAAATATCCTTTTAAAGTAACCAATAATCTTATTAAACATGAAAATCATTTACTTGAACCTTTGATCCAGGAGTAAAATACATCGAACATACAACCTGAAGGGGATGCATCAGACATGTGTCCACTTGAAATTCCCTTTCTTTGCCATGAAAAGACTCTCTCTAATCTCTCTCTTCAACGGGTGAATCAAATCCTTAACCAATTTGGCCATCAAAAGCATAACGTATCTCAGAAACATGATAGAATAATAACCACTTTTGATGCCAAATCTCAAAACAAGGCAAAGCCAAAATTTGGTTAAAAGGCCTCCAAAATGCAATAAAATCTTCTCAAAATTGTTTTTTCCACATTCAGGATTCAAAAGATCTTCAAATATTCCCTCTAACAAACTTTGGTGCTCAATGACCAAATTTGCTTGGTCTACTGCCAATGTCCCAGATTTTACAAATTGACATATAGCGTGAATAGGTGAATACCTATGCACAATCTGACCTCATGTTCAAAAAGTTCATCTCATTCTATTTCTGGTGGTATTTTGGAGCACCCATTTTTTTATCAAAACAACTCCTGTTATGGCCTTTTGAAGATCGAAACTCTGTCATGGCATTGCACAAATAAAAGAATAAAAATGAAAAATTCAACATATTCTATAGTTTGAACTATAGAATATTAGAAATTTGAAATCAACTTTTTCATTCTATGAATGAACATGTAGGGAGAGGAATATTTTATTGAAATTATAACTCCTTTGTATCCTTGAATCAATTAGGTAATGCCACTTGTTAACCTCTGATTGGCTCTGACTATCCAATAGTGCCACATGTCACTTTGTGATAGGTTCTCTAATAACTAGGCAGGTCCCACCTACACTTCGCCTAATTTTTCCAAATTTTTGGTAAGTTGCCATGTCACTTGCCAGAATTTCTCAACTCTTCTAGTGGTGACATGGTGACCACCAAATTTTGACAACTTTTTTGGCCATCTCCACTATGCCACGTCAGCACCAAGCCATTATGCCTTGTAGATAGTCACTAAGTCACCATATTAACTCTCCTACATCTTTCTTCTTCATGATATAGAAACCTTCATCGAATTATACATGTGTCTGCATCTAAACACATCTTGATTTCTTTTAGCACCATGTCATCAAGTAAACATCTTTGTTTAAAATTAAGCCACCTACGCCACTTCCACCTATCAACTGAGACCCATGCATGCAAGTTGGCTATCACAAAAGCCTCTTGTCTTGAGACATTAAGGTTAGAGTGTGATTTTCTATTTAAAGGCATATAAAATCCCTCCCACAGGCAATGTGGGATAATTTTTTTTTAATATTCTTTCTTTTCACTATATCTTTTCCTGCTTGCAGGGTTTGCATTTTTTTGTGGGTTATTCCCTTCATTCTATAGTGGCTTTGGATCAAGCTCCCCTACGCTTTATCTTTTCTTGCAAATGGAATATAGTGTTCTCTTTTTTATTGACTAGTTTCTTTGTGGGCCTACAACTTCTTGTTGCTTTTCTTATGTTGACTACCTCTGCAGGTGCATCGATTTATTGACTCCTCTATTTTGTTATTTTTCTTGGCACTGAATGTGTCTTAGTCCTTCAATGTGTGGGTTTCTCTTAAAAGTGTGCATTAATACTACCATGCAAATCCCTTGTATTATATATTTCTTTTGACTATGGATTTTTCCTTTAAATCTGTCTGTTCCTCATCTAAAACTATGGCTTTGTTTCTTCCTTGTGTGGAGTGATGGCTTCCTCTGGCGTTGACTCTTCCTAAATCAATGTGGGTTTATTTTGTATCTAGAAAGTTCCTCTCAATAATTCCTTCATGTTGCTATGATTTATGAGCAATATCAAAAATATTGAAGTTCTTACAATCCTCTAAAATCTTTTCGCATGTTCCAACAATCTGCAGGCCCAACTCCTTCTCATTGCTGGTCTTATTTTTATGTTGTGGGAGCTCCTTTTGACATGCTCTAACGTCTCTTTTATTTGATTTGCATGAGTAATAGGGGTATCTATAATGTGAAAACCTTCTTTTAATGCCTATGGATTCCTTTTATTGACCATGGGTCTGCTAGCTTCCAGCTTGTCTTTGATTTTCTATTGCCATTTTCTAAGCCATTTCTTCTAAATGATCGACTTTTCATGCTTCTATGCTGTTTTGATTTGGATACATGTTCTTCAAAGATTGGATATTCCTTTAACATGTGGGCTAGGTCTCCTTGTGTGCTACCTCATTTTATTGCCATGGGCTCTTTCCCTAGCCGCCTTGGTCTTTCTTGCGCATGGGTTGGCTCTGCTAAGCCGTGAACTACCCTTTCTTCAACGTGCCACTGTTCTAGTCTTTTCTTGCCTTTAAAATGACTATGGGTATCTTCCTCCTCCTTATTATTAATTTTTCTTTGATGGCATGTCATGCTCTGATTTTATTCCCTTTACTAGTGCCTTGAATTCCTTTTTGCCCTTTAAATATGGATCCCTATCATTGGTGGCTACTTTGCACATGTGCTCCCTTGTTTTAATGTTTGCATGGATTTTATGCTACATTATCCAAGCCTTTCATTGGTAGCTTCATGCTACCCATGGGCTCTTTCATGCTATACGGCTCCCATCACATGCAATGAGCTCTATTCTAGGTCAATGTGCATGGTCTTTTCTATTCCATGTACACATTTTGCAATTGGAAAGACTAATTGCATTCTCAATCCATGAAACACATTGATAACATTTCTTGTAGTAATCTGGGTAGTACACCTGGACAAGCCTCCTAGTATCTTTTTCTTTTTTTGGAAAAAGCTTCCCCAAGCAAGAAGAGTAACAAATATTATAAGCTATTGTCATAGATGGAAAAAGAGATTGAAAATTCAAAACAACCACTAAATCTGTGTAAAACTTTCACTCTTTACTTGCAATAGCCACTTCCAATATCTAGTTCCATCTTATCCTTAGTTGGTGGCTTCTTATGAAATCTCAAGGGAAACAAATCACCTTCAAAACAACCCTTCTAATTCTTTAAACACAATTCTCTCTCTACTAGTAAAAACAATCACTATCATCCCTCACAATAAGTTGTAGCTTCTTTCCAGGAACATGTAACAAATTCTCACTTTCATTGATTTTATCTCTTCATCAATGAACTTAAATGGATTTATTAAAATACCAAAGCAATCTCCATCTTCATCTTGATCACCATTTCTCCTAATGCCCTATCATTCTAACAATATTAGTCAGACCCAGAAGTGGGTCTAGCTAAAATAAATTATTTTTTTCAAAGCAATTGAATCCTTAAATTGATCTACAAATCATCTTGAACTGATTAGAGACAAATTCGATTTCTGAACCATCAATTGAAACTCATTTTACCATTGATCTACAAACTCTAGATTTCATGTCAGGAGGTCCTTTGGTTGGCCTTAAAAACTAACCAGAACACATGATCAAGCTCTAAAAACTAGTATACTGATTCTTTTTTCTGCATTCTTACACCCTACCGAATCTTGTCTCATGACAAATTCCTAGTCAGAAGTTATTAACCGTCAAAGTTGACTTGTTAGAATTGCTTGTATGAAAACAAGTCAGAAAATCACAAATTAGATTTGGATTTGGCTTCAAAAACTGGGACATTGGTTTACTATCATGAGGAGAATATGGATCTACATTTTGGGCTCATCATCAATAATAGGATGTAAATGGTGAGTTGTCAAAGTGGGCTACTTGGATTTGTCAGAATGGAAACCATCGAAGAAAAGTAATTTTTGCAAATGGAAATAACCTGGGAAAGTGTGAAAACTGATTCATCAAGACTCACAAATTAACACACTTAAATAATTTTTAGAGTACAACATAGAGGACTAATCCATTTGATCTCACCAATCATAGATCTTAAGTTATGATGTCATGAATAGGGGTACTAATCAATCTGCATGTGCTGACACTAGTAAAACTTTGGAAATCTCATTTGGAATTGCATTTGAAAACTGATCAAATAGATTCTTCATAAGATAAAACTTGAAACATAACAAGTCTCTAACCTCTACAATGCAATGCATAAGGAATATTAACATTTTGTTCAACTGGGTCAAAGTTATAACACATCAAACAGGGTTTCCTAGAATTATTTGCAACTACACAAATGCACAGAATAGTAAATGACCAACTTTGAGGGATTTGAAACCTAGACACATGGATTCAAAATGACTCAAAATCTAAAACATAGGTTCTTGGATATGGACACTAGACACTCCCAAAACATAAAATCATAAAAAATTTCTAGGTGCGAGATATTTAGATACAAACATGGCCTCCTGTCACTATTTGACACTTATGTGAAAATGCAAAATTGAAAAATGCTCGAAATGGGACTTCATGAACTAGCTCAGAATATCAATTTATCATTATAGAATAAGTGGACATACTGAATGGAAGGTGTTAGAAACATTAAACACCTCTTGGGCTTCTCAAGTATGGTCAGGTACATGTGCATTTAAAATTATCTATAGGGCTTGAATTTATCAATGGCACTAAAAATTGACCATGCAATTTTTAGTCCCAACACCCCCCAAGGTAGTTTATAATGTAGTGTAACTAAAACAAAACACAAAGATGTGCAAGGCTCCAAAATGCAATAAAGACACTTTATCTTAATGTTTTTGCAAAAGTACTATAACAAGATTTCAAAAAAGATCAAAAGAGACAAAAGGCTAATACAAAAGATTGTACAAACCATGAAAAATCATCTAAAGGAAAAAAATCAATCTCTAAACTTGAAAAAACCAAGATATCCACTAGAATACAAAAAAAAAATGATTGGGATGGCCTAGAGAAGAATCTACAAAATAGAATATCTCAAGATATGTCTCCTAGAATGTAAAATAGAACCTTTGAATTTGATTGCATAAATTAGGAACCAAATAAAATCAAAAGTTTGAATAAACTACACCATCATGATAGGCTCAGAATTATCTTTCTAACAATAGCTCATTTGTGAAAAATAGAGTGTGGATGAGCAAGTTATGACCAAAATACTATAGGTACATCAAAAAGGTAGTAGAAGGGGGATTAATTACCGCCTCAAGAAGCTATTTGTAGTGGGCCAATGTCCCTCACATAATTCAAAAAATTGGCTTAACTGCATATTGTAGTTCTATAAGACTATTGGTTATATTAGAGATTAATAGGTTGATCTTTTGGTGCAATGGTAACCTTGTCCTTTCTAAAAATTGGTATTAGAGATTGGTTATAGGTTCAAATCCTACTAGCCATGATTAGTGACACTAGGAGGGGGATTTTTGGTAGTGGGGCAGCATCCCTCATAAGATTTGTGACATAGCTTAACCACCTCTTGTGGTTCTATAAGACTATTGGTTGTATCAGGCATTAATAGGTTGATCTTTTGGTGCAACAACAACCTTGTCCTTTCTAACAAAAGCATGCCCACAAACAATGGCACTGGGCCACCAAAATTTTTCACAACCATTACCTCTATCAAAAAGTTGATTCTCATTTGATCATGCATGTGGTAAGCTGGAAACATTATTCATATTAGTCTTACCAATTGGATCAACATTCTGAAACAACTCATTCAACAAAACTGAATCTAAACCTTGACTTTCACAATGTATATAAAAATTTGATTCACTCTCCACAACTTGCACATCATGAAAGTTCTGATCAGCATGCTTATAACTATCAGACTAAAACTAAAAAATCTCTTCATTTAATGAGTCATGCATGCTATCAACTTTGAATATGAATGCATCATATTCAACATGGCGAAAAGAATCACTCATACCTTCAAATCGTGTATCCTTATTCCTAACTGGATTGAACTCAAATGAACAAACTGACTGGTACTCGCACATGTCATCAATATCATATTCTAAAACTAATTTGGAGTCTTCAAATAGTTCTTCACAATCAGAAAATGAATTAGTCTTTGCATTATAAAGTTCATCATAAAAAAAATTACAAGATGCACACAAATTTTCAAAAACATCTTCATCGAACACCTTGTTCTCAATCTCATGAGATGCAATCTCATCAATACTTTTACCATCACATTTGGGAGAAGAACCACTTGACCTCTTATAGTAGTAGGATAAATTATTATCATTCTCAACTAAATCTGAAAGTTCCATGTCTTCTTCGAATAATGGGTTGATTACTCCATGTAGTGATCCTTGTTGAACATCTTGACAAAAAATGGGTTGATCGTCATCACAATCTTCATCATATAAAGCATTATCATACAGTTTGAAACCATTTCTTACACCACTATCAAGAATGCTTCCATCATGTGAAGAAGGAGAATCAAAATAATCATTTGAAGACACATCATTAACTTCATAAACAAAGCATGTAGAATATGAATCAAAGTTGCTTTCATTGTCTCCATTAGGATGATTCAAATATCTAGTAAAAAAATCAGTATGTGTCTTACCAATAGGTGCTGATGCATTGATCTTAGGATCACTCATTTACTATTGATTATTACTGAATGCACCCTCATGAAATTTATCCACACAACTAGCCAATCCATCCTTATAAAAAACCATTTTATCTTCATATTGTGTAGACAATTTTTCTTCACAACTTTCAAACCCATGTTGACTTGTATAACTTGGAAATGGAACATTACTTTCAGATTTAGAAATAATACTCATACCTTTACTTACATAAGAGCACTCACTTCCATCATTTCTCTCTTCTTCCCAATTTGCATCTGATTCACATGAAGATGAACATACACTATGACTATCCTCTCCTTGACTTGAGTAGCAACTCTCATCATCAGCTTCATATGACACTTCTTTGCAATATGCCAGATCAACAACTTCACCATTGTCACTTGACACATTACTTCCAACCTCTGTGTCCTGATACTGAGATGTATACTTTCCTCTTCATGACTGATTATGTTTTCATCATGAAGTAGATCACCAATAGAAGAAGGACTAACTGAATTTATACCTTGTATATGTAACTGATCAAGTGAAGCGATCTTATCATCTGCTATTGTAACATCACAAACACATGCACTATTTTCAACAAGGAAAGAATCTACTCCTTTTTCCAACAAAGAATCTTCAACTACACATGTTTTTAATTCAAAAATTTTAGCAAGATCTTTTACAATAGTAGGGGTACACCTTCTTATAAATCCATACTTGAGATTGTGTTCAATATCCATTGCAATTTCACAGGCTTGATATAAACTTTGTGGTTGTTTATCCCTCAGTAAGAAACCCATCTTCTAGCCCAATGCACCAAAATAAATAACTAAACAAATTTGATCATAAGGCCTACAATTTTCAAGGATATCCATTAATGTTTTATAAAATCTAATATTAAATCTTGGGATCAATTCATCCTGTTCAATCTAAATTTCCATCAATCAATCCAACATTAATTTTACATCTACCCACCCATCAAAGTGTTCAATGAAGGATAAACTTAACTCATCCCATGAAGAAATTGAAGTTGTAGGAAAGCATGTGAACCACTCTCTTTCATCTCCTTTTAGAGTTTGCACAAACAACCACATCCATAGATCTTCAAGGTACACATCAAAGTCATAGATCAAGTTCAATTTTTTTTGGACATGCTTCTTTGTTGATTGGGATAGGCCTCTATTAAACTTTGGAAAATACCTTCTGATTTCATCAAGGATCTTATTTGGGAAGCTAGGTATGCCATCATAAAAAAATGGCACATATCCTTTGATAAAATAATTCATATGAACATCTATTGCTGGTTGCAACCTTTGTAATTATACATTTGGTAATTTTTAAAACTAGTAACAGAACATCTATGCAATTATAAGTAACTGTCTCTTATCACTTAACATATCTGGCATTCTTCACACCTCTGTCCTTCTTATAAAGACAAAATCATGTAATAAGGACCATCTGAACACACAAAACACTGAATGGAGAATACCTGGAATGTCTTTGCTAAATGTTGTTGGTTACTTCATAGCTAACTAAAATCTAAAAAAAAGCTTCACACCTCAAGTTCTTTCAAAGACAGAGCCACCACCTCCTTTCAAATGACATAACATTTAATTACTGGTCTTTTACTACAACATCACTAGATTCTAAGCATTCCTCACAACAAAGTTACACATATTTTCAATGACATTTAAACAACAACAAAGTCCAAGTAATACTTTCAAATCTGAAAACAACATTCAAATTTTTATACTTATGAGAGTCTTCCCCAAACTAAAAATAGCAAGACTCCGAGATACTCTTAATGGTAACCTTATTTCATCCCCAGCAAATATTTACTCTCCCTACCAATTTTCATACTCAACCATATTCTTTTCAAAATCCAAATTCAAGAATATGAAAACTTATCAAAAAAATTCTCCTATGTATAGTGTTTACCATCAAATGGAGAATATCTCTGAATAATATTATTTTCATGCAAGGACATCTCATGAAAATAGAAATACTTGAACTATGGTGGTTGCAAACAACTTTGATGCTAGAAACAACAACAGATCTAGATTTATTCTTCCATTTAGTATCTCTTTGCAATTGAACACCACATAGTTTCTTCAACCATTGCCAATAATCATAGATAAAGTCTTTCAAAAAAATTTCCAACTGCTATATTTTTTAATCATACCATGAATCTCAAAATGTACTTGTTCAAAGATTTGACTTCGAGTTGCCACTCACTTAATGAGAAAAAATTTACCAAACTTGCAAAACATAACAAGTGGGTCCAAAATTTACAAATGGTATTTGAAATTTTATACAATACTTAGGAATTCAATACTCTTGACAATGTGAAAGAACATGACATTAAATCTAAATTATGATAGCAACTCATCAAAACTTCAAGTGAATTTGAAACTACAAATTATTCAATTCAATCAAACTTCTACTGTCAATGAATAGGACATAAGAAACACCTGTTGTTATATATTTTCTATAGCTAATCTATTTTATGCCAGAGATTTTGGTTCTTTCTATATGCAACTCCCCAATAGAGTCACCATTTTGTTGGTTCCTGAATTAAGATTGTTTTAATAACCAAGTATGCAAGGCAAGAATGCATCTATGGGCAGCTATCTACAATAAGGGATGCAATTCACCAAGAACCTAGGCCAACTATAAGGCTACACTCCCTCTACACTTCAAGCACTATAAATCCTAGGCAGGTAAACCTCTTAAATTTTAATCATGTGACCAGTGCAATGAACATAATCAAGATCTAGGATAATAGATGAAACCCCTAAATCTTCTATACTTAACCATGAAATCACAAGTATGAGATAGCTAAGAACATGACTCATGAAACTGGTAAGCTAAGTGTGGGTTAAACTTTGAATAACTTTCAACATGAAAGGGGAAACATTTGATTAATGATGTTGATTCAACACAACCTCAAATATGCAACAATATAACAAGTGATCCTATAACTGATCAGTGCCTAATCCATTGGGCAATTCCATGAATTCAAAACATACATCTATGACATCAGGGCATATTTCATACACCTAGACATCAAATCTATTTAATCACCTTGTGATTTAGACATTAGTGTTCATTCAGATCTCATTCTCATAAAATATCCTTCTCAAGTAACCAATAACCTTATTAAACATATCAAGCATTTACTTGGCCCTTTGATCCAACAACAAAATACATCAAGCATAAAACCTCAAAGGGATGCAAATTGATCTTAGATCTTTGTTCCAAGACCACATAAGACTTATAGATTTCTAAGATAGGAGACAAGAACTAGAATGAAACTAGTGAAATTATTGCTTATATGTATTCATTTCCTTGAAACAAAACAATCAAAGGCATAAAATTAAAACATAAAACAACCAAACAGATCTGAACTATCTATATTATCTCTACAACTATTGTTCACATGAGAGAATTATGTTGAAGAATGGTGTCATAGTATTGGAAATACATCAAGACTAGAACCAAAACTTGGTATCACAGTATTGTGCAAATTTTCTCCAAAGAACTAGAACTTGTACAATGAGAAAGAATGAGAATGATATAGAGGAAGGGATTCCTAAATCTACTCTACATTTGACATGTGTCCACTTGAAAGTCCCTCTCTTTTCCATGAAAAGACTCTCTCTAATCTCTCTCTTCAATTGGTGAATCAAATCCTTAACCAATTTGGCTATCAAAAGCATAAAGTATCTTAAAAACTTGATAGAATAATAACTACTTTTGATGCAAAATCTCAAAAAAAGGCAAAGCCAAAAATCAATTAGAAGGCCTCCAAAATGCAATACAATTTTCTCAAAAAAAAAATTCCACATTTAGGCTTCAAAAGGTCTTCAAATCTGCCCTCTAACAAACTTTGGTGCTCAATGATCAAATCTACTTGTTATACTACCAATGTCCCAAATTTTACAAATTGATGTATGGCACAAACTGATGAATACTTGTGCACAATCTAACCTCATATTTGGAAAACTCATCTCATTTTGGTTCTGATTGTATATTGGAGTGCCCATTTTTTTATAAAATTAGCTCCTGTTATGGCCTTCTGAAGATCGAAAGTCTGTCATGGCTTTGCACAAATAAAAGAATGAAAATGAAAAATTTAACATATTCTATAGTTTGAGCTTTAGAATATTCAAAAGTTGAAATCAAATTTTTCATTCTAACAATGAACATGTAGGGATAGGAATATTTTATTGAAATTATAACTCCTTTATATCCCTTAACCAATCGGGCAACACCACTTGTTAACCTGTGATTGGCTCTGACCATCTAACAATGTCATCTATCACTTGTGATAGGCTCTCTGATAATTTGGAAGGTCCCACCTATACTTCTCTAGGTATTTTTGAATGTTTGGCAAGTCGCCATGTCGCTTGCCAAAATTTCTCAACTTTTTTGGTGGCAACATGGCAACCACTAGATTTCAACAACTTTTTTGGCCATCTCCACTGTGCCACATCAGCACCAAGTCATTATGCCACCTAGACAGTCACCAAGTTGCCATATTAGCTCTCCTACATCTTTCTCCTTTGTGATATAGCAACATTTGTCAGATCATCCATGAGTCTATATCTAAACACATCTTGACTTTTTTTGGCCCCATGTCATCAAGTAAACATCTTTGTTTAAAATTAGGCTTCCTACATCACTTCCAGCTATCGACTTAGACACATGCACACGAGCTGGCTTTCACAAAAGCCTCTTGTCTTGAGACATTAAGGTTATAGTGTGATTTTCTATTTTAAAGGCATAAAAAATATCTCCCATGGGAAATGTGGGATAATTTGTTTTGAATATTGTTCATTTTGACTGTGTCTTTTCTTGCTTACAGGGTCTACATGTTTTTCATGGGTTATTCCCTTCATTTTACAATGGCTTTGGATCAAGCTTCCCTGTGCTTTAGCTTTTCTAGAAAATGGAATATAGTGTGCTCTTTTTTATTGATTGGTTGCTTTGTGGACCTGAGACTTCTTGTTTCTTTGCTTATGTTGACTACCTTTGCAAGTGCATCAATTTATTGACTCCTCTATTTTTTTTATTTTTCTTGGTGCTAAATGTGTCTTAGTCCTTCAATGCATGGGTTTCTTTTAAAAGTGTGCATTAAGATTGTCATGTGAATCCCCTGTATTATATATTGCTTTTGACTATGGCTTTTTCCTTTAAACATGTGTGTTCCTCATTTAAAACTATGACTTTATTTCTCCCTTGCATGGAGTGATGGCTTCCTCTAGCATTGACTCTTCCTAGCTCAATGTGGGTTTATTTTGTATCTAGCCGATTCCTCTCAAGAACACCTTCATGTTGCTGTTATTTCTGAGCAATATCACAAATATTGAAGTTCTTACAATCCTCTAAAAAAAATTTACATGTTCTGACAATATGTAGGCCCAACTCCTTCTCATTGTTGGTCTTCTTTTTATGCTATGGGATCTCCTTTTAAAATTCTCTAACATTTATTTTCTTTGATTTGCATGAGTCTTGGGGGTCTTTGTAATGAATTGAGCTCCTTTTAATGCCTATAGATTCCTTTTATTGACCCTAGGTCTTCTGGCTTCTAGCTTGTCTTTGATCTGTTGTTGCCCTTTTCTAGTTCGTTTCTTCTAAATGGTTGGCTTTTCATGCTTCTATGCTATTTTGATTTCAATACATGTTCTTCAAAGCATGGATATTCCTTTTAATGTGTGGACTGGGTCCTCTTGTGTGCTGCCTCATTTCATTGCCATGGGCTCTTTCCCTAGTCGCCTTGGTCTTTCTTGTGCATGGCTTGCCTGTGCTAAGCCATGGACTACCCTTTCTTTAACATGCCACTATTCTGGTCTTTTCTTGCCATTAAAACCACTATGGGTACCTTCCTCCCCCTTAGTGTAAATTTTTCTTTGATGGCATTTCATGCTCTCATTTTATTCCCTTTAAATATGGATCCCTATCTGTTGGGGACACAACCCAAGAACCGAATGGACACAACAGAAAAGGGAAAATTATATTACCTGAGAAAATAAGCTAGTACAAATAGTGTAGAGAAAATAAACTTCAAAACATGCCCTAAGGGCTTACAATAGAATAAATCTAGAGATAATTTCTCCTTTCAGTACCTCCTCTCAAACTCCACTCCGAACTGCCTTTTACAATGCCAGAAATCTCTTTAAATAGACCCCGGAGGCTTAAGGACTAGGATTACATTCTAGAAAGTTCTAGTAGGCATCCACTGACCAAATAGAAGGTTCCAGAAGTAGCATTAGAAGTTGGTGCAAATCTAGAAGAATCCAGAAACGGTAACCAAACTTTCGGGAGGCATAAGTTTTGAACTGTAGCTCTGATTGACGAACCGTTTACAATTTCGAAAAGCTCTTGAAGCACTCTATAGCCTTATGGACAAACTTTGCTCGTTCCCCATTTTTTGGCCCTTTTTGAGGTCATTTAATGCCCCTAACCTGACTTTGAAGCATTCTTAGGAGGTCTCCAAAACCCCAAAAACTACAATAACTTTCAAACTGTGGGGCCTTTTGACCTAATTCTTTTTTCGGAATGCTCTAAATCACAATTACATTCATCTGGCCAATTCACACTTTCTAGGTCACCAAAATGATGGCCAAATTGCATGCTCCTATTTTTTTAGGATTTTCTAGCACACAGATAGTTGAACTGTGAGAGTTGGAACCTTTATTTGACCCAAATGGGTATCCAAAAATGAAAAGACATGAAATAGAAACTAAGTCTAAGTACATTTTTTGGGCGACACAGGATTGCCCTTATACCTTTGGATGCTCTTGCATCAGACACTTTGGGTAGATTGAAAAGTGACCCTGTCACTTTATGAATGGTAGAGGAAATCCCAAATGGGAAACCTCAGCTACTAAAATCCAAGTTGAGTCCTCGATTGGTCATCCTTTCCATTTGACCAAATACTCTTCATACTACCTATTTCTAGTACTCCTACCCACACGATGATCTAGAATGTCTTCTATCTCCTCCTTCTTAGAAGCAGGAATTGGACATTGCTCTAACACTAGCTCCTCATCTGCACCATCATCATGATACTCTGTTAAATCTGCAATGTTGAAAATGGGAGAAATGTAAATACTATCTGGTAGCTCCACCTCATATGCATTTCCTGAGTCATGTTTCTTCAGAAGTTTGCAGGGGCCAAATTTCTTCATTTTCAGCTTGTTGTAAGTAGCGGCTGGAAATCTTTCTTTTCGTAAGTGCACCATGACTAGATCTCCTACTTGGAATTCCTTATGTCTTCTCCTTTGATCAGCCCTAGCTTTATACTCTTGATTCATCTTGGTAATGTGTGCTTGAACCTCCTCATGTAGACGCCTGATATGTTCAGCAAATTCCTCAGCTTCAGCACTTGTCCTCTCCCCTTGTCCTATCTTCCTCAGCTCTGGTGTAGTCCTTGGGCTACTCCCATATACAATTTGGAATAGTGATTTTCTAGTACTCCTATTTACAGAGTTATTATAAGAAAACTCTACCTGTAGTAGAATCAAATCCCATCCCTTGGGCTTATCCCCAACTAAACATCTCAGCAAATTTCCCAGACTTCTGTTTACCACTTCTGTTTGGCCGTCAGTTTGTGGGTGATGCGTGGAACTGAATTTCAAGTCTGTTCTCAACTTTTTCCATAATGTCCTCTAGAAATACCCCACAAATTTAGTGTCTCTGTCAGAAACTATACTCCTTGGAAGACCATGTAGTCTTACCACTTCTTTGAAAAACAAGTCTACAATATGGACAGCATCATGAGTTTTGTGGCATGGAATGAAATGTGCCATTTTGGAGAACCTATCAACCACCACAAATACTGAGTAATTACCCCTTTGTGTCCTTGGCAATCCAAGAACAAAATCTATAATTATGTCCTCCCATGGCCTTGATGGAATAGGCAATGGCTGATATAGGCTAGTATTGTGACTAAACCCCTTGGCAACTTGACAAACCTGGCAACTCTGTACAAACTTCTTCACATCTTGTGAAATTTGAGGCCAAAAATAATGTTCTCTAAGAATGGAAATGGTCTTATCTCGACCAAAATGTCTTGCCATCCCTCCACTATATTTATCCTTAATCAGATTTTCCCTCATGGAACTCCTTGGAATGCACAATTGACTTCCTTTGAACAACATGCCATCTTGAATCAAATAGTCTAACCACTTGGTTCTATCTACAGCAATAGGTTCTTTACAAGTTTTCCATGCTTCAGCAAAATCAGGATCGTTAGGGTACAAATTCTTGAGTTCATCAAACCCAACTACTTCAACCTGCATTACTATAAGCAATGACTGTCTCCTACTTAGTGCATTTGCAATCTTGTTAGATTTTCCACTTCTATGCTTCAACACAAATGTATAACTCTACAAGAACTCTACCCACTTCATATGCCTTTGATTCAATTGACCTTGGCTATTTAGGTACTATAATGCCTGATGATTATTATACAAAACAAATTCCTTTGGCAATAAATAATGCCTCCATTTCTTTAAGGCCTGAACTATTGCATAGAAATCTTGATCATAAACAGAATACTTCTTCTTTGCATCGTTCAATTTTTCACTAAAATATGCAATAGGCTTACCTTCTTGGCTTAATACAGCCCCAATAGCATTGCCACTGGCATCACAATCTACCTGGAAAACCTTTCTAAAATCTAGAAGTGCCAACACAGGCTGTTCTATTACCTTCTTCTTTAGCAATTCAAAACTTCTCGCAGCTGCTGCAGTTCATTTGAACTCTTTTCTATCCCCTCTTATTGTATCAGTTATGGGTGCACATATGCCACTGAACTTCCTATAAAAACTAACCAAACCATGAAATGATCTTACCTCAGTAGTAGACCTTGGAGTAGGCCATTCCAAGATGACTTTTACCTTCTTCGGATCCATTTTGAGACCTTCAGGTGATATAACAAACCCCAAATAGACTAACTCCCTTTTTGCAAAGATACACTTCTTTAGATTAATTAATAGTTTCTATTCCCTTAGCCTTTCAAGGACACTACGAATATGCAATAAATGTTCTTCCAAAGTCTTTCTAAAAATTAAAATATCATCCAAATAGTCAATAACAAATTTTCCCAAGAACTTCTTAAGTACCTCATTCATGAGCTGCATGAAGGTGCTTGGGGCGTTCATCAGTCCAAAGGGCATGATTAACCACTCATAAAGACTCTCCTTGGTCTTGAAGGCTATTTTCCACTCATCTCCTTCTCAAATTCGTATCTGGTGATAACCACTTTTCAGATCTATCTTTGTGAAGTATTGAGCTCCACTCAAGCAGTCCATAATATCATCCATCCTTGGCAAAGGAAATTGATACTTGATGATGATCCTATTTATAGCTTGAGAATCTGTACACATCCTCCACTCTCCATCCTTCTTTGGTGCGAGTACTGCAGGTACTGCACATGGACTCAAGCTCTCTCGAATCAAGCCCTTCCTCAATGGCTCTTGAACCTGTCTATTTAGCTCCTCTGTTTCAGTAGGAGTCATCCTGTGAGCAGCCTTGTTCGGCAAACTAGCTCCTGGTATCAGATCTATCTGATGAATAATTTGCCTTACTGGTGGCAATCCATTTGGAACATTATCAGAGATAATATCTCGAAATTCCCCTAGTAAATCTAAAACTTCAAGTGGCATTTTACTACTACCTTCTTTATTTTTCCTAGGAATCAAAGCATAGCACATATGCTGATGTTTCATGTCATCTAAAAACTTCCTTTCATCAACAAGACAAATCCTAGCACTGTTACATACCTTTTCACCTTCCTTTTTCATGGGCTTCAATTTGTGGTGAACTCCATCCTTTGTTAGAGAGTATGTGTTTGCATGCCCATCATGTACTACATGTCTATCAAACTGCCATGGTCTACCCAACAATAGATGGCAAACATCCATCGAAATAACATCACAGAGAACTTCATCATGGTAACTCCCAATTTTGAATTTTACTAAACATTGTTCACTTACCTTGACATTATGATCATCTTTTACCCAAGCAATCCTATAGGGCTGGGGATGTTTCTCCCTCTTGAGCTTCAGCTTAGAGACCATCTCTTCTGATACCAAGTTATCAGTGCTACCACCATCAATGATCACATCACAACATTTATCCTCACGCTTGCATCTGGTATGGAGAAAACTCCTCCATTGTCCTGGTTTGATCTCACCACTTAATAGGACTCTTTCATTTACCAAGGTCTCTCCTCTTTCTGCATCCTCTGGATGTGATGATTGTGCATCCTCATCCATATGAGCAACCCTAGCTTGGCCCTTAGCTCTCCTATATGTCCTTCCTTGTCGTTGAGGGCATTCAAAGGCATGATGACCTTCTTCATTGCAATGGAAATAGGTACCACGAAAGCCTCCTCTTCCTTGTCCACATCCTCTACCTCTTCCTCTTTGATTTCCAAAGTCTTGGTCATGAGAGCGGTTGAAACCCTCATTCCTCTGGTTCTTGCTAGTACCCTCATCTTCATTTTTCTTTTGGGTTTCATTGTGGCCTCCAGATGACCTACCGCTTCCCCTTCCTCCTTGACCATGCCCTCTTTTTCTTCCTTCAAACCTTTTATTCAACTTCTCTTCAACTCATAGGGCAAACTGCTATGCCTCTTCAACGCTGGTCATTCTTACCAAACTTAATTCCTCCTGGATGCTAGGTCACAACCCACTGATATAATGAGCAACCTTCTCCTTATTTGCTTCTGCATGTCCTGCTCTAATCAAGAGTCGATAAAATTCCTATATATATTCTTGGACTGATCTTCTTGCTTGCTTTAACCCATGCATCTTATTAAACAAATCAAGCTCATAGTCCACAGGAATGAACTGCTTCTTCAATTTGTCCACCATGCGATCCCATCTTGTGATCTTCTCCTCTCCTCTTCTATTTCTTTCCAATTGGACCTCTTGCCACCAGATTTTGGCATGGCCTTTCAGTTCGGCCTTTGCAAACTTAACCCTATCTGGGTCCCTGATATCCTCATACTCAAAGTATTCTTCCAGCTCATTGATCCAATCGATCAACTCATCTGGTTTCAGATTTCCTGAAAATACACCCACTTCAATTGTGGGTCTTTTCCCAAACTTAGTAAAGGCCCTAAAAAGACTTTCCTCTGCATGATTCAAAACTTCCCTGTCAAATTCCCCTTTTGGTTCCATTACTTCTTCTTCATTCTCATCCTCACTGTCATCACCTGCGGCAACATTTGCTCCTCTATGGAGCTCCTCTTGCAATGCCTACACCTGCCTTTGGAGGGCTCTAACCTCCTTAGGATTAATAGCTCTAGCCCTTCCACCATGATCTCTTCATGGAGGCATCTTCTAACTCAAACCCACAACCACACAGTCCTGGTGCAAACTGCCTCATAGTCGGCGCTCTGTCTACACACTCAGGAAAACCAGCTCTAATACCACTTGATGGAGACACAACCCAAGAACCAAATGGACACAACAGAAAAGGGAAAATTATATTAACTAAGAAAATAAGCTAGTACAAATAGTGCAGAGAAAATAAACTTCAAAACATGCCCTAAAGGCTTACAATAGCATAAATCTAGAGATAATTTCTCCTTTCAGTACCTCCTCTCAAACTCCACTCCGAACTACCTTTTATAATGATAGAAATCTCTTTAAATAGACTCCAGAGGGTTAAGGACTAGAAGTACATTCTAGAAAGTTCTAGTAGGCATCCACTAACCAAATAGAAGGTTCCAGAAGTGGCGTTAGAAGTTGGTGCAAATCTAGAAGAATCCAGAAACAGTAATCAAACTTTCGGGAGGCATAACTTTTGAACCGTAGCTCCGATTGACGAACCGTTTACATTTTCAAAAAGCTCTCAAAGTGCTCTATAGCCCTATAGACAAGATTCACTAGTTCCCCATTTTTAGGCCCTTTTTGAGTTCATTTAATGCCCCTAACTTGACTTTGAAGCATTCTTAAGAGGTCTCCAAAACCCCAAAAACTACAATAACTTTCAAACCGTGGGGCCTTTTGACCTGATTCTTTTTTTGGAATGCTCTAAATCACAATTACATTCATCTGGCCAATTCACACTTTCTAGGTCACCAAAATGATGGCCAAATTGCATGCTCCTATTTTTTTGAGATTTTCTAACACACAGATAGTTGAACTGTGAGAGTTGGAACCTTTATTTGACCCAAATGGGTATCCAAAAATGAAAAGACATGAAACAGAAACTAAGTCTAAGTACATTTTTTGGGTGACATAGGATTGCCCTTATACCTCTGGATGCTCTTGCATCACTATCACTGATGGCTACTCTGCACACGTCCTCCCTTGTTTTAATGTTTGTTTTGATTTTATGCTACATTCTTCAAGCCTTTCATTGGTAGCTTCCTGCTAACTATGGGCTCTTTAATGCTATACGGCTCCCATCACATGCTGTGAGCTCTATTCTTTATCAATGTGGATGGTCTTTTCTATTCCATGCACACATTTTTCAATCGGCAAGACTAATTGCATTCTCAACCCATGATACACATTGATAACATTTCTTGTAGTAATCTAGGTAGTACACCTAGATATGCCTTCTAGTATCTTTTTCTTTTCTGGAACATGTTTCCCCAAGCAAGTAGAGTAACAAAGATTATAAGCTATTGTCATAGATGGAAAAAGAGATTGAAAATTCAAAACAACCACTGAATATGTGTAAAAATTTGACTCTTTACTTGCAATAGCCACTTCCAATATGTAGTTCCATCTTATCCTTGGTTGGTGGCTTCTTATGAGATCTCAAGGGAAACAAATCACCTTCAAAAAAATCCTTCTAATTCAATAATACAATTCTCTGTCTACTAGTAAAAACAATCACTATCGTCCCTCACAATAAGTTGTAGCTTCTTTCCAGGAACATGTAACAAATTCTCACTTTCATAGGTTCTATCTCTTCATCAATGAACTTAAATGGATTTATCAAAATACCAAAGAAATCTCCATCTTCATCTTGATCACCATTTCCCCTAATGCCCTATCATTCTAACAAGATTAGTCGAACCCAGAGGTGGGTCCAGCTAAAAAAAAAATCATTTTGAAGCAACTAAAATCTCAAATTGATCTAAAAATCATCTCAAACTGATTAGAGTCAAATTCAATCACTGAACCATCAATTGAAACTCATTTTACCATTGATCTGCAAACTGTGGATTTCATGTCAGGAGGTCCTTTGGTTGGCCATAAAAACTAACCAGAACACTTGATTGAGCTCTGAGAACTGGCATACTGATTCTTTGTTCTACTTTATTGCACCCTAGTGAATCTTTTCTCATGAAAAATTCCCAGTCAAAAGTTATTGAATTTTAAAGTTGAACTCTTAGAACTGCCTACAAGAAAACAAGTCAAAAAATCACAAATTGCATTTGGATTTGGCTTCAAAAATTGGGCAAACAGACACTTGGGGAGACAAAAATAGAGACATTGGTTTACTATCACAAGGAGAATATGGATCTGCATTTTGGGATCATGAAGAATAATAGGACACAAATGGCGAGTAGTCAAATTGGGCTACTTGGATTTTTTAGACTAGAAACCATGGTAGAAAAGTAATTTTTGGAAATGGAAATGACCTGGGAAAGTGTGCAAACTGATTCGTCAAGACTTTCAAATTGACAGACTTAAAATTTTTTTAGAGTACAACATAGAGGTACAATCCATTCAATCTTACCAATCATGGATCTTAAATTATGATGTCACGAATAGGGGTACTAATCAATTTGCATGTGTTGACACCAGTAAAACTTTAGAAATCTTGTTTGGAATCGATTTCAAAAACTAATCAAATAGATTCGTCATAAGCTAAAGCTTGAAACATAACAAGTCTCTGACCTCTACAATGTAATGAAAAAGGAATTTTAACATTTTGGTTAATTAAGCCAAAGTTATAACACGTCAAACAAGGTTTCCCAGAATTATGTGCAACTACACAAATGCATAGAATAGTAAATGACTAACTTTGAGGGATTCAAAACCTAGACAAATGGATTCAAAACAACTCAAAATCTGAAACATACATTCTTAGATATGGACACTAGACACTCCCAAAGTGGCAAATCATAAAAAATTTCTAGCTGTGAGATATTTAGATGTAAACATGGCCTCCTGTCGCTGTTTGATAGGTGAAAATGCAAAATTGACAAATGCTCAAAATGGGACTTCACGAATTGGCTCAGAATGTCAATTTATCATCATAGAACAAGTGGAAATATTGAATGGAAGGTGTTAGAAACATTAAACACCTCTTGGGCTTCTCAAGTATGGTCGGGTACATGTGAATTTAAAAGCATCTATAGGGCTTGAATTTCTCAATGGTACTCAAAATTGACCATGCAATTTTTAGTCCCAACAACCCCCAAGGCACTTTATAATGTAGTGTACATAAAACAAAACACAAATATGTGCAAGGTCCCAAAATGCAATAAAGGCACTTTATCTTAATGTGTTTGCAAAAAGACTATAACAAGATGTCAAAAAAGATCAAAAGAGACAAAAGGCTAATACAAAAGATTGTACAAACCATGAAAAATCATCTGAAGCAAAAAGATCAATCTCTGAACTTGAAACAACCAAAATATCCACTAGAATGCAAAAAAAAAAAAAAATATTGGGATGGCCTAGAGAAGAATCTACAAAATTGAATATCTCAAGATACGTCTCCTAGAATGTAAAATAGAACCTTTGAATTTGACTATATAACTGGGAACCAAATAAAATCAAAAGCCTGAATAAGCTACACCATCATGATAGGTTCAAAATTAGCTTTCTAACAATATCTCATTTCTGAAAAATAGAGTGTGGATGAGCAAGTTATGACCAAAATATTATAGGTACCTCAAAAAAGTAGTAGAAGGGGGAAAAATTACTGCCTCAAGAAGTTATTTATAGTGGGCCAGTGTCCCTCACAGAATTCACAAAATTGGCTTAACTGCCTCTTGTGGTTCTATAAGACTATTGGTTGTATTAGACATTAATAGGTTGATCTTTTGGTGCAATGGTAACCTTGTCCTTTTTAACAATTGCTAGTAGAACTTGGTTACAAGTTCAAATCCTACTAGCCATGATTAGTGACATTGGGAGGGGGATTTTTGGTAGTCGGGAAGCATCCCTAATAAGATTTGTGACATAGCTTAACCACCTCTTGTGGTTCTATAAGACTATTGGTTGTATCAGACATTAATAGGTTGATCTTTTGGTGCAACAACAACCTTGTCCTTTCTAAAAAAAGCATCCCCACAAGTACTATAAATTACATTAGGGTTCATGCCAAAACACATTAAGTTCTACCAAAGTGAATTCATTTTCACGTCAAAATCTTGAGGTGTGTGACAAAATATTTTTTTTTTACCAAAATATCTCAATTTGTGTGTCCAAAAATATACATTTTTGTACAAAAATTTCTTAAATTTTCAAAAAAGTTTTGATTTTCTTGCCAAAAAGATCAATTGTTGAGCCAAAAATCTCAATTTCTGTACACAAAATCATCAACTCAGGAAATGTGCCCAATTTGAGAGGAATACTTTTTTGCCTCAAATTCCAACTATGTCCAAATTGGACAAATTTATGTAAAAATATAGATTTTTGGGTGTTCTAAGCTCAACAGTGAGATCTGTTTGGGCTCAAAGTGCACCAAAAATATGTGATCCCTAAGATCCAATAAAAAGTAACTCTAAAAAATGAAACCCTTTGAAACAAAAACATAGATCTGAATGTTAAGCCAAATCTCTCATAAAGAGAATAGAGGCATGAAGATCTAGATCTTTGATACCATATTAAAGTTGATGAAAGATCAACCCCATAGCTCCCAAGAATCACATGCATGCAAACACTTATCACATAAAGATAGAAGCAAAAGCTATGGAGGCTAGAATTCCTAGATCCGTAGATGAGACATTCTTGATGAGTGAAAAGAGAAATTGCTATTATCAAAAGTTAATGAATAAATTACAAAGAGAAGCCATCATTATAAAGGAGACCAAAACCCTAAAAGGTAAAACCTAGGTTGCATGATAATAACTAATAAAAGAATTCATTATTACATGTCCAAAGTTTAGCCTAAGTAAACCAAAAATAATAAGTGACTTAATAATTATATAAATATGATTTAATTAATAAGAAAATACTTTATCTTAGAATTACAATAGGAAAGGTAAACTTCTGAGAGGGAGGGAAGGGGGGTGAATCAGTTCTTCAAACTTTTAACCCATAAACTATTCATTACACATCCATCTCTCATATTTAACAAATAAACTAAAATACAATGTAAAGAATTTACACCTACAACATGTAAACAAGTAAGCATTCACACATATGACACAAGATATGATTACCCAGAAACCCTCCAATGAGAAGGTAAAAATGGGTTGGAGATGACACCCACAAATATTCACTACTAAAGTAATAAAGTGTATGCAATGAAGGTTACAATATTTGATCATGAAAAATGATCGATCTTGTGAAATATTTTCCCTATTAAAGGCTTAAAAATATTGTTAGATCTCACCTTGTTGAAGGATTTGAACACCCTATTAGAAGTGTGCCTTATTAAAGGACTTTAACTCACAATTAAGTAAGCACCTTGTTAGAGAATTTCAATACCACTTGTTAGGACTACTTTGTTAAGAGATTTAACTAATTTGCCTATTAAAATTTCTCAACAATGATCTTGCAGCTAGCACTCTTATGCTTGATGATAGGTAACCTCTATCCTATTGTATACTTGATCCTTCTTGTTCATATGTCTCTCTACTATTCACTATTTCCTTCCTCTATTCTCCTTTAACTAATTCTACAATGCAATTTAGATCATAATACCTTGGTCATAATGAATGTCTTGGTTGGAGTATGTAAAACTCTCCTTGATCATTCATTCATCCCCTTTCATGCTCAAAGAAATTATAGGGTTTTTCCTCCTTAAGAAGATCTAGGTGACTTAAGGTTAGGTATGAATCAATGACTATGATTCACCCATATTGCCACTTAAGCATTCCCTTTAACTAATTGGGTGCATATAATGCATATGAATTCTAGCTTAAGATTCATCCTTATCACCAAAATATCATAATTCAATCTAGAAGTCAGCTCAAAAATGATTTATATAGTAGTTTGTGCCAATACAAACAACTATGAAAAAACTATGTTACTTGACATTTAGAGTCCTTGATGCTTAGCACATACTAATTTCAATACTATCACTCAGCACTTAAATAACTTGGTAAATACTCTCTGCTTGGTACTTGAGTGACTTGGCACATGAGTGACTTGACACTCACTATTGACTTGACATTCTCTAACTTAAACATGCTGTGCTCAACATATGTTACTTGTTCAACATGTACTAAGTAAATGACTTAAGTACAAAGGCATTCACTTGTCAAAACCAATCTGAGATCAACAATCTCCCCCTTTGACATGAATTTCAAAAAACTTGGTCATGTATTAATACCTTTATTCTTACGAGCATAACATAACATAACTAGTCAACTTCTATACAAAATTTCAAAATATCAAGATTTTACAACTTATACCTCAAAAATTTTATAGCTCCCTGTCATGTCCCCTTTTCAAATAATAAAAAAATAATAATCTTTGCTAAGACAGGCAGGCCCAAGAAAGTGAAGTTTCGGAAAAAGGGAGTTAATCTTTGGAAACTGTTGGACTAATAAATGATAATTATTATTAAAATATGTTTCATTAACCTCTCTTGGACGTGAGTTACAGTTATTCCCTTTTTAAAGAGGTTTGGAGGCATTTTGGGGGGGATTCCAGACTTGATTTTCGCTCATTCTTTGTTATTCTTCAGAGGCTGCCAAACCTGTGGAGAAGGAGACCCAAGAACGGGAGTTTGCAGGTTTCCAAGGAGACCCAAGAACGGGAGTTTGCAGGTTTCCAGGAAGGCTAAGGACGGGAGTTTGAAGCCATTCCATGTGCATGCTCATACAGAGTTTGCCTTTGTGCTGAACAGTGCAGATTTGTGAGTTTCCGGGTGTATTTTTGTAAGAGTTTGGTGTTTCCGGTTGAGTATTTCATATCAGTTTTGGTTGCTGCTGTATTTTAGACTTTAAGCTATTAAAATATATCTGAATATATATATTGGGACGTGATTAAACTTCTGAGATAGATTATTAGTGTTCTTGTGGTGTTTCCGGGCATATTTTGTGCTATTTCGGGAGCCCGATGAGCATAGTTTTGGTCCTACATTTTTGAGCTGTTGTGTAAAGGCTATACGGATCTGGAAATGTCAATTTGTAGGCTGTTATGCTGCTGAAAGTTCTGTAAAAATTTCCATTTTTCAGATTTATTAGTAATTGGTGAAGCTGTGAAGCTTTTGGCACAATTTCTGGCATACCCGATTTGGGGTTTCTTGAGAAATTTGGAGGATCTTTGTGATATTAGTTGTTTGATCTTAAAGATCTGATTAAAGGTTGGAAATATCATGTAAAATCAGAAAAGGGACATTTCAGTGGTATCAGAGCCATGATCTTGCCAGCCTGAGGGTTTGTAGATCTTGCATGTCAGTTTTGACAACTACCCAGATTTTGCATGTCATAATTTATGGTTGCATGTTTCTTCTAATCAGATGCATGTTAAAATTTATGGTTACATTCTACTTCTAATAATTTTCATGTTAGTTCTTGGTGAATTTGGTGGTTGCATGTTGCTTCTAATCAGCTGCATGTCAAAATTTATGGTTGCATGCAACTAAGTGAAAGAGAAAAAAGATATTTGCAGCGAGAAAAGAATAAAGAAATTTTGATCAAACCTCCAGTTGAAAGTAAAAGTACAAAATCCAAGGAAGGGAAAATTATGGCTGATCCAGATGGGATGGCAAAGAAATTCTTCCAAGACATCCAAAACACTCAGAAGCAAACAGTGGATAGTTTGGCAGAAACTAGAGAGGCTTTGCGAATATTGACAGAAAAACTACAAGGAGTTGCATCTATTAATGAGAAAGAGAGCACTTTAGAGGAGCCAAGAAATCTGAAATCCACACCATCTAAATCAACCAAAACTATTTTCTTGCCTGCAGATGAGCCACCAATACCAAATCCAGCCATTAATCCTATGGAAGAGGTTACAGGTAACTTGATTACATTAAGAGCTACTTATAATGGCTTAGATGATGACTTTCGTAGTTCAGTTCCTTTTAGAGAATATGTGGATATGATGAACACTTTGATGTCCAAGAAAGAATACAGAAGGGAGCATGACATAAGTGGAAGAGAGCTCAAAAATAAAATAAGCAAATTTATAGCATCTACTTTTGATGGAACAAATAAAATTTCAGCTAGAGCATGGCTACAAAAATTACAGACCTTCTTCACACTTAACCCCATGAAGGAGAGTGATTTTGTTCAAATTGCAAGTCTGCACTTGGAAGATGCAGCCTATGATTGGTGGTATCATGGAATGACTACTCAAGGTCATGATCAGGTAACTACATTTGATGATTTTAGTCAAAGAGTGATAGATAGATTTGACCTCAAGGATGATGATTATGAGGGTGTTGTTGTGCATGATGGTGAGATACCTGGTGTAGATGAGCAGACATTGAGCATTCATGACTTTTCTGAGAGAGAGTACCAGGCACAGTTAGATGCTTCATCACATGAGGTTGAGGCTAGTAGTACTTCACATGATTTATCCCGCCAGCTGAAGGTGTGTGAAGACAGTATTGTCACTACATTATCTCATCATGACAGGTATGTGGAGTTAGTTGGTATTGGTCATATTACTCAAGTCAGGATTTTGCTTGAGTTACCAGCTAATTCTAGTTTACAGATATGGACTCGAGATTCTTATATTGGCATTTGGGGTTCAGTTGACTATAAATCATTAACACTTTTTGGTAGCAGTGATTGTTTGGGTGCTACCATGGATTTGATTAGCGGATTGCACGGTGTTGTCTTTTCTTGTGCCAGGAGCTTATCCGATGTTTGTATTAGTTTTTATACACCGGTGTTGGGCTTTGTTCATATATCTAGTCGACCATACTTTCTAGAATGTGTTGATGATATTTCATATTTGGCAGTGTGTACAGATGAGTCCCAGGATCATATTGGCATTGATGACATCCAGGAGGATGTAGTGGGCAATTTTGAAGACTTAGTTTCTTTGGGTACAGAGGAGTTGGACAGCAATGCTACAGTTTTTGATACTCTCTATGTTGATATGAGCTTTAGAGTTGATTCACGGGACATGGATGGTAATACTCTAGAGACTAGTAACTTTGAGGATACTCCTTTAGACAGTGCATCAAAGGAGGTTTGTAGGAGACAGTCAAGCCAATGCCATCATGTGTCTAATCAGTTGAGAGTTAGTGACGGAGACATTGCTATCACTTGCCAACATTTTGATGCTGCTCATCAGTTGTTAGCAGTTTATGGATGGGGTTCTCCTACTAGTGATGAGCAGGAAGGTAGTTATCTTTCCTTGATAGAGATCCACTCTTTATGGGAGGCTATCCAGATTCTGAGACAGGATTATATGCAGTTGGTAGCTGACAGAGATTATCTTATGAAGTGGGGCAGTACAGCATATGATGCATTGTTGGCCAAGGAAGATGAGGTGAGTGAGCTTACTGAGCAGCTTGTGGTGACTTCTGAGATTCTTGAGAGTACTCAGTTGGCTTTCAAGGAGTCACAATTTCATTTGGCTAAGGTGACCATGGAGTTAGAGCGACTACAGTCTTCACTTGATTCTATACAGTCACAAGAAGTGGTGTTTGGTGATCCGAGGATGTCCATGGCCGAGATTGTCAAAGATAGTGGAGATGGGGATGCATCCATTCTTGATACTAACATTGGAATATCAGGTTCATTCCCACTAGAGTTAGGTTTAGTTGAGTTGGGTATTGTAGCAGATTGTTGTATGCCTGACATGGTGGTGGCCTCTAGTACTAAAGGCACAGAGACTAGAGATGTATCAAAGGTCATGTGTGATGTTGGTGAGTCGACAGTTGGCATGGTTCCTGCTAGTAATACTACTCCCTTGGTGATATCTTTGGAGGTAGTAGTCAGTTCCAACATGGTTGATGATCAATTGCAGTTAGTTTCATCTAGATTACAGTCTGAGCCACTGACTGAGATTGGCGCATTCTATCGGCATTACACTGTGAGGTACGCTCATCAATTTACCTTTGATGACCATGTTGATGAGATTATGATACAGAGATGTACTTTGGTTCCTAGTGCTTATCATCAGTTATGGAATAGTTTGATGCCTCGAGATGAGAGTTGTGATGGGCACGACATGGTGACAGGTTCTGTAGTTGATAGCTTGATAATACATGACTTAGAGCAAGAGTTTTGGAGTGATGCTTCAGCAAGTGTTGTTATTGATTCTACTCCTTTGGCTATGACATCTCCTGACTTAGCTAGTGATCAGTCACAGTGGGTTGTATCACTTGTTCATGGTGAGCTATTGACTGAGGTTGGTTTTTTTAATCAACATTATATTGCAGGGTATGTACATCAATTAACAATTGATCCTTATGCTGAGGAGTTGATGGCAGGAAAATTTGGTTTGGGTTCCATTTCTTGTTGTTTATCTTGTGATGGCTTTTCACCATCAGGGATGCATGGGAGTTATGGTTATGAGACAGTGGCCAATGATCTACAGAGTTGTGTTGACTGCAGGAGTTGTACAGTGTGTGGATTCTCCATACTTGGTATAGTTTCATTTGAGAGCATTCACCATTGTTGCAGAGTTGGATTGTACATTCCATATAGGCCAGTGGAATGCATTGATGGTATTTACTATGTTGGTAGTCCACTTTACTTGGGTTTTGATATTCTAAGAGTTTGTGTCTCATGGGTTTTTTACTGTGGTAATGGTGATTTTGGAGTTTGGTTGAGCTATAATTGCCAGTTTGATTATGGATTCCTCTTGGTCATATTGCAGAGGATCTTGCAGGAGTCCGTGTTAATTGGTAGTAGTATAGTTCATGACTACATTTGGGATCCAGGAGGATTGATTGGTTTATTGTTCATCCATTGCTTGAGGACAAGCAATTTTTGGGAGGGGAGGACTTGTCATGTCCCCTTTTCAAATAATAAAAAAATAATAATCTTTGCTAAGACAGGCAGGCCCAAGAAAGTGAAGTTTCGGAAAAAGGGAGTTAATCTTTGGAAACTGTTGGACTAATAAATGATAATTATTATTAAAATATGTTTCATTAACCTCTCTTGGACGTGAGTTACAGTTATTCCCTTTTTAAAGAGGTTTGGAGGCATTTTGGGGGGGATTCCAGACTTGATTTTCGCTCATTCTTTGTTATTCTTCAGAGGCTGCCAAACCTGTGGAGAAGGAGACCCAAGAACGGGAGTTTGCAGGTTTCCAAGGAGACCCAAGAACGGGAGTTTGCAGGTTTCCAGGAAGGCTAAGGACGGGAGTTTGAAGCCATTCCATGTGCATGCTCATACAGAGTTTGCCTTTGTGCTGAACAGTGCAGATTTGTGAGTTTCCGGGTGTATTTTTGTAAGAGTTTGGTGTTTCCGGTTGAGTATTTCATATCAGTTTTGGTTGCTGCTGTATTTTAGACTTTAAGCTATTAAAATATATCTGAATATATATATTGGGACGTGATTAAACTTCTGAGATAGATTATTAGTGTTCTTGTGGTGTTTCCGGGCATATTTTGTGCTATTTCGGGAGCCCGATGAGCATAGTTTTGGTCCTACATTTTTGAGCTGTTGTGTAAAGGCTATACGGATCTGGAAATGTCAATTTGTAGGCTGTTATGCTGCTGAAAGTTCTGTAAAAATTTCCATTTTTCAGATTTATTAGTAATTGGTGAAGCTGTGAAGCTTTTGGCACAATTTCTGGCATACCCGATTTGGGGTTTCTTGAGAAATTTGGAGGATCTTTGTGATATTAGTTGTTTGATCTTAAAGATCTGATTAAAGGTTGGAAATATCATGTAAAATCAGAAAAGGGACATTTCACTCCCCTTGGGTTATTTGATATGATATGTTTAGTAATAAAATCTCTCTTATTGAATAGATTTGCATCAACTATTGATACTCTTTGTCTCATTCTTTCTTATTGTCTCCCATGTACTTGCATATTTTCTCCCCCATCACACTTACTCTCCCATTTGACACTGATGCCAATGGGTTATACACTAATAGTGTGTTTGTCCAAAAAGGATCTATGGACCCCAAGAATAATCTTAAGAGTGGCATCCCAATTGTCATAAGCTACCTCAAAAGACTTGATTTGGATTTCCAACTTGACAGCAAGATGTACTAGGCCATCTAATGTAGAAAGATTGGGGTCTTTCTTCATAAGAGTTTCCATGTAGCCTAACTCCTTGTTTAGAATCTCTATGTGAGGAGTCAATGTAGTCTAGATGCTTATTATTTTAACCTTATGTTGGCTTCATCTATAGATAGTGCTACTAATTGACTTTGAGTTTGCAATAGGGTCTTGAAGTAATTCTCACTTTGAGCTAGAGTCATGGGAAATTTAGCTCTAAATGACTACATCTGAGTTACCAAGCTTAGGATGTGATTCCTTATTTCTTGTGTGAAGAGTGTATGATTACACAGTTTGCTGTACAAAGAGAAAATATTATTGAGTACCTTCTTCACACTTTCTATCTTAGTTTCCAATGAAACTTGTGTAAGTGCTATATCACAAGATATCTTCTCATTCACTTTAGGTTAAAACTTCTTCTCAGACCATTCTAATAATTTTGCATTAGTATCAAGGTTTGAATCACTGACTTTTTCCACCATTGTAGTCTATTATTCAATAAGTGGCTTTGTTTCATCTAGAGTAGACAAACTAAATGCATCTAAGAAGATGTCTTTGATATCAAGCAAAGCTTGCTTTTTCCTATGCTCCCTTCAAATCAATTCTTGATGTTTCTTCCTAGTAAGGGCTTCTTGAAGTATACCCATTTTCCCAACTGTTATTGATGCATAATCATACATAGGCAATATAATTTCTTCATCTTAGATAACATATCCATATATTATTACCTTTTCTACCTTTGATGAACTTGAACTTAGCACTGAGAATTGCAAGGGTTTTGCATCTATACTTGGCCTCTAAAGAGTTTGAGTGGAAGGAGTGCCAAATTCTAGTAAAGTTACCAATGCTTGAATTTTTGCTAGCTCCTTTGGCTTGGGTGTCAAAATAGTCTCTTTAGGCTTATCCTTTTCTACCTTGTTGATTTTTATTGTACCTTATTGTTGTGTTGGAGGTGTAGGTGAATTTTCCTAGCCTATTTGACTCTATGTCTCATTAGTGACTTGTGTTTTCATTTGATCATCTCTAATTGTCTCAATCTTTTCTATTGTAACTTTTGGTACATTTTCTGAGACTATAGTGCCAAATACGGGTGCACTAATAGTGCATTATGTTGTCTCCTTCTTCTAATTTTCAACCAAGGGTTGTGAAGGTTGTACATTGGTGACTTGAGGAGGGATCATAGGTAGTTCTTGTGTTTTCACCTCCTCTCTCGTAATTATAGTCATTGATTTCTTTATTTCATCTACACTCACCAATATGAGGTTGTCACATCATTTGGCCTATAGTGTAGATTGATCAAGTATCTTTTTCAATTCTTCCTCTATTAGGGGATTGATGTTTTGAGAAGTAGAATAAAAAACATCATTTATTGTAATAGTTTTAGTATTTACACTTATTACCAATGGAGGGCTGACATTCAACACTTGTGTATCTTGTACACTGTATTCTTGTTGGTGCTCTTCCTCAACTATTGCTTGATCATCTATGTTCATATTAGTACCTCCCTCAACTGTGCCTTCTTCATTTTCGTTATCTTCATCGTCTTTGACTCAATATGTTCTTGTTTACCTTCTTTGACTGTGGCTAGCCCTTATGTGATTTTCCACATCTGTGTGGTCTTCTTTACAACATCCTTTATGTTGTTCTATAATATGTTGAATACTGTATATTTAGGAACAAATCTAAAAACATATATCTTTGTGTCTTTAGCTATTTGTGTCTTGCTAAGTTCTGGCATAACTTGAGCAAGGGCTAACTCCTAATGTTAGAGAAATCTAATAAATCAACATTATTTCTAACATTCTCACATAAGTTATCTAGATCTGAAGATGGATTATGACTCACCACTTCCAACTAGTTGTTTTCATTAGATTTAGTTCTTTCCACATCAAATTCAGCCTAAGCAATATATTTTCTTCCAGGACTTTTCTATGCTTCACCTTCCAACTCTATAGGCTTGGCTTTCTATTTGGCCTTTTGTGCAATGACACATGTATTAGCCCTTATGGTAGGTTTTGTAGGTTTGGAATGACTTGGTTTAGCAACCTTTTTAGGTCTTGTCACTGCTTGTGCTTTGTCCTTTCTCTTCTTTTGATTAGTAGGATTATGTGGTTCCTTGGCTTATTCTTCCTTAGCACCTTCTTCAATCTATGTTTCTTCCTCTTGCTGATCCTCATCCTATCACTATGTCAATGCAAGTGGTGCTTGCATCTATGTGTCTTCTTCCTCTTCATCTTCCTTTTCTTCTTCCTCCTTGACACCTTCTCCAAATTTCTCTTCTAGTTTCTTCACCAATTTATCCTTTTTTTTAATCATAGAAGTAGTCTTCAACTCCATAGTAATCTTTGATTTGGAAAACTCATAGTTACCAAAATCTTTTGCATCTCTGTCCACTTCTTGTACAAGCAATGTTGTGATTTCTATAGATGCCTCATCAACATTAATCTCATTACCTAACGGCCTTAGCCATCTCACTCTAGGAATTGCTGCTTGAACAAATGTGTGTTCAACATCAACTAGGAAACAAACATCATCATAATATCTTTCCACCAATGATACTAGAATTATTAATCTCTTCTTTAGGGATTGTTTGAAATCCTCAAAATAACTAGTCATATTGACTCAAAATTTTCACCTAACTATTTAATGAACTCTCCTATTTGAACTGCAACAGACCTATTTGTCTTCCATGCAATAGTACCAAATGTAGGAAATGTGTTCAATACATAAAAGAAGATACATACAAAATAGATCTAAATTTATAGTAGACACCTTTTTTTCCTTATTGCTCTTAGGATTTTAATTAATTGTTATACTTGTAGCTCATTAAGATCATATGTATGATCCTTCTTCACAATCTTGTAGCCCATATCCACTACAATGTAGGGTACACTATTCAATCTACTTGATTGATAAAAATTATGTGCAATTACCCTTGCTACAAAAGCTATTAGAGGATTTGTGATTGTGTTTATGGTGAGTCCTCTCTTCTTCCTCACATCTCCCATGTTCTTTTCAATAACTTCTTTGGACTAACTTTTCATCATCTTTGGCCAATTTAGATACACTATCGCCCTATGAATTATCCTCTTTGAGATTTTGATTGGTCAATTTTCTAACCACACTGAGCTATCATGAATTCTACTCAAACAATCCTAATCCACTCAATTTTGAGAATGTTAGGAGAATCTGGGCATGAGTTAACCCTTTCTTTTCTACAATCTTGAATTCTTCCCTTAACACACTATTTCCACATAGTTTTCCAAATACTTCTCTAATTTCCATGTCACTAGTACTACCAATCTTATAATTATAAAACTTTCTAACATCTTGAATCATTAAAAATTTTTGTGGTATCATAGATAACACACCAAAGGGATCTTGTTTGTATCCTATGTCTAGAATGGCTTTGAAAATAGGTTCTTTTATCTCATTGCTAACCAAGTGAACATTCAAAACCTCCTTTCCCTCTATGCCTTTTTCTTTTGAAGAACTAGATGCCATTATAAAAATCTAGGGTTTCCAAAATTTGAAATAGATTATCTTAGCACCCAATAAATACCTTGTAAATATTGAGGAAATTATGTCGAACAACTGCTCAAATCTATTACAAACACTTGAAATGAAATTTCTAAGTCTCCTTTAGCTCTTCTTTCTCTCTCTCAAATTCAAATGATGTTAAATGAGTAGAAATTGATCAAATACTCCTTTAAAACATTATAATTAATGCTAAGTGTATACACAACTATAAGCTCAACATCAACTAATTTCTAGCTCATTTAGCATCTGCTTGTCTTTCTATTTTCTTGGAAACTGTAAGAAACTTTTCATGCTCGGCAATAAAATGAAATATTGAAAAAACTTAAAGATATTTCCTTGATTCTTAATAGCACCTTGAATCTTTATTCATGCTTATGTAATCCTTTTAGAACTAAATCCTTTGGAACTAATGTATGGTATAAATTTTAAATATTAACCCCACATACCTCTTGATTGCTTAGTTTGATGAGATGTGACCACCTGACCCATTGGGTAAAGTGATCCCTTCTCCACTTGATGTTTTGTGATCCTCCTTTCTCTTCCATGTCTTGTTCATTTCAATTCTGACATTTTCAATATCTACCATGCCTTTTCCTTTACTGAACTCACAACTTAGTGCCTTTGACCTTGTTGGACAATATTCACTGATGTGACCAATCTTCAAACAACTAAAATATGTGCTTTGACTCAACCATATTTGGTATTCACTCCTAAAGTCTACTCTAATATAGTTCTCAAGAATATGTCCATACTCTTGATAGTAGTGACAACTATACCTTGTATTATAGTCCTAGTTATAAAAGTTTCCATTATTCTTTACCTTTGTTTTCTTGTTTGATGACCATATTGGGTTGGATCTGCACTAAAAATATCTATGTCCATAATTTTCATAATTATAATAATATCCTTCAAATATTTGAGTGTGCATGGTCTTAGTTCTACATTCATGTGCTTGATGACCTTGTTTTTTGCACTTATGGTAGTGACCCATGCTCTTCTCCTTATCATTTTGATTTACAACCTTGCTCTTGCACATGTTGGTATTATGTCCTTTCTTACCATAATTATGAAAAGCAGGTTTGGAATACTTACCTTTGTTACTCATTTCTTAAGAACATTTAGATGTTTCTCATTCTTCAGTACTTGTGTATCCTAGTCCAGATATATCATTGTTAGATGTAGGGGATCTCATCAATTGTCCAAAGTACTTGATATCTTCACTAGGTTTATTGAAACTTTTAGTAAATTCATTTTCCCTTTTTAGATCATTGCTCAAATATTCATTTGGAAACTTTACTGTTGTTATCTCAATGTTTTTGACATTCAGTTCATGGTTGGGATTCATCAGTTGACCCAAAGTATCTAAGTGTATGCTAATAATCCTGGTCAACTTTGATATCTCTCTTCCAATCTACTAGTCAAAACTCTTTTCTCATCTTCAATCATGGATTTGTCTTCCACTACTTTCCTTTTTTGTTCAATCACCTCACATTGTAATATGGCTTGTGATATTTTTTCTATCTTGAGATTTTAGATTTCTTCAGCTTGGGTTCTATTCTTTTCCATTAGATCTGCAATTGCTGCATCAAATTCATTAGAGTCTCCATTAGAAAATAGCTTAGTAGTGTCCATCTCTTTGTATTATGTGTTATTCTCCTCAATGAAAATTTCCTTCCTTCTCTTTAGTGATTTCTTAAGATCATCTCTTGCTTCATTCAAATTATGTAGAATGAGTTGTATTTCAATTCCCTAATTCTCAATGATCTTTCCCAACCTATAGACTTCCATTTCCAAGATCTTTCCTCAAAGATGCAAAGCTTCTCTTTTAGAGAACTAGACTTTGATACCTTGTAAATAATTTACATCTAAAGCATGTAAAAAAGTAAGAATTCACACACATGACACAATATATGATTACCCAAAATCCATCAAAAATTAGGGTGGGAATGACACCCATAAATCTTCACTACTGTAGAAATAAAGTGTATCCAATGAAGGTTACCATGTTTGATGATGAAATATGGTCTACCCTATAAAAGGTCTACCCCATTAAAGTCTTACAAAGACTATCAGGTCTCACATTGTTAAAGGATTTTAACACCCTATTAGAAGTGTGCCTTATTAGAGGAATTCAACTCACAATTGATTGATCACCTTGTTAAAGGATTTCAATATAGATTGTTAGGACTACTTTGTTAAGAGATTAAACTAATTTGCCTATTAGAATGTCTTAGGAATGAGCCTATGGTTAGCACTTTTATGCTTGATGATAGATCACATCTATCCTTCTATGTACTTGATCCTTCTTGATCAGATGTCTCTTTGTTGTTCACTATTTCCTTCCTCCTTTCTCCTTTAATTGATTCTGCAATACAGTTCAAATAATAATACCTTGGTCACCATGAATGTCTTGGTTTGCACATGTAAAACTCTCTTTGATCATTCTTTCATTCCCTTTCACACTCTTAGAAAGTCTAGGGTTTGTCCTCCTTAAGAAGATCTACCTGACTTAGTGTTAAGTATGAATCAATGACTGTGATTACCTATATTGCCACTTAAACCTTCCCTCTACATGATTGGGTGCATATAATGCATCAAGATTCTGACTTAAGAATCATCCTTATCACCAAAATATTTTAATTCAATCTGTAAGTTAGCTCAAAAATGGATTACATAGTAGTTTGTACCAATACAAACAACTATGACAAAACTGTGTAACTTGGCATCTAAAGTCCCTGATGCTTGGCACATATTGATTTCAATATTATCACTCGACACCTAAATGACTTGACATATATCTTCTACTTGGTACTTGAGTGACTTGGCACATGAGTGACTTAGCACTCATTGTTGACTTCCCATGCTCTAACTTATATATGTTGTGCTTGGCATATGCTACTTGTTCAACATGAACTAAGTAAATGAATTACATGTATAGATACTCACTTATCAAAACCAATCTAGGATCAACTTTATTAGTGTAACATTTATTATATGTAATCCTTTCATCTAATAGGAATTAGGAGATCAATGTACATCAACTCTATATCCTTAGAATTGATATTCTATTTCCTATTAGATGAAAGGATTACAAGTACTACACAATTGATTTTGAAAATCAAATGACATAAAATGTATAATTTACATTAATTTTCAAAATTTTACACTTGTATTTATCAAATAAAAATAATTTTGTAAACTCTAATTCATAATCCAATTATCTTACATGCTCAATGATATGTGCACATACCTACAAATTGGTAACAATTACCAAAAAATGAATAAATATTTTAACTTATCCTTTGCATTTATTCTTTTTGAGTCCATGAAACATCTTCCTTCTATTGTCAGCTCATATATATATATGTATATATATATATGTATATATATATATATATGTATATGTATATATGTATATATATATATATGTATATATATGTATACATATGTATATATATGTGTGTATATATATATGTGTATATATATATATGTGTGTATATATATATATATGTATATATATGTATATGTGTATATATATATAAATGCATATATATGTATATATATGTATATATATATGTGTGTATATATATATATATGTATGTATATAGATATGTATGTATATATGTATATATGTATGTATATATGTATATATGTATATATATATGTATATATATATACATATATACATATACATATATACATACATATATACATATATACATACATATCTATATATACATATATATATACATATATACATATATACATACATATCTATATACATACATATATATATGTACATATATATACATATATACATATATGTACATATACATATACATATATATACATATCTATATATACATATGTATATATATACATATATATATACACACATAAATATATATACATACATACATGTATGTATGTATGTATATATGTATGTATATGAACAATTTATTTAGCTATTAGTTTTATGTAAATCTAACTTATGACAAATAACTTCCCAACTAATATACTAGTTAATTTTCATTAAAGTTAATAAATTGACATTATAAAGCTATTAGTTCCTACTTAAAACTAGCTTATGAGGGAGAACTTCCCGACTAACTTAACTAATTAGTTTACCACATGCGAACTTGTCTACCTAACAATAGTATGCATCCAAAATATTACACAAGAATCTAATATTTATTCAAAAAGATCTTATAGGAGAAAAATGACCACTTAACTATATTAATAATTACATTATTCAAAATCAAGAGGTAGTGAGGACTTTTACAAAGTAACAATTGCAAAAAAATTCATGAAATAGTAGTTAGAGAAATATAAGAAAGAACATACATTTGACATTTTTTATTTGTTTTCATAAATCCCTCCAACCCCATTCACAACTTTCATCATGACACAATGAAGGTAATAAGTTTAAAACAAGTTGTTTGGTTCTTATTAGATTTTCCAGTAGCCTTTGCAAGGTAAACCCCATTCTCAACTTTTTTTATAATGCAATCAAGGTAATAAGTTTAGATACCCCCCATTCCAAGAAGAAGCACTATAGACTCACTTCATCAACCACCCTTGTCACTTTTTTCCAGTTCCTTCCCCTCATAGCAAGACCCACCACTCTAGAGAGATGACTTCCTTAGAGATATGAAATGAGATGCCATTGATCGTGACTCTTCTGTCCTAAGAATCAACAAATTACAAGGAACAATTTTCATCATACCTATTCAACATCCCCATAAATGGGATCAAATCACCTTCCTTCAACATGTACCACACCAGTAGCTTCCTAGAATTCTCCTCTATCATGGAAGGCTCAATTCTCAAAAGATCTCCACCCATCTCTGAAATTTTTCCTAAATGTATCTTCTTCTCCCAGACCTAGAAGCAATTACTAAGAATGAAGTCACACTTAGGCATAAAAATAATAGCCCTTAAGAAGACACTAAGGCCTTTATTATTAATAATAGCAGCATCCCATCTAGACATAAATGTCACATGTTGACTTCCTCTATCTCTTCTCCAATTTGTTCCATCCACTACTACATCTGAGGCCATTTTTCAACCATTATTGGTCAAAATTTTGACCCACTTTTTGACCAAACTTCGACCAACTTTGACCAACTCATTGGTCAGAATTTTTTTGGTCGAGAGTTTGACCAACCTTCTGGTTGGTCAAAATTTTGACCAATACTTTGGTCAAAAAACTTCATTATCCATAGCGTAAGTTTTGCCCAAAATTGGTCGAAATTTTGACCAATAAAGGTAGAAATTTCGACCAATAAAGGTTGAAAAGTCTGACCAATGAAGGTAGGAAATGTTGACCAAGAAAGGTAGAAATTTTGACCAATGAAGGTTGAAAATTTTGACCATTGAAGGTAGGAAATATTGACCAAAAAAGGTAGAAATTTTGACCAATGAAGGTAGAAATTTCTACCAATGCCTGGGTGTAAAAAAATTTTTTTGGCATTCTATAAAACAGTTCACATGCTTTGCATATGATATGACATTTTGCATGCATCCTGCAGTCTCTCATCTAACTGATGATGGATTATAGAGAGTGATCTAAAATGATGATGCTAAAAAACACACAATCAAATCCAAAATGAACTTGCATTACAAATGGATTGTGGAAATCTGATATTGTTGATTTTGCATGCATGTCTACCAAGACAATCACAACTTCATGTCTACCAAGACAATCACAACTTCAACATATTATGTTGAAGTTGTGATTGTCTTGGTAGACATGCATGCAAAATCAACAATATCAGATTTCCACAATCCATTTGTAATGCAAGTTCATTTTGGATTTGATCATGTGTTTTTAGCATCATCATTTCAGATCACTCTCCTTAATCCATCATCAACTGGATGAGAGAGTGGAGGATGCATGCAAAATGTCATATCATATGGAAGGCATGTGAACTGTTTTATATAATGCTTGAAAAATTTTGACAATAACTAATCAAATTGTCGTAATCTCCGATAGTAACTATATGCTTCTTCATTACTATGTCCAATTCAATAACCAAACTTGGCAACTATGCATAGAAAGTTATATGCTAAAAGGAAATCATTTAGGAGATACAAAATTTGAACAACCATATGTTAAGATTCTACAATTTGTATCACTTGCCCGAGTCTAATAGTTGAGATTAAGTTCATCATCCTCCCTACAGTATGTTTTGATGGCCTGCACATCCAAAAAAAGTTCCAGCATCTCGAATTTGTAGAATAAGAATTGTTTTGTAGTGAATGGATATGATTGACAATAAATCATAATATAAAAAGACTCTCGTGTGAAGCATGAATAGCAAAGGAAATGAATATGGGTGATAGGGAAGATAATTCAATAATAGAGGCTTTTAACTTTAGTTATATATAGTCATGATATGGGTAATGCACAACTGCCTCCTGGATTCACATTCCATCCCATAGATGAAGAGCTCATAACACATTATCTCATTAGAAAAGTTTTAGACAGAAATTTCACAAGAAGGGCCATTACTAAAGTGGACAACAAGTGCAAGTGTCAGGGAGGGTTCAATTCCCTCCTTTATTATTTATTGTGTGTATAATCCCAAACACCCATTTGATCTTGAATGATATGTACTGAATGCTGAGTGCTTAAAAACCATCCATTTCATGCCTTCATTTGTACACAATGTCTTTCTAGTTTCTTTCTACTTGCACGCCTATTTTATTTCATATGATCTTCTGAAAAATTGTGTCACTTTAAGCTCTCAACTATTTCCTCTTGATTGATCATCTCATAATTGTTGAATGAGAGCTTTAGGATAAGCTATAGGCATCCATCAAAGCTTAAAGGATTTTTTCAGATAGTGTAGATGAAGTAGTAGCATTTGTCTTGGGAGACATGCTTGCAAAATGGAAGCATAGATAAGTCATGTAAACCATTTGACAAGATGCCTGAACATAATGTTCCTCCACGATGCTCATGATTTTCCAATTTGAATATTGCCAATTTTTTAAATACAAGTCAACTATGATTCAATCACCTTTGATTACTATATCATCCATATTAAAAGTATCACCTTTATCATATGATATTGGTGTTGATCATATGTAGGATTGAACACTTGTCAATAGAATTTAGTGGTTAGAATCCACCTTAATGAAGGCTACACCCAAGATTTTCAAAGTAGATTCAGGTGCTGAGAATGAAAAATCACTAAAACATAGCTATTTAGGAGCTTGGAAAACCTTAGGAATAGTATATTACAGCTTGCAAGACCAAACATGACCATCTTCATCCTCACATCTAAGGTTTATCAAGCTAGAAAAAGTGTGTAACTATTGAACAAAATATGAAAATGTTTTTCTTAAATGGTATACTCTCAATTAAGCATCTAGTTGTTATATGATGTTAGTTTTGCCTTGGACTAAAATCTTCAATGGAAAGATAAAACTAAAGCTGACTACAGTATAAATTATTATTACTTTCTTGCATGAACAAGTCTCAAAACATTCGCTTCAAGTACACCCGACTCCCTCTTACATATATAAGACTTCACAATATAACCAATTCAACCAACTATTGTTGGGTTGAAAGGTTCTTTATTAGATGAATTTGAACCAATGGTATCATCTAAGGAACATCCACAAAACTTCTAACAAACAAAAACCTTGAAGATGGATTAAGTATCTGGCACCAATTTAGAAAGATTCATACCTGTCTAAGCTAGTTGTTGGTTTATCCAGAAACAACAACCTTGGCCTCATTAGAATTTCTAAGGTAATGCTCACTCTTCTCTTTTCTTCACCACTAATTCCCCTCAGGTGCCAAATTCCTATGGGAGTGTTGCACATTCCTAAGGACCCATTTCCACAAGTGTAGACTCTACTAATGCTGATTTCTTTGACCAGGGCATTTTATCAAGGAGCCTTACATGACTAGAGTATGCTATGCTTTATCTCACCATCAAGGTCCCAAATAGAGTATCCTCTTAAGTTACATATGCCTACAAGAAAAAAGATGAGAGGAAAAAAAACCCATGCAAGAATATAACATCAAACATCAACAATTCACCCAAAAAAAACTTCATTGATTAAATCATACAACAATTCCAAAGGAGAGGTTTTTCTTTCAGCCATTCAGCTTGATAGATCCAAACTGAAATGCATTAGCTGCCAATCTACCTGATTTCCACAACACAAATCAAACATCTAAAAAGCTTCATGAATTGATACTGACAAGAGGAGCCGCATGAGTTGATGTTCTTTTTCACGTAATAGGAGACCCTGTAGTAATGGAGTTGTGTTTCCCTAGCACACAATCCAATTCATCATTCAATGCAAGACCCTAACCAAGAAGCTCCTCATTCCATGCCATGCATCTTGTTCCATGACATGCACCCTCCCATCAATGTATCCAATCCAAATTCTTGTTCCTAAAGCACACAAACATTGAATAGCAGCAGATGAATGCATGAATTCCTGAATACTTAAGTTATTATTTGTTAAGCTATATAATTTGAGCAGACAACTATGCAAATAGGAGATTGAATACACTAAGTGCTCACAATATAGGCATTTGGGAAAAGATATTATAGAAATAGAATTAAATAATTAAAAATAGCGTTCAAATTGAATCAAGTACAAAACTAAATAAACAAAAACTAGACTTACATATTTTACTCAACTTGAACTCAAGTTAGGTTTGGAATTCATGGTATGGTAGTTCTATATATCAAGATCTCTTCCAATCCCATATCAAAAAAACTATCAAGAAAATATTTTAAAAATTAATGTGCCCCCCAAAATAAACATGCTTTTAAACAAAGAAACTATAATAAAATGTAAATACAATCATTCATTAAACAATTGTATGATAAAACAAACTTGTATAAAAACAACTTTTTGCATAACATAAGGTCAAGAAAAATACCATCAGATAACAAAATAATTGATATAGTATTAAATTCTTTCAATGTCTAAAAAGTAGACAATAAGCTCAAGGAAATACATTTTTCAAAATACCATTAGATACCAAATAGACACTTACACATAATACTGAAAATAAATTAGTGTGTAAAACATATTGCCATTTGAAGTAGAGAAGAAATATCTCATTCATAGGGTTCAAAAATAGCACTTGTTAAATGTCTCTGGGATAAAATATAGGCATGGCTTTTTTTTCATTTGTTACATATTGCCATATTGCAACAATGTTTGATTGTAGAAGATGGCTTAGTTAAATTCCCAATATCAATATCAAGTGATAAATCAAGATCAACAATAAAAATATGAATCAACTTTCTAACATTATTTAGATTACATTTCATGATACATTATAGTAGAAAGTAAATAAATGCTAAGCAATTGTATACAAAAATATTATATATTTAATATTATAGATTGCAAAAATATCTTCATCTCTTTGATAAAAGATACATTTCTTACAAATATATGAATACATCATCAAAGTTTCCAAAAAGTCATTAACAAATTAGGATTTTAAGATTTATTATTCTATAGACTATCAATAACCTGATAGAAGCTAAAATTCTTTGTTTCTATTGTAGTCAAAACACACATTTGTAGAAATAAGAGTGAAGTGTAAGGGGAATGAAGCTTGGTCTGAGAATGTGACCCATAAAATATTGGAAGTTCTTTTGAAAGTACAAGCTCGAATCAAGCCACGTTCCCATAAAGAAACTCTCATTGAAAACTCAAACAACTTTTAGTGTGCATTGATAACAAATAACTACCTACCTATAAGTGGGCATTAAGAAAAGGCACTAGACACCTCTGAGATCACTGATATCTTTTGCCAGACAACAACAAAGTCCAAGGAAGCTTCAACATTTTCTTTGGCATCTTTGAGTGTTGGTATTTTTCTTGAAATACAATCAAGTCGATGGAGTCCTTTGGCATCTTGACCTGCAATCAATTAAAACATTTAATTAATACTGCTTTATGGATTACTCACACATGTTGTCTCCCAATGCACCAATGTTGTCTTTCTATTTTCCCTATCTTCTGATAGCTATCCCTTGTTGTCACCTGAAAATGGCCCAAAAGTATGCCTACACCAAAAACACATTTTGTTACCAAAACTTGAAGGAGCAAAAGCCATAAACTACTCACTCTACATGAATACTATTTATAAATTAAAGGAAACACACATGAATGATTAAGGTGACTCGGTAGGCTCATCTGAGGATATAAGGTAGCTAATCCAAGTGGGGACATGAAGTTTTATAGGTGCTCAAAAAATATTGTTGTGTGCTACCAGTTGCCCCTAACTATCACAATCATATATCCTTTGGGGATGTGTTAGATCTAAGAGGGATGTGGGGGCAATTTGAGGTAAGGTTGCACATGTGTTAGTAGAAATATACTACTCTTCTGCCACCTATAAAAGGAAATAGCTAATACCATAAGCATGCAAAGGCATTTCCCTGGCCAATAAACTTGGAGTTGAGCTCTAGGTCTACCAGCCTCACCTTCTCTACAGTCTATAGGGCATTCTTAGACATTAATCACATACAAGGTTGTTGCTGAATTCTAAGTGATTTTGTCTATCAATTATAAAGGTGTATGCATACAAACCATCATTTTAATCTCTGAGAAAGCTCAGAATAATACTTATTCTCCTTTATCTAATTTTGCATGTAAGAAATTTGTCTTAAAAGGAAATACCAAAAATAGTCCAAGGTGACAATAAGAAATCTATCTTAAATAATTTTACATGTAAGAAATCTTGTAAAAGGAAATACCAAAAATAGTCCAAGGTGACAATATGAACCTGGGCATTGATTGGTCCAAAGGTGGAATTTGATTTAGATTTTGTTTTCTAGGTTGGTTTAGTAGTTTTGAGTCTTAGAATGATCACTTGGAATGGTTAGAACCCATTTAGGTTGGAGGTTAGTTGGTTTCGAGGGAAGATCAATCTCCATTTGAAAGTTACACACTTTTCTTCCTCACTGCCTATGAAACCCTCAAAACAAGGGTTTGGCCAAAGAAATGGCCATAGTTTGGACTCCCACAGTTGGAAATCCTTCTAAATTTGTATGGGGCAAGCTAGGGCAATGAACTTCCATATTTTGAAGGTTTGGAGGCAAGAGGTTGCAGCAAGGATTTATGGGAGCAAGCCCTAGGTCTAATATGCCCATGTATTAGACTTTTTTTGATGCAATTTGATGAATCAGTGTGAAAGAGGGAAGTTGGTACTTGGTGTGAAGACAAAGAACCTTTATTTGGACTAGAAGCACACTCTAAAGTTGGGAATTTGATCCATGAACCCATATCATGGCCATTTTCCTTGTAGACCAAGCCTAAACTTTCTAATTAGGCCTGAGTGCACAGTTGGGTTAATGCATGCTAGAGTGGAGTAAGGGTTCAAAACTTTGGAGTCTTTTATCACTTTGAAAAGGGTATTTGAAACTGGTCTTAGATTGCCAATTCCTTTGTAACAAAATTAAGTGGTTGGTGAAAAACAGTGTTGAGAGACCTAATTACCTACTAGGTCTATGGTATCAATGTTCATTATTTGCTAGCTGCAGAGATTCTAATTAGTGGTATTCCTTGTTTGGATCATTATGAATGTGTCTTAAACCATCTCTGGTGTTTTGAAGTCATGAAGTCTAAAAATCCCACTTTTGCTACTTTGTGAAACAAGTCTAAATGTTGCATTCTTATTTGGGTTGGCAGTCTTGCTTGGTGCAAGGGAGAAGAAGTTGGGCTTTAGCCTAATGTGGAGTATTAGGTTGTGAAACCTGTTGGATAGTGGTAAATAGAAATATAGTCCCTTTTGATGTGAGCCAAACATTGAATAACCCTATGGTGTTAAGGAAATTTGGAGTAGCAACTTGATTTTGCTTGATACCTCCAAGGTGCTTAGACTTTTTTGGTGCTTCCAAAGCGCTGCCTCTGCATCATATTATGTAACCTGTACTCTTGAAAGCATCTCATCCACCATGTTTGTCAACTGAAGGCTTTTTGGTTGCAGTCTAGGGGGCTTCAAATCATTCCAATCTACAAAACCAAAAGAAAGGAAAAAAATATGGTTTTGGCAATACATAATATTTACAAAACCAACTCCAGATCATCACTCTATAACCTAAAACTAATCCAAGTTCATATTTAAAAGAACTATTCATTCCTACTAGCTTTTTCAAGAACCTTAGATATTCACGAAGATAACCCATAGGTTTTGGTTATGGACTTGTTGGCTACCACTTCTTTACCTTCAGTTTGGGACCTGTTGAGAACCTCCATGATAGAGAGAGAAACATCTGACCTCAAGGGCATAGTAGTATAGAATGGCCCCCCTCCACCTTGTTCGCAGCTATGATGAGTTATACTTGAAAGAGGATTCCTACCCCCTAAATGGGGTGAGAGGGAGAATGCAAGCTAGCTATTATTGTTAGTGGTATTCATGGATTTCACTAGGTCTTATCACACAGACCACAACACTTCAGCACTGGTGTAAATAATATAGCCAATATGCTTATGATTTCATTGCAAAAACTTCATCTAACTTAGAGAATTTCATACGTTAATTAATGTAGGTTAATCAATGATTTCATTGCCAATATTGTGTCAATGCAAATATAAGACAATTCTATTATAAGAATTTGTTTATATGTCAAGTTAAAATTATAAAAAACATGCATCCAATACATGATACAAACATGCATGGCCAATACAAGGAAATAAAGAACATAATGATATTTTCCCAAGATAATCGACTTCATGTCCAAACACACATGAAGCAAAGTTATAATACTAGCTACTGCAGAGCTGCAAATCAATTTAGGTTTTAGATTAGCAAGACATGAAACAAATAAATAGAAAAAGAGTGCAAAGAACCTAGTAGGCCAATTATATAGATAACAAGCTGCTAAAGTCCCAACATATCCAAATCAATATAAAACAAGTGCAAAGAGTGAAGAAAATTGAATACAAGCAGATGGGTTCAGAAGTTTGCAATTTTAAAATTTTGCTTCAGGAATGCAATATGTAGGTACTTACTATGACAACAAAAAGTGGTTTGAATGATATTAACTTAGTGTTAACAACCCTTTTCCTAAATGAACCAAACCTTGAGCAATGCGGACCTACAATATATCTATTTATGTTAGATTTCCTAAATTAAGATTTTTTAGACATTGTTAAACTTAGAAAATAAAATTGTAGCATTAACATTAATAATTGGCAATATAGCATACATAGAATAGAAGGCTAGGATCTTTCTAATAATAGCTCGATAGATTTCGTAGCATGCTAGCTCATTGATCATTATTTGTTCTAGCACCAATTAACCCTAGAGCCAGTCTTGTAGCCTATAAATACACATTGTTATTTAAATTGTCAAATTTTAAGCAAATTCATAAGAAAAACCTATCTGGTGGAAATTGGAAAGATTACAAAGAAATATTATAACGAATACCACTCACCATAGCAACTTCTGAATCGATATCATTTCAAAGTATCCATCACATTGACCTAATATAGATGTTTACATGTCAAATTTCAGCAATAAACTTCTACCAAATAAATAATCAAGAAAATTAAGGGGCCAAGAATTGAGTATTTAAGCAAATGGAAGGACAAAACAATGAACATTACTTTTGGATTTGATATTGACAATAGTCCTAGAGCCAATGGGACTACTCTTCTAATATTCTGCTCTCCATACTGCACGAGATGCTCCAAAGAATGAATGGCCATTTCAAGTCCTAGTTCTTCAGCCATTGCAACTAATGCAATTCCAATTGAAGGAATATTCTTGAAGAACTACAATGATAGTTGGTTGTTGACTGAGAACAGGCCCTAGATAGACACTAGTCATATTAAAAGTTATTTACTTCAAGATTGAAGATGTTTGGTGATCAAATGCATATGGGGGGATCATTTATGAAGTGTTTATGCAATTATTTTGTTCTGGTGATATGGTTAGAGGTCCTGTTGAATAGGCCCTAGATTAGTGACCCCAAAACCAAGGGTTTGGTGGCAAATGTGTTGTGTAAAGGGTAGAACCTTAAAATCTTGAAAATCTATTCTTTCTCAACCCCTAGAAGGACTGTTTCACCCTTTGGAATCGTAGGGTTGAGTGGAGTTGTGGGTTGTTGTGTGAAATTGGAGAATTAGGCCTAGTGTGGATAGGCTAGGGGTATCAGATCTTAGGTATAGTCCAAAAGAGTAATTGTTATAATGTTGATAAAAACAAACAAAGTGCTACTTACACGAAGGTTGTGTGCAATGACCATCACCATGTGATGTCACAAATGGCACAAATGTCTATACAAGTACACATGAAATTAGAGATCAAGATCCATAAGATAGTATAAAATATTCATATCTATTGAACTTCTATTATTTCTTTAGTCAAATTACTACTTACCTGCAAAGATTGGATTCTATGGCTCAATTCTATTCTCAGTGCCTCTTTCTCCTCACTTTTGTCACCCTCAATGATAATGTTAACAAGTTCATCAGTGTATCTTTGTTTGATTTGTTGGGTGATGAACATAGGGTCAGTACTAAGGGCGATGTTATGTAGATATGAAGCTTGTATTTCAGATCGCATTTGATCAGCAGTCATTCTAGCTTTTTCTGATGATTTGTGACATTAAATATCAGTAAAATTTCATCAAAACAACTCCAAAGCCATAAAGAAAAGAACATAATAATACGGCATTTGTTTCTATATTAACATTAAAATTTACAATATTTAATGTTTACCTCTACTGAAGGTGTCTAAGATGGTGCATCCATATCGCCCTATGAAAAAAATTAGTAATTCTTAGAAATCAGTAGCAAAATTAAAGTAATAGACTTATCAAAAAAAAAATATTAATAATAAAATAGATTGTATATGTAAATCACTTGTCTTAAGTTAAAAATTTAGTGTGACTAATGTGTATATCTAAAAAAATATTTGACATGTTCTACTTAATGTTTATATGTGCACATATGGTTTAGAAAGAAAAGTTTGGTTGTACAAGACCCCATCATAGTTGACATTGATCCTAGCTAGAAATTTCATTGATCATCATGATCTTCATCCATTTCATCATCATCATCATCATCATCATCACCATCATCATCGTTGTCACCACCACCATCTTCTTCACCATCATCACCATCTTCATCACCATCATCATCATCTTCATCACCATCATCATCATGACCATCATTGCCATGATCATGATCATCATCAACATCATCATCATCATTATCACCATTATCATCAGCATGACCAAAATCATCACCATCTTCTTCATCTTCATCACTAGGTAATGATTGTTCCTGATAATCATTTACTTCCTCTTCTGCTTCTTCAATTTCTTCTTCTTCGATCACATATTACTTTTAGGCCTTCCTCTTGGGTCATGTCTAACAACAAATGACCAACCTAGTTTTTGTGGAACACCAAAATAAAACACTTACTCACATTGGCTTTGAAGAACGTAGGGCTCATCTCCAACTGGCTCAAATGACCTTGTATTAATCATAGTAAATCCACTATCATGTTCAATAAAAATCCTATCAAGATCATTTCAATTTAGTCATAACCTAAACCATTTGATGACAAATAGAACTATTTTGAATGAATTAAAGTCGCACTCAAGTATATCATCCAAGATTCCATAGTATCAATTTTCAGATCGTTGAGGATGTATGTCAATTCTAGATGAAATATTGGTGATCGCAAAGACAGTGCTTATCTTGGAATCACACATTTTCTTCGTTTCATCTAACTTTTTTGTACAAAATTTATAGCCATGGTAGTACATAGCTTTGTGGTGTTTGACCTACAATTATTCAAACATGTCAGGATTATTTGCATCAATCTATGAGTTGATATTAAACTTATGTGTGATGATTAGTAATCTTATGCATACCTTTGTATCTCTTAAGCCATATATTAGATCAAGTACCATTTGTGTAACATTGGGATCTCCATTATGATGAGCTTCTTTAACCAACAATACAACACCATCCCATGTTAATGAGCGACCATTTTCTTGAGACTGTTCAATCCATATGGTCATCCAATCAAGATTGTTTGCAATATAAAAGTGTAGTGCATCCCACTCACGACCAACTATAAAGAAGACAATTACACTAGTTAGGAAAAACTTATATATATTGATGATGAATAATGATTATTAAACTACAAAAAAAAAACAAAAAACTTATAATTACCTCTCACCCTCCTCAACCTACCTTTCCCTGACAAGTACTCCCCTTCGAATTTGTCATTAGAGTTGGGATCCCAAATGCGATCTACATGGATATCTAGCATAAACTTTGGAAGATATTCAGTAATGTACACCATGGTCTGGTATATCATATATCCCTCTATCATAGAACCCTTAGGACGTGCTCTTTTTCAAACCAAGCCCTCCATAAATTTCAAGTGCCTCTCAACCATCCACATTGATCTAGCTTGTATAGGTCCACACAATTTAATCTCCTCAACTTGATGTATGAGGTAGTTTTCTTGAGCATTGAAAAAGGTTGGAGGTAAACACTTTTGCATTTCACACATAAGCTGTGGAATATTTCTCTTCCAATATTTTATATCTATTTTGTCAATTTATTTAGATGATAACCACCTAAAAGAGATTCAACACACAAAACCACATAAAAAAGATTTCAAATAAAATTATACAATAGATTTAAGAGAAAAAGCTACAAATCTAAGAAAAAACACTTCTAGCCTTGTGTATTTTCCAAGATCATATATAACTTGTTTAATACTGTTGTCAAACTATTGTGGAAGGGATAGAGGTAGGACAAACTGCAATCATTAAAAATGATCATTTCAATATATTATTAAATAATGCAATAGGTAGTACATTCAATCTTACAAATATACTGTAAATAGAGAACATGACTTACCTTGATGAAGGTATGCCAATCATGTGTTTTCAACCCAGGCCCAAAATCACCTTTCTTTGATAGAAGAGTGCTTATATTTGCAACAAATCCTATTGGAATTTTTATTTTTTTTATGACTTCTTTTAATGCATCACTCTATTGCTCCATTAATAACCAAGGAAGGACACTTGTATTTATGCAGTCTCCATTGCTATTTGATTCAATGGAAGCTTTTAGTGCATGATTGGATTCATGAATGTCAGTACAGATTTTGGCAATTTGTTTTCTATCACACCATCCATCAAAAATTTTCCATAGTGTCTCTTTTAAATTCTTTCCAATATGCATAGCATCAAACAGATGCACAATTGGGAGATCCTTGTAGTACGGTAACCTACTAAATTGAGTAGGATAACTTTTCATTCCTCTAGGAAGTTGGTCATTGATGCCTTGACGACCTTCACAAGCATCAATTACAATGCTAGTAAATATAAGACAATATCAAAATACAAATTTTAAACTTCGGACGACAAATTATATATTACCTTGACAATTTAGTCGATCATATTCCAACTTCCATAAATGAAGTGTCATTCTTCATGGCCTTGATGATTTCTCTTCTTTCCCATTGAAAAGATGTTTTTGAGCAATTTGATACCTATGATTATTATGGAGAAAGTGTCTAAACTCATCAAACACCTACTTAAAATTCTCGAATGACGAGATTTCATCTTTGGACCACAAATTGGACATGTGAATTTTTCCTTTGTCATAAGACCTATAAGATCATGTAGAAGTGGATCATGTACAATTATCATGTGCAACATAAAATTTTGATAGTAATGTCTAAGCACTATAACAAACCAAAAATATGTGATATTAACAATATAACCTATCACAAAAATGAGTTAGCCCAGGGGCATCATGTATTGTCCATACAAGCATTGCATGGAATTGAAATTATCGATGTCCTATCAATCTAGAGATATCATACATAGTGATGCCATTTCATAACTTCAAAAACTCATCAATTAGGAGCTCAATATACATGTTCACATCTTTAACTTGGTATTTACCTTGCAATTTAATGAACATAAACATTACATTATTATTATGACCATTTTCATGCACTATTTATAAATTAATTTAGATAACTATAAAATGAAAAAAATACCTGGCACAATCATTGACAACATTATGTGCTCCCTCTTTATGGACATCCAAGGAGGAATGTTATTGTTAATAACAAAAATAGGCCACACTGAGTAAACAGATCTCATATCTCCATATGGATTGACACTGTCCGCTACCAATGAAAGCTTCAGATTATGAGGTTCTTCTTTAAAGTGTGACCATGTTTCTTCTATCTCTTTGAATGCAAAACCATCGGCAGGCATCGCATAATGTCATCCTAACTTCTATTGCATGCATGGTAATCCATAAATTGTGCCAAGGTATTGGACCTAAATAACCGTTGAAGACGTGAAATAATGGAAATGTACCGAAGAACCTTGTGAGGCACTTTTTTTTTTATTTGATCTTACTGATATCTACTACTATGACAATTAGGGCATTTTGCTACAAATTCATATTGTTTATGATATAGAATGTGATCATTGGGACATGCATGTATTGTTTGATACTTCATTCCAATATAATCCATAATGTTAGATAATTCTCGGTATGAACAAGGCAAAATGTTTGATGGTGGTAGCAAAAACTCACTAATCAACCTACAACAACAAATATGCATTGTTAATACAATGAATAGTAATTGTATGCTAACATTGAAGATGAAAAAAATGACATACCTTAGCATATGTGACATTGCTACATTGGATAGACCATTCATAACCTTTAAGTTCACCAACAACACTATAGCCGAGAGTAGAGTTGTTTGGGAGCCTTCATATAAGGGCTCGTGTGCCTTCTCAAGTAAAGGTATATCAAGACCATCTTCATCATCATTATCAGATTTGCTAGTACCATCATTGTGAGTCTCTTCATCACTTGCCCCAATACCATCTTCTTCATTCATGTCCTCTGGCACATTATCATCTTCTTCTATGAGAGTGTTATCCTTAGCTAGGATATTCACACCTCCATGTTCCTCTAGTAGGAAATCCACATTCAGCAATGGATAAAAATTGTGGCCCCCTTCAACATGACCATGTTGCCTACAATGACTCTGGGTTGTTGTGATAAGAATTCTTCGAGTCTTTAAGCCTTTACACTTCTTGCAAGGACAATAACATTTATTAGGTTTTCTTCATAACTGAGCCCACAATGTAGCCATTGTCTCATTTTGTTCAGCATTCATATTTTTAGGCATCGTCTTTCTTCACAAGAAAATATATCTACAAATAAATTGGACATGTTGTGATTAATGTTTATATCTGCACATATGATTTTTCTTGATTAATGTTTTCAAATGTAACTAAAATGATCCTATAATTTCTAGAAGGCGTAGATGTTTGCAAAATGTGTAGTACCACCCTTCTACCAAAAAAACACACCTAGTATATAATAATGGATAAGATCAAGACAACAATAATACTGGTCCTTTTGTTGATATGCCTTTTGAAGGTTGAATAAGGTCCTAATTTCGCTAACCCACTCTGTTTTATCTGCTATACTTTCTGCTTTCAACACAATTGCACTATGTGCTGGAATAGAAAGCCATGAAACAAATATCAAAAACCATTTGAGCATAGAAGGTGCCAATATAATATACAAATATGTGAACTTGAATTTTGAAACTTGAACCCCAAAAAGACACACACCTTTTAGTACTATTTTGTATGAAACCTTGTTGTTGATTTTGAATGTAAGACTTATAGCTATAGCATCAGGACCATTTGCCTTTTTTGAGTTTTTAGAACTTGATTTAGCTAGAGCTGGAGAATTAGAAGTACCATCATTAATTCATTAATTCATTAAAAAAATTTGTGGTGCTTGCTAGATAATCAAGAAAACCAAATACTCCATATAAAATTACACAATGGATAAATAGACAGAAACAGTCAATCTCATTTTTTCATTACTTGATTTAGAAGTTTAAAGGTTCCAATTACAAAACAATTTTTGTATCCTTCAGGGAACTTTTGAAAAAGACCAAAATCCTTTACAATCACAAGAGATCAACTTATAGTATACTTAAATGTTAGTAAAGATCTGCATTGTAAAGTTTCCTAGAAGTGACTGGCGCACATTACAATTACTATGCCACATAGGCACTATGATAAACTTAACCATTTCTATTCGTTGGAGAGGCTATGGTGAATTAAAGTATATTTTTGTGAAGGAAGAAGGTATGCTCATCAAAACCTTATTAGAGTAGCTGGAAATATATTAGTAAAGTTCGCAATAAACTTCATGCGAGAATCTTTTCCATGATGAGTTGGGCTACTAATAACTTCATAGTCCACATGTTTAGTTGGTGGTATAAATAGCTATGTAGTTCATACTTCTAGCCATCTTAAGATAGGCATTACTTTCTTATTTCAATCATATTGCTTCAATTGGGCATAGCAAGTCAGCTAGAACAAGGCACATCAAAATCCTTTAAGAGCACTCAAAAGTCTTGGCACTAATTGGTGGATACTCACTGTAACAACTTGATCATCCATTGCTATCTGGGATCTTAGTCATCCATTACTATTTTAAGAAAGATATTGGCAAATATTGTAGTTTGATGTGCACCAATATGAGGAATTAGAAGATAAGGAATCATATTAAGAAGTCAAATGATATGAAGGTATCATGTCAATACTAATGATAAATGAATTCAATCAAATAAAACATATTCATATGGAATTATTGAGTAAGACCACTCTTAAAGAGGAGAGATCCAATTTTAGAGTAGGCCTCTAGTGTTCATAATTTACCTTGACATCCTAGTAGGTGCTTCCAGGTCTACCAAGATACAAACAAATATGTTGCCATGCATCCTCTTTTGAATAGGGCAGCCAAAACCATATGTCTATAAAGGGCTTTCACAAGCCTACATCTTTGATATATGGGATATTTAGGACTTCCATTTGGCCTGTAAGTCAAGCATGCTTAATACATAAAGAAGAATGCCTAATCACTTGAAGAAGAATAGATACATATAAACTTGAAGGTGCTTTCCCATGATTAGCTTCTCTGAGAATGCTCCCACATGCATGGCTAGCGAATCTCCCCAAAGTGTTGGAAGCATCTAGTTGAATAGAAGCATGTTGCGTATTAACTGATTCAAAGGTCTTTCTTTTCTTCTGATTTTCTCCATAAGTTGATATTCCTTGCAAGGATGGAATTGACTGCACAATATCTGAAAGGCAATGCTTTTGACTACTTATTTTTGGAGTTATGTTAGATGTGTTACCATTACAAGTTAAAGAATCTAATGTTTGACCTATAAGATGTATACCTCATGCATTAGCTAGATGATATTTAGTTAAAAATAGAAGGCATACAACAGACACAATTGACATGCCCAACCCAACATGCTACCATTTTCCATCTCAAAAGTATAGTGAATTAGAAATAGAAACTTGCATGTTGGGGGGATCATGTGAAAGCTAGTTGCAAAGCTTTTGAATATAGTTGATGTTTGACCACCAGTTGAAGTTTTAAAAAGAGAAGACCTTAACTATTGAATGGAATTCTATGCACTAATGATATTCTTGTTGTATATGATGAACTAGTTTTCCAATGAGTAGAATGTGATGGGAGCCCCTTCTTTGGAGAATCCATTACTTTTCTTAGATGATTATCCTCCATTCATGGATAACCTAAAGTGTCTCCCAGATGCAATGGAGACTTTGAAGAAGTGAGATCATGGTTAAAATAATACTTTGTAGCTGACAACATTTTATTAAAAGATTGGATCCTTGCAGGGTTAAGTGTGGATGTATTGACTCCATAATTGTGTCCACCAGTTGGGGGGCTTGAGCCAGTCTGCCATACATTCGTATGATTTGGTTCAAACATCAACCTAGTGTTAAAAGGTGAGATTCCAATAGAATTTTTTCCAATATTATTAATTAAGGACAACTAAGAGTTCCTATCCCATGTAGTTGATGGACCATACTTTCCTCCTTGCTGAATACCCTACACAACACTTAGATGATTTGATGGTGAAGATTCAACAAGAAAATTATGTTTGGGAAAATATCAAGATAATGGCATTCCCTTGTCAAACTCAAATACATCATATACTAGAGATGAAAATCTTGACTGCAAGCACCCCTGGCCCTCAAGATCAGAATCTGTAAATGTATCAAGATTAGACACAGATTCTGACATTAAATTTGAAATTTTTGTTATCTCTTTCTCTAGAGATGATTTCCCATTGTCTAAAAGGCTCAAGTTCACCTCATTATCCACCATTTGCATTCTTCTACTATCAATCTTGTTGAAATGAAACATGTGGATGGAACTAGAAAGAAGACCAGATCTACTTGTTGAGTCTTGCTTGGACTCCAAAAGGGTAAAAAGAAGCTTGAAATCCATATCCAATTGTAGTAGGAGGTAATAAGAATTTCCATAGTTTAGAAAACCCATGAGCAGTAAGTTTGAGCCTTTAATTATTTATTTAGGAAGCTTAACTGTAGCCACACATTTTTCATACACCTGTAATAGGAAATATCGATAAACCAAAGCCATTAAAAAGCATGTCAAAATATTTTAGTATGATTCTATTTCAAAAAAACATCTATACACTTTTCATACATAAATAATGGCAAAAACTGGATAAGAAATAAGTTCATAAATGCTTTGTCTTGCTAAAAAATATTGGCAGGCATACAAAAAATAAAAAATATGGTTTCTTAGATAAACTATTAGAAGTGCATTTAATGGACTAAATGGAACATTGTGTTTCAATAAAATAATTTTTCATAGGTATTCAACAAGTCTCAGAAACCCAATGCACATCTCTATACCCAATTTGGATCTTGCATCCCTATAGAGCCTATATCCACTCCTCAAGATGAACATACATGTATAACATGTTCCTTGAAATCAACCTTGAAGAACATTCTATCTTTAAATGGAAGTGTATTATAAGGGTTACTAGTCAACATATGATCTTTCCAATGAATGAGAACCATGTACTTGTCTATTATCTAGATACTAGAAACAAAAGTACATTACCTTGCTCCCCACAAAGATGGCTTGATTCAAAGTTACTCTAGACTTCTAGAATTGCATTGTGAGACTAAAGCATCCCTAGGTTAATAATATTTTGCATTTCCCTTGCATCTCTGCCTAGTGTAAGTTCCTTTGAACTAGAGTTACATTGATGAATGAATCACACAATACAGTCACTCTTCACAAGATTAGTTAATGTCAATGCTAAGTAGTGGTCATTCTATTCGAGTCAAACACTGAATAGCTTTTCTGATAGCATTCTAAGCTTGAAAGGAAAAAAAATGTTAGTTTAGATTTGTTGAGGAATTTTTGGATTGTTCTTTGTTAAATTGGACCTCGCTAGCTTAGCTAAACAAGGGGGAAAGACTTCTTTTGAAGGCATGGAAGACTGGATAATCATAAGATAACCATAGTAAATTCTGGTCTAAGATATAAGACAGTTTTGATATGCATAAAGGGAGCATAGGAATTAAGGAAGGATTGGTGGAAGAAGGGAGGGGAATATAGTAAGGAAGTACCTTCATTTGGTCAACAATGATGAAGAGTTTGACCTTATTTGAAGGGTGGTAATTGTGAAAGGTTGTGACCAATGCAAGGGGCACATGTGGTGAAGAGAAGTGACTCTTACATTGTAAGATATAAAGAAGAGGTTTCATTTGAGGAGGGCATCCAAGGGAGATAAAGTTGGGGAATAACATATTAATCTAAAGTGGTGATTCAATTTCTATGAGAGGTGTTGAACCTTCCACGAATAATATATAAAAGAAGAAATTTTTTTATGATCATTTACCATTCATCACTTCCAAATACATTAAATCAACACACAATCATCACTCCTCAATTTATGAATTACAACATTCATTTAGTCATCATTCACTAACTATCAAATTGTCAAATCAAAGGAAATCATTCTATAATTCATCAAACATCAGTTGGGAATCAAACAGACTTGCAATCAATTCTTTAATTAATTCAATCAATCTATATTAATCATTCAATCATCCTGGGTGAATAAAGAAATATAAAAGACAAGAAGACCATATGATTTATATTATTGGGTATTGTTATTTGGTCTTTAGCTATAAACTCATGTTTTGTTGAAATCTTAACTAGTGCTATGTTTATGCCTATTCTTGGCCTAATTTTGTTGATAAAATTTTAACTAGGGTATTGGAGAAAGAAGAGTTGATCAAAGTTTAGAACTGCGAGAAACTTCCTCGGAGGGCTTGAAGGAGGTAGTTATATCTTTGAATTTATTTAAAACTATTTTTTGACAAATGAATTTTTGTGGGAAGATCTTTGCTAAGTAATACACTAATTTTGTTTTGCAGCTCTGTGATCTGCAAATACAAAACATGTTCAAGAGTACGGCTTAGCAAGTCTTTGGTTGAAAAAAAAAGAGTTGTTCCTTGTGTTAGGCCTTATTTTCTGTAATATATGACCTCTTCTATGCCAAAAATTGGAATTCATTCTCAAAGTATGAGGAAAAACTAATTTTTCCCTTAAAATGGCAGACAGAGGATATAACTTCTAAAATTTAGGAAGTGTGAGATACTCATCCTCTAATCATATGAGAAACATGATTTGTGTATTTTTAGATACCTCTTCACGCTTCTTGGAAGCTCATTCCACATAATTTCCATGAGCTAGAGGGTTATCTAAAGTCCAATTGAATATGAGAATTATTCTTAAAAGATACTGTGTTCTCTTCAAACTTTGGAGCTTTAAGTGGTAGCTAAGAAATTGTCAAAAATTACTAATTCAGTTCCATGGACTAAGAAGGTGTTGAGTTCTAGATTGGGAAAGAAGACTAGGCACAAAGTCTACATGGAATACCTGATCAAATGGAAGGGAAAGCTAGATATTGAAGCTACATGGATACTAGTGACTAATTTCAAGAAGAAGGGAATAGATCTCAACTTGATTTCTCCCACAGTCCCATGAGGACTTCTTTTGTTGGGGAGAATGGTGTAGTAGCACTCTAGGACATGTCAAGGTCCTATTGAAATTTTTTTGTGTTTGGCTCTTTGATGGGCCATGGTATCTAATAATAGATAAATGAAATCTCAAAGTGATATCCAAGTGCATCTTGGCATGTTTTCTAAGTCAAAATTCAAAAGTTGCGGAAAAAGATGTAAAATTGCATTCCGTAGGTAAAAAGTTGTCAATGGGTCCAACTGTCTCTAGGAGTATAGTATATCATCCAAGGCCTAGAATAGCTTGGAATAGAGTCTAGACTCATGTGAGATTGGGGAACCATTTGGTAAGGTTCTACACACCTAGGCTAAAAGGAACCAAACATTTCCAAAATTTGTCAAGAAATTGAAAAGTTGTCAAGTTGCAAGTTTGACAACTTTATGTGAAACTTTTGTAGCTTGGTTCAATATTTTACCAATTAGTCACCCACTCCCAAAATTCAGTTTGGGGAAGGTTTAGGAAGGCTATTTAAGCCCATCCAAACTAGTTTGTATGGTTGGATGTTGTGTTTTTCAACTAGAAGCAATTGAATGTTGAGCAATTTTGACTATACAGCTATGCAATGGTGAACATCCACGATCATATGATTGAAATTTGAGTTATTTTCTGTTTAGTAGTTAGAGTATGTGGTCTTGATATTCTATACATAATTGTGTGTATTCTTGATTAGTTTTCTTGGGTTAATACTTATTATTTTGTACCATGCTAGTCACTGGACAAACCCAAGTAGTTTCAAAAGAATGGAGTCTAGATTCATTTCTTGTGGTTAAAAATGCATGGAATTATTGGAAATGAAAGAAAACTCTATATACATTATGTCATTTTTCATTGGAATGGAGGAGTTGTAGTTTTCTATTCTTACCAGCCATCCTTAGGCATGTCCTATAGCAACCTGGCTAGGTGGTTGACAGATAAATGTGCTTGGAAATTGCAAGAGTGGATTCAACTTCAAGAAATTAATTTGGATTGTGTTAGGGGAATGTATAAGGAGTATGCAATATCCTTGGTAGGAATTGATCAAACCATTTGAAGGGGTATTAAAAGCCTAATTCAAGACTAGTTTGTGTAGACCTACAAACCCATGGAAACCATCACCTTTGGGTTTGATATATATGTTTCCTGCCTTGTAGGATAGAAAGGTCTTCTAATGAGCCTATTCAACATAATTGCTTTCTATTGTGAGATTTTTAGGATTTTAATTAAATTGACATTTCACTTTATTTTTTGGCATGCTATAATGTTGTACATTATACTCGGTAGAATGAAAACTTCTCTATTGTTTTCTTCATGTAAATAAAGCCAAGACAATTTGTGTATTGTTCATCAGTATAGATTTTATCTTGTGAAACATCTGCATAACATCATGAATTTGATTTTTCTTTCTTGTAATGTCTTCCAAAGGCTACCAATAATAGAAACCATTAACCTTTTTTTTCAATTGGCCCTTTGAGAATTTAGAGGGCTGAAGACTCTATTATTGATGAAGTTTAATATTCTAATCACTTGTTCACCTTTGCTCATCCCTAAGAACCTTAATGTTGGCATGATACCCTCAAACTATCTACCATAGTTGGCTCGATTGCATAGTAATAGATTTGTAGGTTATTCTAGTAGTTGATTTTATTATTTTGAAGCAAACTTTTTCTAAGCTTCATCTAGATTGATCTAGTAAGATGCATACATGTGTATAGAATGAATTTTGTAAGTATGGATAAGTTTGTAATTATACACAGGGATAGTAGATGCAAATTAGATAGGGATACTCAACTTTGTTATAATATATATTCTTTTTGACAATTTTGGAATTTGAATTGTCTAGAGTTTAGAAATGATAGGGGTAATACCTTGGATTTCATCTAAGGGTTATTATTGGAGGGCCTTTTTGTGTCCATTGATTAGATCTTGATAGTTTTGTGTTCTATTTTTTGACTCATCAAATTTGTTTGCCTTGCTTTTGGATTAGTGGTATTTATGAATATCTTAGGAGGTTGTTAGAAGCACTAGTTTGAAAACTCAAGTTAGGGAACAAAGCAAATGAGAAATGTCTAGTCCAAAAAAAGGAAAACATTGTATAGGGCATATAAATATATTCAAAACAAGGAAAGAAAGAAAGCAATCAAAGCGCAAATTACAATGACTAATAATTTTGTAGAAATGGGGTGAATTATTAAGAGTATGATGAGATCAAATGTCAATCTATAAAACAAAACTTCAACTCGCCTTTATAACCTTGGGAAGGAGACTCTTCAACATTTCTAGCTGTTATTTAATCCTTTCACATTGCCTTCTTTATGAAATCTCTTTCAATGGATCAACTTTGAAGCATTCACGAGCTCTCCTTTGCTACAATCAACCACCAAAGAACCCAAGATGTCAAACCCTACTAGTGTTTATGCTATAAAACCCTTTTGGCATGTACTCTTAGCCACAAAATGCAGTGATAGAAAATGCTTCAGTGCACAAACTATCTTTTGGGTCGTGTAACAATAAAATTAGGGTGGCAAGCAACACTTTTTTCAATTTTTACATAGTGCATGATCCCATGTTGGTCAAAATTTTGACCAACACGGGATCATGATTTAACAAAAGTCATCACAATTCGACCAAATTGACTCCAATTTATCATATGGTTGAAATTTTTGGTCAAAAATTTGGCTCAACTGTACTAGTGATCATTCCCAATACCCTTAAACCATTTAAGATTTGAACTTTTACTCATCCCAATGTATGAGGACACACATAGAAAAATCATTAATAATCCTTTCATCTCAAATTTTAAAATTCTTTCTTTTTTAGGCCATGCAAATTTATTACCACAAGTACCATTTATGTCACTCCTTGCCATCTATCCATAATGACTCTATCCTACTTTCTTACTCAGCAACAAGTCACAAAAATTTAAAGTGATCCTCCAGCTAGATTTCATCATGCTTGATTTATTTTTTCACTAAATCTCTTGCCAAATTTGGTAAGGCATTAAATTCCCTCCAACATCTTTGTCCTTTCACATTTAGGACTAAAGCCACCATTCCATCTGCCACCCCATTTTCCTCCCAAAAACTATGATTCAATTCAAATCTTTTTAATATAACTAGTAAGTGTTCGATGTATTATAAAAAACATTTAATAGCCCACCCTTCCTTCATGATACCTTTAACAGTCTCTATAATGATTTTTGAGTCACCTTCAATCACCACATTCTCCCAACCCACACCGATCACCAATTTTAGACCCCAATAAAGAGCCATTGCTTCCATAATATTGTTGGACACTTTCCATAGTTGTCTAGTATAAGCTAACAACATCCTCCCCTCACTATCTCTAACTATACCTCCTCCTGTTGATCACTCCTTTCTAGTAGCACCATCAAAATTGAGCTTAACCCAGCTCTCTATCAAGGGTTTCCATCATTCCTTCTCCTTGCCCACAAATTGGAATTATCAATTTCCATTATCCCTTACTCCAAACTCCAACACTTGGCAATTATGATATCCAACTAATCAAGGGAAACGTCAACTTTCTCCACCTACTACACTTCATGTTCTCAACCAAAAGTTTGAAAATCTTGTCCACAACCACCTCAACACTTTTGTCTTCATTCTTGAACACACTATTATTTCTCTCCTTCCAAGTACCCCAACACACATTGGGGGGGATTAGCTTCCACATATTGACAAGGTGGGGGTGGGAAAAAGGACCATGCTGACTCTCAACAAATTGCTTGAATCCCTTATTAAACACCCAAGTCACCTCTACCTTCTGTAATAGCCTCCCCCAAACATTAGAAGCATAATTACAATGAAGAAACAAATGGGTAATATTCTCCTCTACTTACTTACACAAATAGCATCTATTGGATAATTTAAAACCACCTTTCATAAGGTTATCAGTAGTGAGTATTTTCCCATGAATGGTTTTCCACTAGAAAACATCAATCTTTGGGATTAAATTATTACACCATTTATTTCCCTGTGATTAGACTCTAAGGCTTTATCAAATATTAATTTGTAAAGAGATCTAACACAAAACTCCCCCATCGATGTAGCCTTCCAAATGAATGCATCATTTAGGTCCACTCTTGAGATTCTGTACCCTTCAAGTATACCATTTAGCTCTTCAATTAGCTCCCCACTATTTGAAGCATTTAGTTGAAATTCAACTTTTTTCCACTTCCTCCCTAGGCCAATAAAATCAACAACCTTATTCCCCATTTTCTCCTAAAGGTGATCCTAAAGGGACCCATACTTCATTCTTGTTAAAGGTTTAATAGTAAGCCATAGATCCTTTAAGAAAATAATCTAATTACCATTATCGACCAAGCACCTCACACCTTCTTTCAAGAGATTTTTGTTCCTCACAATATTTTGCCAAATCTTAGATCCCATATGAAGATCGTTTCTCCAGGTGTAGTGAGAGAATTTCAAATTTCCCAAATACTTGGCTTTCAAAATTTTACACTAATTTGCCTCCCCTTCATCAAGTTCCACCCCACCTTAGTGAGAAGCACATTATTGAAATCAAATATCCTTCTAATGCCCAAGCCTCCTCTACTCTTAGGTTTATGTATCATTTCCTAGCTTACAAAGCTTAACCTATTCTTCTCACTTCCTCTTGACCAAACAAAGTTATGTTGTGTTTTTTCCAATTTTTTTGCGATATACTGAGTAAATTTTAACAGTGATAGGAAATAGATAGGCAATCCTTGGAGGGATGAAATCAAAAGCTAAATATTACTCACACTACTTAGAGTTTTACCTTTCCATCCAATCAAATTCTTTTCCATTTTTTCCATGACAGTATTCCAAAAGTTGTTACTTACATATTTCACTATCAAAGATAGGCCTAGATACGTGTTAGGTAACACAACAATATTAGACCCAAAAATATTTAAGATCCTTAATTAAATATCATGAGGAGTGTTGAAGAATAACATCTTACTTTTACCCAAATTAATTTTTTGTCCTGAATTGATTGCATAAACATCCAGGACAAATTTCCATGCTCTAGCTTTTCCCACAGAGGATTCCCCACTTAGGAAGATGTCATTCACAAATTGTTGAATCACCTTTGGCAAAAGTGTGGAGGTAGGCTTAATACCTTTGATCACCCCACCTTCCATCTTTCTTAGGAACACATTTCCCATAACTTTAGCTATCATGATAAACAAATAGGGAGAGATATGGCGAACTTGTCTTAGACCCCTTTCCCCACCAAAGTTCCCTTAAGGAAAACCATTCACTAGCATCGAGCAATTAATAATTTCAATCATAGATTTTACCATCCTTATAATATTTTTACTAAAGTCAATTTTAACCATAAGTTCATACAAGAAGGTCCAATTGATCCTACCATAAGCTTTAGAGATGTCAAGTTTCAAAGCCATACCTGAATTACCACTCTTCTCCATAGAGTGAAGTAACTCATGAGCGGTTATGGCTACATCAAGGATTTGCCACCCAAGAACAAACCCATTTTGGGTTTTCCCTATGAATTTATGCAGCAATAGTTTTAACCTATTTACCATAATTTTAGAAAAATATATTATAAATATTGCGAAGAGGGCCCCTGGGTCTTTGACATTCAATATTAGGGAAATAAATGTTTTATTGAGTTTCTTGAGAAGGTTCCCATTGTTAAAAAAGTCACAAGCAGCCTAGAGTAGATCCAATTTAACCACATCCCAAAAGTGTTGGAAGAAAGCTGAAGGGAAATCATCAGGGCCTGAGGATTTGTAGGCTTTCATAGAGAAGACAACTCTACAAAGTTCATCCTGAGTGACCAACTATGTTAGTTCCTCATTGTCCTCTATTGAGATCATAGTGGGGATGGAATTAATCATCCATCATCTATCCTCCTCCTTGATATTTCTCTACTTCTCTATATAAGAGTTCTTAAAGTAAGAAGTAGGTCAATTACCTATTTCTTTAGTTTTAGTTAGCTTTACATTATTATCATCTTTGATAGTGTCTATCGTGTTTCTCCTTTTCTAGATTGATGCTAGTCTATTAAAAAATAGTATTCATATCCCTCACCTTGAGCCATAACACCCTAGATCTCTACTTCTAGAAGATCTCCTCTCTAATCATTGTATCCTTCTAGACCTTTCTATAGTTATCCTCTTCAAGAATCATATCTTCCAAGGCTAGGCCTTCCCCTATTACTTTTGGGAGCTCCTCTAACTTCTCTGACACATCTACCTTAGTCTTAAAGATATCCCCAAAAGATCTTTTTTGCCAAGTTTGCACATTCCTTCTAACATTATCTAGTTTAGTATAAAGTCTGTACATAGTAGTTCCTTCCACACTTCCCTGCCACTCCTCCACCCTAGTACTAAAATTAGGATGAGATTTCCATATTATTTCATATCTAAAGGATCTTGGGCCCTGTGGGACACTTATTTCCAATTAAAAAAGATGAGAGTGTGATCTAAGACCATTTTGGGTAATCCCATGAGAGAGGAGGAAGTTAGACCCTCCAAGCTAGCTAGAAACAAAAGTCTCTCTAGGTTGACTTAGATAAGATCAAATCCCTTCCTATTATTTGACTAGGTGAACTTTCCTCCACACATCTCCATATCCACTAAGTCATTTTTATTAGTAAATTCAGCCAAACCCTTCATACTGTCATTAAAATCCACCATTCCTCCAAAATTCTTTGAGGGGTACAGAGGTGAGTTAAAATATCCTATACGAAAAGTATTTTTGTTGTGGGAGAGAAATATAGATAGCTCCTCCCATAGACAACTCCCCCTTTTCTAGAATTAGAAGCATACACATAAACAATATTCCATATCTTATCATCTTTCTTATGTTTAGTAATTAGATAGTTTCTAGAACAATGTGTTAAACTATCTTTACGAGCACTTGGGTTCCAAAAAGAAGCCATCTCTCCTAATACACCCTCCATTTTACTATGACAAAAATTAGCACTTGGCCAAATATAACTAGCAATACATTCCAAGTTGGACATAGTCATTTTAACTTCCTAGATCAAAAGGATATCAATTTTTAGGTTAGACAATTACTTCTTTAGGGAAAACTATTTTTGTGGGTTATTCAACCCCCCTCATATTCCAAGATAGAATTATCATTTTCTACCTTTTCTTAAGGACTCCAAGGTAGATTACCTACCACTAGCCACCTCCCTTATCATTTCCTTTATTCTTCTACTCTGTTTCCCAAATCTTCCCACATCCATCTTTAAGTCTATCTACACCTCAAATTTCTTTGATACTCTTATCTTCCTTCTCTAGGTTTTCCATTTCCCTACCACATCCTCCAATGTGGCTAGTGGTTCCATCTTCTTAGAAATTGGGGGAACATCTTCACTCCAAAAAAGTACTCTAGTTACCTCCACCTCCTCCAAATCTTTCTCTTTTCCTCTCTCCAAAGTTTTACCTTTATCCACCCTATCCCCAAATACCTCCTCAATCACCATGTTTCTCGAAGGGGTGCTAAGGAGATCGTCAATGCCTTGCAAGAAGTGGACAGTCTCCTCTTTTAATTTTACCTTCCTTAAACCCCCTTGAAGGCCCATCTGGTTCATAGGTCTTCTCTAAAGAATTTTCCATATTAATCTCCCCCTCTCCTTGGTGGGTTTCCTTCTATTTTGTCCTCTTACTCTCCACCTCTCCTTGGTGGGTGACTACATTCTCTTCTAGCTCCTTCCTAGGTGAAGTAACTTTTTTCACCTTCCCTTATAGCTCTCCTTCCCCTTTATCTAGGGACACAACTCCCTCTTCTCCCATTTCCAAAGAAATAAGCGCAACTTCCTTCTACCCTACTAACTCCCCCTTAGTTGATTTATTGTTCTAATTGCAATCTATAAAAAGGTTCAAATGACAAGCATTTCTAGCAAAAAATCCAAACATTTTCCTAGATAATTGGTTGCACCTTCTTACCCTACTTTGAGCTCAGAATAATGGACTTAGGTAAGGAAGTACCCACTACAACATTCACACTGAATCTTGTAAACACTAGCCTAGACTTCTATAGGGTAACCATGCCTACCATAAAAAAATGTCCAAAGGAGTTCTCAATAGATTTTAGGATCCTCTCATCCCAAAACTCTAGAGGGATTCTCAGGATTCTAACCCAAACCAAAGCCATTCTATTTAGCTCTTTTACCGAGTCTAGCATAGGGTACCACTTGGCCACCATTAGACTATGCTTTCCATAGGAGCAATACCTCACCAACACCATTGTCATTTCTTATGTAGTCATGAATTTAAAGTATAATAGAACCCCCAACATTGCTTAGATAGTCACACTCCCCTTTAACTTCCATCTCTAGCTTATCCACTTCTTTACCATCATAATCGATGGGCGAAACTCTACGAACCTGCCAATCAGGAAAAGTTTTAGGTTGGTAGACACACTATCAACCAAGCTATCTAAGACAATGATTTTCACTCCCTCATCACCACTAATCACCTTATGAGCTTCTAGTGGGATATGAGCCATCTTCTTTCCAAGGAGCACATCCTTCCATCCTTGAGCCATTGTAGGATTTGTTTTATCCTCTTAAACACTATAGATGCCACTGTTGACTCCTCTGACACCCCACCAGTAGGATGATCAACATCTACACTCCCCTATGCAACCTTAGATGAGGTCAAAACAAGATGTAGGTCTGGGAAAGATTCCAAGACCTGGCCCAAGCCCTAGGGGCCATCCCCACTCATCCTATTTCAAATTACCAAAATAGTGAGAAACCAACAAAAAAGTTGTAGAGGATACAATGTTACCAATGCCAATAGAAATACTTTGTTATTTACAATTACAAAATAATGAATAAAGATATTAAAAATTACTAAAATCCACTCTAATTCTTAGATAACTATAATGCTAGATTATTTAGTGGATAATCAAGAACTCTTTAAGTTCCTCTAGAGAGATTTATCCTTTTGTAATTTTTCCATGTTCTTAATAAATTTTAGCTTGTCTTTAATGTCAACTAAAATAAAGTAATTATTTTACATAGAATTGTAGAAATTATATTTTAGAAAACTCTATTTATTACAATTACTTACCATCTTAACAAAAAAAAGAATTATCTCATAAAGAAGAAAAATATTTTAGTATTTTTCTTTATAAATATTTGATTTTATTTAAAATACATAATATCAAGTATATTTGCATTAGCATAATTCCATATAGCCACATAGTAAAGCACTACAAATGAAAAATTTATTTTTTGTATTTTCTTACTTTAATTTGTATCAAAACTCTTGTTTATAATTTAATGTTTCAATTTTTTCTATTTTTTATATATGAAATCTTATTTTCTAAAATCATCATAGTTATTTACCTTAGTTTGATTGGCTCGTATATTTTGGTTCTTATAGGAAAATTTCATGGATGTATATGTATATGTATGTATATATACATGTAGATATATGTAGATATATATATGTGTATATATGTATATTTATATATGTGTGTGTGTATATATATATATATGTATATGTATGTACATAGATATACATACACATACACATAATAACATATATATATTTACACACACACACACACACACACACACACACACACACAAAACAACCATCAGATTCATGAAGATTATGTATTAATTGATAAAAAAAATTCAAATTTATATTTTCTTGTGTCAACAATTTTTATGTTTAGTTAACAATATTTATTGAAATAAGATGATCAAGATTTTATATAAATGCAAAAATTAAGGAGATGATTTTTTGTACATGGTTGACTGACATCCATATGTTCTGATTGTAGAAAAGCTTCTCGATTTAACAAAATATGAAACCCATAAAACCCATTGAGTGATTTTTTGTTTAAAATAGTAACATATGATAAATTATATATTATTTTTTAATCTGCATGGTAGTTTTGTTCAGCAAACTAATATATAGACTGGGGCCAATATAGTATCTTGTAGCGATATAATGGTTTCTTGGCAATGAACAATGATTACAAGGAAAGATCATATTGGATTCTACACATTATCATTGATTCTCATCATATAGTCAAATTCCTAGTTTGGTATGTGCTTTCATATTTTCATCATAACATAGTTCATTTCAAACTATTTTTCAATATTTAAGAATGAAATTGGGAAAATGAAGATAGTGACATAGAAAAAGGACACAAAATGTTTTCCCAATATTAATCTTCACCAAAAAAATGTAGATTGAAGAGTGGTAATGTTTATGTTTGAATTGCTTCTATATTTTCTAAATAATAATATAGATTCATTACTGAGTCGACTAGTTCATAAAATCACACTTTTTATGGGCTTGAAGAGCATTTAACAAGAGTTTTTCATTTTGGCACATGATTTAATTTACAAGATAGTGTTCAGTTCCTTCCTTTAAACTATTTTATGCTTGTTAAATAAACTTTATTTTGCCTATGAATGGGTTTAAAGAGAGTTGTAGTTATATTTTTTTATTAAGGAATGGTGATGCATTTGAGTGCCATACTTTAAGGAAGAAAGAATTCATTTAAATTTATCTTCCTTGGCTATGAATTTTAAAAGTTATGCATAAAATATTTTTGATAATAATTACATATCTTTTGTTAGTTAGTAATTATTTTATTAGTAACCATCTTATGTTTTTTCATCATATCAAGTATCTTGTACTATAATGGTTCAATTTTTTTATGTCTTTATTTAGAGGATTTGAAGTCACTTTGTGTGTTTAATCAAAATATTTATATTAAGCATTATTCTATTCAAACTAAGAATTATATTCCTTTCTTTTTTTATTTTACATCTGGATCTCTTTGTAAGACCCCTCCTCACATATACTTATTTTAAATATGAATTTCTATTTTAAATTCTATATAGGAGATTTGAATGGACATATGAGCATGACAAGGTGGAGATATGTGAAATTGTTATGGTTCTTGGTAATAAACATGTTGAGGACATTATGATAATTTTTGACTATCTTATGTATAATGATTTGATGGTTATTACGATAATATAATCATTAAAAAGTTAAAGATAAAGATTATCAACTCACTAGAAGTGGCCTTAGGGGAGAGTGCACCAAGATGGTGTACAAAAATTGGGGTATAAGTGGACACATTCTTCTTCTAAAATCAAATAATTGTTAACTTTAATTCGATGTTAGAGGGTCATCCACTTAGAACGAAAAGATGTGAAAAACATGTAACATTACGGTGGCAATTTTAGAGATACCCACTTCACCATTAGCAAACCTGACATAGAGATAATAATTCATTTTAGAAAATGAAAAAATGTCTAAAGAAAAAAAATGGACAAGAAAATAATCTCCCAATCCTTTGGGTTGTTTCCCTAGGATTTTAGCAAGATATAACCCGATCAAGTTATGAAATCATAAAACACATTCAAAACTTGATTAGGATTTGATAAAGTAAAAAATTACTCCTCCAAAACTTGATCTTGTTTTCAAGAATGAAAATGGGCTCTAGTCCAAAGGCCATAACTTTCACATATGGAGTCTAATTGACTTTGTTAAAAATGTGTTTGAAAGCTATTAAAGAGAGCTACAAAATGATATAGATAAATCAATCCTATGAAATTAAAATTTTATTTTCTATTAATTTGAATTAAGTATGGTCTAAAATGGGTAGTTATTGTTTACCAAATATGCAACCAAAAAGTAGACATGAATGCTAACATATTTTTAATTCTCCCTCTCTTAAATACACAAACATACTCATAGACTCACATAATCACTAAATAAATCATAAGATATCTCTCTTAAAAATTCCTAACCTCAAGCATTTTCTCACTAACTCCTAAACTCTCTATCTAACTTGTTACTTGTTGGTCTAGTTTTTCACATTTTAAATTTTTTTGAAACATTCTAGTGAAAATCCAGTTCCCTTTTAAAATTAGGGTTTCATATTTAAGTAATTGTTGATCCAGAGAAATCCCTAATATTACGTTGTTATTTCAATTTTATATCTTACCCCAAAGAAACACTTGAGTTCGATTTACATGGTATGCATTTTAAAGAAATGTGTGGGACAAAATAATTTGAACACCTCCTTTTATTTTCTTGGATACCTTTTAATTTTTTTTTCATTTCATAACCTTACCCTAAATTTCCATTTGAAATTATAACCCAAGATCTCGTTTTAATATTATGCAAGTTATGTGTTATGTTTGAAAATTAGCCAAGTCATTATGACCCTTGATCTTCCTTAAGATCAAGGGTTGTCTCTTTCTCTCCAATGGAAGGTGCAAGATTTTTATCCTTGGCAACATAGTGACAAGGTGACACTTGTTCATAGAACCTATTGGGACTAAAATTTGAAGCCCAAATTTTGAGTACCATTGAGAAATTCAAGCCCCATAAATGCTTTTTGATACCTATGTACCTAAATATACTTGAGAAGGTGTTTAATGATTCTAACACCTTTTATTTAGTGTGTATATGTGTTTCATGAAGATAAATTGTTATTTTGAGCCATTTCATGAAGTCTTGTTTTGAGCAATTGTCAAATCTGCATTTTCACCCAAGTGTCAAACAACAATATGAGGCCTTGTTGCATGTGAATATCTCACACCTAGTAATGTTTCATGACTCACCACTTTGGGAGTGTTTAGTGTCCATAACAAAGAACCTATGTTTCAGATTTTGAGTCATTTTGAGTCTGTTTGACTAGGTTTTGAATCTCTCAAATTTGGTTGTTTATCAATGTCATCCTAATGCTATTTATTCTAAATTCTAGGAATCCCTATTTGACCTGAAATAACTTTGACCTAGTTGATCGAAGGGCTAAAATTCCTTTTATGTTGCATTTTAGAGGTTAGATAATTGCTATGTTTCAAGTTTGAGCTTATGACTAATCTGTTTGATCAGTTTTTGAATGCGATTCCAAATGCAACTTGCAATTTTTTACTCGTGTCAGCATTTGCAAATTTGTCAGAACCCTTGTTTGGGATGTTATTTCTTGAAATCTATGACAGGTGAGATCAAATGAATTATACCATTGAATTATACTCTAAAAACTCTTTAAATGTGCCAGTTTTCACATCTCGATGAATTAGTTTGCACACTTTTCTAGGTCAATTCCATTTGCAAAAAATGCTTTTCTATCAGTGTTTCCAGTCTGCAAATTTTGAGTAGCCTAATTTGACCGCTTGGCATTCGCGTCCAATTATTCATCATAAGCCCAAGTCCTAGATTTATACTCTCCTCATGACAGTAAACTAATGCCCCATTTTTTGTTTCCCCAAGTGTTAGTTTACCTAGTTTTTGAAGCCAAATTCAAACGTGTTTTGTTGTTTTTTGACCTATTTTCTTGCAGGCAGTTCTAAGAGGTCAACTTGGACAGTGGATATCTTTTGACTGATAATTCATCATGAGATGAGATTCGATGGGGGTGCAAGTGTGTGGAACAAAGAATTAGTGTGCCAATTTTTGGAGCCCGATCAGGTGTTCTAGTTAGTTTTTAAAGTCAGTTAAAGGTCCCTCTAGCATTAAATTGACAATTTTCATATTAATGATAAAATGAGTTCTAAATGATGGTTAAGTGATCAAACTTGATTCTAATCAGTTTGAGATGATCAATAGATCAATTTGAAGATTCAATTGTTCGAAAATGAAAAAAAAAAGCCAGACCCACTTTGGGGCCCAAATAATTCCATCAGATTGATAAGGTTTAAATGAGGGTTATCATGGAGCGTATTTCCAATACCCATGTTACCCTCAAGATTCAAGCAAAAATCATTCTATTGTTTTTATAACCCTTATCCAAAACAAGAATGCCTCCCTTCATACATTTGATTTCAAATCACCTTGGAATAACCATTGGATGAGTGAGTTTGTCTGCTATTATCTACATCATTATTTCCAAACTTCTGGTGATCATGCACTAGAAGTTTATGGCCAGTCAATAGTTATAGTTGTTCTCATAGAAAATCTTCATAATACCTTCTAACCTTGTCCCTAATAAAATAAAATATTATGAATTTTTTGTCAATGGATTGGATCCCTAAGAAGAATGTGGTTACCAAGTCTAGCAAAAGCAATTCATTTATTTTCATATGGTAGTGTCTCAGGTCCATTCAAGATTCATCTTTGTGAAGAGAGTTGAGGCATGTGGAAACATTAAGAGAGTGGTAAATTTCAAATTCAATGATTTCACCAAATATTTTTTGAAGAATCAAGCAAAATTTGATTGAAGTAGACTAGAAATGATGCATCAAGATTGACAGCTATGAGAAGTAATGTTCACGAATGTGCACTTAAGAAGGGAAATTATGTTACATAGACATTTGCCTCCACAAAATTTGTGTTTGACTTGGACATGAACATGAAGTGTTTCATTTCTTTTTAAAAAGGGAAAGGGTGTGGATTAAAGGAGAAGAAAATGAAGTGGGTTGCCCTTGTAAGTGGAGGAAAAGATAGTTGCTATGTTATTATGAAATCTATCCAGTATGGTCACTAGATAATAACACTTACAAACTTGTTTCCTTAAGAGGATTACATCAAAAATTTGGATAGCTACATATATAAAGCCATTGGGGTTTCATTAGGTGCAATAGCTTCCAACTATCAAAGATCAAGGGTAGAGATTTTTTGTCCAGATTGGGGCTAGTCTCTCTAGCATATCTCTAGAATCAAGAACAATGCTTACTACTAAAAGAAATGATTGAAAAGAGGATTGTTGCCATCCTTGTAAAGGTTGCTGCCATTGGTTTGGATCCTAAAATGTGTCTAGGCAATGATCTTGTAACCATGCAGCCTCACCTCTTGAATTTGAAAGAATTATATGGAATAAACCTTTGTGGTGAGGGAGGAGAGTATGAGACTTTGACTCTTGATTGTTCTCTTTTCAAGAATGCCAAAATTGTTATTAAAAATTCTCAAATTATCCTCCATCTTGTGCCTAGGTTAAGGGAGCCAAACTTTGATACATTTTTTGCAAATCCATTTGAAACAGTGAAGCAAAAAACTATGTATAGAGGAGAGCAAGCTATGGGTAGATAATTCAAAAGAAATGACATGAAAGTAGTGAAAGGCCACACAATTGATGAAAGCCCATGTAGGATTCCAATATCTAATCAAAGGAAGGAGAAGCCATGAAAAAGGGGGACAACTACAACACATGGCTAGGAACATAAAATGTAGTCAACACCAAATCCAGACAAGGATGCTAAAAAAGAAGTACAAACCGCTAGAATGAAGTTGTAGCTTTGTAAAAGACTTCCACACCATGGAGATTCACATGCACTCAAAATGGAGCTATGGCATAAAAAAGGGGAGAGCAATAAAAATAGGCAATGCATTACAAATAGGGGAGTCCATGATGTATAAAGGAGACATGTGAATCAAAATGGAGACACCAACAATTAGTAAAGCAACTGGTAGGAGAATCCAAAGCACCATACAAGGATAAGAGAGCATGATGGTTGAGTCATAGCATTCACATAAATATATAGAGGAAGCCATCTGAAGAAGTGTTAAGGTGGCATGTTAAGAATGAACTCCATGGCTAAACAGAGGAACCAACACATTAAAAGAATCTACCAATAGACTATGGGAAAAGGAATCCCCAGGCGTGTGTGAAAGGGCACTCTTAATAAAAAAAACAAAGAACATTCCAAAAAAAAAAGCCACCATGGAAGTTAAAGCCCTAGGGTTAGTCAAAGGGTAGAGTTTAAAGCATGAAGAAAGGAGCCTTCATGTCAAGGTGTCAACAACCTGCATAAGCCACAAGGTCCAAATCAAAGAAGAAGCCCCATATGAAGACAGTCACATTATCCCACATACAGCAAGCGATTAACTTTTATAATGTTTAAATATAATACAACACTTCATCAAAAATGAAGTGAAGATGGAGGTTTTTTGGGAAGCCAAAGGCTAGAGGGTGGGGCCTGTGGTTGGCCAATAGACCTCAAATTTTGAGCCCAAATGCATAATTTTAAATGAACCAACAAGAATGATGACATGGTGAGTTCACATGATGGTGCATGATTTTTGACACGTGGAAGATCGGAGGGCTAGTGCATACCCACAAGATCAAAATGCTCGATGGTTAAATAATGCAGAACTGTAGTTAATCACCACATGGCAGTGGGTCTTGGTTGGAGGTGAGGTGGTAGTCAATATTAAATTTCAGATCAATGCACTAGATCATGATACGTGTCTCACATCGATGGTTGGCACATTCCCACTTCTCAAAATTGTTCATGAGATAAGGAATGTAGGATTGTGGGTGATTAACAAATGGTAGTGAGCTTGTCCAATGATGACATGGTGATGATGAAGTAGGTACTATTTGAGTGACGATGTAGTGACTTGGTAGGCCAATTAGAGGCTACCATGTGGCAAAAAGGTTGGTCAAACCCAGTTTGACGTTTGAACATGTCAAATTTTTAATATATTTTCAAAAGTATGTCATGTTGAGAAATTTTAAATTCAAAAAGACATGTAATCTAACATATTGACTTTAGATAATTTTAAATTTTTGAAAATTTAAACTTTTTAAAAGTGCAAACTAGACACTTGTAGTAGGGGACTATTTTTCAAAATGGCTTTCTGGGGGTTTCCAGTAAGCAAAATATGCACTCCAATATATCGTCAAAACTAAGAGAAATTGAATTTTTTGAAAATGAAGTTGGTTTTTGCATAGAATGCCAATGGTACATGCTACAAGAGGTGTTTTTTCTATCAGATTGATTTACATGTTTTATCAGGTGTTTTGAGTCACCAATTGTAGAATTTAGTGGAAAAAAACCTTAAACACATCCAATGACCCTTGTATCTGATCATTTTGAATTTTTGTGGTGTTTTGGCTTCAATTTGATCAATTGACACATATCCAAGTTTAGTTAGCAGATCTTTGTCTTTTGCTATGATACTTTGCATTTGGAAAGGAAAAATAGAAAGGATATGATTAGCATTTGGGGAGAGAAGGTAGAGAGATTGTTTTCAGTTTCTTGAGGGAGAATTCTAAAGGGACACATGTTAGTTGTATAACCGATCCAAGAATTGCTTCCTTATTATTTATTCTTTCTTCTTCTCTTTTGTAAGGGTTGGAAAATATTGGAAAGTTTATCTAGAATGAAGACATATAGTAGAATTGTCCCTAGAATTGATGAAGTTTGAATGAAAAATCTAGGATGTGCTAGTTCCAGACCATGAAGCTTTTTCTTTGGCTATGACACCCCCTTCCCATCCCATTAGTTTCTCATTCCCACCATTTTCTCTCTTGTATGATAGCATTTTCTCATTGTATAGTCTAGTTTATTAGGTTCTTTATGAGTTAATTTCATGATTTTTTATGTATTATTTCAAGGAAATCAATACAAAGAAGAACACATGTCAAGCTTTAGTTTAAATCTTGTATCCTTTCTCAATGAGTTGTGATGTTTTATGATCTTTGAACAAAGAGCCTAGATCATAGTTGCAGTCCATTAAGGTTGTATGTTGCTTCATTGTTACTTGTAATTCAAGGAATTTTGTAAATGCTTAAGGGAAATCAATAGTGTTGTAGGTTTATTAAGGAGGATATCATGTAAGAATGAGATTTAGATCGATCATTGATATCCAATTTACAATGTAAATGGATAGATTTGGAGTTTGGGCATAAGATATGTGTTCTAGATATCCAAAATGCATGAGGGAGATTTGTGAACTACCCAATGGATGAGGCACCAATCTATTATAGGATCATAAGGTTTTTGTTCATACATGGTTTTCATCTACTTTCCCCACCCACATAAAATCAAATCAAATTCAAATCATCTTTACATTTTATGTTGAAGAGCTCACTCAACTTGTGAATTTCATAGAATTGCATTTAGCTACCACAGATCTATGTCATTTCATGAGTTATTAGGAGATATAAAGGTTTTGATCTACATTGTTAGATTCAGGGATATGTTTTGCATTGCTCCGATATTAACTAGATTTGAGGTTCACTTGCCTAGGTTTTGTACAGCCTAAAGTAGAAGAAGGGTCTAGCATTATTGTTGGTCCAATGTCTAAAATAGTATGTTGAAGATGGAAGTTAGCTACCCCTAGATGTACCATATTCTCATTGGGGTAATTTGAAAGCTATAACATTTTAAAACACCAATAGGACCTAGTAAAAAGCACAAGGTTTCAAGATCAAGTTTTGCAGTATAGATTAGATGATATATCAATGAGCTCTACTTTGTCACCAAAGAAATTTTCCTACTCTTTCATCATAGGAACATAGGGAGAGCTTAACATGTGGTCATGTGATAGTACCATCCCTTACAGAAAGTGTTGAAGGTTCCAAGGCATCAAAAGGTTTCCAAATGTCAAATTTCTATTTGCCATGAGGGATATAATTTATAAAGACAAGATGTTGGTTTGCATCATTAGATATTTTCAAGATCAATGGCGCTCTATTTTTTGCCAAAGGAAGTTACAATATTTTTACCCTTGGAAACATAGCAACATGAAGACACTTGTCTGAAGGGCCCATCTTAGTTATGATATAGTTGTTGTGTTTCCTACCGTCAAATGCAAGATTGATCAATGGATGTCACTTTATCACCAATTAGAGTTACAAGGCCTTTACTTTGGGTGACATAGTGAGAGATTGAAACATAGCATGGTGACCCACTTTCAAAGGATTTTTGTAGTATCATCCTTGATCATCTAAAGTAAAAAAGATCAAAGGTTCTCATTATGTTTCTATGGGAAACTACTCAATTTTTATCTATAGCAATGTAGCAAGAACTCAACACATGTTTGATTACATAAATGAATACTATATGAATTGTTAGTGAGGTGAAAAAGGGTACACATAGTAAATTTCAATTAGATTGACTGCCAAGTTGGAAGGTTGAAGCTAAGTAAGAGTGTATTTTATTTTTTAATAATCAATTTTTTGTAAATTGATGACCCATTTTCAAACTCAAAGGGGAATGGTAGTATGCTTTTCTCTGCAACTCATTTATGAGAATTAAAAGTTTCTCATGTGAGCTAATACAAGGAATATAGTGAAGATAGTCAATAATTTTATCATACAAATAGATTTTCTAAATTCCTAGAACCCAAACCTGTTGAAGAACCTATTATTTCACTTTTTTGAGCCATAAAATTTCTATATTAATGACTCATTGTAACATTTAGAGAAGAAGAAAAAAGGCCAAGTAAGTATCTCCATCTATATATAATTAAAGAATTATGGTATTCTCCCCATTGTTGTTTCAATATGCCTCCAAAGAATGGTTTTTCTGGGAAGGTTGAATTGCTAGAAGAAATATTCATGATGATTTCTCAAAGAAATTAAGTGAATCTACTAATGAGTGAGCCCAAATAAAGTAACTAGTTCTCTTAAACCCTAGGCTTTGAGTTGTAGATGGCTTGTTTGATAAGGGAAATTGTATTTGAGATGCCATGACTTCTAAAAAAGGGTTACAATTATTTAATAAATGGTTTTTAGAGAGGAAATTATTTGCTCCCCACAGGAATTTCTAGAATTTTGACATAGGAAAGTTAGTAGTTCCTAGAGTCTTCATGGATTCAGACCTCCTCACTACTATACTCTGACATTATGATCCTATAGCTAGGATGGTAAGGAGAATAGATGGGGAATACTTGGTGAAAATTATTGCAAAGGAAATACAAGAAGTTTTTGGAATGGATCCTACAATATATTATCATGAGGTCTTTATTTTTAGGGATTGGAAAAGGAATACTTGTCCTGTAAGGATCACATTAGGCAAGGAGCATTGAGAGGAAACTTGGCCATAATTGGAAAATTAACTTATGTCATAGTGTCAACCCAAGATCCTTTTAAGAAATGGTTCTTCAATTCTAGGGCTATATATATATACGAATTTGTGCAAGGTTTTTTGATGACGGGCCACACCACCCGTACCAACTCACAACCAAAAATGCAACAAGATGGAGATAGAGAGATGACAAAAACAATGCTTCATAAAGCATCCATTAATACTTGAAAATTCACTACAAGAGCTTACACTTGAAAATCTTTTCTTGAAGAGCTTCTATTTCTCCAACTTCCATTAGAAGAGCTTCCATTTCTTGAACTTTCTTGAACTTCCTTTAGAAGAGCTTTCATTCCTTGAACTTGATTACAAATGATAATAGGCCTTTCTTAAATAGGCACTTCTAACCCAAGACATTACAAACACAACCAATGTGGGATAAAAGGTAAATACAACTACCTTTAAATAAATATTAAATTCCCACCCAAATACAACTAAGCACCCAACAAATATTAAATACATGATTTAAGGATCTTTCCAAAAACTTCTAAATTGCCACCTATACACCTTGATTAATGGAATGACAACTATTTTTATTATTTTTCTTTTTACGCCACCTATGCGCCTCGAAAATAGAGATTCCTCTTTTCTCCACTTTTCCTATTTTCTATTTTAAATTATTTTCCTTCCATTTTCGTCACTTTCTCTCTCCTCCACAAACTTTTTTTTTTTTTTTTTTTTTCTCTCTTTTTTTTTTTCTAATAATTTAATTTTCCCATGCAAGATGCTCCTGCATCAGACTCCCTTGGTAGATAGAAAAGTGTGTCCCACGCTTTGATGCCAAAAGAATGATATACCACCATCTTCATCTTCACCACAAGCTATGACCTCAATAGGGACAAGAAAACCAACATGCAAATCTTCCACATTTTTTTTTGCTGATGCATGATGCTCCTGCATCCGACTCCCATGGTAGGAAAAATTTTGTGAATATGGATTCACAAAATGAAGTAGCCACTGTTGACAGATTTTTTTTTTCCTCTTCCTCCAACACATAGCTGGAACAAGTATCCGATGCTGATATATTTCCTTTTTTCTTCTTTTCCAACACCTAGCTGGAACAAGTGTTTGCTGCTGAAAACACTCCTTCGCAATGAACTCTATCCAAGTATAACTCTCATCCTCATCCAATCTTGTTGAATTAATCACACCTGTAATAAACCCAGCAACACCATACCAATCTTCCTTTGCATACCACACATGACTAACAAGATCCTCATGCAAACCATCATCAATATCTTTTAAACTCATATCAAAGACAACATCCCATGATTCATAAGAATTTACCTGTTTGACATCTTCATCTTTGCTTGCCTCTTTTATGTCGTCAACAATGCATGCAACTACTCCACTTGCTTGATCTCCAACGAAGGCACTATATGTTTCCTCCATTGCTGCAATCTTAAAATCATCTTGATCTACTTCAGGTTCATAAATCTTGTCATCTTGATGCTCTTCCTCTTTTCTTTCATCTTCTTCAACTTTAAGTTCGCAAATAATATCCTCTACATCCTCTTGCTCTTCTACTAGATCATCTTTCTTTTCCACATCCAAGGAATTATCAACATCTCTTTTCTGGTGACATGCTCTTCGTTTTCGCAACTCAGCTTCTAATTCATTCACTTGCTTCTGCAAATCAAATAGCAATGATTGTTGATTTCTTGCTCTAAATTTCTCAAGTCGAGGAATCCTTAGAATCCATCCAATCACAAAAGTCATCTTCTTCTTTCTCTTCTCCATAATCAAGTCTTTAGAAGACAAATCTCATGCAACACAAGAACCTTGTGCAAACAGCCTCACAATCGGTGATCTATCTACACAATCAAGAACTTCTTGACAAACTTCAACCAACTCAAGGTCCTGGTGCAAACTACCTCACATTCGGCGATCTGTCCGCACGCTCAGGAACTCCCGCTCTGATACCACTGATGACGGGCCACACCACCCGTACCAACTCACGACCAAAAATGCAATAATATGGAGACAAGAGAGATCACAAAAAAATGCTTCATAAAGCATCATCCATTAATACTTGAAATCCATTAGAAGAGATTACATTTGAAGAGCTTACAACGTAAGAACTTCTATTTATCGAACTTCCTTACAAGAGATTACATACAAAGAGCTTCTACTTGTAGAGCTTGTCTTGAAGAGCTTCTATTTCTCCAACTTCCATTAGAAGAGCTTCCATTCCTTCAACTTCTTGAACTTGATTACAAATGATAATAGGCCTTTCTTAAATAGGCACTTCTAACCCAAGACATTACAAACACAACCAATGTGGGATAAAAGGTAAATACAACTACGTTTAAATAAATATTAAATTCCCACCCAAATACAACTAAGCACCCAACAAATATTAAATGCATGATTTAAGGAACTTCCACAAACTTCTAAGATGCCACCTACACACCTCGATTAATGGAATGACAACTATTTTTATTATTTTCTATTTATGCCACCCATGCATCTTGAAAATAGAGATTCCTCTTTTTTCCACTTTTCCTATTTTCTATTTTTAATTATTTTTCCTTCTATTTTCGTCACTTTCTCTCTCCTCCACAATATTTTTTTTTTTTTTTTTTTTTTTCTTTTTTTCCTTTTTTTTTTTTCCTCTTTTTTTTTTTTTTTTTTCAAATAATTTAATTTTCCCATGCAAGATGCTCCTGCATCATTTTTAGTGAAGATGACCAAGAATTTGTGCCAATAAAGTTCATATATATATATATATATATATATATATATATATATATATATATATTTGTGCAAGGTTTTCAGTGAAGATGAACAAGAATTTGTGCCAATAAAGTTCATGTATAGGATGGTGTAGATTTCTTCCTTTAGAGTGGATATTATTTTTTATTTTGCATCCTTTCTAGAAAAAGAAATTCATGTAGGTTTGATTGGATTAAAAAGGGAAAAATTGAGAGAAAATCTATGGTTTTTATTATTTGTTAATGTACATGTTTTTGTATAAGGGTGTTATATTCTTTGAAAAAGAAATGGTGTTAACAAGAGAACATGATGGAGAATCTCTAGTAGTCTAATTGTGGAGTGCAGATATGACTTAGGATGTAGAGGAGGATAGTTTTGCAAGGTTTGATAGATATTTTACATCTAGATTAAGGAGTGTGTTATTAAAAGATAATCCTAGGATACCCAAGGCATTGCTAGATTTCATTAGGTCTATGGACAACCCTAGCATTTGAAAGTTTGGCATAATTGGGTAGACATTATATCATATTTAGTGTTAAAATATTTTAGAGTGTATGGATTCCAAGGAACTCCACATGTGCTTTCCTAGCAAGTACCTCTTAAGGTAGGAATAACTAAGATGTTATGGTAACTAGGTGGTTTGGAAGAAGCAAAATTGATTGGTAGGTCGAAAGGCTTTATTTTTCTATCTTGCACAGTAGCTCATCAATTTATAATCACAAAGGTTTTAGGTTATTTTTGTATAAAATTTTAGACCCATACAAAATAGCTATCTCCCATGCTTGATTTAATGGTAGTGAAGGATTTTTTGATCTATCCAGATAGATGGCCAAGACTAGTGCTAGTAAGCATCAATTCTACTTCCTTGAAGATGTAATAAGAAATGAATCTTATCCAAGAACAAGAGAGTAAAAAATAATTAGAGAGTCTACTCTAGGGTCTTATAATTCATTAATTATTTTGTGAAAGACATTAGCAAATAGATTAAGTAAATCAATTATCACCTTTTTAGAGATTATGGAGAAAATGAATGAAAAGAAGACTCTTCTCATAAATAATTATTATAATAAAACAAGGGAAGTAATGAAGAAGTTGTCTTTTACTCCTACAGTAGGATCAAGAAAATTGGTCATCCAAAGGAGGTCTAGCTATAACATAATAAAAAACATAGAGCTTGTAGCTGATAAGGGAAAACACATAGTTGGATGAACTAGTGCTACTTTGGGAGAAAGGTCTAAAGATCCAAGGCCTAAGAGATAGAAAATAAAGGAGAATCATATTGCAAAAATAGACTACATGTTTTCTCATTCACCCTTGCATATAGGAGAGGAACAACTCACTAAGGATCAAATTGAACAATTAGAATCTTGAGGGGAAGTATTTATTATTGTTGTAGAATTGTAGGAATTAAATCCTCAAAAACATCCCATGCCTAGCCTTGAGTTAACTATTGCTGATTATAGAGGGAAAGAATTAAATCCTATGGTAGAACAAGCTAGTCATGAATTTCTTTCAAATGACAATTTTGTCAAATCAAGAGCTTTTTACCAATTTTCCTTGAGAACTAATATTGAAAATTTTGAAGAAAGATGTAATAAGAGGAAGGCCAATCATCTAGAAATGGAGGAGGCAACTATAACAAATCAAATAAAGGATGAAATGGTGTAAGGATTTAAAATTTTGACTCATAAAGAGGAAAGAAGAATGATAAGATCATCTATAGTTTTTCTTTTACCCAATTGGGATATTGCAAATTCCATGGCTTTTAATATTGTCACCAAGAAGCTAAGTGCTAATGAAAAGGTCAGAAAAGGACTTAGAGGTGCTAAGTTCAGTGAAGATCTTGCTGCTTTAGTAATCTAGTCTTTGAGAAGAGGATCAAGAGCCATTTTTTTCATCCTGATGACACTGGATTAATTAGAAACTTGATTGTTAAGAGGATGGAAGATACCCCAAATGATGAATCCATAGAGTTCAATGTTGAAATAGCTAACCTCACATTAGCTACTACTAGAAAGGAGAAAAGGAAAAAATTGGGATTACAAGAAAAATATGAATAGGTTCTAGATGCTTACAATAAAGATGTACAAAAGAGGATTGAGCTTACGAATAAGATAATGGGGTACAAAGGAAAATATAGCAATCCTAGGATCACTTATCCTCCTCATCCTCCAATTGAACCTTTCAAATCAACCCCCCTTGTAGAGATATCGGCTACCCCATAGGGACCTTAGTCATATATAGCTAAAGATTTTGAGGAGCAAAAGAATAAATTATGGGTAATGCATGTGGAGTTGGATGTCCAATATGAAAAAAAATTAATAGACCCCATTATGTATTTGGTAGATAGGGTTGAATGGCTAGTATTTTATGGACAATAGTCAAAACTAATGGATTTTTGCAATGGGTTAAAATATAATGAAAATTTCTTAAAGCCAATTGTTATAAAGTGAAACAACGAGGATAGTAATGTCAAAAATTTTCATTGTTTAATCATTGGTCTTTCATGTGAGCAAATAGAGAAGACCTTTGGCATAACTAACAACCTTTGATTTTGAAAACAAGAGGATTGCATTGTAGAGGATGATCATTAATTAATTTTCAAAGTATCTTCATTAAATTTTTGAGCTTTTCCCTCATGCACTCAAAGTCATGGATACATTGAAAGATAAAGAGGAGTGAGCTAAAGAGCTAGATGAATTGATGTGTTTTACATTAAATAAAATCATCAATGAAAGGGGCCACATATGGCTTGCTAAAATAGTTGAAGAAGTTGTTCAAGTTCAGATATTTTTAAATTCTTTATAAGGAATTTTTTGAAACTAAGAAATTGGGAAAATAAATCTTGAGGAAACAACCAGAAATTATAAATTTTAGCTAGCCAGATAACTCATTGTTTAACAAATGGATGGCATATCTTGCCTAATCAAATTACTCAAAAAATGAGGAAGCTAATGAAAGTAGCATGGATCTAGATGAATTCCAAATAGTAGATGCACCAAAAGAGACAAAAGAAGATCAACTTATTGCAATGAAAGAGGTAATTAGTCAAACTAGTGATTTGGCATCAAAAGAATCAAGTGTAATTGTTGGATTGTTAGTTCAAGATAATTTGGAGGGAGCTCCATGAGTTATATTGAGTTTCTAAATATTAGAATTAGATACCTAATATGAATATCAAGCTATCCCATAGTTGAAAAAGTAATGACAACAAGGAGTTATAATAGAATTAGCCTCACAAAAGGAATATTCATGATGTAAACATTCAATTGCACAAATTTTTGTCTTTTATGATAGTAACCTTTTTGTAATATCTTTATGTCTTAAGGAAAACTATAATTCTTCTCTTATCCTAAATCTTGTTGCATCTCATGTTATATAAATGAGATTCCAAGGCTAGAGAAAGGGTCTAAACTCTTACATAACTTTTAGTATTTTGCTAGTTTTTGCATGGTCCAGTTTTCTTGATATTAATTTTGTGATGTATGTCTCTCTGCAAATATGAGAATACATTAATATTGAAGGATCATGTTGTCTTATCCTGAATTATTCTGATTTTTACACCAATGTTGTTTGATTTTAATGAAAATTAATACAAAGGAGAGTTACCACCATATCTATTTTCTTTGAATCTTGTCTCTATTGTTGTTAGTTGGTTATCTTAAGGTTTTATGAGAAAAACTTATTCAATTTAATCAAACTAGGATAGGTTGTATATTAGTTTACTATTGCTTTTAATTAAATGAATTAAGTGAATTCTTTAGTGAGATGATAGGATTTCCAATCAGTAAGAAGGACATGGATAAGAATGAGATTTAGGGTAAATTTCTAATAACATTGATTGTATTGCAATTGATTAGGTCAAAATATATGGGTAGACTATGTATGTGAATGGATGAGACATTGATCATTTATTTAGTTTTCATATGCAAAGGTCATAGACTTTCATGAAGCAAAGTTTCAAGAATCAAATGAATTTTACTTTAATGTGTGAATGATTTAATTGTTGATCAAAACTTGTTTGTAATTAATCTTTGTGTGTTGTAATAAGCTATTATAAGTCAAAATTATCTATAAATCTAAGAAGAATTATGACCAAATATCTTCTATAGGGGATAAGTATTGTGAAAGAATATCAATAAATGAGTAAGTTTGAATATAATATCTAGTATTGAACCCTCTTATCCCTTAGGTGAACCCACCTTGGTCTTGCAGAACCTAAAGAGTAGAAAATCCTTATGATTTTGTCAAATTTTGGTCTAGATATAAGGACTTCTTATTTGAATATAGGAGATACCTAACCCTTAGACTAAGTTGTTCATCATCATCTTGGTATCAAGTATTTTATTACTTTGTAGTTTTAAAACAAAAACATTACCCTTAAGATATGTAGTTCTCTAATTAACCCCTACCCCATCTCTCTCACCAACCCATAAAATCTCTCTCTCTCTCTCTCTCTCTCTCTCTCTCTCTCTATATATATATATATATATATATATATATATATATATATATATATATATATATATATATATATATACATATCTTAGTAATCCCTAAACCTGTCTCTCTCTCTCTCATAACTCTTGACCTTTCACCTTTCAATCTCTAACTAACTTATACCCCCTCTCATACTAAAGCCTAACTCACCTCTCTCTCTCTCTCTCTCTCTCTCTCTCTCTCTCACACACACACACACACACACACACACACACAAGTACACACACACACAAAAAAAAACAAAAAATACTAAGCTCTCTAAATATCTCACTAATTTATACTCTCTATCTTTCTCCTAAACTTCTCATTCTATCACTTAATAATAACATCTCTTTGACTATATCATAACCCCCCCCCCCCTCTCTCTCTCTCTCTCTCTCTCTCTCACATACACACACACACACACACACACACACACACACACACACACACATTCCTAGGCTCTATCTCATGCTAAAACCTAATCTCTCATATTTCCTCATGAACAAATAACATCTCTCTCTCTCTCTCTCTCTCTCTCTCTCTCTCTCTCTCTCTCTCTCTCTCTCTCTATCTAAATTGTAACACTTAAATATTCTCTCTATAAATAAGAGAGATAGAGAGAGGGTTAGGAGTAAGTAAGATAATTAGAGAGGTTAAGAATTAGTAAGAAAGAAATATTGGAATTTAATGAGTATCTGGATATATGGAAGAGAGAGTTTTAAGCATTAGTAGGAGAGACCTTATGATTTATTTTTATATTTATGTGTGTGTGTTTAAAGGAGTAGGGCTTAGTTAAAGAGGTGGTAGGTATTAGTTAGAGAGATAAAGGTTATGGATTCAACATTATGTAAAGAGAATGGTTAGGAGCTAGTGAGATAATTAGAGAGGTTAAGAGTTATTAAGAGAGAGATTATGAGTTATTAAAAGAAATATTATGAATTAGAGAGATATTTTAGGAGTTAATGTGCATGAGTGTAGATTAGTGTGTAAGAAAGAGTGGATATAATGATTATGAATTATATAGAGGTTAGGATTTTTTGAGAGAGATATATATCAATAGTAAAAGAGTGAATAAGTCTTTGTGTGTGTGTGTGTGTGTGTGTGTGTGTTTGTGTGTGTGTGTGTGAGAGAGAGAGAGAGAGAGGTTAGGAGTTGGTGTGAGAATGAGAGAGGTAAAGAGTTAGTAAGAGAGAGATTAGGAGTTAGTGAGTGAATGAGTGAGTGAGTTTGAATGTCAGAAAGAGATAGAAGGAGTGAGAGAAGGAGAGAGGTGATAGAAAGATAAAAACTATAATAATACTCTTACCTGCCCATTTGCTCAATGTTTGGAAAATAATAACTACTTATTCTAGACCATGATTAATTATAATGGATGAAAATTAAAATATTTATTTCCTAATATTATTTTAGTATCATTATGTTGTAAATATATTCAATATCTTTCCAATGCATTTTGAATGGAGTCAATTAGATTCTGGATGTGAAATTTATGGTTTCCAGTGTGGATCTTATTTTCATTTCTTCAAAACCCGATCATGTTTTGAAGAGACTTTTCATCCTAGAAACCTGATAGGGTTTCAAAGCCCAATCAATACTTTTTTTAATGTATTCTTGTTATGCTTGGTAACCAATCCTAGCTAATTTTTTTAATTTCATATAACTCGATTGGGATAGAGATATTTTTAGTTTTTTTTTGTGGTGTCCACTAAATTGTACACCATCTTGCTATACACACCCTTAGGGTAGCTTAATATTAAATATTAAAAGTATATTATGATGTGTTAAGGTTATTAGGGTATCATGTACAATAGGTGATACTTTTGAATTGGGATAAGTTATTAGTTGTTCAAAATTATGGTTTAAATCATAAGCATTGCATGTGTTCTCTAGGATGCATCCACTTGGTTAGGTGATAGAAAATTAATAGAATTAAATAATTATGATGATGAAAATGAATTAAGTTTTATGGTAAATATGTTTTAATTGAAATTGATATTAATTGATACGTTCATGTTCTGATACCCTATGATTCATGACTTGCTACATTATTTGACTGTTAAGACATTGATTTATAGTATTGAAGCTATGTGGTGTTTTAGCTTATGATGATGTTATTATTGTGATTTGGAGCCTAATTAGACTTGGAGGTTTATTCAACATGGTTTCTTCCTAGATTATTTCTATAGGGGTTTGGGGGCAGTGCCCCAAGTGCACTCCCTATTGGAGTACATGGTGGAGTCAAGGGGCAATGCCCCTATGGGGTTTTTGGGGGCTGTGTTCCCAAAGCAAAAAATGACTCTTGTTGTAAAATGAATTAGCTATTATTATTTTTCTATTGGATGACTTATTCTAGCCCTAATTTTGTAAGAAAAAAACTTGTATAAAATGTCTTACTGTTCGAGATTTCAATATGCAAGATGAGATTGTAGCTTCTTCTAGCAGTATTGAGCTATAAAGGGTGGTGGATTGTAATCACTAGATAATAATAATATTGGACTTATTTTTGGTGGACATAGCCTAGGAATTGGGTGAATCACATTAAATCCTTGTGTCTCGTGTTCTCTAAATGTAGAAAGTAGGAGATTTGTTAGCCTAAATGTATCGCCAAAAATATTCAAACCTGTAATTGTAAATAGTGAAGGTGAAAGTAAAGACCATAAAAAATAATTTATTGATGCATATAGAAAGAGACCTCTGTCTATGAAAATGATCACATTGATTAAAGCGTCTAAATCATGGATATGTAACACAAATAGAAAAGGGATAGTAAATGGGAATGCAAGAGAAATGGTGAAATTGTTAAATTTTATCCAAGATTTGTATCTATTCCTGCATAGGAGTTAAAAAAATATTGAATTTTGCTTCTCAGAATTGCTTCTCTACAAACCATTTCATGATATTGCACTAGATATTGGTGAAGACAATTACACAATAATTTCAAATTGGGAATCATTTAATTATGATTAGTGGCATGTCTAATGAAGAGTGGATCTATATATTCTAATAACATTAGTGATTCAAAAAGGGAAAATAATTAAAATGGTCAAGTAACATTATAGAGCATGAATAGGAAATCATTTCATGATTGCATTATGGAAAAATAATGTAGGTTTTGAAATTGATATGTTGGGAAGAAGCAACATGGATAGATAATCAAATTTGTCTAATGAGCATAGGTCTAATTAGGAAAGTAATGAAGTAACCAATTTTATAAGTAGGATGCCAAAAATTGGAAGCATTCCAAATCTTCTCACTCAACAACAAATCAATATTGCAAGTCCTAGTGAAAAAAATAAATATTTGAGTTAGTTATGGCTCATGCTCATGGAGATAAAATTGTGGATCCATTGTACATGATAATTCAAGGAATTTTTGGTGCTGGAAAGTCCTATCTAATTGGTGGAGTGAGTGAAAATCTCAAAAAATCACCAATGTCTAATTATTCTTTGCTTCTACTACTGGCATCAACAAGAGTGATAGCATTCAACATAGGTAGATCAATAGTTCATTCCAAACTGAAAATTCCAATTACATTTTTTTCTCAATTAGAAGGAACACATTTGATAAGGTTTCAAGAAGAAATGTCTCATATTAAATATAAATTGATAGTTGAAATGAGGTTTATTGGAGAGCAACTACTGGAGAACATAGACCCCAACTTAATTAAGCATTTTGTCAAAAATCTAGTCTCAACTTTGTAGGTAAACAATCCTTTGAAATTTAATATGGTGGATGCATCAAAATATTTTGTACATTGTTAAGGTTTTAAAAAACAACATTATAATAGTCCAAGACATCAGTCATTGTTTGTTCCTTTTTCATAGGAATTTCAATGATATTGGTTGGTGATCTTGGTCAACTCCCTTTAGTGAAAGAGAAGGCAATATACAATATCATCAGATAAGAAAAACACTATGGGAAGAATTTAAAATAGTGGTCACATTGTAAAATGTTTTTTGACAAGATGAAGAGGATTCTATAAAAAATCCATTTTGTCAATTGCTGACAAATCTAACTCATATCGAACCAAAAATTGATGACTCAAAATTATCGATGTCAAGAATAAGAGGAGAAATTTCTCTAGTGATAAATGATGATTTTGACAATAATATTCATTTTTTTTCTACTAATTATAATTTCTTCAATCATAACATAAATAAATAACATCATTTAGGACAACTTATTGTGTACATTGTTCCTAAAGCTTTCAAATATTGGTGGATTATAGGAAAGTTCTTTGGATGAACTTGATATTGAATTATTGATCTATTGGAATCTTCAAAACATAGAATAAGGTATATTTTTCCTAAATTTTTATCAAAAGTAAATTCAATGGCTATCATATTATCACAAAATGAAGATTAGAGTAGTTTAAAAAGAGTGACATTATGACAATGAAAAGTGTCTCTGTGGGCCCTTCTTGCATTCAAATAGTATGAAAGTGAACATCTTCCCAATCGTCAATTTAGATCAAGATTGACAAGTGTCATATTCTCACAAAACCAAAGTACTCAAGTTATAACCAAAGTGAGGTTTCAACATGTTTACATGTGGAATTTGTGGGACTAGAGTGTATTATGAGTTGCCAAAGGTTTCTCTTAGAAAATGGTTCTAGCTAGTATGTATTGATTCACTCTCTAAAATAGGTGTGGCAAGTATTAATATTTTTCCCATCTGTCAGAGCTCAAGTTGATCAATATTTGTCACATTCTCACAATATAAAGTTGTTCAATGTTTAGCCAAAATGAAAATGTGAGAAGTCGCCACATATCCATATAGGCCACACTTTGCATATAGCCACAAGCAGAAAATCTTGATCGTCTGTGACTTAAAGATCAAGGGTCATCATATTCTTGCATAATGAAGATGCAAGGTTGTTAGCCCAAGTGAGAATGTTAGATGGTGATTATTGGAATTCTTTAGAATAACTAAGAGAGGGGTGAATCAGTTATCTAAGGTCCAAATGTCTAAATAAAAATTTAAGTTCTTAGCAGACCCATATCTATAAAACCTTCTCATGCATGCATCTATTAGATCATACAATACTTAAACTTTGTAGGTTACTATCCTAGGAAAAAATAACATGGAAAAAATGTAAATATGAAACATAATAGATTCAATAATACATTCAACACAAGGAAATTTATGTAGAAACCCAATTTGGGAAAAGCCACGGTAACATGCTACTAATTCTCACTATTCTGAAGTGATGCATTGTGAAAGGCCAACCCTGTTAATGGATATAATATAAACTATTAAATGTGACCTAGTTAAATGATGTAGGAGCATCATGTATTAGAAAATTAAGGGGGAAATATTTTTTATTCAAAAAAAAAGAAGAGAAAAAAATTATAATTTTTTTTGGAGAAAAGAGAAAGAGACAAAAATTAATAATAAATAAAAAATGGAGAAAAGAGAAAAAAAGAATTTAATAGGTGGCATTATTAAATGTAACTTGTGGCTAGAGGGTTTATTTAATGTAACTTCCTAGGATGACTTGTGGTTTGAGTGTTTATTTATTGTAACTTTCTAGTGGTTGGCTTGTGGCTTGGTTTAGTATAAGTAAAGGGTCTTGTCTTGTCATTATTCATTTATTCATTAAGAGGACTGTGGAGAGTAGCTGAAGAGCAAGTTTTTCCTAAGTTTGTCGATAGAGCACTAAATGTGAGGTAGTTTATAGTAGAATTGTGATTAATCATCCAACTTGGAGAAGAGAGTAGAATATAGAGTAGCTGAGTGAGAGAAGACTTCCAGAGTGTGTGGATAGAGCACCGGATGTGAGTTAGTTACATTTGGATATTGGATAAAGTTTGAGAAGAGCTAGTAGTGGCAGCTTGAAAAATAAGGAGATTGCTTGTTGGGCTTGTGAAGACAAGTTGAGATTTTCCTTGGAGGTTTCTAGTAGAGTGTGGATTTGTACTAGCTAGTGTTTGGGTTGGATCTTGAGGGATCTTGCAGAATTACTATTGTAATTTCTTATGTATTTGGTTGCAACCTACAAGGCCTTATAGCTAGACATTTTGCATGAAAATCTTATGATTATGTTATGAGATTTGGCATTATTTTGGATCTAATTATATATGTTATTATTTATTCTTATAGTCTATGGCTATTTTCTAGGGGTTAGGACATCTTCTTTGGGGATTCTCCTACCTTGCACTATGTCAAGTGGTATCAAAGTGAAGGTTTTTCCTAAGTAGGTAGATAGATTGTTGAATTTGAGGCAATTTATAGTAGGACCTTGGGAGGACATGTAGATGGATCTATGGTTGTGAAGATGGAAGGTTGATCTTGTTTGGGAAGATTGATATGTTGGTGATTTGTTGCAAAGGGTTTGTGAAGAGCTTGGAAGATGGCTTCAAGAGGATTAGACCTTGGGATGATTGTGAATCTTCATGATGTGGTGGAGAGGAGCATTTTTGAGATGTGTACCTAGTTTGAATCTAGCTTGGCTAATCAAGTTAAGGACGGGGTGAGGAAGGAATTCTATAAATGTTTGAGTAGTTGGAGTCTACCAATCTATAAGAGAGTTGTCTAGCTAGTTAAGAGATTTGTTCAAGAGAGAAGATGGCATAAAAAAGTCAAGGTGGAAGAGTTTGGTTTTGTTGATCAGTTTTTGGATTCTAATAGAGAACCTTTAGAGAAACTAGAGGTTGTTGTTGAGGATATTCCTAATCTTTTTTATGCTTGGATGGAGATTGGTTTTCATAATCAATTGGTTGAGAGTAACATGGAGAGAGCACTTAGTCATGGATGATTTGATTGCTATTGGTTGTGACTTGTATGTTCTAAAGTGTCTTGTTGTGAGCAACAAGACCGTTAGTGTTGTGAGTTTGGAATGTGTTGATGGAGATCTACATATTGTTGTTGATATGGATTTTGTTGCTACTAGTGTGAATTTACTTGGTGCTGATGTGGATGAGGGTTTGCTGATGAAGCATTATATTCAGCTTGGGTGTGAGCATGTTGATTGGATGGTTGGGATTCTGGTGATGTAGATGTGGATGATTTGCATGTTGATTTTCTTGCCTCTATTGGAGTGGAGGCCTTTAGTGAAAATGAAGATGGTTGCAGATATTTATTTTGGCATCAAAGTGTGGGACACACTTATCTATCTATCTGTGGATTCTGATGCAAGAGTATCTTGCATCTAAAAACAAAGGAGGAAATAATTTTGATTTATTTTTTTCAAGAAAAAAATTGGAGAGAGAAAGTGACTAAAATCAGAAGTTTCTTTTTTAAATAAATAAAAATGGATAAAAGAGGGAAAAGGAATTTTAATAGGTGGCATTATCAAATATAAATTGGGACTAGAGGGTTTATTTAATGTAATTTGCTAGGCCAACTTGTGTCTTGAGGGTTTATTTAATGTAACTTTCTAGTTGCCAACTTGCAACTTAGTTTAGGATAAGTAGAGGGTCTTTTCTTGTCATTATTCTTTCATTAATTTGGAGGAAAGAGTGGAGATTAGCTAAAGAGTGTGTTTTTCTTGAGTTTGTGGACAAAGTGTCAAATGTGAGGTAGTTTACAATATGATTATTATTAATCATCTAGCTTGGAGAAGAGCATAGAAGATGGAGTAGTTCTTGGATATAATTATCTAATTCTATGTTGTCTTTGATGTTATACAAATGTCATATTAGTTGTTAGTCACTACTTACCAAGATCACTTGGTCAGCAAGATAGGTTTCCTTGTCTACCAAGCATTCCTGAAAGATTACTCTGCAAAGATAGTGTTTCTTGAGCTCACTTGGACATCAAAAGAATTTTGGTAGGAATTAGTGTTAACTGAGTTCTCATTATTTGCAAAGGAAAGTGGGATAGAGTTAGTTTTAATCGAGTTCATTTGGTTGCCAAAGGATTTTTCAAGTTTGCAATGTTAACCAAGCTTCTGTTGGTTAACACAAGAAATTGTCTTAGAACTAGTGTTTACCAAACAGCATCGCCAATGAAGGATTTTGTTTTGTTGACATAAGAAGCTTAATTATTTTAAGTATTATTTGTAGCTGAATATGGTGATGATTATTGGTTATTATAATTTGTAATTGAACCAACTTGATAATCTAGATGATATAAATGAAAGGTCAAGTTGAGATTTTTAGTGTGGGAAAGTATGCTAATTGAATTTAGAAAGTAAGAGTAAGAGTGAATTTGAAGGATAAGCAGGTATCCTTGTGGATGAAAAAATCTTTATTCAATCAAGAAGGATCTAGTATGAAGTAGAATAGAGATCTATAATCAGCAATTCAATTGCATCACAATCAGGTCATTTCATTTTTATTTTCTTACCATTGTAGTAGTGATCCAAGATCTCTTAATAGAGTTGGTTAAATAGCTAGTTGTAAATCCTCTAACAAGGTGACAGTTCCATTGAATTGTTTTAAGACCTTTTGTAATGCCACTTCTTACAGGATGATTAAATCCTCTAACAAAGTCACACCTAACAATGTTTTTTGTAACCTTTAATTGGGTTGGCTCCTAATAGGGCTCACTTCAGAAGAGTGAAAACAATAACTAGTTACATTGGTAGTTTTTCTCATATATTTTTTCCACATTAAATCCTAGTGTCTCATGTATTCATGTTATTTCTCTTATGCTAGCAAGTTAATCATTGTGAATGTTTAAGATCAGTTAAAAGTAAATCACACTCTGCATTTATTGAGTTACAACATTTTCTATGTGATTACCGAATAATAGTAGCAATCATTTTTATTGTTAACATCCAAGGGAGATGGGATATATTTTATTGGTAACTAATTCATCTCCCCCTCTCAGTTACTCCTTTCACATTTCCAACAATTGGTATCAGAGTTTTTGATGCTTGTAAGAAAGGTTTCAAGGATCTAAGCTAAAGATCAAGATGTCTTACAAGAAAAAAATTCTAAAGGCAAACAGAGACAACTTTTCAACATGGAAAGAACTTATGACACTTCATCTAGCTTCCATTAGTGATTTAGGCTTGAAATACCTTGATGAATAATACAAAACTCCTACTGGTGCATTATATGTTGGAGATATTCCTGAGAAAAAGAACCATAACACCATGATGATAGATATTGCATCTACTCTTAGCTATGATGAATTTGATGAGATCAAGGACTGCAGAATCACTTTTGATATGTGGAAGAAGCTAAAGGACATCTATGGTGGTGATGAAAATGTGAGGAGAGCCAAAATAGAAAGCCTTAGAGGATAGTTTGATCAGATGAGAATGAGAGAAGATGAAAATGTTGCCAAATATGTGAAAAGAATCAAAGCCAATGTTAGTGCAATTAGAGCATCTGGAGGAGAAATCAAGGATGAAACTATTGTAAGTAAAGTTCTCAAAATGCTACTTCCTATATATGCAATTAGAGTATCTACTATTCAAGAAAGAAGGTGTGAGACAAATCATAAGATAACTTTGGATACCTTAGTAGGAAGATTGGTAGCTTTTGAGCTCGATATCTATGACAATTATGTTCCAGCTTCCAAGAATATTAAATCTAAATTTGAGGCCAAGCTTTCACTTAAGGAGAAAGGCATGAAAATAAAAGACATTTAGTCAAAAAGTGAAGAAGAATCAAAGGAAAGTTCTAATAGTGATCTTGAAGTTGTTGAAGCTTTACTTGTAAGGAAATATTCTAGAGGAAGAGAAAATACAAAAGTAAATTTGCCCTAATCTATTTTTCATGTGAAGAAATTGGTCATATTTCTGCCAAGTACCCAAACAAGAAAGCAAGGATGAGAAGAAAAGTCACAAGTGCAATGGCAAGAAGGATTTTAAAAATCACAAATTATTCAAGGATAAAGGTAAGAAGACTTGTTTTATGGCTAAAGATTCTAATAATAGTGGAGATGAGATAGTATACATTGCAATGAAAGATGAATTTGACAAAGAAGAAGATAAGATGGTACTTATCTCTCATGTTAGTAAGAATTAAAAATGGATGATAGATAGTAGATGTTCACATGATATGACTAGAGACAAAACAAAGTTTGAACATTTTGAATACTATGATGGTGGTAGTGTAAGGTTTGGAAATAATGAACCTTTTTGCATAAAAGGGAGAGGTCAAATCTCATTAACCAAAGAACTTGTATGTGACAATGCCTATTGGGTTGAAGGACTACAACATAATCTACTGAGTGTGGCACAACTAATCGACATTGGATTCAAGGTGGAATTCATGCATGGCAAGGCAAGATTTCTAGATCACAAAGGCAATCTAATTGGATCAGGCAAACAAACAAGAGGTAACCAATTTTATCTTGATCTTGGTGATTGTTCATATTTTATTGCTCAAATAGAAGAAAGTTGGTTATTGCACAGAAGATTATGTCATGTAAACTTTGATAATATGGTAAAGATAAGAAAATTCAAAACAGTGAGAGGTATTCCTAGTTTGAAGAAATCAGATGTTGGTTTATGCAAGAATTATTAGATTAGCAAAATGGGAAGGACTAGTTTTAAAAGAAAAAACTCTTAGTTTGAATATGTCTTCGAAATTGTTCATATTGACCCATGTGGACCCATTGGAATAGAAATATATATGGAGAAAATTCTTTATTCTTTTTGTTGATGACTATTCAAGAATGATGGCTATCATGTATCTTAGAGAAAAGTCAAAAGAATTTGAGAAATTCAAATGGTATCTAGCAAGAATAGAGAAGGAAACAGAGAAAAGATTGAAATGTTTAAGACTAGATAGAGGTGGTGAATTCATCTTCAATGAATTCAATAACTTTTGCATTGAAAGAGGAATTAAAAGATAGGTATCAGCACCTAGTACTCCCAAGTAGAATGGAATAGTTGAAAGAAGATATATATCTATCATGGATTGTGCAACGAATATAATGATTGAAAAGAACATTTCTATCAAATACTAGAAGGTAGCCATTAGCACTATAGTTCATACCTTAAACCAAGTATAGTTGAAGAAACACTCATATAAAATACTATATGAGTTATGATATGGTTATAAACCCAATGTAAGATACTTGAAAGTATTTGGAAGTAGATGTTATATCTTGGAAGAATCTAGAAAAGGAATGTTTGATGTGAAACATGATGAAGGTATATTCTTAGGATATTCTTGCATAAGTAAAGAATATAGATGTTTGAATTTGTCTACTCATAAAATCATAGAAATTGCACATGTAAGAATTGATGAGTTTGCAGAAAGAATTGAAGAAGAAAGAAAAAAGGAACCAAAAGATTATAGGATTTTTTTTACATTGAAATTGATACATTACCAGACACAACTATCAATAAGGAGACTTCTACTCCTGAGTCTTCCTCAATTACCAAGTTGGAAGAAGTTCAAACCATGTTACAGGGACCTAAGTCACAATTTGAAGCTATCAAGCCTATGCCTACTAAGTCTGAGCAACCAGCGCCAAAAGTTGAAATTCAAAATGAAGATAGTGGAATTCATTCAAAAGGAAAAGTACCTATATTGGCTAAGTATGTTAGAAGACATCATGCACCGAATCAGATTATTGAAGATAAATCATAAGGTACTATGACAAAAAGTAAGCTAAAAGGTACATGTTTACTTGTTGATTTTGAACCTACAAATATTAAAGATGCATTGGAAAATGAAAGTTGGATTGGGGCTATGAATGAAAAAATATAGAAAATAAAGAAGAACAAAACTTGGACCCTTGTTGCTAGGCCTAAAGATAAAAATGTGATTGAAAAAAAATGGGTATTCAAAAATAAGCTAAATGAAGATGGACAAGTATCAAGAAGCAAAGAAAGACTGGTGTGTAAAGGATATTCTCAAGAAGAAGGAATTGGTTATGTTGAGACTTTTTCTCATGTTGAAAAATTAGAAGGTGTTAGGAATCTACTTGTGTATGCTGCTCACAATGGATTCAAAGTATATTAGATGGATGTTAATTTTGCATTTCTCAATGGTATTCTTGATGAAAAAGTCTGCATTGAACAATTAGAAGGTTTTGTTGATCTAGAAAAAAAGGACATGGTTTGCAAATTACACAAACCCGTGTATGGTCTAAAACAAGCTCCTAGAGCATGGTATGAGAGATTGCACAACTACCTTATACAGATTGGTTTCTAGAGAACTAATGATAACAATAAATTTTACATCAAGGAAGGACCAAATAACAAGATTGTATTGGAAAAGTTATTTGTGGCTGACACTCTATTTACAAGGAATGATGATCTATGCAATGAATTTTTAGAACAAATGAACAAAAAGTTTGAAATATCCATGTTTGGTGAGATAAAATTCTTTGTTGGACTTCAGATGCAACAAAGCAAAAATGGTATCTACATTACTCAATCTAAGTATATCAAAGAGATACTCAAGAAATTTGGAATGGAAGATTCTAAAATAGTTGGAACCCCATGTGTACTGGACTAAAGCTTACCAAAGATGATGATTCAAAAGAGGTAGATTAGACCTTATATAGATCAATGATTGGAAAATTACAGTATGTAGTTCATGCAAGGCTTGATATTACTTTAGTAGTTGGGATAGTGGTAAGATTCTCAGCTAAACCTAGAGAAATTCATATGATGGAAATCAAAAGAATTTTGAGGTATTTGAAAAGTGTTGAAGGCTATGGCTTATGGTACAAACTTGGAGGAAAATTAGACCTAAACGTATTCACTAATGTTGATTGGGTAAGAAATCTTGATGATAGAAAGAGTACAAGTGCTAGAGCATTCTTTCTTGGTAAAAGGTTGGTATCTTGGACAAGCAAAAAGTAGAATTACACATCCCAATCTACAATAGAAGAAGAATATGTTGTAGTGGCAGTGAATTTTTCTAATATTATTTGGTTTAAATAGTTGTTGGAAGACATGAAGGTTGATATCAAAGAACTAGTTGTCATGTATTGTGATAACACAAGCACAATTAAAATTTTAAGGAATCTAGTGATGCATTCCAAAACTAAGCACATTGCTATAAAATATCATTTTGTCAAAGAATTGGTGCAAGATAAAGAAATTGGATTGGAATATGTTCATACAAAAGAATAGATTGTAGACATATTCACCAAGCCATTACCTAAGGATGCATTCTTGTATCTAAGAGGTAAGCTATAGGTCATTTCCCTATTTGAAGCTCACTAAATAAAGTTTTAGTGGTGCATCAATAGGAACCAAGTTGAAGATTAATTAGTTGATGCAACATAGTGATGTATGAGCATCCAGTGGTGTAAGGGCAATCCTATATCACCAAAAAAAATGCTTAGAGATAGTTTCTATTTAATGTGTTTTTGTTTTTGGATACCCATTTGAGTCAAACAAAGGTTCCAACTCTCACAGTTCCACTATTAGTTATCTGGGTTAGATTTTTTAAGCACCTTGGGATACATGTAAATGTATAAAATAGGTTATTTTGTAATAGAGTCAAAATTATGATGAGTTAGAGGGTTTAATTTGGATGGATGATTATACTTGTAGTTTAAAGCACTCCAAAAAAAGAATCATGTTAAAAGTCTTTACAGTTAGAAAGTTATTGTAGTTTTAAGTTTTCTGGAGACCTCTTAAGAGTGCTTCAAAGTCAAATATGGAGAACTAAAAGGCCTTGTACGAGGTTAAAAAATGGGAGACAAGAAAAGCTAGACCATAGGTCTGTAGAATACTTTGAGAGCTTTCTAGAAATGTAAATCGTTCGTCAATTGGAGCCCCAGTTCAAAAGTTATGCCTCCCGAAAGTTGGACTACCATTTCTGGATTCTTCTAATTTTACACTGACTTCTAACGTGACTTCTACAACCTTTTATTTTAGCTATGGATGCCAACTGGCGTATTCTAGAATTTATTCCTAACCCTAAATGAATTGGGGTCTATTTAAGAACATTTCTAACATTGTAAAGGAAGTTCCTAGTGGAGTGAGATTGAAGGTACTGTGTGGAGGATTTCTTTCTCTAGAATCATACTATTGTAATCCCATAGGCCATTTTTCATTGATAATAATATTCTCCATTTTCTTGTGTGCTCATTCTGGTATTTGGTAGTGTCTCCATCACATAGTCAAAAGGGAATATTGCATATGAATCAGTACTCAAGGTATATTATTACTAATTTGGTATGTGTTTTCTTTGGCATGTGTTGTTAAAGAGGGAGAAGTTTATTGTCATATCTTTCTATAAAAAAATTTGAGAGAGAAGTATACTATCATAGAAGTTATGTAATTCCTTCATAGAGGGAGATTTCTACATGGAAGAAGAAGTTTTTGGTAAAAATCTAAGAGCGACAAAAATTCTATTAGAGAAATTCTTTTTCTCAAATTTCATTGTGCTATGACATGTTGTGTTTCCATCAATGCTAAAGAGGGAGATTGTTGGATATAATTATCTAATTGTGTGTTGTCTTTGATATTACACAAATGTCATATCAATTTTTAGTCACTACTTACTGAGCTCACTTGGTCAGCAAGACAATTTTCTTTGTCTACCGAGCATTCCTGAAAGATTACTCTGTGAAGACAATGTCTACCAAGCTCACTCGGGCATCAAAATAATTCTAGCAAGAATCAGTATTAACTAAGTTCTCATGGTTATCGAAGGAAAGTTAGATAGAGTTAGTGTTAATTGAGTTCACTCGGTTGCCAAAATAATTTTCAAGTTCGTAGTGTTAACCAAGCTTCTGTTGATTAACATAGAAAATCATGTCAGAACTAGTATTTACCAACCAGGGTCGGCCAATGAAGAATTTTTTTATTTTGATATAAGAAGCTTAATTATTTTAAGTATTTTTTGTAGCTGACTATGGTGATGATTATTGGTCATTGTAATTTGTAATTGAGTGGATTTGATAATCTGGATGATATAAATGAAAGGTCAAGTTGAGATTTTAGTGTGGGCAAGTATGCTGATTGAATTTAGAAAGTAAGAGTAAGAGAAAATTTGAAGGATAAGCAAGTATCCTTATGGAGTAGAAAAGCTTTATTCAATCAAGAAGGATCTAGTATGAATTAGAACAAAGATCTATAATCAGTAATTCAGTTGCATCACAATTAGGTCATTTCATTATTACTTTCTTTCCATTGTAGAAGTGATCCAAAATCTCTTAATAGAGTTGGTTTAATAGCTATTTGTAAATCCTCTAACAAGGTGATAGTTATATTGAATTATTTTAAGACCTTTTGCAAGGACACTCCTTATAGGGTGATCAAATCTTCTAATAAGGTCACACCTAATAGTGTGTTTTGTAACCTTTGATCGAGTTGGCTCCTAACAAGGCTCACTTCAGAAGAGTGAAAATAGTAACTAGTTATATTGGTGCTTTTTCTCATATTTGGTTTCCATTTTAATCCTACTATCTCATGTGTTCATGTTATTTCTCTTATGATTGCAAGTAAATCATTGTGAATGTTTAAGATCAGTTAAAAGTAAATCACACTCTCCATTTACTGAGTTACAACATTTTTTGTCTGTTTACTAAATCACAATAGTAATCAATTTTATTGTTAACATCTAAGGGATTTGGGATATATTTTAGTGGTAAATGATTCACCCCTCCTCTTAGTTACTCCTTCTATATTTCCAATAGTAGCTAAATGAGAGAAGATTTCTAGAGTGCAGATAGAGCATCGAATGTGAGATAGTTTACAATTGGATCTTTGATAAAGTTTGAGAAGAGCTAGTAGCTATGGCTTAGAAAAAAAGGAGACTAATTGTTCAGCTTGCAATCATAAGTTGAGATCTTTCTTGGAGGTTTCTACCAAAGTGTGGATCTAAACTGGCTAGTGTTTAGGTTGGATCTTGAAGGATCTTGCAGAATTACTATTGTAATTACTTATGTACTTGGCCATAACTTGGAAGGCCTTATAGCCAAGCATGTTGGATGTAAATCTTATGATTATATTATGAGAATTGGCATTATTTTGGATCTAATATATGTTGTATTATTTATTCTTTTACTGTGTGGTTATTTGTTGGAGCCTAGAAAATCTCCTTTGGGGATTCTCCTGCCTTGGACTGCACCATTAAAAGATTTTGATCACCCTATTAGGAGTGAGCCATGTTAGAGGACATTAGACCATTCACTTGTAATGTCACTTGATTAAATAATTTAACAAAATACTATTAGGTCAACCTTAATCCAAAGTATTTAACCTAGACTAATACAATGATTAGAAGGTAATAGTAGGGCTTGATTTGATAATAAATTACAACTCACTTGCTAATTAAAGAAATCTATTTTAGTCCTCCATTTTACTTTTCATTCACAGACTTTAGTTTTGATAGCTTGCGTACTCTTTAGGTATTCATACTCTTAAGCCTTATTACTTTGCATGCCAATTGTAGCCACTTATGTTCAACCACTGAATGAAGCAATACACTAGACTCCTTTTCTTCCTTAGGTTCTTGAACATGAAAAACTTTTATTTTGACTAGTTATCTCTATAAATAAAGAATATAGAAATTTTTTCACTCAACCATAATCGTCCATTTTAAAGTTAGATGGGATTAAGTAGGATTCAATGAATCTACCCACTTTTTCATTTGAGCCCCTTTTAGAAACTTCTTGTACAATCTTCTTTAAATTTTCCTCAAAAAAATTTACCATGAATTCTGTGCCACTAGCTCATCATAGTTATCTTCCACACACTTCACACAATTTAAGATAACAAAATATTTAGTTTAGATTCATTAAATGTTGTCTCTCAATTCAAAATTTTTATTTTTCTTGTAGTATAGACCATAGTCTATTATTCTTTACAGATATTTCATAATTCTCTTAACAACAATCAAATGATTCTCCTTAGCATTAGTAGAGAATCTTGCAACAATCCCAATAGATAATGCAATTTTAGGTTTTCTATGCACTACATATTGCAATTTCCCAATCATAGACCTATATAATGTTTGATTCACATCAACTGAATCATCATTCTTTGACAACTTGTGTCCTATCACAATAGGTGTTTTAACTATTTTTGAATCTTCTAATCCAAAATTTTCAATATTTCCTTCACATATTTAAATTGAGTGATGTGTATACCACATTTCATCTGATTTACTTGCAAGCCAACAAAGAACTTTATCTCTCCAAACATAGAAATCTCAAATTCTTTCTTCATTTCATTTTCAAATTCCTTACATAGAGTATCCTGACCTCCAAATATGATATCATCAACAAAAATTTCAGTTAGTAAAATACCTTTACCTCTTTTTGTCTTCAAATACATATTTCTATTATCATCAATCCTCTCAAATATAATCTTCATAAGATAATTGTGAAGCCTTTCATACCATGCTCTAAGTGTTTTCTTTAAACCATATAAAGCTTTTTGTAGTCTACATACAATGTTTTTTTTGTTAGCATCAAAAAATCCTTCTAGTTATTCTATATAAACCTCTTCTTCTAATATACCATTTAGAAATGTTGACTTCACATCCATTTGATAAACTTTGAAACATTTGTATGTAGAGTAAGCAAGCAGAGTTCTTATTCCTCTGAATTTGGCAACATAGGCAAATATTTCTCCATAGTCTATTCCTTATTCTTGAGCATAACCTTTGCAAACTAATATTTTCTCATTCCTTGTGACTTTAACATTTTTATCTAACTTGTTTTTGTATAACCACTTGGTTCCAATCATATTCTTATCCTTTGGTTTGGGAACTATAGAACATGTCTTTTTCTTCTCAATCTTCTCAATCTCTTCTTTCATGGCTTTACTCTAGTCCTGATCTTCAAAGACATATTTTAATGTCTTAGGCTCAAGAATGCTCAACAAACATGTATCACTTCTCTGCTTGTATGTTATTAGTGGTTTAACATTTTTACCTTCAATAATTTTTTTAGTAGGGTGATGTCTTTTGACATATTTTGTGTTGGATATAATTATTCAATTGAGTGTTGTCTTTGATGTTACACAAATGTCATATCAATCATCAGAGAGAGTCTATCGAGCTCAGTTAGTTAGCAAGGAAAAAGACAAAGTCTACCAAGCTCAAAAGGTTACCAAAGAAGTCTTACAGTGTCTACCAAGCATTCTTAGGCTTTACTTTGTGCAATAGTTGTTACTAAGCTTTCAAGGTTAATAAAGGAAATTTAGTTGTTACCGAGCTCACTCGGTCATCAAAAGAAAATAGTGTAGGAAAAAATTCTTACCAAGCTCTCAGGGATAGTGAAGGAAATTTAGTTCTTACCGAGTTAATTTAGTAGCCAAAGGATTTTGCAGGTTTTGCAATGTTAAGCAAGTTGAGATGGTTAACTCAGGAAATTATTTCTAGAAGTAGTGTTTACCAAGTAGGGTTGGCTAGTTAAGGATTTCATTGTTTTGTGAAATAAAGTTCATTTGTTTAATGTAATATTTTTATTTGACTGATGTATGGTTTATTGATAAATGTAACGTGTGAATGAGCCAACTTGATAATCTAAATGGTATATATAAGAGGTCAAGTTGAAAATTCTAAGTGTGCGAAATAGATTTGATGTGATATGAATGTGAAGGAGGACTGATTATTGTGGAAGCAAATTTTGAAGAATGATCAGAGATCATTGAGGATATCGAGGAGGATCTAATGGTGCAAAATAGAGATCCGTAATCAGCAAATTCAGTTGCATCTTATTCAAGTCAATTCATTGTTGCTTTCTAATCATTGTACTAGTGATTCAAATCTCTTAACAGAGTTGGTTTAACAACCATTTTGTAAATCCTCTAACAAGGTGACAACTCAGTTGAATTGTTCAAAAGACCTTTAGAAAGGCCACTCCTAACAGGGTGATTAAATGCTCTAACAAGGTCACACCTAATAGTGTGTATTGTAAACTTTAACAGGGTTGGCTCCTAATAGGGCTCACTTCAAAAGATTGAAAATTGGTAGCTAGTTACTTGGTGGTTTTTCCCATGTTGGGTTTCCATGTTAAATGTGGTGTCTCTTTTGTTCATGTTATTTAATTTTGCATGCATGCTAATAATTATGAATGCTAAAATTTAGTAACAAGTTAATCTACCGACTTACAACATTTTTGTGATGTGTTTACCGAGTGACACTAGTAACTAGTTATTTAAGACATCTAAGGGATCAAGAATTATTTTTGTGGTAATAGATTCACCCACACCTCTTAGTTACTTCAGTCATAATCCCAACAATTTTGATAACCTTGGTTCTTCTCTTTTTTCCTCTTTAAGTCTATTAACTTTAGAATCACTATGTACTTCTTTGTTAGGTAATTAAACATTTCTTTAATGTACACTAATCTCAGAATTAGAATGTTCCTTAGCTTCTATCTACAACTTGTTTCCTAACTATAATTTAGCTCCTAAATGCAGCTCAGTATTCATTGTATGTGACGCAATAATCACTGAAACTTGTTGTTAATTTTCAACTTGATTTACAACATCTTCATTAGTAGTCATATCTTCATAAAAGTATAAAATCTTTGTACTCTTTAGGTTCCTTCATAGGTTTAGTTTCATGTAGCTCTGTATATTTATCAATCTTCACATTTTCACTTTCCACAACTTTGTTAGTGTTAGTTTTTTAAACATTGATAAGCTTTCTTCTTGTGGAATATCCTAGGAATATACCTTCTTCACTTTTAGCATCAAATTTACCATTCATGTTGTCTTTAAGAATATAGCACTTGCTTTCAAATACCTTAAAATATTTTGCATTGGGTGAGTATCGATGCCATGACTCAAAAGGTGTTGAATGAGTACCTTTCTTGACTTGCACATAGTTTAAGGTATAGATAGTTGTACTTACAACCTCTCTCTAGTATTTTAAAGCAACATTCTTCTCCAACATGAGTGTTCTATTACAATCCATTACAGATCTATTCCTCCTTTTAATAATTCCATTTTGTTGAGGGGTCCTATCTACAAATGTATATCTTTTGATTTCTCTATCATTATCGAATATCTCAAACTCATTTGATGCAAATCCTCCACCTCTGTCAGATCTCATACATTGCAAGGTTTTCACTATCTCCTTCTCAACTCTAGCTAAGTACCACTTAGAAATTTGAAAAAAATCAAATTTCTATTTCAAAAACATAATTGTCATCATCCTAGAATAATCATCAACAAATAAGATAATGTACTATTCACTTTTGGTCCACACAAATTAGTATGAACAATCTCAAGAATTTCTTTAGATATGTGAGTCTTACTTTTGGAACTATATTTTGTCATCTTGCCTAACTAATGTTATTTTCAAATTATATTGTTAGGCTTCTTCAATTCAGGAAAACCTTTAACTCTTTTCATTTTATTGATATTGACTAAGTTATCAAAGTTAACATGGCATAACCTATTGTGCCATGTCAACACATTATTAAATTCTACAAGGCAAGTACCATCATTCAGATCAACATAACATAGATTACCTCTAGTTTGATCATATTTTCCAATTAGTATAATAGATATTTTCTATCTTTTTCTCAAACTCAACATTGCAACTTGAATTATTTAGTTGTGATGCACTCAACGAATTCTACTTAAGTACTTAAATTTAATAAGAATTGTCACACATAATCTTTTATGTGAATTTGATAGATCCTTTAACTTTTATTAGATAGGGTGCATCATTACCAAACATTACACTATTTCCACCATAATAATTTAGGGTAATGAACTTAGTTTTATCTCCAATCATCTGATGTGAACACCCACTATCAATGATCCATCTATCATTCTTGTTCACATAAGATACTAGTGAAACTACCTCATCTTCATCATAATAATCATTCATTGCAACATACACCACTTCATCATCATGGTTGTCAAATCCATCTTTGGTTTCCTCTTGTGTAATGTAGCAAGACTTCTTTCCTTTGTCTTTGTAATCTTTTCTTTACTCATCTCTTTTACTTCTATATTTTTCTCATCTTCTATTGTTCTTCTTTTTTGGACATCTAGCAATGATATAACCAACCTTATTGCAATTAAAATATATGATAGGTAAGTTACCTTTGAACTTTCCTTTGCCTCTATGAAATCTCCTTGTTATAAGTGCTTCAAGATGCTCTACATCCTCTTCATCTACATTACTATCACTAGAAACATATTTTACATTTTTCTTCTTCTCTTTAGGTTTCTCAATGACATTTTATCTTTGAAAGAAGATTCAAAATCCTTAGATTTGAATTTATCATAATAAAGAGTTCAATGGTAGTGAGCCTACCTACCAAATCTTCAAGAGACAAATTAGAACCTAGAATACATCTTAATTCTTGTATGGCAGAGACTCTCATAGCATAGATGGGCAACAATATTCTCAATACTTTTCTTAATATAGTATCATCATCAATCTTATCATTATCTCCTCTTATAGCATTAACAACATCTTTTATTCTAGAAAAATATTGAGCAACATTCTCACCTTCTTTCATCCTCATGTCATTAAAGTTTCCTCTAAGACTTTCAAATTTGGCTCTCAAAACAATTGGATCTCCTCCATAAATGGTGTGAAGTGCATCCCACATCTTCTTTTCACTATCATAACCCTTGATATCATGAAACTTAGAATAACTTAAGACTGAGGCAATCTCCAACATTACCTAATTATGTTCTTTCTTCTTCTTCAGGTCATCAACAATTAGGGCTCCAACAGGGTTAACATGCTCAGCGGTGATGATAGATTGTGTATGGTCTCCAAGACCTCCTAGGTGTAGCTTCATTAGACTTTTCCATGCATGGAATTTCTCCTTGTTGAGATTGGGTACATCTCTTCTTGACATCTTTATCTTTTGCTTCTAGTACCTTCAAACTAGTCTTCTTAAGCACTATGACTCTCTAATACCAATTGTCAAAATTCTTTAGAATAACTGAGAAGGGGGGGGGGGGGGGGGGGGGTGAATTAGTTATCCAAGGTCTAGATGTCCAAATAAAAATTTTCAATTCTTAGCAAACCCATATCCATAATAACTTGTCATACATGCATCCATTAGATCATACAATGCTTAAACTTTGTAGCTTACTATTTGTTGGTAAATAGATTGTTCTTTTTCAATAAACTCCCAAATGCCCAAATTTGAAAGAAATAATAATCTACCAACAATTGGATAATATATCATTTAGTTGATAGATATCTTTGTAATTGAAAGTTACAACTCCCTTATGAATGATATCCAATGAATTTGTTTAATTCCTAAACTAACTAGGTACGTTCTTAACCCAAGAACAAAAGAGGAAAACCAAGCTAGCCCTAGATAGAACTGACTCTAGCAATGAAATATAATTTTGAACCTAACCAACTCCAATAATTCACAATACCTACAACTCCCCAACATTGGAAATGTAATATTAATACTACTTATGCAAATGCAATGCATAAAGAAGAGAAATCTAATCTAATTTCTATGATAGAAATCAATGCAAATTCTCTAATTCACAAAAAATTTGACAACAGATTTGAGTTTTGACTCAAGATACAAGAAAGTGCTCAAAACTTTAATATGTCAATTCTCTAATTGATTATAGTCACAATGATAAAACTCAAATACTTATATTTAGAAATGAAATCCTTCTTTTTTTTTAACACACAAATACAATACTCTAATTTTATTTGCTTGCAAGTTATGCCAAATCTATTACAGAGATAAAAATAAAAAACTCCAATACATAAAGTGAAATGCCAAAATAAAATGATATATCCCCTTTACTCTAGCTCTTTGACTATTTGTTGAAGAAAAATCCTCCTCTCTAACAAAAAGGTTTTACAATAAATACATTCTCTAGCAACCATTTGGTTTCTTTTGGTGACTTTTCAGTTCTGTAACCAACTCGTCTCTTTAATTTCTAATCTTTTTTCTTTTGGAAAATAATATGCATATTAAATTTAAAGTTAATAGTGATATATCTCAACATATTTAAATTATATTTTAATAATTAACATGTAAATATGTTAGATCAATATCAAATTCTTTCTTTTGTTGGGCAGATAGAAAAATAAATTTTATTGCCAATAAAATGGGTCATGTTTTGGGGGGCATTATCTTTTTCTTCCACCATTAGATCCAGCTCATTTTTGGATATATTTTTCCAAACCTAATTTTCTAAATTCTAACCAAGAAATTGGAAAAATAACCATCAAGTCAAAATATATGAGCTACTAAATCCTGGTCTATATGATTGTTACAAAATTAGAATTGATAAAATCAAGTTTCCAGCCACTCTTCTTTCACATGCTCTATAACCTAGATGTCTCCAATTTTATAATATGTTATTTTTCATGCTTACCATGTTTATTCTCTACTGAATTTTTGGAGTGAGTCTTTGGAATGCCTATGGTGGAAAATCTTGAATAGAGGTTGAAAAGCGTATCAAGTTCTCAATTTTCTATTTCTTTGTTGTAGGTGAAATTTGCACATTCTAGTACTAGCTACACTTTGTAAATAATTAACAAGTAATACTTCTTTGCTATCGGGTCACTAGTTATAGAACACTCCAATTCATTCTTTTTAAAAATTTGACTTTATTCTTCTCCCTTTTGTGAAAATCTCCAACCTGACTGCGAAAGGTGTAGTAGAAAATGGATTTTCCACTTCATATTTAATGTCATGTTGATGTCCAAATATTCAAGTGATAAATCATTATGATATTATCATACTTTTTTTAATCAATTAAGAGCTCTTTTCCATCTCTCTATTATGGATTTGATGTGTGGTGGAGATTCCATTTTTGAGTGCGAAAAGCATACCCAATCTTCAATTTTCCACTTCCATGTAGTGGGCACAATTTTTATATAGATTGATTCATAAATTACTTTTCTAGAGTAATCTTGATACTAGACCCCATATATCTTAATTGTGGATTGATATTTTCCTTTTATCCCCTTATGTAAAAAACTAAACTTTGACTATGACAGGTGTAGCAGAAAATGAGTTTTTCACTATGCTTTTCCCTTTGGTGAAAAAATGAAATATTTGCTTCTCTAATGGAAAATCTAAAAATGAATTCTCCATTTTAGTAAAAATTTCTTTCTTTTCTTGGCATAGATTTGTCCTTCTATTCATCTCTTCACATGCTTTCCTTCCAATTTTATGTCTGCATTCTAGACTTTCATCTATTATTGACGTAGGGAACTCCCCGTAATACCATAAAATCATAACAAAAACAAAGAAATAACAATAAATGTGAGAACAGAATATGGATTTCTTATTGTTGTCGCAAATGTAGAATCACAAAATTCTCAATTATAATATGCTAACCCAAATGGGCACCTTCATTACAGTAACCTAAAAGATAGTGCTATGGACTATCACCCAAAGTTGTCCTAGAAAATGTTTAGGCCTTTCTTAAATATGTAGTTTTATGCCACCCAAGAAGGTTCTATATGCTCAAATTTAATACCTAGGGCCGACAGACCCAAAAAATACACATAAAGTCAGTCAAATACATCTTTGACAAATTATTTTAGAAATTTTGGTAGCCCAACTTTAGAAGGCCATAACTCATGAATTGTTGCTTCAATTAGTTATTATAAGTAGTTTTTAAAAACACCAGCTCCTGAACTACAGGCTCAAAATGGCACTAGCTCCCTTCTAATAAGTTTTTGGACCTCATTCAAGCACTCTAAGGCCTCCAATGGTGAGCCTGAAGATTTTTCTGCAATTTTTTCCATTAGAAATCCATAATAACTTCTTTGATACTTAAATTGTAGCAATGAGATTTTTATGGTAGATTTATATCTCTAAAATGAACCTTTCTATAGAAAATGAGAAAATTTCAAGCTCATATGAAAAACTTACTAAAAATAGCAAGTTCCCATAAATAGTAACCACCCTATATACTAGTCCTTATTAAAATAGAAAAGACCAAAAATAAAATAATGCAAGATTTCCCTTACACCTAGCATTCCCGTACATTAGACACCCAGGGTAATTTGAGAGGTGACCTCATCATGTCTCAGGTGCTTAGATGAAAACCAAGATGGTTGACCTCCTACTTTACTAGGCATAATGAATCGTCAACTGGTCTCCCTTTCCGTTTGGCTAGATATTCTTCATAAGTTCTATTTCTAGTACTTTTTTTTAATACAACTATCTAGTATCTCCTCAATCTCCTTCGTAGCCAAACTAGCTACTAGAATTCTACATTGGGCTTCTACAACTTCATCTCCATCACCTCCTTCATAACACCCTATAAAATCTAAAATATTAAATACTGGTGAAATATTCAATTCAGCAAGCAACTCCAGTTTATACTCATTTCTAGAATAATGCCTCTTCACAATCTTGCACGGTCCAAACTTCTTCATTTTCAGTTTTTTATATGTACCTACTAGAAAAAAAAAACCTTTCTCAAATGAATCATGACTTCATCTCCAATCTAAAATTCCTTATATCTTCTTTTCACATCTACCTTATCCTTATACTATGTATTCATCTTTATGATGTGCTTCCTCACCTCCTTATGGATGTTATTCAAAGGTTCAACAAAATCGTCTACTTTAGCACTATTTATCTCTCCCTTATCCAACTTCCTTAATTCAAAAAAATTTCTAGGACTACTCCCATATACAATTTGGAATGGTGATTTACCATTATTCCTATTAATAGAATTATTATATGCAAATTCTACTTGTGGTAAGATCATATCTCATCCTTTTGGTTTATCTCCAATTCAACATCTTAGCAAGTTTCCCAAACTACGATTCATAGCTTCTATCTATCCATCAATCTATGTATGATGTGATGAACTAAACTTCAATAATGTCTTTAACTTCTTCCAAAATGTACACCAAAAATATCCAAAAAATTGGTATCTCAATCTAAAACTATACTCGTTGGCAGACCATGTAATCTCACCACTTCTCTAAAAAAAAAAACTTTTCTACATGAACAACATCACTAGTGTTCTTGCAAGGAATAAAATGTGTCATCTTTGAAAACCTATCAACCACTACAAAAATAGAATCATACCTATGTTGTGTCCTCAGTAATCCAAGAACAAAATCCATCCTAACATCCTTCTATGGCTTCTCTAGTACAAATAATGGTTGATACAACCCTATATTCTGCTTCACTCCTTTCACCATTTGAAATACTTAACAACTTTGTACAAACTTCATCACATCTTACTGTAATTTTGGCCAGTAATAATTTTCAGAAACCAAATCTATAGTTTTATCTCTTGCAAAATTTCCAACCAATCCTCCACTATGCGTCTCCTTGAGGAGGTTCTCTCTCATTGAAATCCTTGAAATGCACAACTAGCTTCCTTTGAACAACATATTATCTTGGATCATAAAATCCAACCACTTTGTCCTATTACGAGTAACAAGTTTTGTATAAGACTTACACGCTTTACCAAAATCAAGATTATTTGGATACAATGTACTAAGTTCCTTGAACCCAATGATCTCTATCTACAATTTTGTCAACAAAAGTTGTCTTGTACTAAGAGCATTTTCAAGTTTGTTAGACTTCCCACTTCTGTGTTTCAAAAAAAATGTATAACTCTACAAAAACTCAACCCACTTTAAATGTCTTTAGTTCAATTTTCCTTGACTATTCAAATATTACAAAGTTCGATGATCAGTATACCAAAAAAAATCCTTGAGAAGAAGGCTTGAACTATAACATAAAATTCTTAATAAAAAATAGAATATTTTCTTTTTGTATCATTCAACTTCTCACTGAAGTAAGCAACTAGTCTACCTTCTTGGCTCAAAAAAATACCTATTGCAATATCACTAGCATCACAGTCAACTTCAAATAGCTTGCTAAAATCAAGAAGTGCTAAAATAGGCTACTAAGTAACTTTCTATTTTAACAAATTGAAACTCTTATCTACTCCTATAGACCACTTAAACATTTTCCTATCTCCTCTCATTGTTTTAGTCACAAGTCCAAAAATACTACTAAAACTTCTTATGAACTTTTTGTAAAATGTAGCTAGACAATGAAATGATCTTACCTTTGTCACACTCTTTGGAGTAGGCCACGGATAGCCTTTACTTTCTCTAGGTCCATTTTTAGATCTTCTCCTAAGACTACAATTCCCAAGTACACCAACTCCTTTAGAAAATTGCACTTCTTCAGGTTTATCAACAACTTTTCTTCCCTCAACTATTCAAACACCTTGCAAATATGAATCAAATGCTCCTCCAATGTCTTACTAAAGATCAATATATTATCTAGGTAAACAATGACAAACTTTCCTAGTAACTCCTTCACTTCCTCATTCATGAGCCTCATGAATGTGCTTGGTGCATTGGTTATGACAAATGGCATGACTAACCACTCATATAGTCCTTCCCTTGTCTTGAAAGTAGACTTCCACTCATCACTATCTTTGATATGAATCTAATGGTACCAACTCTTTAGATCTATCTTTGTGAATTATTGAGCTCCACTCAAATAGTCCATAATATCATCCATCCTCGGCAAAGGAAATCTATAATTAATGTTGATCTTGTTAATAGCATGAGAATTTGTGCACATCCTCCATTCTCCATTCTTCTTTGTTGCTAAGACTACTGGTACAACACATAGACTCAAACTCTCTTGAATCAACCCCTTCTATAACAACTCATGAACTTTCTTGTTCAACTCTTTACTTGCTGCTAGTGTCATTTTGTGCACTACCTTGTTCAACAAACTATTTGGTAGAAGCAAATCTATTTGGTGACCTATCTTCCTCATTGGGGGCAATCCATCAGGTACATTATCTAATACAATATCAGAAAACTCTTCCAATATATTTTCAATCTTTTCTATCTTTAGTAATTATAGAAAAACACTTATGCTCATGTTTCATACCTTTAATAAAATATTTTCCATCAATAAAACATATTCTAGTAGCACTACAAACCTTATCTTCTTTATCCTTTAATGAATTTAACTTATGTTTCACTCCATCCTTAGTTAGAGTGTAGGTATTTGCTCGCCTATCATGTACAAAATGCCTATCAAATTTACATAGCCTACCCAAGAACATATGACATATGTCCATAGCTATGATATCACGTAGTACCTCATCCTAGTAGCTCCCAATCTCAAACTTCACTAAGCATTGCTCATTGACCATAACCTTGTGGTCATCTTGCACCCAAGCAATATGGTATGGATGTGGATGTTTCTATGTCTTTAGCTTCAACTTGGTGACCATCATTTCTGACACCAAATTTTTAGTATGTCCACCATCAATCATCACATGACAACACTTATCTTCACATCTACACCTTCTGTGAAACAAACTCCTTCTTTGATTAGGTTTATTCTCACCATTCAGTAGGACTCTTCTATTAACTAGGACTTCTCCTCTTTCAATATCTTCAAAATGTGAGGATCTGGCATCTTCATCAACATTTTCAACTCTTTCCTGACCTTTTGTTTTTCAATCTATCCTTCCTTGGCACTAGGTACATTCAAATGTTCTATGCCCCTTCTTCTCCATAGTGAAAACATTTTTCCATGGAAGTCTCCTCTTCTAGATCCCTTATCCTCTAGCTCTTCCTCTCTAATCTCTATTTTTTTTATCATAAAAATAATTGTAATTATTTCCCTTTTGGTTCTAGTTGCTACTTCTAGCCTCATCCTTGTTCTTTTGATCATCATTACATCCTCCATAAATCATCTACTAGATGTTCCACCGTAACCTCTTCCACTACTCTTATTGTCAAGCTTCTTACTCAATTTCTCCTCAACTCTTTGGGAAAATTGGTATGCCTCCTCAATATTCTTCATTCAAACTAGACTTAGGTCATCCTAAATGCTTGGTCTTAACCCATTAAGGTAATGGGCCACTTTCTCCTTATCATCTTTTTCATGGCTAGTTCTAATGAGAACTCAGTAGAACTCTTTGGTATACTTTTGAACAAATTTTCTCACTTGCTTCATTCCGTGCATCTTCTTTAATAGATAAAGCTCATAATCTATAGGAATGAATTGTCAATTCATTTTATCTATCATTCAATCCCATTTGGTAGTTTTGTCCTTTCCCTTTCTATTTCACTCCAACTGAACCTCTTGCTACCAGATCTTTGCATGTCCATTTAGTTTTTCCTTTGCAAACTTCACCCTATCTAGATCCTCAATATCTTCAAACTCAAAGTACTCCTCTAGTTCATTGATCCAATTGATTAGCTCTTCTATATTAGGATTTCCTAAAAATGTGGGAACCTCAAGCTTAGGTCTTTTTCAAATCTTGGAGATGGCCCTCTTCCTCTAGATTTAGAACTCCCTCTACTTCAACATTTTCTTCTACTTCATCCTCATCCTCTCTTTCATCTCTTATAGGAAGATTTATTCCTCTTTGCATTTTTTCTTCCAACACTTGCATTTTCCTTTGGAGGGCTTAGAAACCCTCAGGTGTAACACCTACAACTCTTTTGCCATGCTCTCTTCATGGAGGCATTTTCACACTTCCACTAAAACCCTAGTGTAAACTACCTCACAATCGACAATCTATCTACATGCTTAGCCCAAACCATGGTCTTGGTGCAAAATGCCTCACAATCATTGAAATATTCAAACACTCAAGAACTCTAGTTATAATACCACTTGACATAGGGGACTTCCCATAATACCATAAACTCATAATAGAAACAAAGAAACAATAGCAAATGCAAGAATAGAATATGGACTTCTTATTATCGTTACAAATGCAAAATTATAAAATTCTCAATTACAATATGCTAAGCCAAATGGGTGCCTTCATTATAGTAATCTACAAGATAGTATTGTAAACTATCACCTAAAGTTGTCCTAGACAATGTTTGGATCCTTCTTAAATAGGCAGTTTTATACCACCTGGGAAGGTTCTAGATGCTCAAACCTAATACCTAGGGCTGACAGACCTTAAAAATACACATAGACTTGGCCATATACATCTTTGACAAAAAAATTTAGAAATTTTGTTAGCCCAACTTCTGAAAGCTGTAACTCACAAACCATTGCTCTAATTGGCTATTATAACCACTTTAAAAAATGCCAACTCCTGAACTGTAGGCTCAAAATGATGCCAATGTCCCTCCATGTTTTCAAACCTCATTTGGGCACTCTAATGCCTTTAATAGTGACCCTAAAGATTTTTTTGCAAATTTTTATGGTAGGCTTATATCTCTAAAATGAACCTTTTTGTATGACAAATTTACTAAAAATAGAAAGTTCCCATAAATAGTAACTACCCTATCTACTAGTCATTATTAAAATAGAAAATACTAAAAATAAAATAATGCAAGATTTTCCTTACACCTAGGATGCTCCTACATCAATAATGTTTCTTAGCCTTTATTCAATCTTCATAGACAATAGATCTTCTTAAAATATCTATTTTTGGCAAAAGTAAATTTTCTAATAGTGAAAACCTGAATCCATGGAACCTCTACATCAAATATCTTAGAACATTGAAAATTTATAGAAATATGGTTAGGTAAAACAATAAACATTTGGGGAAATTCTTTATGAGGTTAACTTTATAAGTTTGAAAATAGTGTACCTAGTATACACCTACACTATCCTAGGTCAAAACAACTTTGCATAAATATAAATATGAAACATAACAGATCTAAAATAAGGATTTTATGAGGAAACCCAATTTGAAAAAAACCACCAATAACATGCTACTAATTCTCACTCTTCTAAAGTGATGTCTTAAGAAAGGGCAACCTGATAAAGGTTGCAATACACACTGTTGAATGTGACCTAGATAAAGGATTTCAATCACCTTGTTAAGAGTGAGCCTTGTTAGAGGACTTTAGACCATTCACATGGAATTTCACTTGATTAAAGGACTTACAAATGACTATTAGGTCAACCTTAATCCAAAGGATTTACCTTAGACTGATACAATTGTTAGAAAGTAATAATAAGGCTTGATCTGATAACAAATTATAACTCATTTTCTAATTACATATCTCTATTTTAGTCATCCATTTTGCTTGGAATTCACACACTTAAGCTCTAATATCTTGTTCACCCCTCAAGCATTCATACTCTTATGCCTTCTTGCTTTGCAGGCCAATTTCAATCACTTCTAGACTCCTTGTCTTCCTTAGGTTCTCAAGCATGAAAACCTTTGCTTCTAACTAACTATCTCTTTAAATAGAGAATCAAGAAATTTTTTCACTTAACCACAATCCTCCATTTTAGGGTGAGGTAGGATTAGGTAGGATTCAATAAATCTACCCACTTTTTCATTTGAGTCCCTTCTAGAAGCTTCTTCTAAAATCTTTATTGAATTTGCATCAAAATAGTTTTATACCACCATCTCTTCATAGTTATCTTCCACACAGTTCACACAATTCAAGGAAACCAAATAATGGGTTCAGATTCATTAAATCTTCAATTAAACTAATTTACTGGCACTTAGCATCAACATGCTATTCACTCAACATCTATACTACTCTTTTAGTCAGCCAACACTAGTTTACTCAATGAATACTAAAGTTTACTGATGATCAACATCAACTAAGCTTTACTCAGCATATACTAATAATCACTTGATATGAACTATTTTTTATCTTTGCTCCACATCTATTCATTTTCACTTGGCTTTCACTGATTTCTACTTGCCTTGCACCTACTACTTGGTAAGGCTTAGCACATACATTTCATACTTGAATCTCCTTCTATTATTAACTTAAGTAATTTTCTATTTTGGACTTTAAGTAGAAAAATAACACACTATAATATCAATGCCTACTTGGTCTTGGTGCTTATTTTACATAAAAAATAACTCAACCTTTCTCTAGGTGCTATTTTTATGTCCTCTTCTCAAATCCTTTTCATTAATCAAATAAATGATAACTTTCAAACCTACATGCAATTGTCTCACCAATAGGTAGTAGGTTTGACATCATTAACAAAATAATGATTGTTCCATTACAGGTTCTTCACTTAAAAACAATCTTATATCAACAGTGACACCTTTCTTAGTGGGCCCAAGCCTCAAAAGGAATGTAGCAAGAGCTAGGATCTTACCAAGGTCTTTACATGTGTCCAACTAAGTAAAAGGTGAGGCAGCCATTTATTTTAAAACAAGACTATCTGATCATGTTGAGATCAATGATTAATTACAAAATTTTGGGATAACATGCACAATTTGATTGTTGATGAATAAATGGTGTATCAAAGTGAATTCATGTGAACAAAATCCACATAAATTTTGTAATTCAATCGATAAATAGTCATAAAATGAAATATATTTGCATCACAGAGAACTAGAGCTTGGAGTTTGATTTCTCCATATAGTGAATTATTGCAAACAAAGTTTTTAGTTGAAGAAAGGAATTTTTGGGTAAGTGCTTAAAACTTGTTTTGTCTATAGAATTTCCTTTCTCAAATTTTATTTATAGATATACCCCCACAAAGGGATTTTTTCCAAAAAGGTAGATTACTAATAGGGAAATGTACATGATTTATTGAAATAATTAGTCCTCTGCACCAATAAGCAGCTAAAGGAAAAGAATTGGTTCCCCAAAACCCTATATTATTGGTTAATGAGAGTTTCTATGATAAAGAAAACTGATTAAGAGATGTCAAGATGTCTACTAGGGGTTTGGAGCTATTTAGGAAATTACTCTTAGAAAGGAAACATGATACTCCAGTAAGTAATATCTAGCAATTTGATATTGGAAAATTGGTTATTCGTAGTATCTTCTTCGATGATGACTTGCTAACAATGTTAGCAAAGAGGTATGATCTTATGTTGAGCGTTGTAAAAAAATAATGTTGGGTAAAACCTTTTTAGGGTCACATTAGAAGTGATTAGGGAAGTTTTAGTGATGAATCCTAATCATGCATTGCATGAGAAAATTGACCTAGATGATCTACAAACATGGTATGATGCTAAGAGGATATACCTTCAGGGAGGGCCACTACAAGAACATTTTGTAAGGATAAGGCATCTACCCCTAGTCACAACTCATACACTAGAGCCATTGTTGAAGAAATATTTTAATCCTAGGGCTCAGGCACTTTATTTTCTCTCTTTTCAAACTCTATGGTATGGATGAGCAAGATCACATCCATGGGTCCCTAGCGACATTGTAGTATGGTATGAGCTCAATTTTATATTTTGCATCATATCTTGTAGAAGAAATTCATAATAGATTAATTGGCATCAATAAGGCCAAGGTTGAGAAGAGCCTTTGTTGGTATTCATTTCTAATGTATATATGCTTGTATAAAGGACTTTCTTCTTTCTCTAAATAAATGAAGCTGGAGTTGAAATAGGATGGAGAGAAACTAAGAGTTCAACTATGGAGTGTTGACATAACCTTGGAGGTTAAAAATGTCATTTTTGTTATTTTGATAGATATTTGCCTCTAAGTTGAGGACTTTATTGACTGCAAATAACCTTGGTATACCCCAGCCCTGAATTAATAGAGCTAACTAGGCCCAAGGATCATGTCGAGCATCTGAAAGTGAGTCATAACTAGGGGGACATTATCCCATACTCTGTATCTATTATTTTCAAAGTGTGTGGTTTCAAGGGGAAACCTCATGTTCTTCCTTATCATGTGCCTCTTCTTATCATGAATGTTGACAATACTACTTTGGGGGAGTATCCTAAGCATTTAAGAGTATTGATATGCTACATTTATGACTTTGTTTATCATTGATGTCAACATAAAAAGGCCTTTATAAAGAATAGTTGTGTAAGAAGATAAAGATCTTAATGGTATTAAAAATGTTTAGATTATCTGATGATGCCAGTCATGGACATGTTCTCCACTATGTCCTAATGACATGGTTGAGTGCATGGAGTCTAATTTGAAGATGTACATAAGTTTTACCATATTTATAGAGAGTTGTTTAGTGACAGAGTATTGGGAAAATAGTTCCTGATGTTTGTTCGCTATTCTACATCTAAGATGTAGCAAGAAGATACATAGTCAGGTAGTGATAGAGGATAGTCAATTGGCGATGTCAATAAGTGTGCAAGCCCTAGTATCACAAGTGTGAAGATTTGTATAACTATGAGTTGATAGTGCTATTGTAATTTTAACTAATTAATTAGCTTATTATAATTAATTAGGAAAGCCTCAAGGATGACTCAAGGAATTGTTTTGAAGATATGGTATAAAGAGAAGATATTTTTCTTCTTTTGAAATCTATCCATTGTTGTATGAAATGGGAAGTACAAAAGGAGAAGAGTGATTAAGGAATGTTTGTAAGTGATCTAAGGGGTCATTGGATGTGACATTGGTGATCTATTTATAAGATTAAGAGCAGAGGTCTAGTTGACAAGACACAAGACGAAGAAGGAAATAAATTTTAGTTTTATTATTTTGCAAGGAATAATATAGAGATCATTTAAAAAATGGGTTCATTGGTGTTCTCCTTGAAGATGTTTAGGCAGTGGGTCCAACTATCTTCTACACCTCCTAACAGGGTAGGAATCTCCTAACATAGATTCAAAGTCTCCTAATAGAGACTCATATGTACTGAATGTATTCATAGACTCCTAATAGAGTCCATCCTCTAACAAGGAATATTCATATTAGTACATCATTTTGTGGGTACCATCCTCAATGAGGTTTTTCCTTTGATCAAGTGTTTCCCTAGTTAACATATCTAATCTTATTATGTATGAGTATCTTGTTATGGATTTGGTTTATATTGCTCATATTGTTATGTTTTTTTAAGGTTGATAATGGTGATAATAGTTGGATAACCAACTCACCCCACCCCCTCTCTCAATTATATTAGTGGACTATATATTCTAACAATTAGTATTAGAGCACTAGGTCCTTTAAGAGGTGATCCAAGAGCATCTAGTGGTGTAAGGAAAATCCTATATCACCCAAAAATATGCTTAGATATAGTTTTTGTTTAATGTGCTTTCATTTCTGGGTCAAATAAAGGTTCCAACTCTCATAGTTCCACTATTAGTTTTCTGGGTTAGAGTTTTATTAATTTTTAAGCACCTTGGGATATGTGTAAATGTATAAAATGAGTTATTTTATAATTGAGCCAAAATTATGATGAGTTAGAGGGTTTAATTTGGAGGGATGATTGTACTTGTAACTTAAAATACTATAGAAAAATAATCAAGTCAAAAGGCGTTATGGTTAGAAAGTTATTGTAGTTTTAATTTTCTTGGAGACCTCCTACGAGCACTTTAAAGTCAGATATGGGGCACTAAGTAGAATTTTAAGGGGGAAAAAAATGGGGGATGAGGAAAGCTCCTCCATAGGGCTATAGATCACTTTGAGAGCTTTCCAGAAATGTAAATAGTTCGTCAATCAAAGTTACGGTTCAAAAGTTATGCCTCCCGAAAGTTGGACTACCATTCCTAGATTCTTCTAATTTTACAACAAATTCTAATGAGATTTTTGGAACCTTCTATATTTGTAGCAGATGCCAACTAGAATATTCTAGAATGTATTCCTAACCCTAAACCATTTGGGGCTTATTTAAGAACATTTTTGGCATTGTAAAGGCAGTTCTTAGTGGAACTAGACAAAAGGTACTATGTAGAGGATTTCTTTCTCTAGAACCACATTTTTGTAAGCCCATAGGGCATTTTTCATTGATAATAATATTTTTCTTTTCCTATGTGCTCATTCTAGTCTTTGGTTGTGTCTCCATCAAGTGGTATCAGAGCAGGTTTTCCTAAGTGTGTAGACAGAGCGCCGACTACGAGGCATTTTGCACCACAACTATGTGGTTGTGGGTTTGAGATAAGAAGATGCCTCCACAAAGTTAATATGGTGGAAGGTATGGAGTTTTTACTCCTAAGGTTAGAGCCCTCTAGAGACAAGTTTAGGCATTGTAGGAGGAGATCTGTAGAGGACTAAATGTTGTTGTAGGCAATGGAAGTGATGAAGAAAATGAAGAAGAAGAAAATATTGGACAAGAAGGGGAAGATGAAGGAAAATTCCTAAATTAGGTAGAGGAGAGACTTTTTAGGGCCATTTCTAAGCTTGGAAAAGGATCTAAAATTAATGTGGATATGTTTTTAGGAAATCTAAACTAAGATGAGTTGATCAATTGGATCAATGAATTAGAGGAGTATTTTGAGTATGAGGATATTAGGGATCCAAATAATGTTAATTTTACAAAGGGAAAAATGAAAGGCCATGCCAAAATCTGGTGGCAAGAGATTTAGTTGGAAAGAAATAGAAGAGGAAAGGAGAAAATCACAAGATGGGATCGCATGGTGGACAAACTAAAGAAGCAGTTCATTCCTACTAACTATGAGCTTGATTTGTTCAAAAAATGCAAGGATTAAAGCAAGTAGGAAAATTTGTCTCGAAATATACAGATGAATTTTACCAACTTCATACCAGGGTAGGATGTGTAAAAGAAAATAAGGAGAAGGTTTCCAATTACCTTAGTGGGTTACAACCTTGCATTCAGGAGGAGTTAAGTCTAGTTAGAATGACTAGCATTGAAGAGGCATACTAGTTTTTCCTATGAGTCAAAGAGAAGCTAAATAAAAGGTTTGAAGGAAGGCAAAGAGGGCATGGTCAAGGAGGAAGGGGTAGTAGTATGTCATCTAGAGGCTGAAATGAGACCCAAAAGAAAAATGAAGATGTGGGTACTAGCAGAAACTAGAGAAATGAGGGTTTCAAATGCTCTCATGATCAAAACTTTAGAGATCAAAGAGGAAGAGGTAGAGTGCATGAACAAGGATCAAGAAGAGGAGGCTTTTGTGGTACCTATTTTCATTATAATGAAGAAGGTCATTGTGGCTTTGAATGTCCTCAATGACAAGGAAGGATAGATAGGAGAGCTAATGGTCAAGCAAGGGTTGCTCATGTGGATGAGGATGCATAGTCATCACATTGTAAGGATGTAGAAAGAGGAGAGGTTCTCATAAATGAAAGGGTCTTACTAAGAGAATGAAGCTGGAAAAAGGAGTATTTTGTTTTGTACTAGATGCCAGTGCAAGGATAAGTGTTGTGATGTGATTATTGATGGTGGCAGCACTGACAACTTGGTGTCTGAGGAGATGGTCACTAAGCTAAAGCTTAAGAGGGAAAAATATCCCCAACCCTATAAGATTGCTTGGGTGAAGGATGATCATAAGGTCCTAGTCAATGAATAGTGTTTAGTGAAGTTCAATAGTGGGAGTTACCATGATGAAGTTCTTTGTGACATTATTCCAATGGATGTCTGCCACTTATTGTTGGGAAGACCATGGCAGTTTGATAGATGTGTTGTACATGATGGTCATGCAAATACATACTCTTTGACAAAGAATGGAGTTCACCACAAACTAAAGCCCTTGGTAAAGAAAGGTGAAAAGGTATGTAGTAGTGCTAGGATATGTCTTGTTGATGGAAGAATTTTTTTGGATGGTATGAAACATCAGCGTATGCATTATGCTTTAATTCCTAGAAAAGATAAGGAAGGTAGTAGTGAAATTCCACCTGAAGTTTCAGGCCTATTAAGTGAGTATGGAGATATCATCTCTGATAATGTTCCAGAAGGGTTGCCACTAGTAAGGCAAATTAGTCATTAGATAGATTTTATCCTTGGAGCTAGTTTTCTTAACAAGGCTGCTCATAAGATGACTCCTACTGAAACTAAAGAGCTAAATAGACAAGTTCAAGAGCTATTGAGGAAGGGGCTGATTTGAGAGAGCCTAAGTCCATGTGCAGTACCTATAGTACTAGCAAAAAATAAAAATGGAGAGTAGAAAATGTGCATAGACTCTCAAGCTATAAATAGAATAACCATCAAGTATCAGTTCCCTTTGCCAAGAATTGATGATCTTATGGACTGCTTGAGTGGGGCTGAGTACTTCACAAAGATAGATCTCAAGAGTGGCTATCACTAGACACAAATACGAGAGGGAGATGAGTGGAAGACTACATTCAAGACCAAGGAGGGTCTATATGAGTGGTTAGTCATGCCTTTTGGACTAACCAATGCACCAAGCACCTTCATGCGGCTTATGAATGAGGTACTAAAAAAATTCTTGGAAAAATTTGTTATTGTCTATTTGGATGATATTTTAATTTTTAGAAAGACTTTGGATGAACATTTATTGCACATTTGTAGAGTCCTTGAAAGGTTGAGGGAAGAGAAAATGTTGATTAATTTGAAGAAGTGTAGCTTTGTAAAAAATAAGTTACTCCAAGGTTTGCTACTAAGGTGATCATTTCATGGTTTGGTTAGTTTTTATACAAAGTTCATTAAGAATTTCATTGCCATATGTGCACCCCTAACTAAAACAATAAGGGGGGATAGGAAAGAGTTCAAGTGGACTACAACATCTACAAGGAGTTTTAAATTGTTAAAGAAGAAGGTGATAGAACAACTAGTGTTGGCACTTCCTAATTTTAGTAAAGTGTTCTAGGTATATTGTGATGCTAGTGGTAGTGCTATTGGGGCCATATTGAGCCAAGAAGGTAAGCCTATTGCATATTTTAGTGAAAAATTGAATGATGCAAAGAATAAGTATTCTGTTTATGATACAAAGTTTTATGCAATTGTTTAGGCCTTAAAGAAATGGAGGCATTATTTATTGCTAAAAGAATTTGTCTTGTATATTGATCACTAGGAATTGTAGTACCTAAATAGGCAAGGTAAATTGAACCAGAGACATTTGAAGTGGGTAGAGTTCATGCAGAGCTATAAATTTGTGTTGAAACATAGAAGTGGAAGGTCTAATAGGGTTGTAGATGCATTGAGTAGGATACAGATGTTGCTGGTAGTAATGCAGGTTGAAGTGGTTGGGTTTGATGAACTCAAGAATCTATACCCTAAGGATCCTGATTTTACTAAAGCATGGAAGGCTTGTAAAGAACCTGTTACTACAAATAAGACCAAGTGGCTAGATTATTTGATTCAAGGTGGTATGCTATTCAAGGGTAGCTAGTTATGCATTCCAAGGAGTTCCATGAGGGAAAATTTGATCAAGGAGAAGCATAGTGGGGGGTTGGGAGTACACTTTGGTTAAAATAAGACCATTTCCATTCTTAGAGAACATTATTTTTGGCCTCAAATGTCACAAGATGTGAAGAACTTTGTACAGAGTTGTCAAGTATGTCAACCAACCAAGGGATTTAGTCACAATACTAGACTCTATCAGCCATTGGTTGTTCCATTAAAGCCATGGGAGGACATAATTATGGATTTTGTTCTTAGATTTCCAAGGACACAAAGGGGTAATGACATAGTATTTGTGTTGGTTGATAGGTTCTCCAAGATGGCACATTTTATTCCATGCCACAAGACTCATGATGATGTACATATTACAAATTTGTTTTTCAGAGAGGTGGTGAGACTATATGGTCTCCCAAAGAGTATTGTTTCCAATAGAGATAGTAAATTTGTGGGGTATTTCTAGAGGACTTTATGGAGGAACTTAAGGATGGAATTGAAGTTCAGTTCTACACATCATCCATAGACTGATGGACAAACAAGAGTGGTAAATAGAAGTCTAGGCAATTTGTTGAGGTGTTTAGTGGGAGATAAGCCTAAGGGATGGGATTTGATTCTACTAGAGGTAGAATTTGCTTACAATAATTATGTAAATTGGAGTATTGGTAGATCACCATTCCAAATTTTGTATGGTAGTAGCCCAAGGACTACACCAGAATTAAGGAAGATAGAGCAAGGGGAGAGGACAAGTGTCAATGCAGAAGAATTTGCTAAACATGTCAAGAGCCTACATGAGGAGGTCCATGCACACATTACCAAGATGAATAAATAGTATAAAGCTAGGGCAGATCAAAGGAGGAGATATAATGAATTCCAAGTAGGGGATCTAGTCATTGTACACTTACGAAAGGAACAGTTTTTAGTGGGTACTTACAACAAGCTGAAGATGAAGAAATTTGGCCTCTTCAAAATTTTGAAGAAACATGACTCAAGAAATGCATATGAGGTGGAGTTGCCAAATGGGATTCACATTTCTCCTATCTTCAACATTACAGACTTAATAGAATATCATGATGATGGTGTAAATGAGGGGTTGATGTTAGAGCCATGTCAATTCCTACTTCTAAGGAGGAGATAGAAGAGATTCTAGATAGTCATGTGGGTAGGAGTATCAAAAATAGGTAGTATGAAGAGTACCTGGTGAAGTGGAAAGGATGACCAATAGAGGACTCAACTTGGATATCAACAGCAGAGGTTGGCCATTTGGGTTTTCCTCTACCATAAAGTGGCATGGTCTCTTTTTAATCTACCCTAGGTGTCGATGCAGGAGCATCTAGTAGTGTAAGGGAAATCTTGTATCACCCAAAAATATTATTAGAGATAGTTTTTTTTTAATGTGTTTTCATTTTTGGATACCCATTTGGGTCAAATAAAGGTTCCAACTCTCATAGTTCCACTATTAGTTTTTTGGGTTAGAGTTTTATTAGCTTTTAGGCACCTTGGGATACATGTAAGTAGAAAATGAGTTATTTTCTAATTGCGACAAAATTACAATGAGTTAAAGGGTTTAATTTGGAGGGATGATTGTAGTTGTAATTTAAAACACTACAGAAAAAGAATCAGGTCAAAAGGCTTTACGATTAGAAAGTTATTGCAATTTTAATTTTCCTAGAGACCTCCTAAGAGCTCTTCAAAGTCAAATATGGGGCACTAAATGGCCTCATATAAGGCCCAAAAATGGGGGATTAGGAAATCTTGTCCATAGGTCTATAGAGTGCTTTGAGAGCTTTCTAAAAATGTAAATAGTTCATCAATCAGAGTTATGGTTCAAAAGTTATGCCTCCCAGAAGTTGGACTACCATTCTTGGATTCTTCTAATTTTACACCAACTTCTAATGGGATTTCTAGAACCTTCTATTTTGGTGGTGGGTGCCAACTGGCATATTCTAGAATGTATTCCTAACCCTAAACCATTTGGGACTTATTTAAGAACATTTCTAGCATTGTAAAGGCAGCTCTTAGTCGAGTTAGAGAGAAGGTACTGTGTAGAGGATTTCTTTCTCTAGAATCATATTATTGTAAGCCCATAGGGCATTTTTCATTGATAATAATATTTCCCTTTTCCTATGTGTTCATTCTAGTCTTTGGTTGTGTCTCCATCAAGAGGAAGCTTAACATCATTGGGAGATCAATGGGAAGTCATTTTAGAAAAGATAGTCCTAAGTCTAATGGAGGAAATTTTGACACCGAGAAGATGGACCTTCTTGGCGAGACATTAGAAATATATAAAGAATTGAGCATTAAGTTTCTAGATCTAGAATTATTTTGTTGCATACAAAAGAATAGAGCTACAAGTAAAGATATATCTAGATCTAAAGAAGATAAGAAGATCCAAAAATGTATTGATCTACTTATGAATAGGGAGCCAAAAAGTATGGAAATTTTTTTTTGTTGGATATGTAAAGAGTTTGGTCAATTTTCATGAAGATGTCCTAAGAGAGTAAGAAAATCTAGAAAGAGTTGACTTTTTGACGAAGATTAAGAATTTAAAGCAAATATAGAAAGGTTCTTGAACAAATGTTATGATGAGCTTGAATTTTTTAAGAAAGATGAAGTAATTGAAGAGATAGATTTGGTAAGTTCCATTGTTGATCTAAAGGCTAACCAAGAAAATGTGGAAGTTATCATTAAGACTAACAATGATTTGTATAATGAAATGCTAATTGTTGAGGAAAGAGGAGAGTAGATATCTAAACCTAGAGATGAGATATGAGTTGAGATGTCAACTTCTATTTCTAACAAGAATCTAACAAAGAATCACCCTGCTGAGAAGATAATTGGAAGAAAAGACAAAGGTGTGATGAGAAGAAACAAATTAAATGAGGAGATATGCTTGATATATCAAGTTAAACCTAAGAGCATAGATGAAGAATATAAAGATGATAATTGGATTCAAGAAATGAAGGAAGAATTGGATTAGATTTTAAAGAATGATACATGGGAATTAGTTTCTAGATCTAAAGATAAGAATGTGACAGGAACCAAATGGGTATTCAGAAACAAGATGAATAAGCAAGGTGAATTTGAAAGGAACTAGGTGAGACTTGTATGCAAGGGATATCTATAGAAATAATGAATAGATTAAGAGGAGACATGCTGATGCAAGGAGCTCCCCTTAATACCATAAATCATAACAAAAATATGGAAACAAAATAAAATGTGAGAAAAAATTATGGACTCCTTATTTGTACTGCAAATACAAAATTATAGAATTCATAAGTATAATATACTAACTCACATGAGCACTTTCATTACAACAATCTGCAAGACAAGCTACCAACTATCACATAGAGTTGTCCTAGACAATATTTAGGCCTTGAACTTAAATAGGCACTTTAATGCCACCTAGGAAGGCTCTAGATGCTCAAACTTAATACCCAGGGCCGAAAGACCCTAACAATACACATAGAGTTGTCCAAATACATTTTGACAAATTATTTTAGAAATTTTGATAGCCCAACTTTTGAAAGCCATAACTAATGAACCATTCCTTTGATTGGCTATAATAACCACTTTTCAAAAATGTCAGCTCCTGATCTACAGACTTGAAATTGTGCTAGCACTCTTCCAATGAGTTTTTGGACCTCATCTAGGCGTGCTAAGGCCTCCAACGGTGAACCTAAAGATTTTTCAGCAATTTTTTACCACTGAGAATATACAATAACTTCTTTGATACTTATGCTTGAGCAATTAGATTTTTATGGTAGGCTTCCAAGTCTAAAATGAACCTTCCTATAGAAAATGAGAACATTCTCTACTCATATGACAAACTTACTAAAAATAGCAAGTTCCTATAAATAGTAACCACCTTTTCTACTAGTCCTTATTAAAATAGAAAATACTAAAATAAAAATATTTTTGGGTGATGCAAGATTTCTCTTCCACACAAGATGCTCCTGCATCAGACACCTAGGTAATTTGAGAAGTGACCTCATCATGTCTCAAGTGTGTAGAGGAAAACCAAGATGGTTAACCTCCTTCCTTGCTAGCCATGATGAATCCTTAACTAGTCCCCCTTTTCATTTGACCAGATATTCCTCATAAGTTTTGTTTCTAGTACTTTTTCCAACATGATTTTATAGTATCTCCTCGATCTCTTTTGTAGCCAAACTAGCTACTGGAATGCTCCACTCTGCTTCTACAACTTCATATCCATCTCCTCCTTCATAATACTCTGTCAAATCTAAAATATTAAATACTGGTGACATATTCAATTCAACAAGAAACTTTACTTCATATGCATTTCTAGAATCATGCCTCTTCACTATCTTGCATGGTCTAAACTTTTTCTCTTCAACTTATTATATATACCCATTGGAAAACACTCCTTTCTCAAATGAACCATGACATCATCTCCAATATGAAATTTCTTATATCTCATTTTCACATTTTCCTTAGCCTTATACTATGTATTTATCTTTATGATGTGCTTCCTCACCTCCTCATGGATGTTCTTCAAATGTTCAACAAAATATTTTGCTTCAACACTACTTATCTCTTATTTATCCAAATACCTTAGTTCAAAAGCATTTCTAGGACTACTCCCATATACAATCTAGAATTTTGATTTGTCAATATTCCTATTGACAAAATTATTATATGCAAATTCTACCTATGGTAAAATAATATCCCATCCTTTTGGTTTATCTCCAACCAAGCATCTCAACAAGTTTCCCAAACTATGATTCACAACTTTTGCATATTCATCAGTCTGTGGCTGATGTGATGAACTAAACTTAAAATCTATCTTCAACTTCTTCCATAATGTATGCCAAAAATATCCAACAAATTTGGTATCTCGATTTGAAACTATACTATTTGGCAAACCATGTAATCTCATCACTTCTTTGAAAAACAACTCTACTACATGAACAACATCACTAGTCTTCTTGCAAGGAATAAAATGTGTCATCTTCAAAAACCTATCAACCACCAAAAAAATAGAATTATGCCCATTTTGTGTCCTAAGTAATCTAAAAAAAAAATTCCATGTTAATATCCTCCCATGACTTCTCTGGTATAGGTAATGGCTGATACAACCCTATATTCTGCTTTACTTCTTTGGCCATCTAACATACTTTACAACTTTGTATAAATTTCATCACATCTTGCTACAATTTTGGCTAGTAATAATTTTTGGCAACAAAAGCTATGGTTTTATCTCTACCAAAATATCCACCAAATCCTCCATTATGCTTCTCCTTAATGAAATTCTCTCTCATTAAACTTTTGAGAATGCACAACTAGCTTCCTTCAAACAACATATTATCCTAGATCATGAAATCCAACCACTTTGTCTTGTCAAGTGTAATAGGTTTTATACAATCCTTCCATGCTTCACCAAAATTAGGATCATCTAGATACAATATGTTGATTTCCTTAAACCCAACCACCTTTATTCACATTTCTATTAGCAAAAGTTGTCTTCTACTAAGAGCATCTGCAACTTTGTTAGATTTCCCACTCAACCCACTTTAGATGCCTTTGGTTCAATTTTCCTTGACTATTCAAATATTACAAAGCTTGATGGTTAGTATACAAGAAAAACTCCTTAGGAAGAAGATAGTGTCTCCACTTCTTTAATGCTTAAACTATAACATAAAATTCTTGATCATAAACAAAATATTTTCTTTTTGTATCATTCAACTTCTCACTGAAATAAGTAACATGTCTACCTTCTTGGCTCAAAACAACTCCTATTGAAGTACCACTAGCATCACAATCTACTTGAAGCACCTTGTAAAAATTAGAAAGTGGTAAAATAGGTTGGTCAGTAACTTTCTATTTCAATAGATTAAAACTCTTATCTACTGCTAAAATGTAGCTAGTCCATGAAAGATCTTATCATTGTTGTACTCTTTGGAGTACCATTCAAAGATAGCCTTCACTTTCTCTAGGTCCATTTTTAGACCTTCTCTTGAGACTACAAATCCCAGGTACACCAACTCTTTCTTTACAAAATAACACTTCTTTAGGTTTATCAAAAACTTTTCTTCGCTCAACTTATCAAACACCTTGTGAATATGAATCAAATTCTCCTCCAATGTCTTACTAAATATCAATATATCATTTAGGTAAAAAAGGACAAACTTACTCAAAAACTCCTTCATTACCTCATTCATGAGCTTCATGAAAGTGGTTGGTGCATTGGTTAGCCCAAAAGGCATGATTAACCACTCATATAGTCCTTCCCTTGTCTTGAAAGTAGTCTTCCACTTATCATCTTCTCTTATACGAATCTAATGGTACCCACTCTTTAGATCTATCTTTATGAAATACTTAGCTCCACTCAAATAGTCCATAATATCATCCATACCTAGCAATGGAAATCTATACTTCATTTTGATCTTGTTGATAGTGTGAGAATCTATGCACATCCTTCATTCTCCATTCTTCTTTGGTGTTAATATTGCTGGTAGAGCACATGGAGTCAGACTCTCTCAAATCAACCTATTCTACAATAACACATGAACTTGCCTATTCAACTCTTCACTTTCTATTGGTGTCATTTTTAGCACTACCTTGTTTGGAAAACTAGCTCATGGAACCAAATCTATCTGGTAACTAATCTTCCTCACTGGAGGTAATCCTTTAAGTACATTATCTGATACTATATTAGAAAGATATCTCAACATATCTACAACTTCTGCATGTACCTCCTCTACTTCTTCTTTCGTATCTTTAAGAATTATAGCAAAATGGATATGCTCATGCTTCATACCTTTAAGAAACTCTTTTCCATCAACATAACATATTTTGGTAGCACTACACACCTTTTCTTCTTTATCCTTCAATGGCTTCAAATTATGTTTCACTCCATCCTTATTTAGAGTGTAAATATTTGCCTGCCCATCATGTAAAACATGCATGTTAAACTACCATAGCCTACCTAATAACATATGACATATGTCCATAGGTATGATATCACATAGTACCTCATCCTACTAGCTTCCAATCTTGAACTTCAGTAAGCATTGTTCATTGACCATGACCTTATGGTCATCTTACACCCAAGCAATACAATATGGATGTGAGTGTTTCTACCTTTCTAGCTTAAACTTGGTGACCATCATTTGTGACACTAGATTTCCAATGCTTCCACCATCAATGATCACATCACAACACTTATCTTCACATTTACACCTTGTGCAAAACAAGCTCCTTCTTTGTTCAAGTCCATTCTCACCACTTAGCAAGACTCTTCTACTAACTAGGACTTTCCTCTTTCAGCATCTTTAGAATGTGATAATCTAGCATCTTCATCAACATGTGCAACTCTTGCCTAGCCTTTTGTTCTTAGATTTGTCCTTCCTTGGCAGTAGGTACATTCAAATTCTCTATGTCTTTCTTCTCTGCAGTAAAAACATTTTCCACAAAAGCCTCCTCTTCCAGATCCTTTTCCACTACCTCTTCCTCTTTGATATCTATTATTTTGATCATTTAAATGATTGAAATTGTTTCCCCTCTAGTTTTGCCTACTACTTCCAACATCATCCTTGTTCTTTCCATCATCATTATGACCACCATAAGATCTTTCACTATTTTTATTGTCAAACTTCTTTCTTAGTTTCTCCTCAACTCTTACAAAAAATTGGTATGCCTCCTCAATATTGCTCATTCAAATTAGACTTAGCTCATCCTAAATACTTGGCCTTAACCCATTAAGATAACGGGTGAATTTCTCCTTATCAACTTCTACATGGCTAGTTCTAATGAGAACTCAATAGAAATCTTTGGTATACTCTTGAAAAACATTTCCTACTTGCTTCAACCCTTGCATTTTCTTCAATAGATCAAGCTTAGAATCCATATGAATGAATTGTCACTTTAGTTTATCTTTCATCTGATCCCATCTATGGTTTTTTCCTTTCCCTTTCTATTTTGCTCCAACTAAACCTCCTGCCACTGATCTTTGCAAATCCCTATAGTTTTTCCTTTGCAAAATTTACATTATTAGGATCATCAATATCTTCATACTCAAATAACTCCTCTAGTTCATTGATCTAGTCGATCATCTTCTCTGGGTTAAGATTTCCTAAACATGTGAGAACCTCAAACTTAGGTCTTTTTCTAATCTTAGTGATGGTCCTAAAAAGCCTCTCTTCCTCTAGATTTAGAACTTCCTCTACTTTGATATTATCTACTACTTCATCATCATCCTCACTTTCATCTCTTTTGTAATCCATAGGAATGAATTGTCACTTTAGTTTATCTTTCATTTGATCCCATCTAGTGGTTTTTTCCTTTCCCTTTCTATTTTGCTCCAACTAAACCTCCTTCCGCCGATCTTTGCACATCCCTATAGTTTTTCCTTTGGCAAAATTGACATTATCAAGATCATCAATATCTTCATACTCAAAGAACTCCTCTAGTTCATTGATCTAGTCAATCATCTTCTTTGGGTTAAGATTTCCTAAACATGTGGGAACCTCAAACTTAGGTCTTTTTCTAATCTTAGTGATGGTCCTAAAAAGCCTCTCTTCCTCTAGATTTATAACTACCTCTACTTCAACAATATCTACTACTTCAACATCATCCTCACTTTCATCTCTTATGGGAAGATTCATTCTTCTATGAATTTTTTCTTCCAATGCTTACATTTTTCTTTGGAGGGTTTGAAAACCATCAAGTGCAACACCTACAACTCATCTACCATGCTCTCTTCATGGAGGCATTTTCATGCTTCCACTAAACCTCTAGGGAAAACTGCCTCACAATTGGTGATCTATCTACATGCTTAGTCCAAACCACAGTCCTAGTGTAGATAATGTCATAATTAGTGATCTGTCCACACACTCAAGAACTCTAGATCCAATACCACTTGATGTAGGGAGCTCCCTTAATACCATAACTCATAACAAAAACATAGAAACAATAGAAAATGTGAGAAAAAAATGGACTTCTTATTTGCACCACAAATGTGGAATCACAAAATTCATAAGTACAATATGCTAACTCACATGGGTGCTTTCATTGCAACAATCTACAAGACAAGCTACCAACTATCACCCAGAGTTGTCCTAGACAATGTTCAGGCCTTTTTTAAATAGATAGTTTTATGCTACCTAGGAAGATTCCAAATGCTCAAACTTAATACCTAGGGTTGAAAAACCTTAAGAATACACATAGAGTTGTCCAAATACATCTTTGACAAATTATTTTAGAAATTTTGATAGCCCAACTTCTGAATGTCATAACTCACAAACTATTGCTCAAATTGGCTATTATAACCACTTTTTTAGAAATTCTATCTCTTGATATATAGGCTCAAAATGGTGATATGCCCTTCCATCAAGTTTTCAAACCACATCAGGGCACTCTAAGGCCTCTAATAATGAGCCTGAAGATTTTTTAGCAAATTTTTCCCGCCAAAAATTTGCAATAACTTCTCTGATACTTATGCCTGAGGAATGAGATTTTTATGGTAGGCTTACAACCCTAAAATGAACCTTCATGTAGAAATTAAGAACATTCTGAGCTTATATGAAAAAATTACTAAAAATAGCATGTGCACATAAATAGTAATTGCCTTGTCTACTAGTCCTTATTAAAATAGAAAAGAATAAAATACAAATATTTTTGGGTGATGCAAGATTGCTCTTACATCCAAGATGCTCTTGCATCATGTATGTACCTATAGCTAGAATGTAAGTAGTAAGGATGTTCCTAGTGTGTGCAATAAATAGGAAGTTCAAGATTTATCAGATAGATGTTATTGGCAAAGCTTGGATTCGCTAAAGGTATGGCAGCTTGTAACTTGTACTTGAAAGAAGTTGAAAATGGTTTGCTCATAGTAGTAATATTTGTTGATGACATCATTTTTAGAGGTAATAATGAAGCAAGTGATAATTTTTTTGAAGAAATGAAGAATGAGTGTGCAATGAGCAAGATAGGAGAAATGAAGTCTTTCCTAAGATTGCAGATTGTGTAGAATAGTGATAGCATTTTTATTTCACAAGCTAAGTACTCGAAAGACTTGTTGAAAAGTTTTGGATTAGAAAGTTGTAAACCTTTTGAAATATTTATGATAACCAATCACAAGTTATCTAGCAAAGATGAGACACCTATAATTGTGTAGAAGAAGTACAAATCCATAATTGGTGTTTTGCAGTATCTGATTCACACAAAATTAGATATATAAAATGTAGTTGGAATTGTAGCTATATTTCAAGCTGATCCTAAGGAGTATCATTTTGAAGTAGTAGAGAAAATATTTAAATATTTGTAAGGAACATTTGAATATGGAATTTGGTATGATAGATCAAGTGATTTCACTCTATGTGCATATATTGATGTAAATTGAAAGGTAGTATGGATGATAGAAAGAGTACTAGTGTTGGAGCATTTTTTCTTGGAGGAATATTGGTTTCTTGGTTAAGCAAGAAGTAATATTGCATTTTGTAGAGTACAACTAAGGTAGAGTATGTTGCAACAACAAATAACTATAATCAAATTATGTGGATGAAAAAAAGTGTTGAAGGATATCAAAATTGAGTTTGAAGAACCTGTTAACATATATGTGATAACACAAGTATAGTGAGTATGTCTAAGAATCTTGTATTACATTCTAAGAAGCTTGTATTACATTCTAAGACTAAACATATATCTATTAAGTATCATGTGTTGAGAGAGAAAGAAACATAAAAGGAGATTAGATTAGAGTATGCGAGTACTAAAGATTATATTACAGATATCTTTATGAAGCCTTTTCCTAAAGATACATTTGAGTACTTGAGATGAATGCTTGGGGTTATGTCCCTGCCTACTTCTGAGTAGGTGATGCAATGAGTGCATCAGTTTAGTGGTATAGAGAACTATTGTTAGACTAAACTAAATGTTGATGCTTCCCATATGGGTGACTATCTATGATGAGATGAGTCATTGAGGATTCTTGGTATTTGGCTTTGAATAGTTTCTTTGACACTCGAGATAGTTGAAGACTTGGTGCAATATATCAGTAATTGGTATTTAATAATTGGTACATGACAACATTAAGATTGTGGCCTTTGGAATTGATGTCGATGAAGGAGAATATGCATAAAAAAATCCTAAGTATGAGGGAGATAATTACTCATAAGTATGGGGGAGAGGATATGCATGAAGAATTTATGAATGAGGGAGAGATATCTCTTTACGGAGATTTCAAAAGATTCATCTAAGGAAGCATGAATATGCACTCGACATATTGTAAAGTTTTTTAGTGTGAAGTGAACAATTGTTAGAGAAGTAGGCATATGCACCTATTGTGTTGAGACTTTTTAGTGTGTAAACAATTGAATCCAATCCTAGAGTCTAGAGGATTTTAGACTTGATTGATGAAGATGATTTGAGAAGATGAGAATAAAAACAACATCAGTAGAGTACTATTTTGTATTCCTAGAACTTAGATATTTTTCATCTATGTTGACATTAATGCCAAAGGGGTAAATTGTTAGCATGAATGCCAATGATACAACCTTGGGGGAGTATCATGAGTATTGGAGAGTATTTACATTTTACATTCATGACTGTATTTTTCATTGACATCATCATCAGATGGTTTCCTTAAAGACTAGTTGAGTAAGAAGACAAAGATCTTAATGGTACAAATAATTTTTTGATTATATGGTGATGTGCAGTAATGGACAAGTTTTCCACTATGTCTTAATGGAATTGTCGAGTTCATAGAGTCCAAGTTGAAGATGTACAAAAGTTGTACCTTATTTATAGAGAGCAGTTAAGAGACAAAGTATTGGCAAAGTAGTTACTAATGTTTTTTTTCTATTTTAAATCTAAGATACAATAAGAAGATGTGTAGTTAGGTAGTGATAGAGCATAGCCAATGGTGATGTCAGTGAGTGCATAAGCCCTAGTATTACACATGGGAAGTTTTGTATAGACTGTGAGCCAATAGTGCTATTGTAATTGTACTTAATTAATTATCTTATTATAATTTATTAGGAAAGCCTCAAGGTCGACTCAAGGAATTCTTTTGAAGATATGGTATAAAGGAAAGATGTTTTCTTTGTTTGTAAAATGTATTCATCATTGTATGAAGTGTGAAGTGTGAAAAGGATCAGAGTGATTGAGGAATGTCTGTAAGCGATCCAAGGGATCATTGGATACAAATTTGGTGATCTAGTTACAAGATAAAAAAGAGGACAAGTCCACTTGACAAGATAGAAGAAAAGGAAGGAAGTACATTTCAATTCTAATAATCTATGAGGAATAATACAAAGATCATTTTGATAGTGGGTTCATTGGTCTTATCCTTGAATTTGTTTGGGCATTGGGTCCAACTATCTTCTACAACTCCTAATAGGGTTGGAAAAACTCCTAACAAGGTTGGAATCTCCTAATAGGGATTCAAAGTCTCCTAACAAGGACTCATATGTAATAAATGTATTCATTGATTCCTAATAAAGTCCATCCTTTAAAAAATAATACTTACATTAGTACATCATCTTGTGGGTACCTTCCCCACAAGGGTTTTTCCTTTGATTAAGGGTTTTCCTATTTAACATATATAGTGTTATTGTGTATGACTATCTTGTTATGGTTTTAGTTTATATTGCTCATATGGTTAAGTTAGTTTAAGTTTGATAATGGTGATAGTAGTTGGATAACTTATTCACTTTCCCCCTCTCAGTTATATTAGTGGGCTATATATTATAACACCTTTGGAGGTTGGGATTGCAAAATTTCTATGGAAGATAGGAGGACTTGAAGAAAGAGAGCTAGTGGGCAAATCTAGAGGAACAATATTTCCAAATTTCATTATGGTCCACAATTTTGTGCTTACAAGAGGATGATGGAAACATCTAGTTATGTTTCTTGAAAGGTATCAAATGGCTCAATTAAATCATTATTTCATTGATCCAAAAGGCTTTTATGACATGTTCAAAGATAGAACTAATGCTAAATCTTATCAAAATGATGTTTACTTTCTTGAAGACATTATAAGAAATGAATATTCTTTGCAAGAATAGGAAGTAAAAAAGGAAAAATAGAAAGTATACAGTAGGGTCCTAGATTTTATTAATGCCTAAAATAAGAAATAGGTTCCCCTTGCTGATATAAAATATTAGGGAGATAAGATTAATAAACTTATAGAAAATTGTGTTGGGTTTATGCAAACCCTTAATGAGAAGAAATGAATTTTGATACAAACATACCTTGATCAAGCCATAGAGATTGAAAAGAGATTGAAAAAAATGGTAATAACATGCCCAATAAAATATACCTTGCAAAGAATGGTATGATATGTTATAGCCAACAATATAGACTTTTAGCCTATTCCCTTATATAAAAGATAGTATTTAGAGAGCCCACCCTCAACACCAGTAGCTACAAGGAAAAAATTGGAATAGGGTTCTCATCCAAAGCTAAGGAGTACTCCCCTTCACAAACCCCCATTCATATTGAAAATAAAGATTCCTTAAGTGAACAACTAGAACAAATGGGAGGCAAAGCTGATATTGTCATAAATACATAAAAGGTAGAGGAGGGAGCACCTATGGAGCTGGTGGCCTAATTTTTCACCTATCTATTTTTTTGATATTCTATGAAAATCAAGTGGAAATTGGTTTCAAAATTTTTTAGGGTTGCTAAATTTTTGTTTCCCCTCATAAAAAACCCCTAGGGCATTTTTCTTGTTGTTGTTTTGACTAAAGTTCATTTAAAATTGAATTACAAATATTGAATAGGGATAAATGATAAAAACCTTTCTTATGCAATTATATCCCTAAGTATTTTGACATATTACCACATTATATTTCATGTTCCTCTTATTTCTTATGTTATGATGTTGTGAATACATTTTAATCACAACATTGCTCTATTTTTATGATTAACCTTGTTGGAGGCTGCAAGGATGTAAAATGGTCTATCAACATGGTCAGTGCAGCTTCATAACTATTAACGTTAAGTGTTAGGTTCATGTTACGAAGGAGAAATGTCTTGGAAAGCACATGATCACAAGTCAATTTTGGCTTAAATAAATTTAAGTTGTGATGTTGTGAATAGAAGGAAATAGTCAATAAGAAGGTTACTACAACATTGCTAGATTAAAAGGCATGTCACATTTTAAAGTTGTGATGGTGCCATGAGCAAAAATAATAGTTAAATCATTGCTTCATCATAGGTAGTCAAATAAACTATGAAGGAAAAGTGCAGGGATGTGAAAGACAATAGTGGTTAAGTTTTAAACACTAGCATATCTTCACAAGTAGTTAAGAGAAAACTTAGGTTAAGGCAGTGAGGCTACAAAAGCTTGTAATCATGCCTTCACAAGGTTATTTATCAAGTTAAGAGTTTAAGTTGCAAAGTAGTAACAACAAAGAAGATAGTTAAGGGTTGATCACAACATTATGAGGGTAAGATGAAAGCTAGTGTTCTGAGATGTGAAGCTATGAAAAGCATATGGTGCTCAAAATAAATGCTCATCACTCTTTTACAAGGGTTTAAGATGTGATATTTTTAGTTGTGAATATGTGAAAAGTGAACAAGTAGTTAAAACCTAAATAGTCACATCATTACAAGAGATAAAAGATAACTCATGGTCAAAGTTGCAAAGTAGAAGAGGCATGGAATTGAAATGTTACAAGAGTTTGTGGTTGACTCAAGGTTAGAGTTGCAAAGAAGAGAAATTCTCATAAGCCAAGTTTTGTGGTTCAAGAGATGTAGTTAAGAAGTAAAGTTGTGAGCTTGTGAATAAAGAAAGTGTTAAGGCTAGAAGAGTTCGCATGGTATCACATGTTTTCAAAGGGAGTTACAATGTTGAGTTGTGATGTTGCAAAATAAGGTAATAGTTAGCCAAAATGGTCATTGCAAAATCACATGGTTAGAGCAGACATTATGTTTGGTAGTTGTAAGGAAGTGATAATGATAAGGTTAGTTAAGCATTGCAACATCACAAGTATAAAAGATGATAAGTCCTAAACTACAATGAAGAAATGAGATAGTGAATAAAGAAGTCATCACTAGATCATAATAGTTAGAAAGATAAACTGAAACAAAGTTGAAAAGAAGAAAACAAAGGGAATTAGAACATTATAAGATGGACTTAGTAGTTAAAGAAAAGGGGTGTGAGGTTCTATAATAGTAAAGATATCCTTATTCCTATGGTCATAGCTAGAGATAAGAAAATAGAGGAAACTATGGTGAAGTAGTGATAAATAAGTCATCACATCATTACAGCTTTTAGTTTTAAAGTGTAAAAGTAGTTTTTAATATCCATGTCTGAGCTAGATAAAAATGGCATGAGCTACATGTATGAGATGTGAAAAAGAAAATATTTTGCCAACTTTTTAGAGATTGATAGGTTTTGAAGTGTGTTGATTTAAATACCATTAATATTACGCTCTAATTGTAGAGATAGATAAATTCAAAGAAGGATGAGGATTTCATTACCAATTGCATAAGATTTTAAATTTTCAAAGCAAAATTTAAGTTGCAAAGTAATTTGAAGTGGTTTTCCAACATGCAACATATAAAGTTGAGTGAATTGTTTGAAGAAATAGCTCAGAAAGAAGGATAATCGATTGCATAGGCCGTAATTGAACCTACATCACAAAAAATGCCCTAGCTCATTTGTGGAAGAATGGATGCATATTCTACATAGTTCAACTAATGCACAATCTACAAATGACCACATTTTTAGAGATCCATGTGTATTCTGTAGAGATGGAGAGGTTCTATATAGAAATGGATATGAATTGTTTTGGTTCTTTTATATGAATAGAACAAAGAAAGTTCCAGTTTTCAACCTTTGGGTTATAAATTTAGGTAAACTAATTATGCTAGAGGTATTTCTAGATGTGAACCTAGTGAAGGAATTAATCAAATCTTACAATCTAGTTAGCAAGTCCTTCTATAGGAGAGACATAAGCATTTTCCTGTCCCTAGACAAACAAACATTTATAGAGGCATTTGATCTAGGAGAAGATGGTGGAGATCCCACAAAAGGCTCAACAAAAGGCCTTACAAATCCTACCTAGAGGTAGCTAGTACTTTGATGATGTTAGAGGAAGATATCTGATAGCTCAGGCCTCTAAGGATGAGCAAATAACTAAAAAACTACAGCTATAAGCCCAAATAATTGATGATAGGATCATTGAAGCCAATGAATTCATGAGTGATAATAATTTTATCAAAATTTATGAATTCAAGTTGAAACATAATGAATTATCTTTGCAAATGAAGCCAAGTGAATCTAATGAGGTGGTTGTTGAGTTAGTTTAGAGTTGGCAAGAGTGTGAGCATGCTAGTAAAACCCTCACTATAGAATAGGCTAGAGAAAGATATGCCCAAGGTAACTGTTATAAATACTAGAAAAATGATAAATAAGGTGAAGGATTTGAATGGTCTCTTTACTAGCAAGATGCGGTTAAATCAAAATAAAATGAAAGAAATTGCCACAAGAACACCCAATTTTGTGCCTAAAATTTTGGAAAGTTATGGAAGAGTTAAGGACTAAGTGGAATGGTTAGCATCTTTTGATAGTATTCTAAACCATCCCATATTTCTACCGTACTACAATGATGAGGCAGGTGTAGTAGAGGTGCATGATTTGATTAACATGATCTACAAATAAGATTCAAATGTCAAAAGTAATTGTAGAGGTTAAGGAAATAGAAGATACCTAGTGGAACAAATGCCTCAAATAATTGGTTACATTTAAGGATACCACCTAGCTTGATATAGATATAGATATTGCCATTTAGGAGGTCATAGTAGACATAAAGGCCCTACCATTAGGGGAGAGTGACTAGGCAATTTTTAAGGATGTAGTTAAAGATAAAAAAGGCAAAAGGAGAAAAGTAAAGGCAAGGAAAGTGATAGAAGCTTGAAGACAAACATAATTATGTTAATGACATCTATTGAAAGTGCCATCTACCAGTTTTGTAACTGCATTCCAAAATTTTGTTTAAGTACAAAGAATGTTTGTAATGTAACAATATAAAATATCTTTGTATTTTTTTTCAAATAGCATTTTGACATGTGCCATCCCATCTGAAGATTGTTGCAATAATTTCTATAAAAGGATTTCCAATATGTGGAGTGAGGGTCTAAAGTTTGTATAATTTTAGTGATTATGCTATTTTGCAGTCAATCCACCTAGTCTTTGTGTCAATTTTTGTGTGATGTATTCAATTTTGCAATATAGGAATATAAATGTATCTTGAATGAGAAATTTTCATATCTTGAGTTATTCTTAAGTTGAAACTGGTAAATGTATTATTTTCAAGGAAGATTAATACAAAGGAAGGTTTTGCAATATTTGTGTCACTGAGTTTTGTCTATATTTCCATGTATCTATAACTTTGGGATTGAAATGAACAAAGTTCTTTCATTTTAATGCTTTTTGGATGGGTTGTATATATTTCAATAATTTCTTTTAATTCAAAGAGTTAAGTAAATTCTTTCATTGAATTGATAGGATTTCTAAGTTTATGGGAGGGATGCAATAAGAATGAAAACCAAGGTCAACTACTAATAAATTTAATTGTAAGGCAATTAAATAGGTCAAGATTTTTCTAGGTATACTTTGTATATCAATGGATAAGACACTATTCATCAATTCAAATGAAAATTGAAGTCATCATATGGTTTCACAAAGCACAATTATAACTCAAAATCAATTTTATTTTTCTCTAATAAAGAATCAATTGTTGGTCTTTACTTGTTTGAAGTAATTGTCCTTTGAATTATAGCTAGCTATTGAAATCAAGGAGTTACTTGCAAATTTAAGAAGAATGTTGACCAATTGTCTAGTATAGGGGATAGATTTGAAGAGAAGAGTGTGAATTAATGAACTATGAAGAAGAATATCAAGTATCTAGTCATTTCCATTGCTAAAGTGCACCTGCCTTGGCCTTGCGGAGCCTAAAGTGTAGAGAGTCCCCATGATTCTATTAATGTTGGTCTAGATTTCAATAAAACCCTATTGATTATAGGAAATAACTAACCCTTAGACTGAGTCTTGTCTTTTGCATCTTGGTATGGGGTTTTCAGATCAACCTAATAGTTTTAAAACACCAACAAGAGCATCTAATGCCACTCCCATCCTTTACTATAGAAGATCTTAAATGGAAGGATATTGATCCCATTGTGGAAAGGGCCACAAGTTTTTTTTGGATGATGACAATTTTTCAAATTCCTAAGAATTTTTGCAATCTTTGTGGACGAGTAATATTGGCACTTTTGAGGCAAAGTGAAAGAAAAGAAAAGTAGAGCAACCTATTAGGTAGGATTCTAACATTGACAAGGAAGTAAAGACCAATATGATGCAAGGATTCAATGAGATAACCCCTATAGGGGGAAGACAATTCTGAAGGATGCAAGAATAATGATATTTCCAGAATAGGATATTGTTAATGCAATGATTTTTTATGTAGTGAGGATGGAAAAGGAAACCAAATTTATAACTAAAGAAGAGGTAATAGAAGTCCATAAATGGGTAAAATATAGTGATGATCACAAATCCTTAGTCTTGTGGTCTATTTAGAAAAGATACAAGGCTAAGATCCAAGAGGTCTCAGATGTCAAACATATAGGGAGCCTCATTGTGTATAGGGTGGAAGAAGTAGACAATGAGTGGGTAGCTCAAATGATTAAGAAAGTAGTTGATTTTGGTGTGGTAGTGGTTGCTAAGGATAAGAACAAGTTCCTTGAACTCAATGAAATTTTTTAAAAGGTTCTTGAGGCATATGATGAGAGGGATAGAAGAATAAGTGAGATGGAGAAAATAATCTCAAACTTCTAGAAGAAGTAGGGCATAAGGAAAGTAGGAGAAGAATAAAGATAGATTTTGATTGCTTCTTCCCCAGATCTTCCACCACCTATTTGAAATTTCTAACATGCTTCAACATCAAGGAAGTCCTACTATAGAGGAAATAGGTAAAGAGGAAAAGACAAAATCTTGGGAACCATATATACAGTTGAGGACCCAACATGAGGATAGGATAAGAGACTCAATTTTGTTCCTAGTAGATAGAATCAATTGGTCTCTTTTTCATTTGGAGATGTCAAGGTTGGTGGATATTTGGAAAGAGATAAATAATAATGAAGTCACCTTAAGATAAATTTTGAATAAGTGGATCAGTAGAGATGATGCCATCTCTGCTCTGTGTTATTCTATCATTGAAAATTCTGATGATCAGGTTGAGAAAACCTTTTTATCAAGCACATGATGTATTGATTTTTTACCATAATAGAGATATGTGTTAGAGAAAATTGAAATCATGCTTTTCTAAATGTCTTAGTAAATTTCATGATCTTTTCCCCTATGTTCTAAAATGTTTAGGCCATATAAAAGATAAGGAAGAATGGGGGAATGAGTTAAAGGAGCTCCTAAGCATTAGGATGAATAAAGTGGAAAACAAAGAAAATTGCATTTGGTTTGCTAGAACTACTTAAGAATTAGTGCAAGCACAACTATTATTTTATTCTTTCCATGAAGACTTTGTTGAAATAAAAGGGTTAGGAAAATATGTTTTAAGGAGAGAGAGAGATAGAGAGAGAAATAATAAACTTCAATTGGCTAGATGAAATAATTTTCAATAAGTGGATGATAGCCTACTCTTTAGTTATTAAATTATTATAGCTACCTCCTTAGGAAGGGCTAGTAGATAAAGTAGCAACTATAGATACAATGCAATTGGTTGATGTAGCTACTCAAACTGATGACATGTTAAATAATCAACAACTTGCAACATACACCCAAGTGTTAGAGTTAGGCACAAGAGAAGAAGAATGAGTGGTCCCACAACCTAAGGAACAATAGAAAGAGGAAAATCAATCATTAGGTACAATGGATGCATAAGAAACTGCCAAAATCAAAGTGCACCCACCACAAAGTGACAAATAAAGTGATAGTTTTGTCCTCTTGTAACCTTTTTTATTTTAGGGAAAATGATAGTTTTCCCTCTAAGGTTGAAGCTTGTTGCAACTCACACTATATAAGTGAGTTCCCAAGGCTAGAGGAAGGTTTGAATCTATTTGGTTACATTAGTTTTGTAAATTCTAAGTTAGTCGATACATACTATGATTTTATTCTAGAATTCAATATGAAAGTGAATAGTTGTTGATCTACATATGTTATTTTCTAATAGAGATAAACACTAAATTGTATACAGTTTCAAAAAAATTAATACAAGTAAATAAAGCTAGTTTTCATCCCATATTTTGTCTCTTTTTTGTTTCCATCTTGCTCTCTAAGATTTAATACAAAAAATTTATTACGTTTCAATTATAATTTATTTAGAATTATATTACAGTTTGTATCTGTTGATAATCTAATGGATTATGTAAATATTTAATGTAAGTTGAAAGAACACTTTGGTTTTAAGTAAAGATATGATAAGTATAAGAAATGGAAATGAACAATGATAAGTCTCTACACAAAGTTTCAAGATAAGATGCAGAAGTAGGTGTGTGATATCTATGACCTATAACCCAACAGATAAGGCACTAACCATCCTTATAATTTGATCTAATTGGAATACTTTACACAATGTAGAAAAATTATATCAATCTTTTCATTTTTTTGTTGTCCAAGTCTCAAATGTCAACCTACACTTTGGTAAAATATCTACTTATAATCTCTTTGTTTCCATTGAATTAGAAGAGAAAGGGCTAAATAATTTTTTATTTACTGAGTTAATGTTGAGAACATCATTTTTGAGGTAAAAGAGTGTGAATTCCTAAGGTAAACTCACCTAAATCTTGTAGAGTTCAAAGTGGAGAAGACTTCAAGTTCTTTTTATTTTGTCCTTTTATTTTTTTCATTCAAAATACCCACTATGGTTTCTAGCTAGTTCTTAGGTTTTCTGACATTGTAAAAGGTGGTTCTAAAAAGAGTGAATTCCTAAGGTAAACCCACCTAAATCTTGTAGAGTTCAAAGTGGAGAAGACTTCAAGTTCTTTTTAGTTGGTCCTTTATATTTCCATTTAGAATACCCAATATGGTTTCTAGCCAGTTCTTGGGTTTTCTAAAATTGTAAAAGGTGGTTGAAATCACCGCTAAATTAGGAACCAAAAAAATGGTGACTCTACTAGGGAGTTGTTCAAAGAAACCCATTATCTAAATCACATTAGTCTCTTGTTTTTTACCCATGTTAGCATTAGTTTCTTTCTAGTGATAAACCTTGAGGATCTAATAATTATATTACAATAGGAGGAACATAATGTGGATTTTGTATGAATAGTGCCTTCTCTACAACACAAAGTCACTCTATCCAAAGTACAAAATTAATGTCCCTTTGTGATTGGGTTTAATGAGTTAGATATATTTTGATGAGTTTCTTTGCACATGATTTTTTATTATCTCTAAGCCATTTTAAAAATATATATTTTCCCTTCATTAGGTGGTGACTAGATCAAAGGTTTTGATTTTGGTGCTATATACTTTAAGTAATTAATTCAAAAATGAAAGACAAAAATAAAAATACAAGAGCATTCACAAAAGAAAATCTTGAAGTGATATTGTTCATAGATTTACCTCATGTAGCTAGCAAAAACCAAGCAAAGAAGAAGGGAGATCCTAACCATACATGGAAGCCTAGATGTAGTGTGTAAGTCCATTCACAATACTAGCCAACAATAGAAAGAGAATCATCCTCCATAAATTCTAAATTGGAAACTACTAGACTTTTGGGATAGATATTCACCACCCTGCTTCCAAAAGAGAGGATCTACTAAGATAAAGTTGTTTCTTTTGTAGGAGATATCTCTCTTAGGCCTAACATTGATAGAGAAGTTAACCATAGGTGAGGATATAAAAATACTCTAGATACTAGATTTAATTATAGACAAATCCCATATGTAGAGAGAAATATCATAAACTAAGATGATCTAGTTGATTCATATACCACTTATGTAGACCCATATGAGTTATTGTAATAAATTGAGACTCTCAAAAAGAAGGTTGTAGAACAGGATGCTAAATGCATTCATTTGGAAAAAGAGAAGGAAACCATCACCATAAATGCTCTAATAGAAAGGAATATTTTCTTAGATGGATGAAGGCCTTGAAAGAACAAAATATAAAGTTATAAGAAAGATCCTCTACCCTACATTATGATGTTTTTGGAGATGTTCAAGAGTTGAGATCCAAAATTCAAGAAAAAGAACACCTTCTAAAGGAGAAGGAAGGGCTTGTTATCTAACAAACCCAACCATAAAAACCTATTGAAAAGGATATCATATATTTGGCTATGAATAATTGAGGCAAAGGAAAGAAAAATGTAGTAGGGATCCAGATTAATGAGCCTGAAGTTCCTTCTAATAATTTTATAATGTCTAAAATTGACTTGGAGTTAGAAAAAGAAAAGAAGGAAAGGGAAGATCTAGATAAAGAACATGAGAAGGTTTAAAATAAGGCCAAGGCAACAAAATCTAGAAGAGAGATACATTTCCTTAAAACTACCTCTACCTTAGCATCCTAGCTAAATCAACCTTCACAAACCATATCTTATATTCTCATTTGTGGACTTGTAGTAACTAATCATATTTTTTCACAGTTAGTACCAGCTTCATCTTCCACAATAATTTTCCAAATACATGTTACTCTACAAGCTCAAATCCATGTGTAGACTCAAGGGGCGGGAGCAAGAACTTCACATGCCATAGGTTTCCAAAGAAGACCTATTTATATGAAGAAACATAAACAAATATCTTTTGTATGCATACCTAGTTTGCATCATCCCATCTCAAATGATTTGAGAGACAAAGTCATTAATTTTTGGGCAACAATGCTATAACTAGTGAAGTGCATCTTAGAAAATTCATCAACATATTAAATAACTATGATGTAGAGTATGATGTAGAGTGTGAGGATAACATTAGGAAAAATCTAAATAAATTAATAATTGACTTCAATATAAGATTTTAGAAATAAATTTATAATTTGTTCCAAGTAATGAGATAAGGTGAAGATGTATGTCTTACGACTTATTTCAATGCTTTTGATAGTAAGATGACCTACACCCTAAGAGATAAAGATCCTAGGGCATTGAGGGATTCTTATAAAATAGTTTTCAACATGAAAAATAATAGGAACACATCTGGTTAGTTAGGGAGAAGAGATGATCCAAAGTTATTCAACCCAAAGTGTAATAGTAGACAACGTGAAAAACTTATTACAACCAAGAAACTTGAGGTTGAAGAAATGGACCAAATTATGAATATGCTTAAAAATTTAATCCACTAGTAAAATATGCAAATATAGGAATGCTTGAAATTTTCATCACTCGAGTGAGCTTGATTTACACTAACTAGTAAAGATATGACATTTTGTGTAACATCAAAGACAATATACACTTATTCAATTATTTTCAACAATCTCCCTCTTTGGCATTGATGGCAGCAAAACATGTCATAATACAATTAAATTTCAAAGAAAAATAAAGTAAGGAAAATATCCTTAGTTTCATTTTAATTTTCATTCATGAGAACTCCCTCTATCAGTATGAATTTCCTCTAAAAACTTTGTATGTCTTCAACATCTTCTTCTAATAGTAAACTCTCCCTCTTTCATATCAAAACAAGTTCTTCCTCTTTGACATCTTCAAAAAAATATTGTGATATGAAACAAACTCTCCCTCTTTGACATATTATGAAAAATAAAATATTCAATGAATAACAATGTGCCTCATGTACTGTTTCATATGTAATCTATCTTGGAATTATAATAGGAAAGGTAAACTTCTGGGAAGGGTGGAGTGAATCAATAGTTTAAAACTTGGACCCATAAAACTTTCACCATGCATCCATCTCATACATTCAATGTGTAAACTAAAATAATCATGTAAAGTATGTACATCTAAAATATGTAAGAAAGTAAACATTCACACACATATGACACCAGACATGATTACCCAGAAAAGCCCTCCAAGTGAGAAGGTAAAACTGGGGTGGGGATGACACCCACAAATCTTCACTGCTGGAGTAATATAGTGTATCCAATGGAGGTTACAATATTTTGATCTACCCTATGAAAGGTCTACCCTGTCAAAGGCTTACAAAGACTATTAGGTCTCACCCTATTAGAAGTGTGCCTTGCTAAATGACTTTAACTCACAATTAAGTAAGAAACCTATTAAAGGATTTCAATATAGCCTATTGGGACTACTCTATTAAGAGATTTTTACTAAAATCACCTATTAAAATGTCTCAGCATTGATCCTATAGTTAGCACTTGATTGCTTGATGACAAATCACCTACAAACTATTGTCTTCTTGATCCTTCTTGATTAGATGTCTCTTTCTTGTATGTTATCTCCTTTCCTCTATTCTACTCTAATTGATTCTACAATGTAATCTCACTTCATAGTAGCCAACATGAATGCTCCATTTGTGCATGCAAACTTCTCTATACTCTACTTCAACACTGTACACACTTTGTGGACAATTTAACATTTGTCTTCCTTAAGAAGACTTTGGTGACTTAGGGTTAGGTATGAATCTTTGGTTGAGATTCATCCATTTTGCCTCTTAATCATTCCCATTTTTAGACTCGCTACATGTAATTACATTGATAATCCAACTTAAAAAAAAATTCTTATCATCATAATATCATAATTCATCCTTAAGTTAGCTAAAACATAGTTTACATAGTTGTTTGTGCCATTACAAACAATTATGTCAAAACTATCTTACTTGGCACCTAAAGTCTTTGTTGCTTGACATATACTAATCTTTCTATTGTGACTCAGCATCTGTGTTACTTAGCATCCACTATTTTCTTGGGTCCTAAATCACTCAAAATACACTATCTACTCAGCACTTGAGTGACTCAACACATGAGTGGCTTGGCACTTATTGTGAACTCAACATGCACTATAATATGCATGGTGTGCTTGACATGTATTACTTGTTTGACATGAACTAAGTAAATAGCTTAAGTGTGTTGACACTCACTTGTCAAAACCAATCTAAGATCAAAAATCTCCCCCTTTGACATAGTGTCAAAAACAATTGAATATGAATTATTATCCTTAATCTCATGAGCATAACATATCTGTAACTCATCTTATGCACAAAACTTCAAAATTTTGTTAACTGCTTGTATACTGCAAAATTTGATAGCTCCCCCTAAGCTGGTGTGTTTATTCTATAAAAAAAATTTTGCACTCCTGCTGAGTAAATATGCCTCAACTAACACTCTTTGACTTCATGTTGTTTTTTTCTTCCTCCCCCTTAGCTTAATCTATCCTTTTTCTATTCCTTTTCCTTTTTCTCAGTCTTATATCTCTTATCTTTATTTCTTACTTTCCTTACATCTCCCCAAAATTATTAATCTTCTTATTCTCCCCATTTTTGACACTTATGTCAGTGGGCTATACACTTGTAGTGTGTTTTTCCATAAAACATTTATGGATTTCTAGGATTATCTTGAGATTTGCATCCTAGTTCTCACATGCTACATCCAATGACTTGATTTGGTTAGCTAGCTCGATAGCAAGGTGGACTAGACCATCTAGTGTAGAAAGATTTGGGTCTTTGTTCATGAGGGTTTCAGCATAGACTATTTCCTTGTGAAAATTTTCCATGTTGGGGGTTAGAGTAGTCTAGATGCTGCTCAATTTGGCCCTTATATTAGCCTCATCTACTAATAATCAAGGTAACTAACTCTGGGTTTGAAGCAATGTCCTTAAATGCTTCTCACTCTGAGCGAAATTTGTAGGTAGTTTTGCACCTAATGAATAGATCTAACTTTCCAAGATCAAGATGTGGCTTCTGGTTTCTTAGGTGAAGAGTGTTGTATTAAAAAATTTATTTTATAATGAGAATATGTTCTCAAGTACCTTCTTCACATACTCAACCTTGTGTTAGTGCTATGTCACCTAAAATCTTTCCAATTAGTTTACTTTGGAACTTCTTTATTGACCATTCTAATAATTTAGCATTTGTATCTAGGTTTGTATCACTAACCTTCTCCACTATGTGTGTCCACTATTCAATAAATGACTTGGTCTCATCCAGAGTTGGCAAACTAAATGTATCTAAAAAGATGTATTTAATATCATATAATGCCTACTTCTACATGTGCTCTCTTCTAAGCATTTCTTGATGCTTCTTCCTTGCTAGGGCTTGTTGGAGTATACCCATCTACTCTATAGTCATTCTATCATAATTTTATTTTGGTAGAATAATTTCTTCATCAAGGCTCACATCTCCATATAGTATGACTTCTTCAACCTTTGATGAAGTCGGGCTAAGAAATGAGATCTATAGTGGAGTTGCATTTGTGCTCAACTTTTGAAGAGTTTGAGTGGAAGGGGTGCTAGATGTTGGCAAGGTTACTAGGGCTTGGATCAAAACCTTCTCCTTCATGTCAAGTGTGTTACTAGGTGTAGATGACTCTATCTAACCTATTTCTTTCTATTCTTCGGTAATTACTTATGTTTGCATTGTATCCTTTGCAATTGCATCAACCTTATCTGATGTATCTTCTGGTATTTTTACCAAAGGTTGTGTATGAGTGACTTGAGGGATAATAGAAGGTAGTTCTTGTGGATTAACCTCTACCTTTTATGTTTCAGTCAATAATTTCTACAACTCATCCACACAACTAGTATAGCATTATCGCAAAGTTTTTCTTGTAGTGTGGATTGATCTAGGATTTTCTTGACATCTTCCTCTACAAGGAAATTGATGTTCTATGTTGTGACGTCAGAAAAATACTTAACTATGATTGTTTTAGTATTCTTACTTGTGACATGTTCAGGACTAGCAGTAGGCAATTGTGTGTCTTGCACACTCTATTCTTCATGCTACTCTACCTTAGTTGTTGCCTTGTCATCTATATGCAATTTTGTTCCTCCCTCAATATTACCTTCATTTTTATCATCTTCATCATCATAATTTACCTCTAAGGGCTCTTCCTCACCTTCCTTCACTATAGTTAATCCATATGTAAGCTTCCACATCTAAGTGGTCTTCTTAACTACGTCCTCAATGTTATTTTCCAAAATGTTAAAAGGCTCTATACTTAGGTACAAACCTAACTGCATATTTCTTCATAGCCTTAGAAATATGTGCCTTAGTTTAGGCATCACTTGGTCTAGAGATGTTTCTTTTATTTGTCTCTCCAAGGTCAAACAATAGTTATATTTTTGCTCAACTCTATCATATAAACTTTTGGGATTGAGTTGGCAATCTCTAGTGGGGTAGTCTTGAATTTTTCCATCATGGCATATATGGCTTCCTCCATTTGATTTTTCTCCACTTTTCCCAAATTATCAAAATAAACATGTGTAGATACTGATAAGTCTACACTATTCTTAACATTTTTACATAATTTTTAAAGATCTGATAGAGGATATTCACTCACCACCTTAAATTTTCTATTTCCATCTAACTCTATTTTCTCCTCATTAGATTCTACTTGTGCCACATATTTCCTTCTTGGCTTTTTCTACACTTTAGCTCCTTACTCTACTAGCTTGGTCTTCTCTTTTTCCTTTTTTTCAGTTGCACATGTGTTGGCCCTTGTAGTAGGTGTAGTGGTCTTGGCTTTGCTTGGTTTGAGAATATTCTTAGTCCTTCTCATAGGTTGTGCCTTAGCCTTCCTCTTCTTTTTTTGTGTGGGAGTAGGTGTTTCCTTGGCTTCTTCTTCCTTGACACCTTTAGTGACTTTAGTTTCCTCCTCTTCCTGCTAGTCTTCTCTCATACCTTGTGTCAAAACTAGTGGTTCTTGTGTTTGAGAATCTTCTTCCTCTTCTTCCTCTTTTTTTCTTCTTCTTCCTACTTGACACCCTCTCCAAATTTATATTTTAGCTTCTTCACTAGCTTATCCTTCTTCTTAATAAAAAAAAATTGTCTTCAATTTCATGGTAATTTTGGACTTAGCCAACTCATAGTTTCCAAATTCCTTGGCATTTTTGTCTACCTCTTCTACAAGTAAAGTTGTTATAGTTGTAGAGGCTTTATCAACATTTATTTCATATCTTAAGGGTCTCAACCATCTCAATCTTGGTGGAGTAGCTTGTACAAAAGTACAACCAACATTTTCTAGGAAACAAATGTCATCATAGTGTTTCTCTACTAAGGATATTAGTATTCTCAATCTCTTCTTAATTCATTGTTTGATGTCTTCAAATTAATTTGTCATCATAGATTCAAAATTTTCTCCTAATTTTTTAATGTATTCACCAATTTGCACTACTACTAATCTATTGGTTTTCCATGCAACTATTCAAAATTTAGGAAAAAGAATTTACACATAAAATAATATGCATATCAAAATAGAACCAAATTTACATTGTGCACTCTTTGTCTTTTTTATTGCTTCAAGTTTCTCAACTAACTATTGTATTTGTAACTTTGCCAGATCATAGAGTGATCTTTCTTGAAATTTTTATATCCAACATCTACAACTATATAGGGCACACTGTTTAATCTAATAGATTGGAAAAACTTATGTGAAATAACCCTTACTACATATTCTATCAAATGACCAGTGATTGTATCAATTGTCATGCCTCTTGTATTCCATACAGCTCCAGTGTTTTTCTGAATCTCCTCCTTTAAGTCACTTCTTAGTGTTTTAGATTGACCTAAGGTTGGGTATCTAGTAACCCTATAAATTATTCTCTTAGTAATTTTATAGTTTCATTATCTAGCCATAGTGAACTATCATGAATTTGACTAAGTATTTTCCTTATCCATTCTATCTTGAATACATTTGAAAAATCTAAGGCTTCTGTCAACCCTTTCCTCTCTACAATTTTGAATTCTTCTTATAGTACACCATTATCATAAAGTCTATTGTATGCTTCCCTGATCTCCATATCACCAATGCTTCCTATTTTGTAGTTGCAGCATTTTCTCACATCTTACACCATTGAAACATTTGATGGTATCACAGATAACACACTAGAGGGGTCTTGCTTGTAATCAATATTAGGAATAGCTTTGAAAATTGATTTCTTAACTTTATTTCTCACTAATTGACCATTCAAAACCTCTTTTCCCTCTACATTCTTTGAACTAGAAGCCATTATGCAAAACTAGGGTTTACAAAAATATAAACTACGTAGCTCAACTCTTGATAAATACCTTATGAGATCCAACAGAATGATGTAGAATCACTATTTAGATATTCTACAACTACTTTCAATGATTTTCTAGATTTCCTTCTACTCTTTTTGCTCTTTCTCAAAGTTGAAATGATGTGAAATGAGCTAAAATTGATCAAATACCCTTTGAAAACCCTACAATAAATGTTAAGTGCTTATATATCTATAAGCTCAAAATCAACCAATTTTAGGCTCACTTAGCATCAATTAATATTCCATTCACTTGGCATCCATTAAGGTCTTAGCATCAACTAGCCAATTTGTTAGCTTGGCATCTTGTGGCATTTCACTCGGCACACATAGAAAATATTTCATGCTCGGTAGTAACATGAAAAACCTTTTTAAAAATTCTTGAATTCCTAATAAAATCTTGCATCTTTATTCATGCTAATGTAATCTTTTTAGTAATAAATCCTTTGGAACTAATGATGACATAACCTTATGTATATTAGTCCCACATACCTCATAATTGCCTAGTTTGATGAGGTGGGATCACCTAACCCATTGGGTGAAGTTATCCCTTCTCCATTTGATGTACTGAAATCATCTTTCTTCTTCCATGTCCTTTTTATTTCATTTCAAATATTTTCAACATTTGCCTTGCCTTTTCCTTTATAAAACTCACAACTTGGTGCCTTTGACCTTGTTGGCCAATACCTACTAATGTGACCAGTCTTCAAACAACTAAAATATGTGATTTGACTCAACCACCTCTTGTAGTCACCTCTAAAGTGTTTCCTAATATAATTATTAGGAACATGTCCATATTCTTGGCAATAATGATAGTTATATCTTGTATTATAATCCCAATTGTAAGAGTTTCCATTTTTCCTTACCTTTGTTTGCCTATTTGATGACCACATGGGTTTGGGTCTGCATTCAAAATCTCTATATCCATACTTCTGATAGTTATAACAATATCCTTCAAATCTTTGTGTGTGCATGGTTTTGGTTCTGCATTCATGTGCCTGATGACCTTGCTTATTGCATTTATGACACTAAACCATGTTCTTATGATTGACATTCTAATTTGTAGTTGTGCTCCTGCACATATTAGTAATATGCCCTTTCTTACCACAATTATGAAAAGTAGGTTTGGAGTTCTTACCTTTGTTTTTTCTTTCTTTAGCACTTTTGGATGACTCTCATTCTTTAGTGCTTATGTAACCCAATCTAGATGTATCTCAATAATTGCTAAAAGTATTTGATGACTTCATTAGGCTTATTGAAACTTTTAGCAAACTCTTTTCTCCCTTTTTAGGTCACTTTGCAATTGCTCATTCTGCAACTTCAATGTAGTTATCTCAATTTCCTTGACATTTAGCTCATAGCTAGCATTCATCATTCGACTTAGAGTATCAAATTGCATGTTGTAAATCTTGGTTAGTTCTAATGATCTATCTTCTAGTTTGTTGGCCAAAATTATTTTATCATCTTCAATTATGGCTTTGTCTTCCATAGCTTTCTTCTTCTATTCAATTACCTCGCATAGTAGTATGGATTGTGATTCTTGCTCTAACTTGAGACTTCTAATTTCCTCAGCTTGGGCTTCATTCTTTTCCATTAGATTTGTAGTTGTTGCATCAAATTCATTTTAGTCTCCATCTACAAATACCTTAGTAGTGTCTATCTCTATGTATTGTGTGTCATTCTCCACAATAGAAATTTCCTTCCTTCTCTTCAAGGATTTCTTTAGTTCTTCTCTTGCTTTATTGAGTCGATGTAGAATGAGATGTATTTCAATCTTCTAGTTCTAACTAGTCTTTCCCAACTTGTGAACTTCCATTTCAAGATATTTTCTCAAAGGTGCAAAGCTTCTGTTTTAGAGAACAAGGCTTTGATACCAATTCTTGGAATTACAATAGGACAGGTTAAAAAAAGAAAAAGAAAAAATTATTTTAGTGGGGGGGGGGGAGGTGAATCAATAATTTAAGTTTAGACCTATAAAAATTTTATGACACATCCATCCCATGCATTCAATGTGTAAACTGAAATAATCATGTAAAGCATGTACATCTAAAACATGTAAGAAAGTAAACATTCAAACATATATGACACTAGATATGATTACCCAGAAACCCTCTAAGTGAGAAGGTAAAATTGGGGTGGGGATGACACCACAAATCTTCACTACTGCAATAATAAAGTGTATCCAATGAAGGTTACAATGTTTTGATCATGAAACATGATCTACCCTATGAAAGGTCTACCTTGTTAAAGGCTTACAAAGAATGTTAAGTCTCACCCTGTTAAAGGATTTTAACACCCTATTAGAAGTGTGCCTTGCTAAAGGACTTTAACTCACAATTAAGTAAGAACCATGTTAAAGAATTTCAATATAGCCTATAAGGTCTACTCTATTAAGATATTTTGACTAAAATCACCTATTAAAATGTCTCAACATTGATCCTATAGTTAGCACTTGATTTCTTGATGACAGATCACATCTAAACTGATGTTTTCTTGATCCTTGATTAGATGTGTCTTTTTTGTATGCTATCTCCTTTCCTCAATTATGCTCTAACTAATTCTACAATGTAATATCACTTTATAACTCCCTATTTGTGCATGTATACATTTCTATAATCTACTTCAACACCTTACACACTCTATAGAGAATTTAGGGTTTGTCCACTTTAAGAAGATTTTGGTGACTTAGGGCTAGGTATGAATCTATTACTAAGATTCATCCATTTTTTTGCTTAATCCTTCCCATTTTTTGATTGGATGGATGTAATTACATTAGGAATCCAACTTAAGATTTTTCCTTATCTCCAAAATATCATAATTCATCCTTCAGTCAGTTCAAAAATACTTAGCACCTGTAGTCTTTGATGCTTGACATATACTAATCTTTTCGATGTGACTCAATATCCACTATTCACTTGGGTCCTGAATCACTCAACATACACTAGTTTCTTTGCACTTGAGTGACTCGACACATGAGTGGCTCCACACTCACTATAAACTCAACACTCACCATAAACTCAACATGCACTATAATATACATGTTGCGTAAGAAATGTAATACTTGTTTGGCATGAACTAAGTAAATAAATTAAGTTTATTGACACTCACTTGACAAAACCAATCTAAGATAAATAATTTTCTCTTTCATTATTATATCAACTGACTAATCTTCAAAATGCTCTAGTTGATGCATCACTAAACTTCATTTAGTGAGCTTTAGATATGGGAATAACCCTTAACTTACCTCCTAGATACAAAACTGCATCCTTAGGTAATGGCTTATTGAATATATCTACAATCTCTTCTTTTGTATTCACATTTTCCAATCTTACATCTTTGTCTTACACCAATTCTCTTAGAAAATGATATTTTACAGCAATGTGCTTGGTCTCGGTATGCATTGTAGGATTATTACATATATTAATTATAGTTTTGTTATCATAGAAGATAACCATTGGATCCTTAATTTCTACCTTCATACCTACCAATAGTTTCTTGAACTAAACAACAATGGAACAATTAACTACTATTGCAACATAGCCTACCTCTTTTTTAGACTAAGAAATGTAATTTTTCTTCTTACTTGTCCAAGACACTAATCTCTTACCAAGAAAGAATGTTCCATCATTGGTGCTTTTCCTATTGTCAACACTTTCTACCCAATCTATGTTAGTGAAGACTTTCAAATCTAAATTGCCTCCTTTCTTGTACCATAATCCAATAGTCTTCAGTACCCTTCAAATACCTCATGAATCTCTTGTTTTCCATCATATGGTTTTCTTTAGGATTAGCTAAGAATCTTTCCACCACACCAATTATAAGAGCAATATCAAGCCTTCTATGCTTTCCAATCATTGATTTATATGTGGTCTAAGCTACCTCCTTGGAATCATCACTTTTGGAAAGCTTATGTCTAGTAGACATAGGTGTTCCAACTGGCCTTGAATCCTCCATTCCAGAATTCTTCATTATTTCCTTGATATAATTAGACTAAACAATGTAGATACTATTTTTCTTCTATTGACCTGTAATCTAACAAATACTCTGATATCTCCAAACATTGGCATCTCAAATTCCTTACTCATTTCCTCTAAAAAATCTTTACACAAATCATCATTTCCATTAAATAATACATCATGCACAAAGATTTCTATCAACATAATCTTCTTGTTTGGTCCTTCTTTGATGTATAGGTTGTTGTTATCATTTATTCTTTGAAAACCAATCTTCATTAAATAAGTATAAAGTCTTTCATACTAAGCTCTAGGAGCTTTCTTGAGACCATACAATGCTTTGTGTAGTTTACAAACCATATCCTTTTTTCTAGGATCTACAAAACCTTCATTTTGTTCCATGTAAACTTCTATTTCTAGAATTCCATTCAAGAATGTAGATTTCAATCCATTTCATACACTTTAAATCCTTTAAATGTAGCATAAGCAAGTAAAGTATTAATACATTCTAATGTTGCAACGAGAGAAAAAGTTTCACCATAATCAATAGCTTCTTCTTGAGAATAACATTTTCATACTAACCTTGCTCTATTTTTTGAAACTTCTCCATCTTCATTTAGCTTATTTTTGAAAACCCATGTTGTGCAAATCACATTCTTATCCCTAGGTCTAGGAAAAAGAGTCCATGTCTTAGTCCTTTCTATCTATTCTATCTCTTCATTCATTATTTCAATCCAAATTTCATGATCCAAAGCATCATTAACTGATCTAGGTTTGAATTTAGTAAGAAAATATGTACCTTTCAATTTGTTCCTTGTCATTGTACCATCTAAATTGTCTCCAATGATCTCCTTAGGTGCATGGTGCATTCTGACATATTTTTCCAACATAGGTACTTTGGATTTAGAACTTTTTCCACTTGCTTGACCATGATCTTTTGTATCACACTAAGGTCCCACTATTTATAACTTAGGTCCTTTAGATATAAACTTGGGTTACACTAACTACAACTCGATAGCCTATGACTACAACTCGAGTCTTTTAGACTATGACTTGGGTTGTATTGGTTGTAACTTGGGTGCTTCTAGAGATTTTGGGGACTTGGGAGGTGAAGTCTTCTTATTTCCAATTGGATTAGTCAATGTATCAGGTTCAAAGTAAATGAACTTTATCTAATCTTTAGGTTCTTTATTGCTCTCTTCTTCACTCTTTTCTACAAAATCACCAATCTTCACATGTGCACTCTCTATGATCTTATGAGTAGATAGATTCAAATATCTATATGGTTTTCTTCTACTAGAGTATTCTAGGAATATTCCTTCATCACTCTTGACAACTAATTTACCTTTCCTAATCTCCTTCAAGATATAACATTTGCTACTAAATAGTTTAAAATACCGTTCATAAGGAGTTTGATTTGAGCCTTTCTTTTGCTGTACTTTGTTCAAGGTGTGAATTATTGTACAGATTGCTTCCTTCCAATATTTGATTAAAACATTCTTTTCTATCAGTAGTGTCCTTGTTTAATCCATCATTGATTTGTTCCTTCTTTCTACTATACCATTCTACTATGGTGTACAAGGGATGATACTAGTCTTTTGATTTAGCTTTCAATGCAATTTTTTTTGAATTCATTAGAAATGAAATTAACTCCTCTATCTAATCTCAAACATTTCAACTTCTTTCCTATTTCCATCTCTACTCTTACCAGATACCATTTAAACTTTTGAAAAGCTTTAGACATATCTTTTAGATACATTATAGTCATCATTATAGAATAATCATAAATAAATACAATTAATTACTTATCTCCACTATAGCTTTCAATGCCAATAGGTTCACAAAGGTTTGTATGAACTAGCTCCAAGACTTCTATAAGATGATAGTTCTTGCTCTTGAAACTTTTCTTGCCCATCTTACCAATTTAACAATTTTTCATAAACCCATATCAAGTTTCCTCAAACCAAGAATACCTCTTACTCTTTTTTTTTTCTTATCTTGATCAAGTTATCAAAGTTTACATGACATAACCTTTTATGCCATTACTAGCTTTCTTCTACTTGAGCAATGAAACATGAACTTTCACTAAGATCTAGGTAGAATAAGTTACCTTTTGTTTGGTTACCAAACCCAACTAGATTTCCTTTTCCATCTAGCAACTTGGCCTTCCCATTCATGATTTCTACCTTGAATCCAATTTTATTCAATTGTGCCACACTCTGTAGATTATGTTTCAATCCTTCAACCCAATAAGCATTATCACATCTAAGTTCATTGGTTAGCAAGATACAACCTTTTCCTTCTATGCAACATAGTTCATTGTTTCTAAATCTTACACTTCCACCATCATAGTGTTATATATGTTCAAACTTTGTTTTATCACAAGTGATATGATGAGAACAACCACTATAAATAATCCATGTTTCCTTTTTGCTAACAGGAGAGATAAATGCCATTATAACTACTTTATCATTAGATTTATCTATTGTAGCAATGGAAACCATTTCATCATCATCACTACTATCTAAATCTTTAGACATAAAAAGAGACTTCTTACCTTTGTCCTTGTAATCCTTGTAGCTTTTGAAATCCTTCTTTCCTTTATACTTATTGTTCTTCTTTTCATTTTTGTTTTCTCTCTTTGGACATCTTGTAGCAATGTGACCAACTTCTTCACAAGAGAAATAGATTAAAGAAATTTTACCTTTGTAATTTCTTTTTCCTTTGGGATATCTTTTTGCAAGAAGTGCTTCAATGGATTCAAGATCACTATCAAAACTATCTTCCTCTTCACTTTCATATTGTTTTCCTTTTGACTTTGCAACTTTCTTCTTGAGTGATAACTTGGATACAAATATAGACATAAGATTGCTAGAACTAAGTACATAATTATCATAGTTATCTAGCCCAAATGTTGTCAATACTTCCACTAGAGTATCCAAGGTTATCTTATTATTTGGATTAGATCTCATCTCTTGAATAGAAAACACTCTAATCACATGGATAGGAAGAAGGGTTCCGAGTACCTTGCTTAACACTATCACATCTTCAATTGTCCCTCCATAGGCTTTGATTTCACTAGAACTAGCTTTGATTCTATCAACATATTTTACAATGTTTTTATCCTCTCTCATCTTCATCTAATCAAACTGACCTCTGAATCTTTCCACCTTAGCTCTTTTCACATTATCATCACCTCAATAGATATCTTTCAATTTGGTCCATATCTCATGAGAAATAGCACATCCCTTAAACATATCAAATTTAGCATAGTTAAGAGTTGATGCAATGCCAATAATCATAATGTTATGATTCTTCTTTTCAATAATATCTTCCACAGTCATTGTTGTAGTAGGAGCCTTATACTTAGCATTCAAATATTTTAGACATGAACAATTGATGGTTGCCAGAGGTATCTTTATTAGTTCCTTCCATGCCTTGAAGTTATCTCTATTCAACATGATAATCTCAATCTTTAGCCTAGATCCTTGAAACCTTCTCTGTAAGCACCAAAAGATCTAATACCTTAAGAGGAGTAACTAAGAGGGGAGGAGTGAATTAGTTACCACAAAAATAAATCCTATTTCCCTTATAATGTCATTACAAAACATAAACTATTCTAAAATTATTATTATTGGGTTAACACATAGGTACTCAATTAACACTAACAATATGTTGTAACTCAGCAATATCAATTGGTACTCAACAAATATTAAACATTTAGATCTTAAGATATTATCTTTGAATAACCTTAATTAACTTATTTTCATACATATAAAATAAGTATCATGAACACAAGTGACACAAAGATTTAACATGGAAACTAAATTTGGGGAACAACCAATTGCAGCTAGTCACTATTTTTCACTCTTTCGAAGTGAACCCAGTTAGGATCCAACCCTGTTAAAGGTTACAAAATAAATTATTAAGTGTGATCCTATTAGAGGATTTAACCACCCTATTAGGAGTGGCCTTGTTAGAGTCTTTAGACACTTCGATCTAGAAATGCCACCTTGTTAGAGGATTTGGAAAATAGTTGTTAAGCCAACTTGGCTAAGAGATTTGATACACTGCTACAATTATTAGAGAGTAAAATTGATATGACCTGATTTCTACTAAAATTGTATTGATAATTTTAGATCTTGATTCTATCTCAAATACTTGATCCTTTTTGATCGAATATATCTTTGTAGACCCTCAAGGATATTCTACTTATCCTTCCAATTTTCTTCCTCTAAGAATCTTCTTATCTTGAACACATCTTCACACTCATTCAATCCATAATTTGACCTTCTAATTATATCATAAACACTATCAACTCAACTTGAATACAACTTGGAATAATTAATATTCATCTCCTTAATCTGCTAGAACCACAAAAAAATCTATTGAACTCAGTTTGTCAAAAAAATAAAATCCTTCATTAACCAACCCAACTTAGTGGACACTAACTCAAAAATGATCTCCCTATGTTAACCAAGTGAACTTGGCTAACACTACATCTTCACAAAATTCCTTTAGTAACCAAGTGAGCTCAGTTAGCACTAGTTCCATCCAAAAAAAATTTGTTGATTGAGTGAGCTCGATTTACACTCAACTTCTATGAACTTCTCTTTGATGCCCAAGAGAACTTGGTAGACACTATCTTCTAAACTTGGCAAAAATTAGAATGGTCGATAGACATGAGAAACTGCCTTCATCACCTAAGTGAGCTTGGCATACACTGACTAGTAAAGATATGATATTTTGTGTAAGATCAAAGACAATATATAATTGTTCAATTGTTTTCAATAGTAACATGATAAATTTATGTGATAATGGTGAGGAATCTGATCTAGAAGATTTTGAGATAGCTGCTAATGGTTAGAGATTTATATCAATTGTATTATCACAAAGAGTTTTTAGATGATGATGATCAGAATGAGGATAAGACATGCAATATGAAATTAGATGTTGATTATATGAACTTGAGAAAATCATCTAATAAATAAATTGATAGAATAATAACTAAAATGATTTCCCAAGTTCATAGTACATATAACCTTAGAAATAGAATAATAAATAACAATGTTGGAAAAACATTTGGTTTTTTCATCTAGGATACAACCCATAAGATAAATGATGCACCAAAAGAGGAATGTTCAGTGGTTGTTAAGATTAAGGAAGTTAAAGATAATAAATGGGAATCCAAGAAGAAATTACAGTTGCAAGGTGTAGAGATAGTTAAGATAAACACACAAGAAGAGAAGTCAAGTCCTGATATCACTAGACAAGTGGAACATCACATTATTCAAGTACAAGCACCCAAAGGTAATTTTATAAAACCTATTACATATGATCCTGTGGATGTGATCTATTTGTTATCACAAATAGTAGTTGAAGTCCCATTACCTGAGATGTTTAGGATAGAAGAACATAAGAATAAAGCTCTTTCTTGGTTAGAAGGAATTGGGAATAGTGATGTTGTTGAAAGGGTGTCATCAATTATAAGCCAAGAAATACTATTTGTAGTAAAAGAAAAGGAAGAAAAAAGTGTCATGTAACAAATACCCCATATTTATTTATATAATTAATCTACAACATATAGAGAACATTGTTTCTTTCTTCCTAAGCTTCATCATAAATGGGAAAACTTTGAATAACCGCATGCTTGATTTAGGTACATAAAATATTTTCATGTCATTTAGGATCATGGAAGCACTTGCTTTGAAAGTGGATACAAAGAAAGGTTGATGTAGAGCCATGGATGCAAGAGAATTCACTATCATAGGTACAATTAATGCTTTGACTTTTAAACTAGCTGCCTATCCTAATGTTGACCTAACTATGACTATTTTAATAGTTGATAGTCCTCCACAATATAGAATGTTTCTCTCATGGAGGTGGAGTGCTACAATGGGATGTACCCTACAATGTGTTTAGTCTTATGCCACATTTCACATAGGAGGTAAGGCCATTAAGGTTGAAAAAGAACCATGAGTCACCCATATGCTTGAAGAAAAAATTGATACATATGTTATTTGTTTCTTCAATATAGAGGCGAATGATTTTAGAGATCAACTCACTATTAAAGAGATTGAAAAGACACCCCCACTAATCTCACAAGAAGAAGAAAAGTGTGTATATTCTCAAAACCTCTAGACTGTGTACTTCGATGGGGAAAATTCTAAGGATGGGTCAAGAGTTGGAGTAGTTTTTATATCTTGAAATAAGAATATATTCAGTTATTCATTCACCCTAAATTTTACATGTACCAACAACATCACATAATATGAGGCAACTTTTCTTGGATTAATAGTAGAAACAAACCATGGTACCAAACAATTGCATGTTATTGGTGATTCAAAACTAGCTGTGTCTCAAATTAAGAAAACATAACCTTCAAAAAATAAGAGGCTAAAATATTATAGGAATGTTGTTTTGGATTAGATTGAAGCATTTGATACTTTTTCTAATTCTTGGAGGGATAGGAGTAATAACAATATGGATGATATGTTGGCTAATGTGGTCATTAAAATTGATGATATATCATTTATTGGTATATCTAAGATTGAGATGTAGAACAAACCATCCATCCTTGATAATATAGAAAATTAGCAATGTTCGAGGATGATCAAGATATTTTAAATTTTCTTCTGAATGAAGATAAATATTATGGACAAGAAATTGATTGTAGCACTTTGGTTGAGAAAATAGATGGAAAGGAAACCATTTTTGGTCAAGAAATCTTGTAATTGAAAACAAACAAGGTAACCAAAGGAATAGTGGTGTTAGAGACTATGTTTGAAAATTAGGACAGAGTCCATTCAGATGTTAAGGACAAGAAACCATAGGAGCTTGAAGAAATAAATCTTGGAACAACTAAATCACCCAAGAAGGTATATATTGGTAAAAATCTATCTCCTAAAATTAAAAAATCCTTGATTGATTTTCATAAAAAATTCAAGCATGTTTTGTCATGGTCATATGACGACCTTCAGGCTTATAGGAAAGACATTTTTAACATGTAATACCCTTTAAAGAGAAAGTTAAACCATTTAGACAGAAGAAAAGACCTGTCAATCTCACATTAGCCCCTAAAATGCACAAAAAGCTTATGAAGCTGAAGGATGGAGGGACAATCAAGCCTATCAAACATTCTTTATGGATATCCAACCTAGTGCTAATATGTAAGAAAAATGGTGATATTAGATTCTATGTGGACTTTAGGAATTTGAATATAACTTCCTTAAAAGATAATTATGAATTGCCAAACATGGAGGCTATGTTGTAGCAAGTAACTAGCTCTAAATTGGTGTGTATGATGGATGGTTTCTTGAGATACAACCAAGTATTGGTTAATGAAAAATAGCAGTTTAAAATAACCTTCACAAATCCTTAGGGAACATATGTGTATGTTCAAATGCTATTTGGTTTGATAAATGTAGGAGCTACATTTCAAAGAGCCATGAATGTTGCATTTAAGGAATAAATTGACAAATTTATGGTTTTTTATCAAGATTATTTGATAGGATATTCAAAAAAGGTTGAGGACCATTAAAAACACCTAGAAAATATTTTTATAAAGGCATTGGAATTTGGAGTTTCATAAAACCAAAGAAGGGCATCTTTGGAGTAATAAAGAGTAAATTTCTTAGTCACATAGTATCCAAAGATGGAGTTAAGATTAGCCCTTATAGGGTGGTAGCAATAGATAAGGTTCCTAAACCCAAAAATGTCAAAGGAATTCAATACTTCTTTGGCCAAGTCAATATCTTGAGAATATTTGTGACAAATTTTGTTAAGATCAGTAGACCTATTTCCAAGATGCTCAAGAAAGGAGAAGCAATCAATTGGGAAAGAAAGTCATCTATTTATTTTTAGGAAATTAAATATGCTATAAAAAATGTACTAGTACTCAGGATACCAGATTATGAAAAGCCCATACAAATATTTTCTTTTTCTTCTTCATATACCAAAGTAGTAGTTTTGCTTCAAAAGAATGAGGAAAGGTATGAACAACCTATTAAATTTTTTAGAAATTTACTTCAACTTGTCAAATTGAAATATGAGATTGATGAGAAGTAGGCATATGCATTTTTCAAAGCAGTAAAAGTATTTATGATGGAGGGTGCTTCTCTTAATACCATAAGATCATAACAAAAACAAAGAAACAATAGTAATGCAAGAACAAAATATGGACTTTTTATCATTGTTGCAAATTCAAAATTATAGAATTCATAGTTACAATATGTTAACCCACATGGGTGCCTTCATTATAGTAGTCCACAAGATAGGTTGTGAACTATCACCCAGAACTGTTCTAGACAATGTTTGGGCTTTTCTTAAATAGGCAATTTTATGCCACCTAGGAAGGGTCTAGATGCTCAAAACTAATAGGTAGAGCAAATAGACCCTAACAATAACATGTATAAAAGTGTAATATACTAATTACAACATATGGAAGCCCAATCCCATCTAACTAATAATGGAAAGAGATCTATAAAGTTACATTCAATTAAATGCATTATTATTAATGGAAGTCTTTTTTGGAGAAATATGAGGGAATACTTCTTAAGTGTATTGATCAGAAGGAATTAAAAGACATACTCATTGAGATGCATTTAGGAATATATGGATGTTATTACATGGAAAATATCACTAACTATAAATGAGGTTTGGCTTCTGGTGGCCAAGACTATTTAAAGATGATAGTATTAGGAAATGTGATTCTTGATAAAGATTTGTTGGAAGGTTGAAATTCTCTAGAAATACTCCTTTGTAGTCCATGGAATTACAAACACCATTCCAATAATTGGGAAAGGACTTCATAGGTGAAATCTCAATTAAGTTTAGTACCAGTTAGCTCTAGATATTAGTAGCAACAAATTACTTCAATAACACAACAAAGGATATTCCTGCTAGGAATGCTACATGTAAAGTGGTGAACATTTTCTTATTAAATAACATAATACCTAGATTTGGATGTCCTAAAAAGATTGTGACTAATAATGTTATGTGCTTTAGATCAGAGGAATTCATAAAATTTTGTGAAAAATATGGCATTAAAAGATCAACATATCTCCATTATCATCCATAAGGAAATGGACAGGTTGAATCAACCAATAAAAGTATGTTGAAGATCATAAATAGGATACTAGATAACAACAAAAAGTCATGGGATTCTAAACTTTAGTTGGATTTGTGGGCTGACAGAGTAATAGTAAAAAAAGCTAATAGATGTTTCACCTTTTTACCTAGTGTATGGAATCAAGAAAGAATGCCCCAAAATAACATACCACATAAGCTAATAGGAGTGAACTATTTTGTATTGCAAAGATAATTTTTGATAAATAATGAAATAAGTTTGTGTATTGATGTGAAAAAAAGTATAAATAGTTTTTAGATAAATATTTAATATTAGCATTTAAATAGTTCTCAAAACTTGTAAAGTCTTTCTAATAAATCATATATTAATAAACTAAATAATATGTATATACACAAATACATGGAATAGAATGTTGATTGACAAAAGAAAAGATTTTCAATACGATATTATGTGTCCTTTATAATCAACATAGTGGCTTAAAATTTTTGTTGTTTCCCATGGATACCATGAATGAACTTCCCAACTAAATTATTTTTGATGTTGATTAAAGATCTATTTGATAGCTCCCAAAAATCACCTATATGCAAACGTTTGTCACAAAAAGAGTGAAGCAAAACCTATGGAGTCCAGAATTCCTAGATCCACAAATGAGACAATCTTGATGAGTAAAAAGAGAAATCACTATTATCAAAAGTGAATGAATAAATTACAAAGAGAGATCATCCTTATGAAGGAGATCAAAACTATAAAAAGTAAAAACTAGGTTGCATGATAATAATTAACAAAAGAATTAATTATTATATGCCTAAATTTTAGCTTAAGTAAACTAGAGATAATAAGTGACTTAATGATTAAATCAATATGATTTAATTAATAAGAAAATACTTTATTAATTTAACACCCCCCTTAAAATAAAATTATGGAGTAGATAAAAACATAGAAACAACTACTAAATCTAACTTTGGGCCACAACAACAAAGACTCGATGAGGTACCCTAGCACAACCAAATCTTTGAAAAGAGGAGAAATAGAGAAAATTAGATGGGAAAAACTATACTACAAAAGGAGATTGGAAGAATGTTGAAAGAACTAATGAAATACTAAAGAAGTCTCCAAATAAGGGAATGTCCCAGAAGATAGGAACAAAAGATGATCATGGAGAACACCATTGAAGCATGAAGCTATAGACACTGCCTACTGCTAATCTAAAGAAATTCCACTGTATAGAACATGATCAAGTAGAGAAGACTAAGCCTAAAGAGATTATCAATTGATGATTGAAGGTATCTTCATGGCCTCCAAAAATAGGAATGAAAGAATGTATATATGGTGAATGATCCATCTCATCGAAATGCATAGGTATCCAACCACTACAATCATCTAATACATAGTATCAAATGTTGAATACATAGCTCACTCCATCAAACCAAGAAATCAATAGAACAAACATAACCCTCCTACAATGCTGAGAGGTAAGTCATGAATAGTTAAACTAAATACAATATCTCTTGTAGAAAGAATCTAGAACATCAAGAGTGCAAAAGAAGTACAAACACCTATAAAGGAATGTGTGATTGAAAAACATCATGAGGCTAACTTCATGGAAGGAAAACTCAGTTGATAAAGTGAGATGGTGAGTATGGCCAACATGAAACCCCCCAAGGCACTTTATAATGTAGTGTGAGTGCAACAAGACACAAAGATGTACAATATCTTGAAATGCAATAGAGGCACTTTATCTCGGTGCTTTTGCAAAAATACTACAACATGATGACAAAAAAGATCAAAAGATACATAAGGATGATATAAGAGATTGTATGACCCATGAAAAATCATCTACAACAATAAAATTAGTCTCCAAACTTGAAATAACCAAGATATGCAAAAAATTGCGAAAAAATAAAAAATTGAATGGGATGTGACTAGAGAAGAATCTGCAAAATAGAGTGTCTCAAGATATGTCTCCTAAAATGCAAAATAGAACCTCTGAATTCAACTAAATAAACTAGAAACCAAACAAAATCAAAGGTCTAAATAAACTACAAAATTATGATAGGCTTTGAATTAGCTTTTTGACTATATCTTGTTTGTGAAAAATAGAGTGCAAATGAGAAATTTATAGATAAAAAACTATATGTGCATCAAAAAAGTGCTAGAAAGGGGAGAAAATAACCACCCTGGGAAGCATGCCCACAAGTACCAAAAATTACATTAGGATTTGTGTTAAAATACATTAAGTTTTGTACCAGAGTGCATTGATTTGCATGCCAAAATCTTGAGGTGTGTGCCAAAATATCTATTTGTGTACCAAAAATCTTGATTTGCGTACAAGAAATTTTAATTTGTGTGCCCAAGAATTGCAATTTTGGGACCAAAAATTCTCAAATTATGAAAAAAGGTCTTTATTTTTGTGTCAAAAACCAAAATTTTTGATCAAAAAATATCAATTTCTATACATAAAATCACAAAATTTCAACCTCAAGAAACATGCCCAATCTGGAAGGAATATATATTTTTGCATCAAACTCCAACTATGTCCAAATGTCAAAATTTGAATGAAAATCATGATTTATGGGTGCTTTGAGCTCAAAAGTGAGGTTAGTTTGGGCTGAAAGTGCACCGAAAATAGGTGACCCCCCAAATCCAATATGAAGTAACTCTAAAAAATGAAACCCTCTAAAAGAAAAAGTATAGATCTGAAAGTCAAGCCAAACCTATCATAAATAGAATAGGGGCATGAAGATTTAGAGCTCTGATACCATGTTGAATTTGATAAAAGATTAACCCCATAGCTCCCAAAAATCACTTGCATACAAACACCTATCAAAAAAAGAGAGAAGTAAAAGCTACAAAAGCTAGAATATCCAAATCCACAGATGAGACATTCTTGATAAGCAAAAAGAGAAATTTCTATTATCAAAAGTAAATGAATTAATTTAAAAAAAAGATCATACTTATAAAGGAGATCAAAACCTAAAAGTTAAAACCTAAGTTTTATGATTATAATTAATAAAAGAATTAATTATTAAATTCCCAAAGTTTAGCTTAAGTAAACTAGAGGTGATAAGTGACATAATAATTAAATCAATATGATTTAATTAATAAGAATATATTTTATTGCTCTAACACTTATTACTTGTAATCCTTTTATCTAATAGGAAATAAAAGATTAATTTTAAGGATATACAATTGGTATTTTTAAAATGTATAATTTACATTAATTTTAAAAAATTTATGCTTTTATTTATCAAATAAAAAGTATTTTTTAAACTTTAATTTACAATCCAATGATTTTTCACGCCCAACAAATTGTCCACATAGCTACAAATTGGTAACAATTACCAAAAAATGAACAAATGTTTTAGCATATCCTTTACATTTATTCTATTTGAATCCATGAAACATCTTCCCTCCATTATTAACTCATAGATATATGAACAATTTACTATGATGTTAATATTACATAGAAAATAAATTAATATACTTTTGTATTTCCATTACAATCAACTAATTGACTTTATAAAGCTATTAGTTCTATGTAAATCTAACATATGATAAATAACTTGCCAACTAATCTACTAGTGTATCTTAATTAAAGTCAAAAAATTGACTTTGTAAAGCTATCAGTTCCTACATAAAACTATTTTATGAGGGAGAACTTCCAAACTAACTTAACTAATTAGTTTATCACATGTAAACCTTTTTACCTAACAATAGTATGCATCTACAAGATTACACAAGACTCCAATAGTTATCCAAAAAGATCTTATAGATGAAAACTAACCATTGAGCTATATTTATAATTAAATTATTCAAAATCAAGAGTCAACAAGGACTTTTAAAAGTCTGAATATACTACATACTCTTTTAGTTAGTCTAACATTTAACACCAAAAACATATTAATTTGAAAATTGAAGCCATCCTTTTATTTTTTACAACTACTAATCTGAACACCTTCATTATTTACTGACCTTAACCTTATTGCTATGTAAATACATGAATGACTAATGTATGTAGAAATGTGCAACTCATACTTGGCCAATCTAACATTGGCCAAAAACTTTTTGAAATAGTATTCGGAGCAACATAAGATAGAACATACATTTGACATTTGTGATTTTTTCTCTTAAATGCCTCCAACCCCATTCACAACTTATATTATGATGCAATCAAGGTAAATAAGGTTAACAAGTTGTTTGGTCCTTATTATATTTTCCAATGGATGAGGAGGAAACCTCACTTTTAGAACTTAGGGTTATATTAGGCCAATTCACCAAAAATATTCATAGTAATTCTATTAATTATTTAATCATGAAATGAAAGGGTTTGTAAGCTAAATATGGAACATTAGAGGATTGTTTTGTGAGCAACAAGAACAAAATAGTGACTTTATTGAATAAACACCTTGCTTATTTCAAGATTAAAAAAACATGACTATAAAATCTTAGGAAGAGGGAAACATTATAGATCAAAACATACTAAATTAGAAAAGAGAACCATCCCCTAATATTCATCAATCAAGGTCCTAAGTTTAGCCAACTTATTCTTATGATCTAAGAAACAAAATTACATGAAAAAGCTTAAAGGTGGGAGACAATGTTATGAACTTAATCTATTGTATACTCTTTTTATTTTTAGGTTAGAAATACTTTTTTATTTACAAATAGAGAATAGTGAATAAAGATATTAAAAATTACTAAAATCCACTGTAATTCTTAGATAACTATAATGCTAGATTATTTAGTGGATAATCAAGAAATCTTTGTTGGTGTAAATAAGTATTCACTATTTACACTTTACTTAAGTTTACTTGGGTCAATGCATTATTTTATTATTTATTAGTTTGACACTTAGGATTTTGTGTACTCTTATGAGTTTTCATGTTGACAACACTAGAGTAAGCAACTCTAATTCAACACATGGTTTCTACAACATAATTTTGCATGCTACACCTTTGTAGGCTTATCCTCTCATCATCATACTAACTCATGTGCTTAATGGAGGATAATCCACTCCTAGTAGACATATTCCTAGTTGTAAGACTATCAGTTTGTTGACTCCTAGGCATTCTAGAAGCATTCTAGAGGCCTTTATGTTCAGGCACTCCAAGTGTGTGTGTATATGACATTACATCAATTCAGTTGATATTGTTATTCTGATCATACTCTTTTGGTCTATTCTTGTGCTTGTGCTTGAGTTCCTTGATCTTGGATGATTTTTACCTAAGGAAAATTCTTACATGGTATCAAAGCTGAGGGAAATTCTCTTCACATAGCCATTGGAGACTATTCTTGCTTCACCTCTCTAAGGACACCTCGACCTAGATCTAGAATATCATAGTTATTGAGGGCATCTAGAGCCAAAACAAACCTTTCCATTATGTCTAGAACATTGATTCGATGAAATTTGACTATAATTCACCTACCCTAGGCCATAGTTGAATTTAAGGCAATTTTTTTTTGCAAAATGGCACATGAAGGCCCAATTTGCAAATCTGGTATAATCATTTTTAGATCTACAAATTTAATTTGTTTCAGATCGGTATTTTATTTTTTCTCTGCAATTTTTGTTAGAATTTATCTGCAATTTTTAGAGGATTCTTGTATTTTTTTTCCTAGTATGGCTTGCAATGAATTTTTTTTGCAAGAACTAGGTAGTGAAATCTCATCCCCACAAGGAATATACACTACACTATTTTAGAATATTCCTGATCAATTGGTGTTCTTATTAAATGGGTGGACAATCCTAATCAAAGTATCCATTTCACATTTTCTGGCATTTATTTTTCCACATTTTGGCTTTCATAACATGACTGATCACATTGTGAAATTTGGAAGCCACACATTTGTTTTAGTTCCTATAGGTTTCTTTTATTGACTTCCACATACCAACCCGTATGTAATGTGGGACTAAAGAGTCCCTATTCATCAGTGCCCAACACATCCTTTCCAACAACTACAATACAAATTCCTACAATGATAGTTTAAAATTTGGCAACATGCTTCCTTTCGGCCTCCGGTGAGATCTTGGCATTGCATATTTAGATTCTAGCAACACTTGCACATATTAGCATCGAAATCAAAACCAATCAATGACTATGCTTAGTCTCCCATTGACAAACCCTTCTCCAACCTGCTACATGAATTTTGGTGACATGCCATCAAACTTTGGGTGGTGAAATAGGTTTTCAGCACCAGCAAAGATTTCCTAGCTAACAATGTCCATCAGACATGTGGCAATGCCACATTTGTTCCACGTGGACTCCTTTAGCTAGCAACATAGCAGCCATGTCATACCAACATGACCAAATAGTTAGTGGTAGATCCATGTCACAGTATGATCATCTACCAACTCACCTACCATGTGGCACAACCATACTTGACACATCAACCTACCACATGTACTTTTCGTATAGTATGTCCCTACAATGTCATCCAGGGGGACCCTTTTTTTGCTAACATCAATATTTTACTATGCTAAAATTGACAACTATTTAACTATCATTTCTAAGCCAAATAACACTACTAAAATAGTCATTTGACTGCCAAATTTAATCTAGTGTTTTGCTGCCTAGACCTCTCTCTAAAAGTAGTTTTGATTTGATAGTCTGACTTTGGGAGGCCATAACTCAATCATTTAGACTCCAAATTAGGTGCAATTTTTTTGATTTTGGGTAGAATTTCTTGAACTTTTTAGTGGCACTAATCTTTCCTAATTTTGGTACATGAATTTGCCATAAATTGCATTAATGGTGATTACATCTATATAATCCTCTATTTTGCAACTTCAAATGCTCAGTATGGGCTCATCTAGACAAATTTTTAGGTTATGTTTTTATTTAAGTGTGTAATTTTTTATCTACCTTCTAGATATATAATCAGATTATAGACTTGTGTGGACAAAAATATCACTTTCAGAATTAGGTCCTTTTTTTGCATTATATTTCTTTGATTACTTTTCAAAATTGTTGTACATTTGAACTACAATGCTTAATGATAGATTTGAGCCTCAAAATGTAGTTGTAAACAACAAAATTAGAATTCCACTTTATACATTTTGACAAGTGGCCTATCATACATGTAGTACATATAGAGTGCCAAAAGCATCTTTTTTTTGTAGGGCAAAGGGGAAAGGAGGGGGGGGAGGGGTGTTGGTTCTTTGATTGAGTGAATATGGGAGGGTGTCTCTTGTGTTCTTATGTCTCTCTTTGTGCTCTTTTATTTTTTTGCATCATGGGTTCACCTAAAACTCTACTTCTCACTTCATACAATTCTACTACATAGAAAGATATTGTATGGAGTAGATTAATGCAAAAAGGTTTAAATCTATATGTTTATGGTAAAATTACCAATCCCATTGATGCTATAGAATTAGCTGATTTGCAAATTAAAGACAATTAGGATTTAGGAATTATTAGGAGTTGTGTTCATAGAGATCTCTTCTTCCACATTTCTAGCTTTAAGGAAACCAAGCCTACATGGGACAATATTGAAGGGTTATAAGGTAAGGTGGATGAGGAAAAGGGGTACCAAATTGAGGATGATCTGCTCATGTTGGATCCTAAGAATTTTGACACAATTCAAGATTATATCAACAAAGCCAATGAATTGAAAGCACTACTTAAAGATTGTGGTAATCCCATGAAGGATGATCGATTGATTCATCTCATTTTGAAGAGGCTACCTTCAAAGTATGCATCTTTTGTATTGAGTTACAACACTCATAAGTTGACCATGGGAAGTGCTTTCACAAAGCCTACATTTGATGCATTCACAAAAATGTTGATGTTGGAACAAAAAAAGTTGATAGGAAGGACAATTCTTCTTCCAACAAGAAGGGAAACAATGATAAGAAGGAAAAACTATTTTTTGCATATTGCAAGAAACCAAATCATGATGATCATCATTGAAAGACTAAAAGAATCGATGAGTAGGAAAACCTACTCAAGAAGAACAAAATAAATGTACCAAATAATTCCTAGGATTCAACTCCATCCACTTCAAAGGGAAAAGGGAAAGCGCTTATGGCTGGTTCTAGAGTTCTTTAGTGGAATGGATTCTTGACTTAGGTGCCTCATATCATATGGGTTCTTCAAAAGGAGACTTTTCTTCATTGAAGTAGTTTGAGCTACTACACATTTTTGTAGGAGATGATACAAAAATGGAAGTTAAAGGGAAAGGACAAGTTGAAATGGAGAATGGAGAGTAAAACAAAGTTCTCTATGTTCCTAACCTTAGCCCTAATCTTCTCTCAATCTACCAAATCACTCACTATGGAGATGGTAGTAAAGTTGAGTTCCTTCCTGATTTAGTAATGGTGCATAATCTTAAAGATGATTCATTGGTTGCAGTGGGTAATGTCAATCATCACAAAAGGCTTTATTGCTCCTCCCACTTTGTGTCTATGTCTCTTTCACATGCCTTGTTGACTCAATGTCAATCACAAAGTACATTATGGTATGAGTGGTATGGTCATCTTGCCTTTTGCTATCTTCATCAACTTAGCTCAAACAACATGGTCAAAGGTCTACCTACAATCAACTTTTCTAAGGGTGAATATTCAACTTATTCAATGGATAACCATCAAGAAGAGAAGATTGATAAAGGGAAATCTTAGAGAGCATCAATCACTCTTGAGTTGGTTCACATGTTTCTAGTAGGTTCTTTTGTAGTAACATCTATTAGTAAGGTCACTACATCCTCACTTTTATTTGATGACTTTTCCCACTACACATGGGTCTACTTTCTTGATCATAAGAATGAAGTGTTTGATAAGTTTCTAGCCTTCAAGAGTCATGTTGAAAAGCAATAAAGGAAAGCCATCAAGGTTCTTCAAATTGAAAATGAAAGTAGATATGTGAAGTCAAGACTTAGAGACTTTTTTAAACTTGAGGGTATTATTCTTCAAAATATAGTAGCATTTAGTCTGCAAAAGACAAGTATTGGATTAGAACTCTTAAGTCTATGGGAAGTTGCATGATTCAAGCCAAGTCTCTTGATCCATCAGTTCAAGTTGAAGCTATCAATAGTGCCAATCACATACTTAATAGGTCTCCTCAGAATGTCTTAGATGGAAAGACTCCTTTTGAGGCATGGTGTGGAAGAAAATTAGTCGTGAAAATTTTTAGAGTTTTTGGTTGTCCAACATGGGCAAACATTTCTTCTAGGGAATGCAAGGCACCACCACCAAGGCCTTGTACTTTCATCAAATATGGAGACACTGTTTATGCATATAGACTTATGAATCCTGAGACTCATGAGTTTATTATAGAGAGGGATGTTCACTTTGAGGAAAATTCACCTATCTTATCCTCTCATCCTCTCCGTACATCATACATAGTGGAAACTGATAGTGATAGTACTGACACTGATTCAATAGATTTAGATATGTGGGATCCTATTGATAGATAAAAAATGATGTCACAACATCAGCCTATTCCACATGCATACATTGCTATAGTGGTAGGTCCATGCAAATCAAAATAGTAGGGTACACCTTGTCTTCGAGCTCCAACATCAGGGGATGACTTCTTGACAAATATTTTAAGTTTGTTTGTGGATTCATACATAAAATAATTTGGAGACATCATTGATGATATACATCTTCTCTTTGATGAAGAAGGTCTCTCTTTAGTTGTTGTGAGGGCTCACTCTGAACCTCTTGTCTATTCTCTACATGATTAGTCTTCACAGGTTGGTATGATTGTGGATCTTTATGTGTAGCAGTTGTAGGAGGTCTCTTTATCATTTGAGAAGATGGTTTTTTGGGATAGGTTCTATATCCATCCTTTCTAGATTTGATATTGTTCTTTTCAATAGCATTGGAAGGGGTGATAGTTAGTATCAATATAGCTGGGATAGTTGAGCAGGTTTCAAAGACACCATTTATCATCAAGATTCTTTCTACACATTGGGGAACCATCTCATTTGTACCTATATCATTGTTTCTTCCAAAGGGGAAAAATATTATTCAACAGTCATGGATCACCTTCTACATTAGAGTAGCTATCACTAATTGACATTGTACATTTTGGGGGAAGACTATCATGTCTCCTTTCTTCTCTCTTTTTGGGGGGGACATTTTCCTCTTTCAAATTTGTGTTCTTCTCATACTTCTCTATTGTATATACTTGATGTATGTCATAATGGGTGGGTCTTGATTACTCCATCTATCCATGCATCTTGTTTTCTCATCTCTCTTTTTGGGGCAGGGTTTCTCCCATGAGATTTTTCCTCTTTCTTTTCTTTATGTAAGATTGCATTACATTATGTACATGGGTACCTAACATGGCCTAGTAGTGTTGGTGTAAATAAGTATTCACTGTTTACACTTTACTTAATTTTACTTAGGTCAAAGCACTATTTTATTATTTATTAGTTTGACACTTAGGATTTTGTGTACTCTTATGAGTTGTCATGTTGACAACACAGTATTCACACTCTTAATTAAGCACATGGTGTCTCCAACATAATTTTGCATGCTACATCTTTTTAGGCTTATCCTCTCATCATTGCACTAACTCCTATACTTAATGGAGGATAATCCACTCCTAGTAGACATGTGCTTGGTTGTAAGACTTATCAATGTGTTGACTCCTAAGCATTCTAAAAGCATTCTAGAGGCCTTTATATTATAGCACTCCTAGTGTGTATGTATATGACATTACATTAATTCAGTTGATATTGTTATTATGATCATACTCTTTTGGTCTATTCTTGTGCTTGTGCTTGAGTTCCTTGATCTTGGGTAATTTTTTCCCTAAGGAAAATTCTTACACTCTTTAAGTTCCTCTGGAGAGACTTATCCTTTTATATTTTTTCTCATTCTTAATAAATTTTAGCCCTCTTTAATGTCAATTGAAATAAAGTAATTATTTTACATAGAATTTTAGAAATTACATTTTAGAAAACTCTATTTATTACAATGAATTACTATCTTATCAATAAAAAAGAATTATCCCATAAAGATGAAGAAATATTTCATTATGTCTTTATATAAATATTTTATTTTATTTAAAATACATATATCAAGTATATTTAGATTTTGTCTTTTTAAATAGTAATTTTTATTGAATTCCTTGCATTCATCCCATAAACCCTAATATTAAAATTAGGTCATTAAATAAATAAATTAGATGAGGAGTTGTTAAAATGAGAGCCTTAGATCAAATAACATGAAATGATGGTTTTAAAATATAGGTAAATCGAAAGATAGTAAGCATCATAGTAGCAAGCATATGATTCTAAGTATCAAACCTTAATATTCCAAAGTTTGTGAAGATTTCAATCCCTCTCCACAACCCCTTAATCTGACCAAGTAAGGAAATTAGTCGGTGCCGCAACAACTGATCAATCTCATATAAATACCAACTATTAGTTTTTCATCAATCCACAAGCCCCGACCATGGAAATAACAACACTTGCATCGATATGATTAACATATGATATTGCATGAAAAAATTTGTTGGCTTCACCATATGATTAACAACAACACCAACATCAACCATCATTGTTAGGTCACAAACATCGACTACAACAAGCTAGTTGTTGAATATCTAAGGTTAATATTCTCATGGCTGGCATTACTTCATCTCTAATGAAAGGTTATAGTTACATGAATTCCCTCATCTCACCCACAATAAATACAACCTTATTGCATACCAACCCATCTCACCAATATTCTACATGTACAAAATCAAAATCATCACCCTGCACTAGATCCAAGGAAAGAGATCAATGTTATTATTAGTTATTACACCTCTTTAATCAATTGGCATGATCTAAAGTAGAAACTAATTTAATACCCTATCAAGTCTTGCAAGTTGGTGAGAATGCAATGCCATTTGTGATACCGTGCAGTTGTACCTTTTACATACCTCCATGGATCTTTTCATGTTAATTGTTTTCCACTCAAAGGATACACTAGACAGTATCAACAAAGCCAATTTTGAGATGCCATTTATAATTATCCATTTGATTTGACCCATATTTATTATTTGGTTTAAATATTAAAATAGTAATAATAATAGTAGTAAGTAAACAAAAAATGTTTATTTATTAATTCAAAGGAAATTCTCAATATATAATTTTATTATATTTGACTTTGTATGTATTCGTTTTTCCATTTTTTTAATGTTTTTAATAATAGTTGAAATTTTAGAATTATTAGAATCTATGAATGAACTTTAATTGAAGTTTAAATTTAGACCATGTATATAAATTGGAAATTTTCCTTCAAACTTCAATCATGTATCAAAGTAAAAAAAAAAAAAAATTACTCTTAAGATAAAAAATATTGGTATTCCAAATTTTTTTTTATTAAAACAATTATATTTATGCTAAAAGTGATAAATTTATCAAATAAGATATCTTGAATTTAAGTTGAGATCTCAATTTGTTAATATTTTTAAAAATTTGTGTCAAAATTTATATTCATGCATTTAAAATTATTTTTAATTTTTCCTTAAAACTTTGTGAGAAAAAAAAAAACTTATGTTAACATTAACTTAATTTGACACTATTTAGAAAATAGGAAAGTTGGCTTTATTGTATGTACTTTTATTAGTCACAGTAGTGACTTATGTTTTCAACTCATTTCTTACCCTCAATTTTAGAAATATTTAATTATAATTGCAATAATTATCTTATTTTTATTTTTATTTTTTAATGACTATTTATTTTTCTAATTGGTTCATCTTATTTTAGCTAGTATTTTCTTTTCTTTTCAAATATTCCACAATATTTCTTGTATTGCTAGTCAAAAGAAAACATTAAAAAAAAATTCTACACTTCTTGAAAATTTTCTCGAAGAAATATTTCAAAATTTCTTCAAAAAATCCTTATGTATTTAAATTTTTGTTTACATTAATATATATCCATATAGCCAAATAGTGAAGCATGATGAATGAAAAATGGTTATTTTTTCTATATTCTTATGTTAATTTGTATGACAACTCTTGTTTTTGATTTAATGTTTTAACTTTTTTCTAATATTTATATATGAAATCTTAATCTCTAAAATCATTAATGTTATTTTACTTTGGTTTGATTAGCTCATATATTTTGGTTCCTAGAGGAAAATTTTGTGGATGTATATGTATATGTATGTATTTGCATATATGTATGTATTTGCATATATGTATGTATATGTATGTATATGTATATATCTATATATAGGCATATATATATATATATATATATATATATGCATAGACATATACACGCGCATGCGCGTGCACACACACATGCGTGTGCGCGCGCACACACACACACACACACACACACACACACACACACACACACACACACACACACACACACACACACACACACACACACACATACATCAATACATACATACATGCATGCATGCACACACAAGCACATACACAAAACTACCATCAAATTCATGAAGATTATGTATTAGTTGACATTTTTTTAAATTTATGTTTTCTTTTTTATATTTAGTTAACAATATTTATTGACGTCAGATGGTTAAGATTTCATATAAATGTGAAAATTAAGGAGATAATTTTTGTACATGGATGGCTTGTGACTGTAGGAAAGCCTCTCAACTTAATAAAATATCAAACCTATAAAACCAATTGATTAATTTTTTTGTTAAAAATAGTAACATAGGACTGTGTGTGTGTGTGTGTGTGTGTGTGTGTGTGTGTGTGTGTGTGTGTGTGTGTGTGTGTGTGTGTGTGTGTGTGTGTGTGTGTGTGTGTGTGTGTGTGTGTGTGTGTGTGTGTGTGTGTGTGCATGTTAGTTTTGTTCACCAAACTAATATATAATCTAGGGCCAATATAGTATCTTCTAGTGATATAATTGTTTCCTGGCAATGAACAACTATTATAGGAAATATCATATTGGATTTCTGCACATTATCATTGATACTTATCATACAATTAAATTCCACTTTTTATGGGCTAGAAGAGCATTTAACAAGAGTTTTCCATTTAGGCACATGATTAAATTTACAAGATAGTGTTAGGTTCTCCTTTAAACTATTTTATGCTTGCTATATAACATTATTTTTCCTACAAAATGGGTTTAAAGAGACCTATAGTTATAGTTTGCATTAAGGAATGGTGATGCATTTGAGTGCCATACTTCAAGGAAGAAATAAATCATTGAAATTTATGTTCCTTGGCTGTGAATTTTAAAAGTTAACCATAAAATCTTTCTAGCAATAATTACATAACTTTCATTAGATAGTAAATATTTTTTTATTAACCATGTCTTTTTTTTATCATATCAATTATCTTGTAGTATAATCATTCAATTTTCTTATGCCTTTATTTAGAGGATTCAAAGTCACTCCGTGTGTTTAATCAAAAAAATTATATTGTACATTATTTTGTTCAAACTTAGAATCATATTTCTTTCTTTTTTTATTTTATAGTTGGTTCTCTTTGTAACGCCCCTCCTCGCATGTACTTATTTTAAATATTAATTTCTCTATTAAATCTTATATAGGAGATTTTAATGGATATATGAGCATGGCAAGGTGAAGATATGTGAAATTGTTACAGTTCTTGCTAGTAAACATGTTGAGGACATTATGATAAATTGTGACTATCTTATGTATAATGATTTGATGGTTATTATGATAATATAATCATTAACAATTAAAGATTATCAACTCACTAGAAGTGCCATTAGGGGTGAGTGCACCAAGATGGTGTACAAAAAAGGGGGTATAAGTGGATGCTTTTTTTCCTAAAATCAAATAATCCTCAACTTCGATGAGATGTTGGAGGCTCATCCACTCAAAATGACAAGATGTATAAAATATATTTAAATTTTAGTAATCTAAATTTTCTTTCTAAAGTACTAGAGTTTTTTTTTTAGATGGATAAGATTAGTTGGGTCAAACCCTACACATATGAAAAAGAATTCTTGATTTTTTTTTTAAACATAATATAGTTGTATTCGTGTGCAACACAAAAGACATAGATATATTCACCATTTTGCACATCCCTTTGGTAGGATGGTCGTTAATAGTCGTATCTAGAAGTTGTATATTTGTTTTTAATTTTCTAATGAGTTTTTAATTTTTTATAAATTATTGAACTAACTAAATTTTAGAATTTTGGTACCTATTAGTGTGTTGAGCATAAATTGCACCAAAATAATTGAAAATGGAAACTTAAAAAAATGTATATAGAATCAAGTGTAGAATAATAATATATAGTTTATTTTGAATTTTGTTAAGTATATGAAAATTTATTTTTAAAATGGTAGAAATATGTCTGTGATGAATGTTGATGCATTGGTAAACGTAATTAAAGTTTACCATGTTAATATTTTCCAAAAAATAGAAAAAATTATATGGTTAGAAAAATAAGAAGATGTGTAATATTATGGTGGCAATTTTAGAGATACCTACTTCACCATTAGAAAACCTAATGAATGCAAAGGCGATAATTTATTTTAGAAGATGAAAATTTGTCTAAAGGAAAAAAATTGAAGGGAAAATAGTCTCCCAAGCCTTCAGGTCATTTCCCTAGGCTTTTACCAAGCCATAACCCTATTGGGTTATGAAAATCATAAAATACATTCAAAACTCGATCAAGTTTTGATAAAGTAAAAAATTTCTTCTTCAAAACCTGATTGGGTTTTGAAGAAGTAAAGTGGGCTCTACTCCAAAGGCCATAACTTTCACATATAGAGTTTGATTGACTCTGTCCAAAATATGTTGGAAAGCTATTGAAGGGAGATACAAAATAATATAGATAAAGCAATCCTATAAAAAAAAAAAAATTATTTTCCATCAATTTGAATTAAGTATGGTCTAAAATAGGAAGTCATTGTTTCCCAAATATGCAACCAGTAAGTAGACATGAATGCTAACATATTTTAAATTCTCTCTCTTAAATACACAAACATACTAACACACTCACTAACTTACTAAATAAATCATATGATATTTCTCTTACAAATTCCTAACCTTGAGCATTCTCTCACTAACTCCTAACCTCTCACTCTAACTTGTTACCCTTAAGAGATGTCACTCTCTATGTAACCCCTACCCCCATCTCTCTCTCTCTCTCTCTCTCTCTCTCTCTCTCTCTCTCTCTCTCTCTCTCTCTCTCTCTCTCTCTCTCTCTCTCTCTCTCTCTCTCTCTCTCTCAAAATTTCACAACATTTTTTTTTGAAAGGTAATATTTAGGACATAACATAAGAAAACTAAACACTATTATACTAGGTTAAAGAAGGCTAAAAGTTTGGGATACCTATTAGTTATGATTATAGGGTTACAACATAACCTCAAATATTTAATCAAATTGAACCTTATTAGTGTGGTGGAGGTTTGAATCTTACTTCAAGGTTAGACACACACATGAATTTGATAAAAATTTAGTGTGTTTCTATGAGGGTGGTGGAAGCATAGTTTACTTGACTAAAAGACAATATGTTGTTCCCACATAATTTTTCATTTCATGAGATTAAATTTTAGTTTACTTATGAGGTAATTTAATAAAATCATGTTAGTATTGAATTAAATCACTTACTTAGGGATCTTTCTAAGATCAAGTAATAAAAAAACATCTCTTGCTAGTTGAATAAATTTGTAATATCTAATAATTGATTGAAACCTATTTTAACTTTGTCATGTTTCCATATAAAAAAGGTACAATTATATTTAATTATAATTAAAAATATTATAGATATACAAATTGATTTAGGGAAATATTATTTATTATATAAACATATTACCTTGCATTTCAATATTCTCACTTTACTAACTATCCTAGTCATAATCCAAATCCCATTAACTACTTACTAATACTATACTACTTGACTAACTCTACCTCTAACCATTAGAACACTCATATAGATAAACATACTTAAAATCATAAATCCTAATTTCCTAAATAACTATCTTACTAACTTTAATATTATTATTTTTATATAAAATTTAAACTAATAAAATTTACCCCATATCTATTAACTACCACCTAACACTTAACATACATTTCTAGACATAACAATAACTTATCAGTAGACCCTTCTCCCAATAATAAAGTGCCTCATTTCCTAAGTCATGTGACTCATGAACACACCTAAATTATGGGGCCCTATCCAACCTAATTGTTGGTGGCCAGTCATGAGGGGTGTACAGATGGTTGTCTAGAGAGGGAGCAAAAAATACCTTGCAAAGTTTGAGCCCCTTTGTCCATTTCCCCAATGTACCCCTTTTTCTCCTTTCCCTATGTCATGCATATTTTGAGGAATGTGGAAGGAGTTCCAAGTGTGGAGAATCCTTCTCATGTGTGAGGTGAGGGTGATAGATAATGTAAATAAAGTTGGTTGGCCATGATAAGTATCTCCTAGTTTTTTTTGTTTTTTATTTTTGCTTCATTATATGAGTTACATGTGTTGGGTTTGGTGATGGGTTGAGTGTGGTGGCCACTCCATAGGATAGGTTATAGTTTTAAAAATTTATTATCATACTTTTACTACCATGTATGTTGCCCCTTTGGGTTTCAATGACCATCTTGGTGATGGCATAATACTATTATAAACATTGTCCTTTTATCAACATAGGTCTGCATTTACAAAGGGAGGTTTCCTAGGTATTAAGAATAAATATAAAAATTTAGGAAGTTTCACATGTTTATTAGCTGTCTCTGCGTAAAAGCACAAACCTGTGTCACCTTTTATAAAGAAATGTGATATCAGAATGTGACAGTTTAACATTAATGACAAAAAATATGGTATTTGTGTTTAAAATATAAAGATGATGTAAACTGATGAAATGTGTAGAATTGTATGAATTTTATGCCTATAATTTTTTTAACTAAGAATTTATTCATTTTATTTTATTTTGAAGTCCCTTTTTTAACTATAAAAAATATAAGATGTAGTTCCCATCATACAAGTATTTGCAAATCATCTTTTTTTGTTCTAATTTGAAAATATTTTACAAATGACATGTATAGCTAGTGAAGAAAAAAAGAAATAATTATTTTTTATGTATATTTTCTTTGTTACAAGTACTCAAGTTTGACCTTGTCAGAATCCAATAGTTTTTTCCTCCTGTCAAAACTTCCCTATTAAATCTATACCTTCTGGGAAAAAAATTACATATTCATAAAGAGGATTCTCTCCTCTAGTGATAAATTTTTTTTTTTTTACTTTTTTGATATGATTTACTATTTTGTTTCCTTTTTTGAGGGAGCATCTTTTGAAATGTTGAAATATCAACTTATAATATTTTGAGATTATAACATACTATAACTAATCAAAACACTCAAAAATTTATATAATGATGATACTGAATCTGAGATCTATAAAAGGGTATTTTTAATTTTTGAAAAAATTGAGTATTGATAGAGAAATGAGATTTGACCAAAATAGGTTCTTGTATCACAAATGGTGACACAGATATGTGCTTTTACCCCTCTATCATTATTTAAAAATATGTTTAATATATGATTGCTTTATTGTTTGACTTTGTTTAAAGCTTTTACTTTATAAGGACTCTACAAGGAAGATTCCAAGGAATATCCCTAGGATTGAAATATTGGTTTGAAATTGGGAGGAGAATTATTTCCTCTCCCATAAAAAGTCCAGAGAGTAAAAGTGCATCTACAACAAGGTTTCACTATGAGTACATTTTCCTCCCTTTTCATGTAGGAGATAATGACTATAGATTTGGTGTTGGTCTAATTTGAATCCTCTAATCCTCTTTATTACATGTTTTGATATTATTCTTTGTATCTATCTAATCTAAAGGTGTATTGGTACTAAAAAAATCAAAGTTCAAAACACTATTTACATTACACAATATCAAATATAAATGTTCCAAACGATGAATAGACTCATATATGCAACTGCTTATTATTGAAACATATTGAATCATTTTCCATGCATACATATGAACTATTACAATACAAGAGATTTTATTTCCATTACATCAAAATACATAATAGGGAACCTTCCAATGAAATCACTTAAGTCTACATTGAATAATTACTACAATGATTCTCTCAAATGAGAAATTTGTAAGGTTTAACTATTGATTGCTACATGAATCTACATAAGGAAAAGTAACTTAATTATATAACTTCAACATGGACTCCACAACAATGGATATTCCTTTATGTGAAACTATTTCTTTCCTTTCTATAAAACTATAAAAATGGTCAATCTTTCTCATACAATACCAACTATATGCATAGCATCAAATCTCAATTTACACATTCACATTAATATACAATAGGGTATAATCCTTCTCACATTACATAGGACAACAATGGATATTTTTTTGTCACAACACGTTACAAAATGATATGGGAAGGATGGATTTCTTCAACTAAATGATACATCAACACAAAACTTGATTCTTCAACAATTCCAAGGGAAAAACCCTAACTTCTTCGTAGATCCCATTTTCACAAACTTGCAAAGAAAACATAAAAATAAGAACTATGGAGACTGACCTCTCATCCTAGGCCTCCAAAGAGGCTACCCTTGAGCTAGGGAAAACAAGGCAAAAATGGGATACACACAAGAAACTTCTAATGCATGCAACATCACAACACAACACATTAAAATCCCTTCCAATGCTTGGACAATGATTCACCATTGGAGTCATGAAAACAATGGGTGAAGGTGGGCTCTTCTAAAGAAAAGAATGCCATATCCATAACATAATTCAATTTGTAATTGCATTATGCCTCTTTAAGGCTATCAAAATGCATCCTCCTCCTTACACAAAACCCTTAAACCTCCCATAATAAAAAAAGACATATGGCCTTAATGGAGCCCATAATTCATGAAAGAAAGAACCAACTCCTCTCCATGAGGAAAATTTCTCAACTACAATGTTGAGTCCAACTAACCCCTTTCAACCAAGGCTTATCTTTTCTCCTAGGGGTGAGTGAAGCCATCATGTCCATCAAACATTATTACTCAAAAAAAGAACAAAAGAAAGTTATCCAAAGAAAGTAAATGTAACACAATTTACAATCAATCCAACACAACACAAAACTTGATTTCACCAACAAAAATAACAATATTACAACACCATTATGCAAGTACAAATAATGTCATGGCATGGGCACCAAACTTGGTCCAAGCTAAAGGCAAATGATAGTTGATGAAGAGATCCCTTCTACTTAGTATTTTCTTCCAAAACCCTAATTGTTCCTAAACTTAGACAGTGGGTGAACAACCCGCTAATTTGTAATCAATCCTCTAAAAAGACTCTTTGCTATCCCATCTTTTGTAGAAACATCAAGCCCCCTAGGCTTTTCTTGCATTATTTTCCATTATAAAAAGATTTTTTTACCAAGTGGGAGTGTGTGGGTACACTCATGGGAAAACCCCAAATTTCGAGTTGGTTCAAGAGTGCATTGTTTAAGGGGTCCCCTAAGTTAGCTAAGCACTAAAATGGTTAAATTTAGGCCCTCATCATGTTATACTACCATATGGATGTCTTATTTTCAAAAAAATAGCACTTTAGGACCACATTTAGGCCCTCTAAAATCCATGACAAGTTTGAATTCAAAATAATAATATGGTGGTGACCCATCCTAGTACTCTCTACAAAGTGGGTGTACTTAAACATTTAATAGAAATTAGACTAAGATTAAGTGACCTCATGACCAAAACCCTTGGTGATATGTCATCAACACATGGACAATTACAAGTGTCAAGTGACACATTAATACACATTACACATCACAATGACATTTTCCTAATTCATTCATGAATATATATTTATTACACACATTCAAATTTACATTTACAAAATAAACACATCATAATGAGGATTTGAATCCTTCCAAAGGTTCTCCTTTGTTATAATGTGTCCACGTGAGTTTGGACCTTGTTTCCCTGATTAATTCCTATGGTTTAATTTCCTACACACCAAACTAAAACATCAGTAGTCAAATGAAAATTCATATAAAATACATATCATAAGTACATGTATAAATTCTAATGTTGCATATTCTACATTAACACTTTCAATTAACTTTCCTTTCTTAATAATTTCATATAAAGCATTCAAAACATTAAAATCTCAAAATCTGCATATCACATTTAATCTTAAATCAACATGATCAAATTAACCTATGAACCACATCATAATCCATTTTTTATCCTAATGATGTAATTTTGCATCCATACTTGTTATATCACCCCATATAAAAATTAGGTTCTAATACATATCATAGGTGAAAATCACTACTATAAATACCAAAATCAAATAGATAATATAAGCCACTTGTCATGCCCAAACTATGAGGGGAAAAAAAACACACACAAATTTTTTTTTTTAATAATGATTAATAATTAAACATGCTCTAAGTTGAAAAGATTGATAATAGTTTTAGCATAGGTACTCTTCATAACGTCTTAAGATTATAAACATGAAGACGATTACATTATTTAAAATTTGAAACTTTTGTCATAAGATTGATATCGATAAACTTATAACAATATTAAACCATTTCGACTAACTTAACATAAAAATTAACTATCTAATCAAATAAAATCTACATTCTAAATTTTATATAGTCAATTAACCTTTATATTTAAAACTAATTAATACTCAAAAAAATTTAAACTAGCTATCTTTCTTTTAAAATTTAAACTAAAAGAAATAATTCAAAAACTAAATTAACATTAATAAATAAATAAAAACTAAACTTTAACTTAATCAAATTAAAAAACTTAATCAATTAACATTTAATTATGTAACCATTTAATTACTAAACATTAATTTCAACTAAACAATAAGAAAAGTTTATTTAAAACCTACTTACAAACTATTCTTACTAAACTAAGCTAATCTAACTATCCTATACTAACAAAATAAATTACATTTAAAACTAACTTAAACTTAATATAAACTAACAACAAAACAAAAAGAAAACTAAACAACAAAAGGAAACTTAACTAAATTAACACTTAAACTAATAAATACCTATCTACCAAATCCTACATACTTCCCCCCAAATCTACGCGCATTCCCACACCCACAAGCCTATGCGCTAAACCAAGTGCTAGCCATGGATAGCACTCTACCCCAACACATGCTAGCGCAGACCCAAACCAATAACAATGCATTTTGCTTTATGAAACAACAACATTGACAAGATTTAACATTAAGGTCAGTAAGAACTTGCACATCCTTTCCACCTTTCTGACCGCGCAGGTACCACTGGCAAGGGGAACATAGGACCATGTGGGTGAGAGGGCAAGTTGATAAAGGAAACATGAAAATCTTGCTTACGCCTAAACAAGAGGAAAAGGAAATGGAGCTAGCTTAATAATTTAGTTGACTTGGTTTAAAAATAATCACGTCCCTCTCAAAAAGTTGCGAGTACTTTAGGGGGGTACAGGGTGACATCACTCTAAGTCATTTGCTTGATTGGACTTTGTTTTAAAAAAAAAAACTCTACAAGCCTTTCCTAAAAAAAGCTGGCGCAAGGAGTAACAAGGAGTTAATGCAAAAGTTATGTTGGTAGAAGATAGATATTTGCTAGTTCATATGTTAAATATTTGTTTTGATTGATTGTATTTATTTAATATTTATTTATTCATTTGTTAATTTATTAAAATTATTAGAACAAGGATATTTTAAGAGAATCTTTTTTATTCTCTGTTGCTAGAGACATTAAAATGCTACTCCCATACAAAAGGCAGAGAGTTTTTACTCTCTTGGGCCACATATTTTTTTTTGATGAAATTTTCTAAGTGTAGATTTAAAGTCATGTATTTTTTTTTTTTAAGGTGTATAATTGGAATAGAATTAAAACATAGATTTAGCCATTGACACAATAATGCAAGTTTGATTAATATCCAATAATCATAAAAACTAAATCTACATGAATGGACATAAATTTCCATTTTCAACATATATGAACAACTTGATATATTGCCAAACTGAACATCATCATTATTTCCATCCTATTTTGAGATTGAACCATCTAAATTTAAAATTTACAATTAAATCCCATAACAAGAAATTATTCTCAACACCAATTTTATTGGCAAACCTGATTCAAAGGCTTAGTCGGGAAAGAATCAGGAAGAAAACCCGGCTTCATTACCAATTACAACAAGATTTAAAATACAATTTACAATAGGATCTCAATCCCAAATTTCAACAATTAAATCAAATTTTCTTCATGATCATAATCAAGAGATTTATAATGTTTTCTGCAACTCATTTCTAGAACCATGGAGGAAATAGAATCTGATCAGGTAACCTAAAAGCATGAACAAGAACAACTCAAAACATGCATATTTATACAAGGTTTTCACAACAAGATCTACAATAACTCAACACTAGGGAAAGGTGGATTCTTCCAACTAGGAGAAGTCAAGCACAACACCAATTAGATGCCCAACTGAGGCTAATAACGAAGAACTTTCATTCTTCCATTTAAAAAATGCCATAATCATACTAGGTTTATGCTAACGGGTAGGGGCCCATAACACCCTACCCTTTCTCCCTCTTCTCATCCTAAGAAGAGACTCTATACTGGTTGGAGTCCAACTAAACAGACCTTTCCCAAAATTGGTCACTTCTGCCCTCTCTAAAGGTGAGTAATACCAAAACACCCATGCAAGGAAAAAATCAAAAAAATTGCAAACATAAACAAGAAAGGAAAACAACCAAAATAACATAGTTTTCAAATCTTCCCAACATACCCACAACCATACAAATAGTGAAACAACAACAAGGTAACATGAACATGAAACAAAACATAAAAATTGAATAAGGGAGATGAGAATTTCCTACCTTCACAAAGAGGTAATGGCAATGAACAAGTTTGAGTAGAGTATCCCTTTCCTTCCTTCAACCTTCAAGAATTCCTCTCTAAATGTAGAGATTGGGTAACCACCTCCACAAGTCCAAAAAGGGCCTCTAAATAAGCCTCCAACTCAACCACCAAAAGGAGAAATAACTATTTCCACCCACTAGCAATTCTAGAAACTCCTAACTCAACCTACACCATGGTTAAACTCTAAGTGGAGATGAGGTGAGGTAAGGCAACTCATGGTGACCACTTGCAATTTTCGCACAAAGGTAAAATGAGACTTTTTGAGTGATCTCCAAAGTCAACAAAAGGGGCTTAGGGGTTGGAAAAGACCCCCAACCCATATCCATACCCCTTGGGTATAATTATTTCATGTTTTAAAGCCTTAGAAAAAGGTTTAGAGCCAAACAAAGGCTAGGAAATAATTAGGACCAACTAACAACTCTAACAAAGCAGATTAAGCACTAATCCAGATTAAGGGTGACTAAACTTGATTAAGAACCCAATTAGAAAATTGACATTGACTAAAACTGACTTAGGTCCAAAGGCTACACAGCAACCCTAGCTAGCACGCAAAGAACATAAACAATTTATGAGTGTCAAGCGACACCAAAAGAACATAATTACGAGACATTCACATTTACTAAACACGGAAAGATACATACATACATCTCATAATACAATACGCAAATTTTGAACAACAAGGTTTCCAAAATTAACACATAGAGATCAGTTATGTTCCTCTGTCAATTTCCTTGGTTAAAATTATCTGCACACTCATTGCACACATTAGTAGTCCCGAAAATCACATGTACATATATACATATCAGAAACTCACATAAATTGAACCATACATCAATCAGGGTTTCTTCCAACCTACTTAATTCTTAACCATTTAAAATCTCTTAAAATCAAAGCATCAATCGTACATTTACTGATTTCATCAACATACATATACATGAAACATTAAAAGACAATCATCAAATATATCTGAAAGTAACACCACACAACATGAAATAATAAAGTATGTTCTAAGCATCAGATAATGTCTCGACATCTCGAGTCGTGAATAACAAAATAATAGTAATGTATCACTATGCTACGATGGGTAGGGGCGAGGCCTCACACCACTATCCATCTAAATCTCAAATATATGTCCAAGTATCAGGTCCTAAGTATGAAAATAAAAATAAGATATCTATGCTATGATGGGTTAGGGATCTCTCTCTCTCTCTCTCTCTCTCTCTCTCTCTCTCTCTCTCTCGCTCCCTCCCTCCCTCCCTCCCTCTCTCTCTCTCTCATACACACACACAAATACACAAACTCACGAAATCATTTTAAAAATATCTCTCTTACTAACTACTAAGCTCTCTCTCTCTAATATTTTATCCTTAACCTTTGTCTCTCTTTGAGTAACCCCTAGGCCTATCTCTCTCATAACTCTTGACCTTTCACCTTTCAATCTCTAACTAACCTATAAAACCATCTTAAACTAAACCCTAACTCACCTCTCTCTCCCTCTCTCTCTCTCTCTCTCTCTCACACACACACACACAGAAAAAATACTAAGCTATCTCAATCTCTCACTAATTCATAACATTTCTCTCTCACTCTCTCACTCTCAAGCTCCTAACCTTCTCATTCTATCACTAAATAATAACCTCTCTATGACTAACTCATTCATTCCCCCCCCCCCGCGCTCTCTCTCTCTCTCTCTCTCTCTCTCTCTCTCTCTCTCTCTCTCTCTCTCTCTAATATAATTAGAGAGGTTAAGAATTAGCAAGAGAGAAATATTATAATTTAATGAGTATGTGGGTGAATGTAAGAGAGAGTTTTTAAGGGTTAGTAGGAGAGATATATTAGGATTTTTTATTTTTTTATGTGTATGCATGTGTGAGAGAGAGGGAGGGGGTAAGACCTAGTTAGAGAGGGAAAAAATATTAGTTAGAGAGAAAAAGGTAATGAATTGAATGTTATATAGAGAGTGGTTAGGAGTTAGTGAGATAATTATGGAGGTCAAGATTTATTAAGAGAGAGATATTATGAGTTAGTAAGAGAGGGATTTTAGGACTTAATGTGCATGAGTATATTTCTTTGTGTGTGTGTGTGTGTGTGTGTGTGTGTGTGTGTGTGTGTGTGTGTGTGTGTGTGTGTGTGTGTGTGTGTGTGTGAGAGAGAGAGAGAGAGAGAGAGATGTTAGGAGTTGGTATAAGAATGAGAGAGACTAAGAGTTAGTAAAAGATAGATATTAGGATTTAGTGAATGAGTGGGTTTGTGTGTGAGAAAGAGATAGAGGGAGTGGGAGAGGGAGATAGGTGATAGAAAGATAAAAAATATGATAATACTTTTGCCCATTTATTTGTTCTATGTTTGGAAAGTAATGACTACTTATTCTATACCATGATTGATTATAATGGATTAAGAATAAAACATTTATTTCCTACTATTATTTTATTTTCATTATATTGTAAATTTATTCAATATATTTCTAATGCATTTTGAATGGAGTCAATTATAATTTGAAGGTGAAAGTTATGGCTTCTAGAGTGGAGCCTAGTTTTATTTCTTCAAAACCCAATCGGGTTTTGAAGAGATTTTTCACCCTAGAAACTTGATTAGGTTTTTTTAATGTATTTTTGTAAGTCTTTGATGTAGGAGCATCAAGCTTGGATTTTGGTGGATTTATTATTTTCATGGTTAGGGATGTTTTGGAAACACATTGGAGAACCTTTCCTCATGATTGCATAGAGATTGGATGGATTGAGTTTAAGTTTGAGTTGTTTTACCTTGTTGTTGGAACTATGTTTTTCTAGTCTTTAGGAGACTATTGCAGGTCATATAACTAATTTTTGAAATGAGTTATGAGATGAAAATTTCATGTATTGAAGAGAGTCTTGAGTACTATCTCTCATTAAGATCTCTTATCGTAATTCATTATAAGTTGGGAGATATGGCAATTCTCTTGGAGTGTCAATTTCTAGTAGTTTGCATGATGGGTTTCTATGCATGACTTCTAAGATGAATCCAATGATATCCTTAATGAATCAGACTTAACAAGCTCAAGGGTTTATAGAAGACCTAATGTACTACCTTTGGTTCAACGTGTTAGTGCTCAAAATTGCATTCCCATTTTGAGTGTCCATTCCAAGTCATTATGAGCCCCTATAAATGCATTTTCTTGCTTGAATACCTAGTTGTTGTATTAATTCTTAAGTGGTGTTTTATATTTCTAACACCCTGAATTTATCCTAGCCATGTGTTCTATTATGATAAGCTAACATTCTAAACCATTCTATGAAGTTTCATTTTGAGTAGTCTTCAGTTCTACATTTATGCCTAAGTGTCAAACAATGATAGAAGGCCCAGTTTTCCTTTGAATATCTTTCACCCGGTTTTAGATTCATGACTCACCACTTTGAGGGTGTTTATTATGCATATCAAAGAACCTATGTGTTAATTTTCAAATCATTTTGATATATTTTGACTAGGTTTTGAATGTCTCAAAGTTGGTTAGTTGTCTCTATTATAAATCTACATATTGTTCATATTTTTGAGTAGCCCTACTTGACAAGTTATTACTTTTGACTAGTTGACCCAAATAATAAATTTCCTTTTGCATCATATTCTAGGAGTTAGATACTTAATATATTCTTGATTTGAGCTTATGATGAATCCATTTGGTCATTTTTCAAATGTGATTCTGAAGGCAATTTATAAGTTCTATTGGTAATTAGAAATCCAAAATGGTCGAGAGCCTTGTTTGAGATTTTATAACTATGAATTCATGATTGCCTAGATCAAATGGACTATACCCCTACATTCTACTCTAAAAATACTACAAGAGTGCTAGTTTTCAAGTCTTGATGAATCTGTCTGCATAGTTTCCTAGGGTCATTCCATTTGCAAAAAATACTTTTCTACTGATGTTCCCAATCCTGCAAATCTAGGTAGCCAACTTCAAACCTTTTCCAAATTTTCCTAGTCATTCATCATGAGCCCAAATTGGAGGTTTATACTCTCTATTTTAGTGTCTAACAATGCCCCTATTTGTGGAACTTCAAGTGATCGTTAGCTGAGTTTTCAAAGCTAAAACTGAACCCATTTTATTGTTTCTAATATGTTTGATTTGTAAAATAATTTGAAATGGGCATGTTTGGATGTCAATATATTTTGACTCTGATATCTTCATAAGCTATGATTTGGTGAATTGGTTAAGTATGTTAGAAAGAATAGGGTGTACAGTTTCAGGCTTTGGTCAGATGTTTAGGTTAGTTTGTAAAGATGGTTTATAGGCCTCCTGACAATGAGTTCACAGTCTGCAAAAATGGTGAAAATGGAGTTTTAAAATGATGTTCCAATATTTATTTTTTATTTTCAATGACACAAACAAGTTAAGGGACAAATATGAGGATGCCAATTTTTTGAAAGGAATTTTTTTTTAGTCAAACTCGCTTTGGGGTCTTAGTAATTTGTTCAAGCATGGGTGATTGTGAGTATTAAATAAACATTATCATAATTCAAATTATTTGAATGTATAATCAAAGTTCTCAATACAATGAAGGAGGTTCTAATTGATGAAATTATGGAGGCAAAAAAAATATGAATTGTATATTATTGAGGAAGTATTCTTGAGCCCCAATCATAAGTTGATTGCATATGAAAAGGACATCAAAGGGGATGAAATATAAACTAAATATGTCATTGATTGCTATGGTGAGGTGAGTATACTTTGGCTATGAAGCATCATGAGTTGGGGAGCTGAGCTCCATCACAACAAACTAAATGATGCAACAGTGGTCAAAGACCCACACAAAAATACAAGGCTCCTTTTCTATTTGAGGGAAGAAGGGCCTCCCACTGCTACAAATGACACACCCATGTCTGATCCATAGTCCACATCTAAGAAAAAAAAGTCATCCACATCCACTATAGATTTGGAAAGGGCAGAACCAATGTAAAATTTGTGGTAGGGGAAGACTCAGCATGCATGTAAAGATGAAAGTAGCCCAAACAAGAAAGAAAAGGCTCCATGGAATTGGGAAAAAGTGCAAGAACAAACAATGTAAATATCATACCAGAGGCAACATAACAGATGGAGCATCCCTAGATGATGCTTAGAAGATGTTGAAGAGAAATCTCAATGGCATGGACAAAAGCTGCATCAAAGCAAGAAGGCACAAATATGGGGGGTAGCATTTCCACCTAGATCCATGTCCATGTCTAATGTGGAGAGGTCACAGCTAGTGAAGCAAGCAAAAGAGTGGGAGCCTCACATTTTAAGGAGGAGCTGGAGGTCTACATTTTGGATCTTTATCCCACATTGGAAATGTAAGGATAATTGATATTTTTATAAGCCTAGATACGAAATGCTTAAGTGTCTTCAAAGATGCATAGGGCTTATGGAAGCCACTTAGTGTGTGGAGGGGCCCATTCACTACCTGTCATAGGGTCAAAAAAAATTGGACTTTCAACTGTCCAAATTTGGATAATAATCACAACTAGGAGAAGATTTGTGAGGAAGTCTTCTTGAGCATTGATGAGATTTTAGACTTATTGGATCATGAGTTTGAGAAATTTTTAAGTACTTCTAAGGATGTTTATATTTTCCCTCATAGAATTTCTTCATTTAGTCAAGTCACTTCCCTAATATTTGATGTGGAAAAAGATACAGAATCTAAAAGATCTTTGTCAAACTTTGGAGGTGCATATAATAATACCTCATGTGTATATGCACATGATGACTTGATAGATGTAGGGGATGTGTTTGAGGGGAAGTTTTCTACTGTCTCTATGTTTTCTTATGCTAGTGATTGTAGTGAAATATGTTTTGATACTTTGGATGAAGAGGAAAACATTGAAAATAATTTTGTTGATTCTAATTTTCCTTTTCTTACTAAAAAATCATGTAATAAGACATTTGATGTTTTTAAGGTTCCCTCTAATAGTTTGTTAGATGAAGACAAAGATTGTGATCAACATGTTTTTTATCAACATTTTTAGAACATTTTTTCAGATTTGGTGACTAACCAAATTTTTTAGTGTGAAGAGTTTTCAGCAAGTGGTAAATTTGATGTGATGAGTAATATAACTGCAAAGAGGTAGGGATCAGATTTTACATACCCTTCATACCTGGATACACAAGGTGAGTTGCAAATTGATTCATGTAACTTGTTGAATGAAGTAGAATATCAAACTTTTGTGTTTCTAGTTGAAGGTATCCATGAGTTAGTTAGTGATTATTAGTTTCAATTTAATATCAGTAGATATGATCATGCTGATTATTATTTTCATAATGAGCGAGATGAAGAAATTGATAGAAGTTTTTATATGCAATATGGAAATGGTTTTTTTCCACCTAATCTACTAATGATAGAAAGTATTGATGTGTTGGGTGAAACAAAGGATAGTCAAAGTTTCATTTCACCTCAAGAAGATGTTAATGAGAATCAGGTATATAATAGACATAGGAAGCTTTGAAAACTTTTCAGTGGCCTAGGGTCACCATCTTGTATAGTTATAATAGGTTTCATGCATTTAATTTTGCTCCGAGAAAATTTTGAATGGTTTGATTCCTCCAAAGATTTGATTTCTTGCCATGCCTACAAGGGGCATGCATCCCTAGATAGAGCCTATGTTAGTGCTCAAAATTGCATTCCCATTTTGTGATGCAGGAGCATCTAGAGGTATAAGGGCAATCCTGTGTCACCGAAAAAAATGTACTTAGACTTAGTTTCTGTTTCATGTGTTTTCATTTTTGGACACCCATTTGGGTCAAATAAAGGTTCCAACTCTCACAGTTCAACTATCAGTGTGCTAGAAAATCCCAAAAAAATAGGAGCATGCAATTTGGCCATCATTTTGGTGACCTAGAAGGTGTGAATTGGCCAGATGAATGTAATTGTGATTAAGAGCATTCCAAAAAAAGAATCAGGTCAAAAGGCCCCATGGTTTGAAAGTTATTGCAGTTTTTCAAGTTTTGGAGACCTCCTAAGAATGCTTCAAAGTCAGGTTAGGGGCATTAAATGACCTTGAAAAGGGACAAAAAAAGGGGGATGAGTGAAGCTTTTCCATAGGGCTATAGAGCGCTTTGAGAGCTTTCTAAAAATGTAAACGATTCGTCAATCAGAGCTACGGTTCAAAAGTTATGCCTCCTGAAAGTTCGATTACCGTTTCTGGATTCTTCTAGATTTGCACCAACTTCTAATGCAGCTTTTGGAACCTTCTATTTGGTCGGTGGATGCCTACTATCACTTTCTAGAATGTACTCCTAGTCCTTAACCCTCCGGGGTCTATTTAAGAAAAATTCTGGCATTGTAAAAGGCAGTTCAGAGTGGAGTTTGAGAGGAGGTACTGAAAGGAGAAATTATCTCCAGATTTATGCTATTGTAAGCCCTTAGGGCATGTTTTGAAGTTTATTTTCTTTGTACTATTTGTACTAGCTTATTTTTCTCATTCAATATAATTTTCCCTTTTTTTTTGTGTCCATTCTATTCTTGGGTTGTGTCTCCATCAAGTGGTATCAGAGCTGGTTTTCCTGAGTGTGTAGACAGAGCGCCGATTGTGAGGCAGTTTGCACCAGGACTGTGTGGTTGTGGGTTCGAGTTAGAAGATGCCTCCATGAAGAGAGTGTGGCAGAAGGGCTAGAGCTATTAATCCTGAGGAGGTTTGAGCCCTCCAAAGGAAGGTACAAGCATTGCAAGAGGAGCTCCGTAGAGGAGCAAATGTTGTTGCAAGTGATGACAATGAGGATGACAATGAAGAAGAAGTAATGGGACCAGAAGGGGAATTTTATGGGGAAGTTCTAAATCATGCAAAGGAAAGGCTTTTTAGGGCCATTACTAAGTTTGGGAAAAGACCCACAATTGAAGTGGGTGTATTTTCAGGAAATCTGAAACCAGATGAGTTGATCGATTAGATCAATGAACTGGAAGAATACTTTGAGTATGAGGATATCAGGGACCTAGATAGGGTTAAGTTTTCAAAGGCTAAACTGAAAGGCCATGCCAAAATCTGGTGGAAAGAAGTTCAATTAGAAAGAAACAGAAGAGGAAAGGAGAAGATCACAAGGTGGGATCGCATGGTGGACAAATTGAAGAAGTAGTTCATTCCTGTAGACTACGAGCTTGATTTGTTTAAGAAGATGGATGGGTTAAAGCAAGCAGGAAGATTAGTCCAAGAATATATAGAGGAATTTTACCGACTCTTGATTAGAGTGGGGCATGCAAAAGAAAATAAGGAGAAGGTTGCTCATTATATCAATGGGTTGCAACCTAGCATCTAGGAGGAATTAAGTCTGGTAAGAATGACCAGCGTTGAAGAGGCATACCAGTTTTCCCTACAAGTGGAAGAGAAGCTGAATAAAAGGTTTGAAGGAAGACAAAGAGGGTGCGGTCAAGGAGGAAGGAGGAGCGGTAGATCATCTGGAGGCCGCAATGAAACCCAAAAGAAAAATAAAGATGTGGGTACTAGCAGGAACTAGAGGAATGAGGGTTTCAACCGCTCCCATAATCAAGACTTTGGAAATCAGAGAGGAAGAGGTAGAGGACATGGAAAAGGAAGAGGAGGCTTCCATGGTACCTATTTCAATTGCAATGAAGAAGGTCATCGTGCCTTTGAATGCCCTCAACGACAAGGAAGGACAGATAGGAGAACTAAGGGCCAAGCTAGGGTTGCTCATGTGGATGAAGATGCACAATCATCACATTTAGAGGATGCAAAAAGAGGAGAGACCTTGGTAAATGAAAGATTCCTACTAAGTGGTGAGATTGAACCAAGAAAATGGAGGAGTTTGTTCCGTACAAGATGCAAGTGTGAGGATAAATGTTGTGACTTGATCATTGATGGTGGTAGCACTGATAACTTGGTATCAGAAGAGATGGTCTCTAAGCTGAAGCTCAAGAGAGAGAAACATCCCCATCCCTATCAGATTGCTTGGGTAAAAGATGATCATAATGTCCTGGTAAGTGAACAATTTTTAGTGAAATTCAAAATTGGGAGTTACCATGATGAAGTTCTCTGTGATGTTATTTTGATGGATTTTTTCCATCTATTGTTGGGTAGACCATGGTAGTTTGATAGACATGCAGTACATGATGGACATGCAAACACATACTCTCTGACAAACAATGGAGTTCGACACAAATTGAAGCCCATGAAAAAGGAAGGTGAAAAGGTATGTAGCAGTGCTAGGATTTGTCTTGTTGATGGAAGGAAGTTTTTAGATGGCATGAAACATCAGCATATGTGCTATGCTTTGATTCCTAAGAAAGATAAAGAAGATAGTAGTGAAATGCCACTTGAAGTTTCAAATTTACTAGGGGAGTTTGGAGATATTATCTTTGATAATGTTCTAGATGGATTTCCACTAGTAAGGCAAATTAGTCATCAGATAGATCTAATTCCAGGAGCTAGTTTTCCTAACAAGGTTGCTCACAGGATGACTCCTACTGAAACAGAGGAGCTAAATAGACAGGTTTAGGAGCTATTGAGGAAGGGCTTGATTTGAGAGAGCTTGAGTCCATGTGCAGTACCTACAATACTTGCACCAAAGAAGGATGGAGAGTGGACGATGTGTACAGATTCTCGAGCTATAAATAGGATAACCATCAAGTATTGGTTTCCTTTGCCAAGGATGGGTGACCTTATGCACTGCTTGAGTGGAGCTCAGTACTTCACAAAGATAGATCTAAAGAGTAGTTATCATTAGATACAGATTCAAGAAGGAGATGAGTGGAAAATAGCCTTCAAGACCAAGGAGGGTCTTTATGAGTGGTTAGTCATGCCCTTTGGATTGACGAACGCCCCAAGCACCTTCATGCGGCTCATGAATGAGGTACTTAAGAAGTTCTTGGGAAAAATTGTTATTGTCTATTTGGATGATATTCTAATTTTCAGCAAGATTTTGGAAGAACATTTACTAAATATTCATAGTGTCCTTGAAAGGCTAAGGGAAGAGAAACTGTTAATTAATCTGAAGAAATGTATCTTTGCAAAAAGGGAGTTAGTCTATTTGGGGTTTTTTTTATCACCTAAAGGTCTCAAAATGGATCCAGAGAAGGTAAAAGCCATCTTGGAATGACCTACTCCAAGGTCTGCTACTGAGGTAAGATCATTTCATGGTCTGGTTAGTTTTTATATGAAGTTTAATAAGAATTTTAGTGGCATATGTGCACCCCTAACTGATACAATAAGAGGGGATAGAAAAGAGTTCAAATGGATTGTAGTAGCTGCGAGAAGTTTTGAATTGCTAAAGAAGAAGGTAACAGAATAGCCTGTGTTGGCACTTTCAGATTTTAGAAAGGTTTTCCAAGTAGATTGTGATGCCAGTGGTAGCGCTATTGGGGCTCTATTAAGCCAAGAAGGTAAGCCTATTGCATATTTTAGTGAAAAATTGAATGATGCAAAGAAGAAGTATTCTATTTATGATCAAGAGTTCTATGCAATAGTTCAGGCCTTAAAGAAATGGAGGCATTATTTATTGCCAAAAGAATTTGTTTTGTATACTGATTATCAGGCATTACAGTACCTAAATTGTCAAGGTAAATTGAATCAGAGGCATATGAAGTGGGTAGAGTTCTTGCAGAGCTATACATTTTTGTTGAAGCATAGAAGTGGAAAATCTAACAGGGTTGCAGATGCACTAAGTAGGAGACAGTTGTTGCTTACAGTAATGCAGGTTGAAGTAGTTGGGTTTGATGAACTTAAGAATTTGTACCCCGAGGATCCTGATTTTGCTAAATCATGGAAAGCTTGTAAAGAACCTATTTCTGTAGATAGAACCAAGTGGTTAGACCTTTTTGATTTAGGATGGCACGTTTTTCAAGGGTAGTCAATTGTGCATACCAAGGAGTTCCATGAGGGAAAATCTGATTAAGGATAAATATAGTTGAGGGATGGCAGGACATTTTGGTCGAGATAAGACCATTTCCATTCTTAGATAACATTATTTTTGGCCTCAAATTTCACAGGATGTGAAGAAGTTTGTACAGAGTTGCCAGGTTTGTCAAGTTGCCAAGGGGTTTAATCACAATACTAGCCTATATCAGCCATTCCTGTTCCATCAAGGCCATGGGAGTACATAAGTATGGATTTTGTTCTTGGATTTCCAAGGACACAGAGGGGTAATGACTCAGTATTCGTGGTGGTTGATAGGTTCTCCAAAATGGCACATTTCATTCCGTGCCACAAAACTCATGATGTTGTCCATATTGCAGACTTGTTTTTCAAAGAGGTGGTAAGACTACATGGTCTTCTAAGGAGTATAGTTTCTGATAGAGATACTAAATTTGTGGGGTATTTCTGGAGGACATTATGGAAAAAGTTGAGAATAGACTTAAAATTCATTTCCACACATCACCCACAAACTGACGGCCAAACAGAAGTGGTAAACAGAAGTCTGGGCAATTTGCTGAGATGTTTAGTTGGGGATAAGCCCAAGGGATGGGATTTGATTCTACCACAGGCAGAGTTTGCTTACAATAACTCTATAAATAGGAGTACTGGAAAATCACCATTCCAAATTGTATATGGGAATAGCCCAAGGACTGCACCAGAATTGAGTAAGATAGAGCAAGGGGAGAGGACAAGTGCTGAAGCAGAAGAATTTGTTGAACATATCAAGCATCTACATGAGGAGGTTTAGGCACACATTACCAAGATGAATCAAGAGTATAAAGCTAGGGCTGATCAAAGGAGAAGACATAAAGAATTCCAAGTAGGGGATCTAGTCGTGGTGCACTTACGAAAAGAAAGATTTCTAGCTGGTACTTACAACAAGCTGAAAATGAAGAAATTTGGCCCCTGTGAAATTTTGAAGAAACATGACTCAGGAAATGCATATGAGGTGGAGCTGCCAGATGGTATTCACATTTCTCCCATTTTCAACATTGTAGATTTAATAGAGTATCATGATGATGGTGCAGATGAGGAGCTGGTGTTAGAGCCATGTCCAATTCTTGCTTCTAAGAAGGAGGAGATAGAAGACATTCTAGATCATCGTGTGGGTAGGAGTATCAGAAATAGGCAGTATGAAGAGTATTTGGTCAAATGGAAAGGACAACCGATCGAGGACTCAACTTGGATTTCAGCAGCTGAGGTTTCCCATTTGGGATTTCCTCTACAATTGATAAAGTGACAAGGTCACTTTTCAATCTACCCTGGGTGTCTGATGTAGGAGCATCCAGAGGTATAAGGGAAATCTTGTGTCACCCAAAAAAATGTACTTAGACTTAGTTTCTGTTTCATGTGTTTTCATTTTTGGACACCCATTTGGGTCAAATAAAGGTTCCAACTCTCACAGTTCAACTATCAGTGTGCTAGAAAATCCCAAAAAAATAGGAGCATGCAATTTGGCCATCATTTTGGTGACCTAGAAGGTGTGAATTGGCCAAATGAATGTAATTGTGATTTAAAGCATTCCAGAAAAAGAATCAAGTCAAAAGGCCCCACGGTTTGAAAGTTGTTGCAGTTTTTCGAGTTTTGGAGACCTCCTAAGAATGCTTCAAAGTCAGGTTAGGGGCATTAAATGACCTCAAAAAGGGCCAAAAAATGGGGGATGAGTAAAGCTGGTCCATAGGGCTATAGAGCACTTCGAGAGCTTTTTGAAAATGTAAACGGTTCGTCAATTGGACTATGGTTCAAAAGTTATGCCTCCCAGAAGTTCGGTTACCATTTCTGGATTCTTCTAGATTTGCACCAACTTCTAACGCAGCTTCTGGAACCTTCTATTTGGTTGGTGGATGCCTACTAGAACTTTCTAGAATTTACTCCTAGTCCTTAACCCTCCGAGGTCTATTTAAGGAAAATTTTGGCATTGTAAAAGGCAGTTCGAAGTGGAGTTTGAGAGGAGGTACTGAAAGGAGAAATTATCTCTAGATTTATGCTATTGTAAGCCCTTAGGGCATGTTTTGAAGTTTATTTTCTCTATACTATTTGTACTAGCTTATTTTTCTCAGTTAATATAATTTTCCATTTTCTATTGTGTCCATTATGTTCTTGGGTTGTGTCTCCATCATTTTGAGTGTCCATTCCAAGTCATTGTGAACCCCTATAAATGCATTTTCTTGCTTGAATACTTGGGTGTTATATTAATGCTTAAGTGGTGTTTTATGTTTATCACACCCTAAATTTAGCCTATCCATGTGTTCTATGACGATAAACTAACATTCTGAACCATTCTACAAAGTCTCATTTTGAGTGGTCTTTAGTTCTACATTTTTGCCTGTGTCAAACAGCTATAGAAGTCCTAGTTTGCCTTTGAATATCTTTCAGCCAGTTTAGATTCATGACTCACCACTTTGAGGATGTTTAGTATGCATATCAAAGAAACTATGTGTCAATTTTCAAGTCATTTTGACATATTTTGACTAGGTTTTGAATGTCTCAAAATTGGTCAGTTGCCTCTATTATAATTCAGCATATTATTTATAATTTTTGGTAGCCCTGTTTGACAAGTTATAACTTTTGACTAGTTGACCCAAATAAGAAATTTCCTTTTGAATCATATTCTAGGGTCCAGAGACTTGCTCTGTTCCTAACTTGAGCTTGTGAAAAATCCATTTGATTAATTTTCAAACGCAATTCTGAAGGCAATTTATAAGTTTTATCGGTAATCAAAAATGCAGAATAGTCAGGAGCCTTGTTCGAGATGTTATAACTATGAATTCATGATTGTTTGGATTAAATGGATTGTACCCCTAAATTCTACTATAAAAATTGTACAAGTATGCTAGTTTTCAAGTCTTTATGAATTTGTTTGCACACTTTCTCATGGTCATTCCATTTGCAAAAAATACTTTTCTACTAATGTTTCTAGTCCTGCAAATCCAGGTAGCCAACTTAAGACCTTCACCAAATTTTCCCAGTCATTCATCATGAGCCCAAATTGGAGGTTTACACTCTCTATGTCAGTATCTACCAATGTCCTTGTTTGTGAAACTTCAAGTGATTGTTAGCCCAGTTTTCAAAGCTAAAACTAAACCCATTTTATTGTTTCTAATATGCTTGATTTGTAAGATAATTTGAAATAGGCATGTTTGGATGTCAATGTCTTTTGACTCTGATATCATCATGAGCTACAATTTGGTGAATTGGTTAAATATGTTAGAAAGAGTAAGGGTGCATAGTTTAGGCTTTGGTCAGGTGTTCAAGTTAGTTTTTAAAGCTGGTTTATAGGCCTCCTAACAATGAGTTCATAGTCTACAAAAATGGTGAAAATGGAGTTTTAAAATGATGTTCCAGTATTTATTTTTTATTTCTAGCAACACAATGGTATGAAGGGACAAATATTAGGATTCCAGTTCTTTGAAAGGCAATTTTTTTATAGTTAGACCTGATTTGGGGTCTGAGTAATTTGTTCAACCATGGGTGATTATAAATATTAAATAAGCATTATCATAATTCAAATTATTTGAATGCATGATCAAATTTCGATGGAGGTTTTACTTGGTGAAATCATGGAGGCAAAAAAAAATGAATTGTATATTATTGAGGAAGTCTTCTTGAACCCCGATCATAAGTTGATTACATATGTAGAGGACATCAAAGGGGATGAAATATAAACTAAATATGCCATTGATTGCTATGATATGGTGCATATTCTTTGGTTATGAATAATTACATGAGTTGGAGAGCTGAGCTCCATCACAGCAAATTGAATGATGCCACAATGGTTAAAGACCTACAAAAAATACAAGGCTCCTTTTCTATTTGAGGGAAGACGAGCCTCCCACTATTGCAAATAACACACCAATGTCTAATCCACAATCCAAATTTGAGAAAAAGAAAGTCATCCAAATCTAGTTTAGATTTGCAAAGGGCAACACCAATGTAAAAGCCATAGTAGGGGAAGATTTAGCATACATGCAAAGATGAAAGTATCCCACATAGGAAATAAAAGGCTCCATGGCATTGGGAAAAGGGAAAGAACAAACAATGTAAATATCATACCAGAGGCAGCATAACGGATGGAGCATCATTGGTCGATGCTTAGAAGATGTTGAAGGGAAATCTCAATGGCATGGACAAAGCCGCATTAAAGGAAGAAGGCACAATATTGGCAGCAACATTTCCACCTAGCTCCATGTCCACATCTAATGTGGAGAGATCACAACCAGTGAAGTGAGAAAAAAAGTGGGAGCCTCACATTTTGAGGAGGAGCTGGAGGTCTATGTTTTGGCCCTTTATCCTACATTGGAAATGTGAGGATAATTTCATGTTTTTATAAGCCTAGATATGAAATTTTTAAGTGTCTTCAAAGACATGCAGGGCTTATGGAAGCTGCTTAGTGTGTGGAGGGGCCCACTCACTGCCTGCTACGAGGTCAAAAAAATTGACTTTCGACCATCAAGAGATCAGAGATGGAGAAGAAAAGCATTTTGATGTTACATCAAGTTGTGAGATTGGAACTTGAGATTTGGAGGCTTATAATCCTATGAATTTCATAGGATCATGGAGAGATTTTCATTCATGTGCAATGCTATGACAGGGCCCATGTCGTAGATTTGCAAAATAAATTTTTTAGCCTTGAGATATTACAAAATTGCCTTTGTTAGTTAGTTGGGAGGATGAGTAATAAAGGATGTGATATTACGATAATTTCATAAAATCATAAAGTTTATTTCAAATGCTTAAGATGATACAAAAAGGTCATGGGATTGGGGAGATCAAAATATGGATTTGCAATAATATGATGGAGGAGAAAATAAAATAAAATTAGATGCTACATAATGTAAAATTAATTAATTAAAGGTATTTCAAAAGGTGGTGGCAAATAGAAATTTGACACTTGGCACATGTAAATTGGGGATGTGGACAGGGGAGTAAAGGAAATATGAAATTAAAATTAAAATTTAGAGAAATATCCACTTATGAGTTTCAAAGATTTGAATATTTTTAAGTTTTTATATAGTTTATACTATATAAACTTTTAAATCTTTCATTTTAATGACTATTCATGGTCTGATAGCTAGTTTTTTAGATTGGTCTCAGGGGCACAATTTTTGTGCGAGATATACAGTGTAGCATACCAACGAAATTTGGAAGAAATGAACTATCCATTTTTGTAGTTAGATTTTTTGCAGGTATTTACTAGAAGCAACTACAGACAATTTTGTATTCCTAAGAGCATCTCAGAGAAAGTGCAGATTTATCATTGCAGATGAAATTGCAATCAAATATAGTCTAATTTTCATCAAATTTGACTTCATTGTCAATTATGAGTGAGATTTGATGGTTTTAAATGTAGTTGGTTGCAAATGATGTATTTTGCTAGTAGAATAGATGAATTTCACGGCAAAAGTAGATGTGACCAGCTAAATCAAATTTTAAGCCTCCAGTAGATTTGATTAGTACCTGATGTGTTCTTAAGAGGATATTTTGTTAATTGTTTTTAAGTGAGATATATTAGATATTTTATGCTTCATTTATGGTTTTTAATTGTAGGCAGATGAGGAAGTTTAGATTCAGCAACTTCAGATTGAAGACAAGTTTAGTGAGACACATGTCAATTTTAGATTCCAAAGACAGAAAATATCTTCTATTCTATATATTCTTCCTCTCTTCTCTTTATAAGGATTCCAGTTTTTGGAAATTTTTTCATTATAGTGTAACTACTTTGTGGTTCCAATCTGGTTGAAATCCTTTCCCATTATTGTGATACCATTTTTCCTCAGTGTTCCTTTGTTGTGAACAATAGTATTGTATTTCTATTAAGGCATTTTAGATATATAGTTATGTCTTGGTGTTCTTTTTTGAATTTTCGGCATACATATGATGTATTGTTTTGAATGAAATTAATACAAGAGCTTCATCTTCTTTAGTTTCATTCTTATTCTCATCTCCTGCTTCTATTATTTGCAATCTTTTGTGTTTAACAACTAAGAGATTGAACTCAAGTAAAATCCCTTAAGGTTGTATGTCAGAATAAACTTGTTGTTGGAATAAGGATCCATGTAAATACTTGTTTACATTGACAGGATTGTGGGTTACACCAAGAGGATATTACAATAAGTATGAGATTTTTTATGAAGATTGATATATGTTTGCAAGTCAAATAGATAGATCAAATATCTGAATATATGAGTATACTTTAGGTATCCATTTGTATGTGAAGGTTTAGTTAATGCCCAATGGATAAGGGGCTAGTCAGCTTGGAGAGTGCATGTTCTCTACTATTGCATACACGGGTTATGCTGAGATACCAAAACTTCAATTGAATATCTTTCCCTTTATGTTTAAAGATTTAAAAGAGTTTCTCTCACTTGGTTTATGAGGTTCATGTGCTCTTTTATTAGCTATTTCACCCTTGAATGCTTGCACAAACATAGAAGATTAAGGGATCTTATCTATTTTCTAGATTTAGTTGTATGCCTTTACACTAGTACCATATAAAGAATATGAGGTCCACCTGCCTAAGTCTTACAGAGCTTGAAGAAGAAGGAGGAATTATCCTTATACTTGGCCCAAGACTATAGTCAAGTGCTTCCATTATAGGAATTTGCTAATCTTAGATGTATTGGTCTAGTTTCTTGGTTGTTTTCGAAACTATTAAATTAGGAGCCAACACGAAGCACAAGTTCCAATTCAATTAGAGCTAGGAGATATCACAATTTTTCTCAAGTATCAATTTTTGGATATTTAATTACCGTCGAAGGTTAGCTTGTGGCTCTTCAAGTATTTAATGTTAGGTTTATTTATTTTTTAATTGCTAGGCCAACTTATGGATTTTTTGGGTATAAGTAGGGGGTTCTTGTGGATTATTTTAGTCATTCATGATGGAGGTTTCATTCATTTGGAGGAGGAGTGAGTGTGGAGAGTAGCTTAAGAGCGATTTTTTCCTAAGTCTATGAACAAATGCTAAATGTGAGGCAGTTTACAATACGATTTTGATTAATCATCTATCTTGGAGAAGAGCATGAAAGATGGATTATATAAGTGAGAGAATATTTTTTGAGTGTGTGGATAGAGTGCCAAATGTGAGGCAGTTTACAATTGGATGTTAGATAAAGTTTTAGAAAGGCTAGTAGCTATGACTTAGAAAATAAGGAGATTGCTTGGTTGGCTTGTGAGAACAAGTTCAAATCTTCCTTGAGTTGGATCTTGTGGGATCTTGTAGAACTATCATTGTAATTTCTTTGCATTTGGCCATAGTTGGGAAGGCCTTACAACCTAGCACATTACATGTAACAGTTATTTTATGAATAACTTACTGTAATTTGTTATCAGATCTTGCATTGCTATTATGTTTCTACTATGTGGTTATTTTGTGGGGGCTAGGACATCTCCTTTGAGGACTCTCCTATGTTGTACTATTTCAGGTGGTATTATGATGACGGGCCACACCACCCGTACCAACTCACAACCAAAAATGCAATAATATGGAGACAAGAGAGATCACAAAAAAATGCTTCATAAAGCATCATCCATTAATACTTGAAATCCATTAGAAGAGATTACATTTGAAGAGCTTACAACGTAAGAACTTCTATTTATCGAACTTCCTTACAAGAGATTACATACAAAGAGCTTCTACTTGTAGAGCTTGTCTTGAAGAGCTTCTATTTCTCCAACTTCCATTAGAAGAGCTTCCATTCCTTCAACTTCTTGAACTTGATTACAAATGATAATAGGCCTTTCTTAAATAGGCACTTCTAACCCAAGACATTACAAACACAACCAATGTGGGATAAAAGGTAAATACAACTACGTTTAAATAAATATTAAATTCCCACCCAAATACAACTAAGCACCCAACAAATATTAAATGCATGATTTAAGGAACTTCCACAAACTTCTAAGATGCCACCTACACACCTCGATTAATGGAATGACAACTATTTTTATTATTTTCTATTTATGCCACCCATGCATCTTGAAAATAGAGATTCCTCTTTTTTCCACTTTTCCTATTTTCTATTTTTAATTATTTTTCCTTCTATTTTCGTCACTTTCTCTCTCCTCCACAATTTTTTTTTTTTTTTTTTTTTCTTTTTTTCCTTTTTTTTTTTTCCTCTTTTTTTTTTTTTTTTTCAAATAATTTAATTTTCCCATGCAAGATGCTCCTGCATCAGACTCCCTTGGTAGATAGAAAAGTGTGTCCCACACTTTAACGCCAAAAGAAAGATATACATCCATCTTCATCTTCACCACAAGCTTCTACCTCAATAGGGACAAGAAAACCAACATACAAATCTTCCACATTTTTTTTTTTTTTTTTGCTGATGCATGATGCTCCTGCATCCGACTCCCATGGTAGGAAAAATTTTGTGAATATGGATTCACAAAATGAAGTAGCCACTGTTGAAAGTTTTTTTTCTTTTCCTCCAACACATAGCTGGAACAAGTATCCGATGCCGATATATTTCCTTCTTTCTTCTTTTCCAACACCTAGTCGGAACAACTGTTTGCTGCTGAAAATACTCCTTCGCAATGAACTCTATCCAAGTATAACTCTCATCCTCATCCAATCTTGTTGAATTAATCACACCTGTAATAAATCTAGCAACACCATACCAATCTTCCTTTGCATACCACACATCACGAACAAGATCCTCATGCAAACCATCATTAGTATCTTTCAAAATCACCTCAAATTTAGCATCATATAATTCATAAGAATTTACCTCTTTGACATATTCATCTTTTCTTGCCTCTTTCATGCATGTAACTACTTCACTTGTTGGATCTCCAACTAAGGCACCATACTTCTCCTCCATTGCTACAATCTTCAAATCATCTTGATCTACTTCAGGTTCATAAATCTTGTCATCTTTATGCTCTTCCTCTTCTCGTTCATCTTCTTCAACTTTAGGTTCGCAAATAATTTTCTCTTCATCCGCTTGCTCTTCCACTGGATCATCTTTCTTTTCCACATCCAAGGAATTATCAACATCTCTTTTCTGGTGACATGCTCTTTGTTTTCGCAACTCAGCTTTTAATTCATTCACTTGCTTCTGCAAATCAACTATCAATGATTTTTGATTTCTTGCTCTAAATTTCTCAAGTCGAGGAATCCTCAGAATCCATCCAATCACAAAAGTCATCTTCTTCTTTCTCTTCTCCATAATCAAGTCTTTAGAAGACAAATCTCATGCAACACAAGAACCTCGTGCAAACTGCCTCACAGTCGACGATCTGTCTACACAATCAAGAACTTCTTGACAAACTTCACCCACTCAAGGTCCTGGTGCAAACTGCCTCACGTTCGACGATCTGTCCGCACACTCAGGAACTCCTGCTCTGATACCACTGATGACGGGCCACACCACCCGTACCAACTCACAACCAAAAATGCAACAAGATGGAGATAGAGAGATGACAAAAACAATGCTTCATAAAGCATCCATTAATACTTGAAAATTCACTACAAGAGCTTACACTTGAAAATCTTGTCTTGAAGAGCTTCTATTTCTCCAACTTCCATTAGAAGAGCTTCCATTTCTTGAACTTTCTTGAACTTCCTTTAGAAGAGCTTTCATTCCTTGAACTTGATTACAAATGATAATAGGCCTTTCTTAAATAGGCACTTCTAACCCAAGACATTACAAACACAACCAATGTGGGATAAAAGGTAAATACAACTACCTTTAAATAAATATTAAATTCCCACCCAAATACAACTAAGCACCCAACAAATATTAAATACATGATTTAAGGATCTTTCCAAAAACTTCTAAATTGCCACCTATACACCTTGATTAATGGAATGACAACTATTTTTATTATTTTTCTTTTTACGCCACCTATGCGCCTCGAAAATAGAGATTCCTCTTTTCTCCACTTTTCCTATTTTCTATTTTAAATTATTTTCCTTCCATTTTCGTCACTTTCTCTCTCCTCCACAAATTTTTTTTTTTTTTTTTTTTCTCTCTTTTTTTTTTTCTAATAATTTAATTTTCCCATGCAAGATGCTCCTGCATCAGAATCATATTAGATGGGGTTTGGGTTGGATCTTGTAGAACTATTATTGTAATTTCTTTGTATTTGGCTGTAAATGGGAAGGCCTTACAACCTAGCACATTACATGTAACAGTTATTTTATGAATAACTTACATGTAACCTAGACTAGATAGGTTTTGGGTTGGATCTTGTGGGATCTTGTAGAACTATTATTTTAATTTCTTTGTATTTGGTCGTAATCAAGAAGGCATTACAACCTAGCACATTACATGTAACAATTATTTTATGAATAACTTACTATAATTTGTTATCAGATCTTGCATTGCTATTATGTTTCTACTATGTGGTTATTTTTTGGGGGATAGGACATCTCCTTTGAGGATTCTCCTACATTGTACTATGTCAGGTGGTATTAGAGACAAGGTTGTTCTTGAGCATGTAGACAGATCACCAAAGTTGTGGCAGTTTGCATGAGGACTTGGGTTAGAGAAGTAGATCTGATTTTATCTTGATTTGGTGGTGGATTTTCTTTCTACAGTCCTAGATCTCTTGGATGTGAGGTGGAAAATCATGGTTCTAACTTGCAATTATAGAGAAAATGTAGATGGATCTATGGTTGCAAAGATGAAAGATTGATCCTATTGAGGCATGATTGTAGAAAGTTTGTAGATTATAGATCTATGATCCTAAACTTGTGATGAGTTTCCTGATTGGTCATGCAAGGTGGTAGGTTGTGATTTGAATTGCAAACAATTTGAGGTTGTTAGAAGGAGAATGGGAAGGATTTTTTGTAGAGGATTTATGAAGATCTTAGGAGATGACTTTGAGAGGATTGGACCCTAAGATGATTGTGAATCTCTGTGATGTGGTGGAGAGGAATTTTTTTAAGATGTCTACTTAGTTTGAAGCTAGTTTTTCTTATCAAGATAAGGAGGTGGTTGTGTAGTTTGAAACTAGTTTAGATTATCGAGATAAGGATAGGATGAGGAAGGCAATACATAGATGTTTGTGGAGCTAGAGTCTACTGATCTAGAAGAGAGTTGTTTGGCTGATTAAGAGACTAGTTCATGAGTGAAGATGGCATAGCAAGGTCGAGGTGGAAGAGGTTGGTTTTGCTGATTATTTTGTGGAGTATGATGTAGAAACTATAGAGAAACTTGAGGTTTTTAAGAATATATTCCTATCCTTATTGATGCTAGGATAGATGTTGGTTTTCATGATTAGTTTGCTAAGTTTGACATGGAAATTGCAGAGCACTTGGTTGTGGATGATCTGGCTTTTTTGGTGGTGACTTGTATGTTGTAGAGAATCTTTTTGTGATCAAAGAGATTTTTGGTATTGTAAGTTTGGTATGTTTTTATCAATATCTACATATTTCTATTCATATGGATTTGTTTCTATTGGTGTAGATTCACTAGTTGTTGTTGTGGATGAGGGTTTGCTAATGAAGTATTATGTTTTATTTGTTCTTGGATGTGGGCATATTGATTGGGTTGGTGATATATATTTGATTCTGATGTTTCAATGGATGAAGCATAGATGGTGGACTTTTTGATTTTTTCTATTGGTTTTGATGAAGTGGAAGCCTTTGGTAAAGATGAAGAAGGTTGCAGATCTTTCTTTAGGCACCAAAGTATGGGACATACTTTTCTATTTGCCTAGGGAATTTGGTGTATGTGAATTGAGCTTGGATTTTGATGGAGTTATACTTTTTATGGTTATGGATATGTTGGAGACACATTTATAACCTTTCCTCATGATTGCATAGAGATTGGATCGATTGAGTTGAAGTTTGAGTCATTTTACCTTGTTGTTGGAATTATACTTTTTTGGTTTTTGGGTGCCTATTGCAAGCCATGTAACTATTTTTTTGCAATGAATTAGAGGATATTAAGTTTATGGATTTAAGAGGGCCTAGATTACTATCTCTAGTTAATATTTCTTTTCCTAATTTATTATAAGTTGGGAGATATGACAATTCTCTTGGAGTACCAATTTTTGGCAGTTTGCGCAATAGGTTTTTGTGCATGACTTCCAAGATGAATCTAAAGATATCCTTAATGAATCAGCATTAGTTATATTAAGGGGTTGTAGAGGACCTAAATTAATACCTTCTATTTGAAGAACAATTTTTAATTCATTTAGAGCTAGGAGAGATCATTATTTTTCTCGGGTATCAATTTTTGGATATTTAATTGTTGTTGGAGGCCAACTTGTGGCTCTTCAAGTATTTAATGTTAGGTTTATTTAATTTTTAATTCCTAGGAAAACTTGTGGCTTATTTGGGTATAATTAGGGGACATTATGGAGTCTATTAGTCATTCATGATAAAGGATTCATTCAGAGCAGGAGGAGTCATTATGGAGAGTAGCTAAAGCGCAAGTTTTTCCTAAGTTTGTGAATAGAGCATCGAATGTGAGGCAATTTACAATAGGATTGTGATTAATCATCCATCTTGTAGAAGATCATGGAATATGAAGTAGCTAAGTGAGAGAATATTTCTTGAGTGTGTGGATAGAGTGACAAATGTGAGGTAGTTTACACTTGGATCTTGGATAAAGTTTGAGAAGGGATAGTAGCCACAGCTTGAAAAACAAAGAGATTTCTTGGTGAGCTTGCAAGCACAAGTTGAGATCTTCTTTAATTTTTCTACCAGAGTGTGGATATGGACTAGCTAGGGGTTTTTTTGGATCTTGAGGGGCCTTGTAGAACTATTATTTTAATTTCTTTGTATTTGGTTGTAACCAGGAAGGCCTTACAACCTAATACATTACATGTAACAATTATTTTATGAATAGATTATTGTAATTTGGTATTAGATCTTGCATTTTTATTCTATTTTCACTTTGTAATTATTTGGTAGGGCTATAACATCTCTTTGGATGATTCTCCTACCTTGCATTACATCATTCTTGGTAACCAAGACTAGCTATCTTTTGAAATTTCATATAACCCTATCGAGTTATTGACATTTTTAGTTCTTTTGCGGTGTCCACACACCCTTAGAGTAGCTTAATATTAAATATTAAAAGTATATTATGATATGTTAATGTTGTTAGGGTATCATGTACAAGAGGTTATACTTTTGAATTGGGATAAGTCATTGGTTGTTTGAAATTATGGTTTACATCATAAGAATTTTGCATGTCTTTTCTTGTATACATTTGCATGACTAGGCAATATAAAATTAATAGACTTAGATGATTATGATGATAAAAATGAATTAAGTATAGGGTTAAGGTATTTTAATGGAAGTTGATACTAGTTGATATGTTCATGTTTTGATACCCTATGATTCAAGACTTGCTACATTATTTGACAGTTTAAACATTGATTTATAGTATTGATGTTATGTGATGTTTTACTTTATGATGATGTTATTATTGTGAAGTGGAGCCTAATCAAACTTGGAGGCCTATTTGAAATGGTTTTTCCCTAGATTATTTCTATGGGGGCTTGGGGATAGCACCGCAGGTGCACACCCTATCATAGTATAGGGTAGAGTCAAGGTGCAATGAACCCAAGAAGGTTTTTGGGGTAGTTCTCCCGAAGCCAAAAATGACTCACTATTGAAGAAGTTGTCAATTTTTTTTTCTATTAGATGACTTATTCTAGCCTGAATTTTGTAACTGACAAAAGCTTGTATACAATATCTTGGGGCTAGGGATTTTAGTATGTAGGATGAGATTGTAGCTTCTTCCAGTGGTATTGAGCTATAAGGGATTGCAAATTGTAATAACTAGATAATAATAATAATATTGGACTTGTTGTTGGTGGATGTAGCCCATGGATAAGGTGAACCACATTTAATCCTTGCGTCTTGTGTTCTCTTCTATGCAATTTATTATTTTCTAATATTGATTATGTTTACATGTAACTGTTATTTATTTTTGTGGTTAATCCTGATAGTTATAGACTACCCACACATTGCTTTTTAGTACATGCATCTAGGGATACAATATTTTGAAAAGTAATTTTGAAGAAAGGATTGAATGTTAAGGACTTTTGGTGAAGATTTGAATAGAAACAAAGGGAACCTCCACATTTACAGTGGTTTTTATAGATTCATGATTCTCCAAATGTGGATTCTATAGATTGGTGTAATGAGGAACATGTCAAATAAGATGAAACTTTTTTCCATTGCGTCACTCATGGATGGAATCAAATAGAAGATGTTTTCCAACACAATATGCAAGTACACTTAAATTTTCTTTAACAGACTCGTATGGTTCAATAGAAAACTCCCATTTTTTGAATTAAAACAATTTTGAAGTTTCAAATTTTTTTTAGGTCTTTCAAAATTTTACACAACATCCATGTTTAAGAAACACAAGACACCTTGTCAAGATGGATATTAATCAAGATTAGGATGAAATATTAAACACAGTACAAGCATGTACAAAGTGTAAAGAGGGTGCATGCATAAGGAAAACAAGGAAGAATGGCTTACAGGTTACCAAAAATTGTAAGCATTGCTTTTGCACATACAAATATATTAGTACACTAATTTTTAGTATATCATTTATTTTCCATAAGATGTAGGTACAACAACCCTTTTCCTTTAAATCCAAATGGTTCTAAATTATATGAAGATACAAAAATTGGTGATAAAAAATTTGAGCTTGCAAGAAATGATGATAGGGTGAACTCACACAATCCTTACATATTGTAATTTTGGAGAGCTAATCTAGATTGGCAACCTATTTTGTTAAAGCATGTTGTTATTAATTATATTGCAAAATATACAATAAAGGAAGAGAAAAAATAAAAAATATATGATCAAGTGTTGATGCATTTGGGTAATAAAGAGAATCATTATGATGTTGCCTCAAAGGTCTATAGAAAACTTTTAACAAAAAATATCATTGAAAGAGATGTTGGAGCTCAAGAGACATGTCACATGCTCTTAGAACTTCCATTGGTAGAATGCAGGAGATAAATTGTTAGTCCAAATGTATCTCAAAAAATATCAAAATTGTAATTGTAAATAATGAAGGTGAAAGTAGAGACCATATTGAATAATTTATTGATGCATATAGAAAGAGACTTCTCTCTATGGAAACTATCACATTGATTGAAGCATCTAAATGATAGATATATAACACAAATAGAAAAAGGGATAGTAAATGGGAATGCAAGAGAAATGATGAAATTGTTAAAGTTTATTTGAGATTTGTATCTATTCCTACACAAGAGTAAAAAAAATATTGAATTTTGCTTCTCAGAATTGCTTCTCTACAAACCATTTCATGACATTATAGTAGATATTGGTGAAGGTAGTTAAACAATAATTTCAAATTGGTCATTGAATTATGATCCATGACATATCCAATGAAGAGTGGATCTAGAAGATGTTGATAATATTAGTTATTCAAAAAGTGAAAATAATGAAAATGGTCAAGTAACATTATAAAGCATGATTGGGAAATTATTTCACAATTGCATTATGGACAAATAATGCAAGTTTTTGAAATTGATATGTTGGGAAGAAGTGACATGGATAGATAATCAAATTGGTCCAATGAATATAGGTCTAATGAGGAAACTAATGTAGAAACCAATTTTATAAATAGGATGCCAGAAAGAGGAAGCATTCCAAATCAGCTCACTCGGCAACAAATCAATATTACAAGTCTTAGTGAAAAAAAAAACAAAAAACATTCAGCATTGTTATGTCTCATGCTCATGGAGAAGAAAATGTGGATCCATTATACATGATAATTCAAGGAATAACTAGAACTAGAAAGTCCTATCAAATTTGTACAATCAGTAAAAATCTCAAACAATCACCAATGTCTAATTATTCTTTGCTTCTACTACTTGCATCAACATGATCAGTGGTAGCATTCAACATAGGTGGATCAACATTTCATTCCAAATTGAAAATTCCAATTATAATTTTTCCTCAATTAGAAGGAACATGTTTGATAAGGTTTCAAGAAGAAATGCTTCATATCAAATATACATTGATAGATGAAATGAGATTTATTGGAGAGAAACTAATTGAGAACATAAACCCTCAACTTCATCATGCATTTTGTAAAAAATCTAATCTCAACTTTGTAGGTGAACAATCCTTTGAAATTTAATATGGTGGATGCATCAAATTGTATTTTACATTGTTAAGTTTTTAAAAAATATTTTAATAGTCGAAGACATTGGAAATTATTTGTTTCTTTTTCATAGGAATTTCAATGATATTGGTTGGTGATCTCAGTCAACTCCCTCCAATGAAAGTTAAGCCAATATACAATAGAATCAAATGAGAAAAACACCATGGGAAGAATTTAAAATAGTGGACATATTGAAAAATGTTTTTAGACAAGATGAAGCTGATTTTGAACAAAATCAATTTTGTTGATTGGTAACAAATCTAACCAATGTCAAGGCAAAAAATGATGACAGGAAATTATCAATGTCAAGAACAAGAGGCAAAATTTCTCTAGTGATAAATGATTATTTTAACAATAAAATTCATTTTTTTCTACTAATGATAATATTTTCAATCACAACATAAATAAATTACATCATTTAGGACAACCTATTTTGTGCATTTTTGCACAAAAGTTTGAAATGTTGGTTGATTTTAGGATAGTTCTTTCGATGAGCTTGATATAGAATTATTGATCTAAGGATGCAAGGGATATGTTAAGTTAAAATCTATGGATAGAAGTTGGTCTTGTAAATAGTGCTTTATGTCATGTGCATAAAATAATATACAAACTTGGAACTATGCCCCTAGAGCTACCCTTGTATGACACGATGAAATTAAATACCTGCTATGTATTCCCATTCGATGAAGATAACCCAAGATAAATACCTATAATTGTGGAACAAAAAGTTCATAGGAGTCAAATACTATTGAGATTGGCTTGGGTATAAACAATACAAAAATCCCAAGGTTTGACACTTGAGAGGGAAACTATTAATATAGGACCAATAGAAAGAACATGAATGACTTTCATGGAAATATCTGGTGTAAAGTCACCGCAAGGATTGAGAATAATGCCACCATTTCCTTATGATCATTATGAGAAAATGAAAAGGGAAAACAACCTGAAAAAAGAAAAAATGAAGAAGAGAAGATTTCAAGCAATATAAATTAGTTCATGTAACATTTTTCAAGAAATATGAAAGTAACTTTGAATAAAATAAGATGCTTTTCATATTTTTATTTAATAGAATGAATTTATGGATATAAACTCTCTTATAATGGAATTGTTTACATTTCATTAAAGCATCTAAATATTGTTTTTTATTGAAGCTCTTGAAAAAGAATGTTGCTTTTGTAAATCATGATATTGCTTCATTTATAATTATTAATTAAATAGTTTTAAATTATAAGAACAACTTTTTAGTATTGTATATTCTTGTCCTGGTTTTTTAGTTAGGAGAAATCAATACAATTCATTGTAAAAATCCAAGTTTCTTATAGGACCAAGTAGGGTTTGTCTTCTTCATAGTCAAATTGTGGCCTAGAAGAAACCTTGATTGTTGTGTCCTATTATTCCATTTTACTCTATGTTTGAAATGTTAATCCACACCAAGAAATTTGAGGCTGGAGATTTGAAAAAAGCACTAATACCTTTCAAAATTTCTTGTTATAAGAGTTTTCGATAAATCTTCTATTTTCTTTTGTGAGATTATTGTTTTACCCTAGCTTGTAATTCTTTTAAACTCAAGGTCATGTTATGGTTAGCCCTCATCTTGTTTTTCCTTATTGAATCCCTTCTGGTGAGTTATTTTTGTAATGTTTGATCTCTTCCTTTATCAATGTACATCATATTCTTGCATAGTAAAAATGTTCACTATTTAACAAGTGCAAAAATATTACTGACTACCACATATCCCTATGAATCTTCAAAACATAGAATAAGGTATATCTTTCCCTATTATTGATTAAAATGAAAATCAATGGCTATCATATTGTTGCAAGATGAAGATAAGAGTAGTTTAAAAAGTGTGACATTATGAAAAAATGACAAGTGTCCCTATGGGTATTCTTACATTCAAAAAGTATGAAAATGAACATTTTCCTAGCCATCAATTTAGATCAAGATCGATGAGTGTCATATTCTCCCAAAACTAAAGTACTCAAGTTTTAACTAAAGTGAGGTTTCAACATGTTGACATGTGGAATTTGTGGGACTAGACTATGATATAAGTTGGCAAAGGTTGGTGTCAAAAATGGGTTCCAACTAGCATGTATTAATTCACTCTATGAAATAGATGTGGGAAGAATTAATTTATTTTTCCTAGCTGTCAGATCTCAAGTTGATCAACGATCATCACATTCTCATAATATAAAGTTAAAAGTTTAGCAAAAACAAAAATGTGATAATTTACCACGTATCCATGTGTGCCACACTTTGCATATAGCCGCAAGTAGAAAATCTTGATCATTCATTGCTTAAAGATCAAGGGCAGTCATATTCTTACATAATGAAGATGCAAGGTTGTTAGCCCAACCGAGAATGTGAGGTAGTGACACTTGTCTTATTGTGCCCAAGTATTACAATGAATGTAGAAATAGCTAGGATCTTTCATGATTGTAGGATGCAAAAAGATCAATGGTGGTCATATTCTTGCATAATGAAAGTGTTTGAGTTTTAGCTAGAATGAGACTATGAGGTCTTGACTTGTGTCCAACTAAGTAAAAATTGTTGCAATCATTAAGTTTAAAATAAGAACTTCCAATCATGCCTCGATTAAAGGCTGGTTTTTAAATTTTGGCATATCATGCATAATTTGATTGTTGAAGCATTAGTTGTGTATCAAAGTGAATTTGTGGGAAGGAACTCTGCATTAAATCAACAATTCAATTCATTACTAGTTACAAAGAGAAAGGGATTTGATGCATAGGTAACCAAAGCTTAAGTTTTGATTTCTTCATATAGTGAATTGTTGCAAACAAAGGTTTTTGATGAAGAAAGGAATTTGTGGGTAAGTTCCAGAAACTTTTTCTATCTAAAAAGTTTCCTATTTAATAAATATGCCTCCGCAAAGGGATTTTTCTTAAAAGATAGATTACCAATAGAGAAATGTACATGATGATTTCTTGGAGAAATTACCCCTCTCCACTAATGAAGCTACTAAAGGAAAAGAATTGGTCCCCCAAAACCCTAGATCATTTGTTAATGAGGGTTTCTATGATTAAAAAATTGGACAATAGATGTTGAGACATCTACTAGTGATTTGGAGCTATTCAAGAAATGGTTCTCAGAAAGGAAACATGGTTCTCCATTATGTAATGTTTGGCAATTTGATATTGGAAATTTGGTTGCTCCTGGTATCTTCTTCAATGATGCATTGCTAACAATGTTAGCAAAAAGGTATGATCTTGTGATGAGGGTCATAAAAGTCATGGAGGGGAAAACCATTTTAGGGTCACACCAGAAGTAATTAGGGAAGTTTGCCTGATGAAGCATAACTATGCATTGCATGAGAGAATTGACCTAGATGATCCACAAACATAATATGATGCTCATAAGGTATACCTTCGAGAAAGGCCACTGCATGAACATTTTTTAAGGATAGGGCATCTACTACTAGTAACAACTCATACCCCAGAGCCATTGTTGAAGAATTATTTTAATCCTAGGGCTCAGGCACTTTATTTCTCCCTTTAAAAAATCTTTGATAAGGATGAGCAAGATCACATCCAAACATCTATAATTTTAATTATTGCTTAGACACTGCAGTATGGTATGAGCTAAATTTTTGATTTTACATCTAGAAGAAATTAATGATGGATTAATTGGCATCAGTAAGACCAAGGGTGACAATCCCTTTTGTTGGTATTTTTTGTTGATGTATATGTGCTTGTATAAAGCATTTTGATCTTTCTCTAAAGAACTAAAAATAGAGTTGGAAAATGATGTGGATAAACTACAAGTTCAATTGTAGAGTGTTGACACAACCTGGGAGGTTGTAGATGCCATTTTTGTTTGTTTTGATAGATACTTTGCCTTAAAATTGAGGATTTTACTAACTAGAGATAACCCAAGGATACCTGAACCCTTACTAGAGCCAATTAGGCTCAAGGATCATGCCAAGGGTTTGAAAGTGACTCATAACTTGCCATGCCCAAAATTTACAACTCAAAAAACATAGCTATTTTTTTTTTGAAAGATAAGCTTATAGAATCGCATATATACATTTGCATGTTACGAAAAACATATCAAAATATAAGGTGTTTGAAATATATCTACTCATAATTTTTGAATAACTGTTATATAGTTTAGGGTGATACATACTTCAATCATTAAGTTGAAGGTGATCATGTAAGTTGGTTCATTTAGCATAGAGTAAAATAGTGAACAAACTTCTAGGCAACATTAACATTTTCAACTAGGTCTTAGGTATGATGGATAGAATAATTGTATTCCATTTATTCTTAGGATACAATTGATTGGATATATAATTCTAGTTGACAACAATGTAAGAGGATTCATTTCATTCAAAACTCTAGCATCCAAAGATCAAGGGAGATATGTCTTTCATAAGATTCTACAATGCTTACCTTTGTTAAAATTTAAGCTATAACATAAGGGCTAGATGATGCTATGAGATACCATTTTTACTTTCCACATCCTAACCTTGTAAGTAAACATTGTGTATATAAATATGAAGCACCAATTCATTATCAAATATAGTTTCATGAACTTAATAATTGAGAATCTGTAGATATGCATATTTGCTCTAATTATTTTGATAACAAATTATCTTGTAATATATATTTCTTAGCATTTATATAGTAATCTTAATTCATTACATTACCATGCCAATTTTATTTATTTATTTTTAAATATAACATATATATTAATAAAATTTTACAATTTATCATTTAATTAAACTCTAACCATATTAATAACCTACTAACTATGTACTACAAGGTTATTGAAATTATTTACTAATTATTTTAATTTTGAATGCTACTATAGTTTTATTATTATCTACTAATTATAAATTATCTACTAACAATTTAACATCAATTAATAATTAAATTTAATAACCCTAAATACTAAAAACCAACTAGGCTTATATACTAACTAACTCTAACTATCACTAATCGCTATCTACTAATTAGTATATATGTAACACAAGTTAACAAATAATTTTAAACTACCAACCCACCCTTCATTACATCCCTTATTGATTCACTAATAACATCTCCTTCTTAACAACTCACCACTAAAATACACTTACCCTTTTACTAACATTAACTAAACTAATTTCCATTATAAATTTGCTATCCAACTAATTTCTAAACCATTTACTCTCACTAATTTCCTACCCTATCTAGCCACCAAACTAATTCTAACTATCTACAAACCCCATGTACCCTTAGCAAAAATTTCATCGAACACACATTCCAACATACTTAAATCGATCCCTTTACCCTTCCTATTACTAATCCATATCCCCCTCCATTGAAACTTGAGTCCACTTAGATGGACCATCCTAATGCTCCCCCTCCCCATGCACTCATATCCAACTCATCATCATGTGAATAGAGTAGCATGAAAAGTGAGGGGAACACTTCGCAGCATGATAGGACCAGTTCTATTGTGTACTCCTTGGCAAGTATGATACCTATTCTATTGTAAATATTATTATATAATTGTTTTTGAAAAAAAACTACTTTTCTTCTCCAAAGGTTATGGTTGACCTCCATCATTGGGAAGGTTTGTTTAATATATTTTATTTTATTTGATGGTGACTTCTCCCTAGACCTGAATCATGGGTCCCTAGTGTCTTATGTCTTCATCTTGATTTCTCCTTTGAAATTGATAAGAGTTTATTATTTTAGTTCATTTAGACCAACACATTTACCATATTGTTTCTCCAATCCTATCATTCCAAGGAAGATTCTCCTAAATATTTTATTGACCTATATTTGGGGAGTGGGTTATTTTCCCACTTCCCATACAAATTCAAAAGAGTGATTTATGCACATATAAGCTAGTGTTTCAACGATGAATTTATTTTGTAATTCTACTTGGTTTGTTTTCACTATATATATATATATATATATATATATATATATACTACGAGTCCTATTTTGATAATTATCTTACATTCCCATGCAATGCATAGTTAATGGTTTAAACCAAACTACTTATAATAATAAATTGAGCATGAGTATTCTTATTTGAATAAGATCTAATATGAAGTAACTAGATTATCCTTATCTATCACTAAGAGACTTTAAATTATACTTCTTGTTAGACCAATGCAATTGAAGCTCCTTAATGTGAACCATAATTTTGAGATGAATTTTCTAATATTGATCCATAAATTCAAATGAATGCATTTCTATATTTAATTTTTTGTTGCTTGAGAATTCAAACACAATGACTATCCTTTGAAAATAATCTCTTTACATTTCATATGTGTCTACTATGACAAGTTGATCCCTCCTTTTCAATGCAACTAGATGCATAACAATAAAGCTTACAATGCCAATAATTATGAAAATATCCAAATTACTTTCTTTCTTCCATGAAACCATTCTTCACAGTAATATACATAAAATAGAGAGTTTCTTTTTGTAGTACAATACACACAAAAAAAATGGAAACTTTATCCTTAAAAATACAATGTTCAATAACATGGAGAGAGATTCCTCCTTTGAAATACATCACACAATACTAGCCATGGAGATTTTCACTTTGCAAATACAATGCTCAAGACATGGAGGACAATTTCATCCTTCCAAATACATTAAATAATGACATATATTTTTCTTCTTTAACAATACAATGAGGAAACCCTAATATCTTCATGGATCCAAATAGTACAAACCTACAAAAACATTGAGATCAAGAACCATGGAGCCTCACTTCCCATCCTAGGCTTCCATGAAGCCACCCATAGAGCTAGGAGAAGTGAGGCTCAAATAGGATTAAACACATAATCAAGTTACAATACATGCAAGCTCAAAAAAAAATAGAAACACAATCGTAACAAAGGTTTGCACAATTATTCACCATTAGAATCCTAGAACATTGGGCGAAGGTGGGGTCTTCATAGAGGATATTTCCATGTCACTACAATTCACATACATAAACTTCACCATGCCTCTACAAGGCTTGCATCATACATGCTTCTCTTTATAATTTCCACTTATCACCCCAAAATCATGATATCAAGACAATAGATTTAATGGAGCCCATACTCAAGGAAATCTTCCTTCTCTCCAAGAGAAGAGGCTCTCAACTACATTATTGATCCCAAGTAACCCCTTCACCCAATGCTTCTCTTCCCTCCAAGGGTGAGTGAAGCCTTCACAGCCAATAACATTCAATACATGAAAAAAACAAAGAAAATTTTCAAGAGAAATCCATCACAATGATAGAACATAACAATCCACTCAACACCACACACATTACATATCTCCATCACTATATGAACAAGAAATCAATACCATTAAGAAAGTTTAATTAAGGCCATAGCAAGGGTACCGACCTTGATCATGTTAGAGAATATAGTCCACTTATATAATAGAGAGAGAAGTGGGGTGAATCAATTATACAACTATTATCATAATTATCAACCTTAAACAAACTTAACCATATGAGAAATATAAACTGAAACAACATAAAGATACTCATACAAAATGACACTAGATATGTTAACTAAGGAAATCCTTGATTAAATAGAAAAACCCATTGGGGATGGTACCAAAAATTTGTTGTACTAATATAAATATTCGTTATTAGAGGATGGACCCTGTTAGGAGTCTATGAATATATTTAGTACATATGAGTCCCTGTTAGGAGACTTTGAATCCCTCTTAGGAAATTCCAACCCTATTAGGAATTTTTGAAGATAGCTATACCCATTTCCAAAATAACTTCAAGGGCAAGACCATTGAACCCACTATCCAAATAATATTTGTATTATTCTTTGTGGGATAATAGAATTATATTGTATTGTTCCTTTCTCTTTCTTTATCCTATTAACCAAAATTCTCTCCTTCTGATCTTGTAACCAAATAACCAACTTCACATCCAATAATCACTTGGACCACTTACATGCATTTCTCAATCACTTTTCTCCTTTTCGCACTTCACACTTCATAAAATAATAGATACACTCTTCAATCAAGGAAAACATCTTTCCTTTATACCATATCTTCATAATAATTCCTTGAGTTGGCCTTCAAGCTTTCTCAATTAATTACAATAAGGTAATTTAAATTACAATTACAATAGCACTATAGGCTCACAGTCTAAAAAAAAATTCACACATGTGATACTAGGGCTTGCTCATTTGTTGATGTCATTAGTTGACTATCTTCTATCATTTCCTAACTACACATCTCTTTATTATATCTCTCATGTAAGATAGCCAACAAACATCAGGAACTACTTTCCCAAAACTCTATCTTTGAACTACTCTCTATAAATTAGGTACATCTTCTATATGTCTTTAACTTAGACTTGCACACTTGATCATGTAATCAACACATAATGTAGAATATATTCATGACTGTAGATCACCAGAAAATCAAATCATTGTCCATACCATCAAGATCTCTATCTACTACTCAACCAATCTTTGCAAAAACCATGCCATGTTGACATCAATGACAAACACAATCATGATTGAAACATATCAATACTTTCCAAAGCTCTTTTTATGTAATCTCTTTTAAGGAAGTCCAAGAAATAGAAGTTCTTGCGTTGTAAGCTCTTCAAATGTAATCTCTTCTAATGGATTTCAAGTATTAATGGATGCTTTATGAAGCATTTTTGTCATCTCTCTATCTCCATATTATTGCATTTTTGGTTGTGAGTTGGTACAGGTGGTGTGGCCCATCATCAGTGGTATCAGAGCATACCTACATCAGTGGTATCAGAGTATACCTTTGTTAGTGGTAGTAGAGCATATCCATCATAAGTGGTATCAGAGCGAGAGTTCCTGAGCATGCAGATAGATCACCAAAAGTGAGGCAGTTTGCACCAAGACCTTGAGTTGGGTGAAGTTTGTGAAGAAGTTCTTGATTGTGTAGATAGAGCGTCAACTGTGAGGCAGTTTGCATGAGGTTCTTGTTTTGGACGAGATTTGTCTTCTAAAGACTTGATTATGGAGAAGAGAAAGAAGAAGATGACTTTTGTGATTGGATGGATTCTGAGGATTCCTCGACTTGATAAATTTAGAGAAAGAAATCAACAATCATTGCTAGTTGATTTGTAGAAGCAAGTGAATGAATTAGAAGTTGAGTTGCAAAAGTGAAGAGCATGTCACCAGAAAAGAGATGTTGATAATTCCTTGGATGTGGAAAAGGAAGATGATCCAGTGGAAGAGCAAGCAGATGAAGAAGAAATCATTTGCAAACCTAAAGAAGATGAAAGAGAAGAGGAAGAGAATGAAGATGACAAGATTTATGAACCTGAAATAAATAATTTGAAGATTGTAGCAATGGAGGAAACATATAGTGCCTTTGTTGGAGATCAAGCAAGTGGAGTAGTTACGTTCATTGTTGACGACATGAAAGAGGCAAGCAAAGATGACTATGTCAATGAGGTAAATTCTTATGAATCATGGGATGTTGTCTTTGATATGAGTTTGAAAGATATTGATGATGGTTTGTATGAGGATCTTGTTAGTCATATATGGTATGCAAAGGAAGATTGGTATGGTGTTGTTGGGTTTATTACAAGTGTGATTAATTCAACAAAATTGGATGAGGATAAGAGTTATACTTGGATAGAGTTCATTGCGAAGGAGTATTTTCAGCAGCAAACAATTGTTCTGACTAGGTGTTGGAAAAGAAGAAAGAAGGACATATATTGGCATCGGATACTTGTTCCAGCTATGTGTTGAAGGAAGAGAAAAAAAAAGGTCAACAGTGCCTAATTCATTTTGTGAATCCATATTCACAAAATTTTCCTACCATGGGAGTCGGATGTAGGAGCATCATGCATCAGGAAAAAAAATGTGGAAGCCTTTAGTGAAGATGAAGATGGATGTATATCTTTCTTTTGGCATCAAAGTGTGGGACACACTTTTCTATCTACCAAGGGAGTCTGATGCAGGAGCATCTTGCATGGGGGAAAAAAAAAAAAAAAAAATTGGAAGAGAGAGAAATTGACGAAAATGGAAGGAAAATAATAAAAAATAGAAAAATAGGAAAAAAGGAGAAAAGAGAAATTTCTATTTTCAAGGTGCATGGGTGGCATAAATAGAAAATAATAAATATAGTTGTCATTCCATTAATCGAGGTGTGTAGGTGGCATTTTAGAAGTTTGTGGAAAGATCCTTAAATCATGTATTTAATATTTGTTGGGTGCTTAGTTGTATTTGGGTGGGAATTTAATATTTATTTAAAGGCAGTTCTATTTACCTTTTATCCCACATTGGTTGTGTTTGTAATGTCTTGGGTTAGAAGTGCCTATTTAAGCAAGGCTTATTATCATTTGTAATCAAGTTGGAGAAATAGAAGCTCTTCAAGTGTAGCTCTTCAAGTAGAAGCTCTTTGTATGTAATCTCTTGTAAGGAAGTCCGAGAAATAGAAGTTCTTGCATTGTAAGCTCTTCAAATGTAATCTCTTCTAATGGATTTCAAGTATTAATGGATGCTTTATGAAGCATTTTTGTCATCTCTCTATCTCCATATTGTTGCATTTTTGGTTGTGAGTTGGCACGGGTGGTGTGGCCCGTTATCAGTGGTATTAGAGCATACCTACATCAGTGGTATCAGAGCATACCTTTGTTAGTGGTAGCAGAGCATGTCCGTCATCACCAATGCTCAAGATATTTCCCCAACATAGTATCATCAACACTCTTGCTAACAGTCTCCCCTTTGGCATTGATAGAAATATGGATGAAAAAAATATAAGTACCAAGAATACCAAACAATACTCTGTTGTTGTTTTTTCTATTCTCATATTCCCAAATCCTCTTTATCAATCAAGTCTAAAATCCTTAGGATTTTAAGACTAAAATCAGTTGTTCACATGCTAAAAATATCTCAACATAATAGGTGAACAATAGGTGCATACTCCTTCTTAGACATCAGTTGTTCACAACTTCACAATATGGGTGCACAATAGGTGCATACTCTTTTTTCTTTATAAATCAATTTTTTACTTCACAATAAATAATTCACAATACATCAGGTGCACATTCTAGCTTCCTTTCATGAATATTTCTAAATCTCCCTAAAGAAATATCTCTCCCCATTGCTTAGGATTCATTTCATGTGTACTCTCCCCAATTCTGCAGGAGATGTTTTTCATGTCATACTCTCCCCCATTGACATCAATGTCAAAGACCTCAATCTCAATGTTACAACATACCAATTGTTAAGAACCAATTTCTAATATGTTGCACTAACTCTTCAACCAACTTGAGTGTCCAAACACACTATTCAATTCAAAATACCAAGAGTCCTTACTAACTAATATCTTCATAGATACACCTCAATATGGGAAGCATCAACATTCAATCTAGCCTAACAATAGTCCTTTGTACCACTAGACTGATGCACTCTCTACATCACCTACTCAAAAGTAGGTAGGGGCATAACTCTAAGCATACCTCTCAAGTACTCAAAAGTATCTTTAGCAAAAGTCTTTGTAATGATATTTGCAATCTCATCTTTAGTACTCACATACCCCAATTTTTAATCTCCTTTTCTACTTCTTTATTTCTTAATACATGATACTTAATAGATATATGCTTAGTCTTAGAATGCTATTCTTAGACATACTCACTATAATTGTGTTATCACAGTAAATGAAAATAGATTCTTCAAACTTAATTCTGATATCCTTTAGTATCTACTTCATCCACATAGCTTGATTATAATTATTTTCTCCTGTAACATACTCTATCTTGGTTGTACTCCATGAAATACAATCTCACTTCTTGCTTAACCAAGAAACCAGTCTTCCTCCAAGAAATAATTCTTCACCACTGGTGCTCTTTCTATAATCTATACTAACTACCCAATCAACATCAGTATATGCACATAGAGTGAAATCACTCTATCTGTCATACCAAATTCCATATTTAGATGTCTCTTTCAAATATCTAAACATTATTTTCATTGTTGCATAATGATACTCCTTAGGATTAGCTTGAAATCTACCTACAATCCCAACATCATTTTCTATATTTAGTCTTGTGTGAGTCAATTTATATAGCAAACCTCCAATCATGGATCTTTACTTATTCTTCTCAACTACAAGGATCTCATCTTTACTAGATAACTTGTGACCAATTATCATAGGTGTACAAATAGGTTTACAACTTTCTAAACTAAAGCTTTTCAACAAATCAATAAAGTACTTAGCTTGTGAAATGAAAATACCATCACTATTCTACATAATCTACAATCTTAGGAAAAACTTTGTTTCTCCTATCATGTGCATTTCAAACTCGTTCTTCATCTCTTCAAAAAAATTATTGTTTGCTTCATCATTACCTCCAAAAATGATGTCATCAACTAATATTAAAATAATCAACAAACCATTTTCAACCTCTTTCAAATACAAGTTACTATCTTTCATACCTTTAATGAATCTAAACTTTGCCAAATAGTTGTCCAACCTTGCATACAAAGTTTTAGGTGTTTTCTTTAGACCATATAGAGATTTCTTTAGTCTACATACCATTTCTTTGTCTTTTGATAAAGGAAAACCATTTGTCTACTCAATATTTACCTCTTCTTCAAGTCTCTATTCAGAAAGGTTGATTTAACATCCATCTAATAAACCTTAAATTTTTTATTCACTACATAAGCTAGGAACATCCTTATTACTTCCATTCTAGATATAGGTGCATATGTCTCCTCATAGTCAATGCCTTCTTATAGTGAATATCCATTGCATACAAGTCTAGCCTTGATTCTCACAACTTTTCCTTTCTCATTCATCTTGTTTCTAAATACCCATTTGGTTCCTATCGCATTCTTGTCTTTTGGTCTAGGAACTAACTTGCATGTAACATTCTTTGTAATCCGGTCTAATTTTTCCTTCATTGCTTGAATTCAATGATCATATTTACATGCTTCATTTGTACTCTTATGTTCAACTTGAGATATCAAACATATCTCCTTATTTACTCAGTTCCTTTTCATCACACCTTTGTCTTTACTTCTAATTATCTACTCACAAGGGTGATTCATTTTTAGATTCCTATTCGAGGTAGGAGTTCACATCTCAACTCTTATCTCTTCTCTAGGTTTAGATATCTTCTATCCTATTTACTCAACAGTTAGCACATCATTTTGCAAATTATTTTTAGTCTCAAAAAAAACTCCAGCATTCTATTTAAGAATTCTAAAATTATCTTCTTCATCATCTAAATTATATTCTACCATATTTTTCTTAGTTCCAAACTTTTCATCAATCCTTACATTTTCACATTCAACTATTTTCATAGTTCTATAGTTAAAACATTTGTATGCCTTGCTTTTCAATGAATAGCCATGAAACATACCTTCATCACTTCTTGGATCAAACTCACCAATGTCATCATCTCTCTTAATGTAACATTTTCTCCCAAATATTTTGAAATACTTAACTAATGGTGAATGACCAAATCATAGTTCATAAGGTGTCTTGTTCATACCTTTCTTGATCTATACTCTATTTAGAGTATACACTATTGTATTGATTACTTATCTCCAAAATGTCTTAGAAACATCATTCTCAAACAACATCACTCTTGCTTCTTCTTCTATAGACACATTCCTTCTCTCAACAATTCCATTTTGCTCAGGTGTTATAGGTGAAGATAGCTTCCTTTCGATTACATTGTCTTCACAAAATATGTTAAACCCTTTAGAGGTGAATTCTTCTCCTCTATTAGATCTCAAATACTATATCTTAATACCAGATTCATTCTAAACTCTATTCTTAAATATCTTAAACTTCTCAAAATCTTTATATTTCTCTTTAAGAAAAGCTACCTACATCATTCTAGTGAAATTATCATCAAAAATCATAAAATACCTTTCACAATAGAATCCTCTTGTTCTTGAGGGACCACTCAGATCAATGTGAACCATCTCTAAAATTTCTATGGTAGTGAATTTCTTGCTAATAAATAATACTTTCTTTTATTTTACCAAAATAAATTCTTTACAAAAAACATTAGTTGGCTTTGTAATCTTAAGAAAGTCTTCGATTGCAAAAGTGTTATTAATCTTCACAATATTATCAAAGTTTATATGACATAATCTTCTATGACACAACCATCTATTATCCACTTTAGATATCGAACATGTCATGTCAATAGTATTCAACTAAAGTACATTACCTCTAGATCTAGTGCCAGTTCCAATCAGCTTACCATCCCTATCTTTGATAATGTAGCTCTTCTAAGTAAACTGCAACTAGTAACACATGTCCACCAACTTTCCAATACTCAACAAGTTATGCTTCAATCCATAAAAAAAATAAACATCATTAGTGTTGGTTTTACCATCAAGTGTAATGGATCCAATTCTTGCTATATGATAGGGTGCATTGCTACCAACTCTAATAATACCTCCATCAAGATTTTTGAACTTCACAAACTTATTCATATCACCAATAAAGTGTTGTGAACAACCACTATCAATTATCCAACCAAATTTGTTTCCTACTTGAAAAATTAGAGCTCTTTCTTCTCTAATCTTTCTATCAAGATTATTTTCCTTGATAGCCACAAATCTGAATTGATCATCACTTTCACTTTCACTTTTCTCATCAAATTCTTCATCTTCATTTGTATACAAACAATTTCTATCTCTATCTCTCCTAGGCTTAAACTTTCCCTTATGATTTTTCTCTATCATAGGACTTTTAGTGCATAATGACCAAATTCATTACAAGTCCAACATTTAAATATTTTCTTACCATCTTTTTCTCTTCTAACAAGAAAGGCTATACCTTCCTCAATCTTATTGTCTTCATCAAATTTGCTTCTACTAGAAAAATCTCCATGAGTGCTTGTACTCCTTGTTAGATTAGGTTAAATGTTCAAGGCACTAAAGATTGTCTCAACTCTTGCTAGCTCTCTAGACTATCTCAAATCTATTTCCATTGATTCTAATCTTCTAAGAAATATTTTCTTTGTGAAATCCTTAGTGCAGGGCATTATAGCTGAATAATTTGTGCCACTTGCTTGAATGTTGGTGTCAAACTTTTCAAGATCTTCCAAATGACTTCATCATCTTCCTTGGTTCCACCATGATTGAATTCCTAAAATAATTTCTGATATTCTACCAATATAACTTCTTGTTGATATAAGATTGTTTTGAAGTGAAGAACCTGTAATGGAACAATCATTATTTTGTCAATAATGTCAAACTTTCTACCTACTTGTGAAACAATTACTTTTTTGGTATGAAAGTTATCATTCAGTTGATTGATGAAGAGGGTTTGAAAAGAGGAGATAACAATAGAACTTAGAGAAAGGTTGAGTTATTTAGTATTTAAAAGAAGCCTTAAGACCAAGTAAGGCATTGATATTATAGTGTATTTTTTATCTACTTAAAGTCTAAAATGAAAGATTACTCAAGTTAAGACTGGAAGAAGATCAAGTATGAAAAGTGTCAACCAAGCCTTGTGGAGAAATTGGTACAAGCCAAGAAGAAATTGGTTGAAGCCAAGTGAAACACAAGAGGTGTTGAGAAAAGATGAAAATTTGTGCAAGCTGAGTGATTCTTAGTATATGCACAATAAAGTTTAGTTGATGTTGAGCATTAGTAAATTTTAGTGTTTTCCAAGTAAACTAGGGTTAGCCAAGTGGTAGAATAGTATAGGAGTTGAGTGATAGTATATTGATGTTGAGTGTCTATATTCATGTTAAATCAAAGATTTGACAAATCTTAGCTAATTATTTTTTTTTTTGAATTATGTAAAGCATGTGGAAGATGACTTTGATGAGCTAGTGGTACATAATTCAAGGTAAACCATTTTATGGTGAATTCAAAGAGAATTGTAGAAGTTTCTAGATGAACCAAATGGAAAAGTGGGTAGATTCATTGTATCTTTCCTAATCTCTTCTAAGCTTAAAATGGATGATTGTGGTTAAGTGACAAAATATCTTAATTCTCTATTTATTGTGAGAGCTAGTTAGAAGAAAAAAGTTGTCATGTGTGAGGATTTAAAGAAGAAAAGGAGTCTATGGTATTGCTTCATTCAGTGGCTAAATAGAAGAGACTATAGTTGGCATGCAAATTAAGAAGGCTTAAGAGTATGAATGCTTGAAGGTTGAACAAGCTAACAAAGCTAAAGTCTATGAAAGCCAAGTAGAATGCAGGACTAAAACAAAGATTTGTAATCTTTAAGTGAGTTGTAATTTGTTATTAGATCAAGGATTATTGTTACTTTCTAATCATTGTATTAGTCTAGGTTAAATCCTTTGGATTAACGTTGACCTAATAGTCATTTGTAAATCTTTTAATTGAGTCAAATTCTAATGGAATGGTCTTCCTCTAATAAGGATCACTCCTAACGAGCTAATTAAAATTCTCTAATCAGGTCACATTTAATAGTATGTATTGTAACATTTAATTGGGTTGGCCTTTCATAGGGCATCATTTCAAAAGAGTGATAATTAGTAGCATGTTACTCATGGTTTTCCCAAATTTGATTTCTATGTAAAATGGTTCTGTCAAATATGTTATTGAATTTGTTATGTTTCATGTTTACATTTCTATAAAGTTATTTTGACCTAGGATAGTAACCTACAAAGTTTATGTATTGTATGATCTAATGGATGCATGCATAATAGGGTTTCATAAATATGGGTCTACCAATCATTCAAAAGTTTTATTTGTACATCTTGACCTTGGATAACTGATTGACCCCCTCTCATTTATTCTAAAGAATTTTAACAATTGGTATCAGAGCACCATAGTGCTTAAGAAGACTAGTTTGATGGTACTAGAAGAAAAAGATCAAGATGTCAAAAAGAGAGTTACCCAAGCTCAACAAGGAGAAATTCCCTTCATGGAAAATTATGATGAAGCTACACCTAGGAGGTCTTAGTGACCATACACAATCTACCATCACCAATGAGCATGTTAATCTTATTGAAGCCCCAATTGTTGATGATCTAAAAAATAAGAAAGAACACAATTAGGCAATGTTGCATATTGCCTCTACCCTAAGTTATTCTAAGTTTGATGACATCAAGGGTTGTGATAGTGCAATGAAGATATGGGATGATCTTAAAACCATTTTAGGAAAATATGCAAATGTTTTGAAAGCCAAATTTGAAAATTCTTTGAGGTAAGTTTGATGATATGAGGGTGTAAGATAGTAAGAACATTTCTCAATATTTCTCTAGAATAAAATATTTTGTTAATTCTATAAGAGGAGCTACTGGTAAAATTAATGATGAGATTGTGTTAAGGAAAGTATTGAGAACACTACTGCCCATCTATGCCATTAGAGTTTCTACCATACAAGAATTAAGATGTATACCAGGTTCTAAGTTGACTCTTCAAGGTTTGGTAGGTAGGTTTTCTACATTTGAACTCTCTAATTTTGATAACTTCAAATCTAAGAATGTTAAATCTTCTTTGAAAGCTAAACTTTCATTAAAAGAACCTAAAGAGAAAAAGAAAAAGGTCAAATATGTTTCTAGTAATAGTGATAGAGATGAGAGGATGTAAAATACCTTGAAGCACTACTAGCAAGGAGATTTCACAGAGGAAGACAAAAATTCAAAGGTAAGTTACCTATCATGTGTTTTAATTGCAATGAGGTTGGCCATATTGTTGCTTGGTCATATTGTTGCTAGATGTCTAGATAATAAGAACAATAGAAGGGGAGACAAATATAGAAGTAAAAGAGATGAGGAAAAGAAAGATTACAAAGGAAAAGATATGAAGTCTTGCTACATAGTAGAAGAGGAAACTAGAGATGGATCTAATGACCACGATGATGAAATGTTGTATGTTGCAATAAAGGATGATTCTGATGAGGATGAGGCAACTACACTAGTGTCTTATGTGAATAAGAATGATACATGGATAAATGATAATGGGTGTTCACATCACAATACTAGAGATATAAGTAAGTTCATTACCCTAAATTATTATGATAGAAATACTGTAAGGTTTTCTAATGATGCAACTTGTTTGATAAAAGGAAAATGATTTATCAAACTCACAGAAAAGATCATGTTTGATAATGCTTATTATGTTGAAGGGCTTAACTATAATTTTTTGAGTGTGTCACAACTGAATAGTTCAGGTTATAAAGTTGAGTTTGAGAACAAGATAGATAAGATCTACGACATTGATGGAAAATAATTAGGAAAGGTGATCAAACTAGAAATAATCTATTTTAATCTTGATATGAATGATCCTACTTGTCTTGTTGTAGAATTTGATGATGTGTAGTTATGGCACAAGAGGTTATGTCATGTTAACTTTGATAACTTAATGAGTATCAGTAAAATGAAAAGAGTCAAAGGTTTGAGTATATTGAAGAAACTTGACAATCTAATTTGCAAAAAATGTTAGTTGGGAAAAGTGACGAAATATAGTTTTAAAAGTAAGACTCACACCTCTAAAGAAATTCTTGAGATTTTTCATATTGATTTGTGTGGACCAATTGATGTGAAAATCTATAGGGGTGACATGTACATTATCCTATTTTTTGATGATTATTCTAGGATGGTGAAAGTTATGTCTCTGGAAAAAAAAATTGATGCTTTCCAAATGTTTAAGTGATACTTAGCTAGAGTTGAAAAGGAGACATGCAAACACTTGAAATGTTTGAGATCTGATAGAGGTGGGGAATTTACATCAAACGAGTTTGAGATGTTCTATAATGATAGAGGAATCAAAAGATAGACATATGCACCTAGGACCCACAAAAGGGTATTTATAAAAGGAGGAATAGATCTGTAATGGACTATGCTAGGATACTCATGATGGAGAGGAATGTTTCTTTAAAATACTAGAGAGGGACTATAATTATAGATTTCTATACCTTGAATAGTGTGAAAGTCAAGAAAGGTACGCATTCAACACCTTTTGAATTATGGTATGGATACTCACCCAATGTAAAATATTTTAAGGTATTTGGAAGAAAGTGCTACATTCTTAAGGATTTTAGGAATGGTAAATTAGATGCTAAAAGTGAAGAAGGTATAGGGTATGTGCAGGATCATGGTGTACCAAACTATGGCCTTAAGTGGTAGTGAAAAATCAACAAATTAGGGTTATGTCAACTTGACACATAATTTTAAAGTGGTTATGGACTTTATATCAAAAATTTGTAAGAAAATAATCTGTAGGAAATTGAATATAGTTCCTAAACTACTAGGCTTATTAGGAGAAAAAAAATTGATTGGTCAAAATTTTGGATTTTAATGTAGTAATACAAAAATTTTAGGGCTAAAATAAAAAGTAGGTGTATGTCTGACCACCTTAATGAAAATCAAATTATAGTTTTTTTTAATATAATTAAAGATATAAAAAGTAGACTCATGCCCGGATGCGACGCATATTTTTTGGTATTTTTATTCCAAATAAATAATTAAATATAAATTTTCTACCAAAACTTTTTTGAAAAAAAAACTACCATGTCTGACCACCTTAATTTTTTTTTAATTTTTCTTATACTAGGCGAAGCATAGAATGTGACACAACTTTTAGATTTAAAAAATGTTATACCATTTGAAAGTTATAGCTATTTTTCAATTAGTATGTCAATCAGCACTTTACAATAATCTTCATTGAAAATTAACTAATAAATACTTATCGAACTTAGAATTTGATAGCAATTATATCGAAAAAATCTCAAGAGTGATATTTAAAAACCCTTTTTGTTTGAGTCAATTTTGATCAAAATAACATTGTCAGATGGCTACCCAAAGTATGAGTGTCACTGAAACCCTCCTCAAACACATTTTTTGGGTTGACTAGGTAGGCTTAGTAAATACCAGGCTTGATTCGATATCCGATTTAAAATCAGATATCTGACTTCAAATCGGATATCCGATTAGCCATGGTAATTTCAAACTCATTTTTGGTGAAAAATTTCAGAAGGGAAGTTTTTTCAAATTTTAAATTTGGAGGGAGACAAATTTAAGAGAACAACTTTAAACAATTTTAAAGGAAAATATATTTCATGAATGTGTGAACATTAATATTATTATTATAATTATTATTACATTATAGTAATATGTATGGTTATTATTAAAAATAATATAGCTCTAGCTATAATATAGTGATATATATGATATATATTATTATTATTAAATATATATAGTAGTATTATATGAAAAAAATATTCTATATAATAATATATATTGTTATTATTATTATTAAATCTATAATATAGTAACATATATGATTATTATTGTTATATAATCTAATAATATATTATTATATTAAAATATATAATATAATATAATTATTAAATATAATATTGTCCCTTCGACCAATATGAAGGATTCTAATATGTCCCTAAGGGTCCTAGCACCTCTACGGACATATGTCATCATGTAATGGGTCCAAGGGGGTCATAGGTCAACCTATGACCCCCTTCAACCCATACAAAACATTCTAATATGTCCATAGGGGTCTTAGGACCACTAGGGACATCTGTCATCATGTAACTGGTCGAAGGGGGTCATAGGTCACACTATGACCCCATTCCACCCATATGAATGATTCCAATATGTCCCTAGGGGTCCTAGGACCCCTAGGGATATATGTCATCATGTAATGGGTCGAAGGGGGTCATAGGTCAACCTATCACCTCCTTCGATCCATATGAAGCATTCTAATATGTCCCTAGGGGAAATAGGATTGCTAGGGACATATATTGTCATTTAAATGGTCGAAGGGACCTATGACCCCCTTTGACCCATACGAAGGATTCTAATAAGTACCTAGGGGTCCTAGGACCCCTAGGGACATATGTTGTCATGTAATGCGTTGAAGGGGGTCATAGGTCAACCTATGACACCCTTCTACCCATATGAACAATTCTAATATGTCCTTAGGGGTCGTAGGACCCTTAGGGACATATGTCATCATCTAATGGGTCGAAGGGACCTATGACCCCCTTCAACCCATATGAATGATTCTAATATGTCTATAAAGCTCCAAAAAACCCTAGGGACATATGTCATTAAGACCCCTATGGACATATTAGAATGCTTCATAATATATTGAGGGGTCCTAGGACCACTAGGGAGATATATCATCATTTAATTGGTCAAAGGATTCTAATATGTCCCTAGTGGTCCTAGGGACATATGTTGTCTTGTAATGGGTCAAAGGGGGTCACAGGTCAACCTATGACACCCTTCCACCCATACGAAGGATTCTCATATGTCCCTAGGGGACCTAGGACCTATAGGGACATATGTCATCGTGTAATGGGTCAAAAGGGGTCATAAGTCAATCTATGACTCCCTTTTGATTGATATGAAACATTCTAATATGTCCTTAGGGGTCTTAGGACCCCTAGGGACATATGTCATCATGTAATAGGTCAAAAGGGGTCATAGGTCACCCTATGACCCCATTCAACCCATATGAATGATTCTAATATGTCCCTAGGGGTCCTAAGACCCCTAGGGACATATGTCATCATGTAATAGGTCGAAGGGGGTCATATGTCAACCTATTACCCCCTTCAACCCATATGAAGCATTCTAATATATGCCTAGGGGTCCTAGGACCACTAGGCACATATGTCATCATTTAATTGGTTGAAGGGGGTCATAGGTCAAAATATGACCCCCTTTGACCCATACCAAGGATTCTCATATGTCCTTAGGGGTCCTAGGACCCCTAAGTATATATGTTGTCATGTAATCGGTAGAAGCAAGTCATAGGAAAGCCTATGACCCCCTTCAACCCATATGAAAAATTCTAATATGTCCCTTAGGGTCTTAGGGCCCCTAGGGACATATGTCATCATGTAATAGGTCGAAGAGAGTCATAGTTTACCCTATGACCCCCTTCGACCCATGTGAACAATTCTAATATGTCCCTAGGGGTCCTAGCACCCCTAGGGACATATGTGATCGTGTAATGGGTTGAAGGGGGTCATAGGTCAACTTATGACCCCCTTCGACCCATACGAAGGATTCTAATATGTTCTTAGAGGTCCTAGGACCCCTAGAGACATATGTTGTCATGTAATGTGTCGAAGGGGGTAATAGTTCACTCTATGACCCCCTTTAACCCATACAAAGGATTCTAATGTGTTCCTATGGGTCCTAGGATCACTAGAGACATATGTCATCATGTAATTGGTCGAAGGGGGTAATAGGTTAACCTTTGACCCCGTTCGACACATACGAAGGATTCTAATATGTTACTAGAGGTCCTAGGACCCCTAGGGACATATGTCATCATGTAATGGGTCAAAGGGGGTCATAGGTCACCCTATGACCTACTTTGACCCATACGAAAGATTTTGATATGTTCTTAGGGGTCTTAGGACCCCTAGGGACATATGTCATCATTTAATTGGTTGAAGAGGGTCATAGGTCAAACTATGACCCCTTTCAACCCATATGAATAATTCTAATATTTTTCGAGGGGTCCTTGGACCCCTTGGGACATATGTCATCATGTAATTTTTCAAAAGGGGTCATAGGTATATGAATGATTCTAATATGTCCCTAGTGGTCCTAGGAGGCCTAAGGACATATGCCTTCATGTAATGTGTCAAAGGGTGACCTGTGACCCCCTTCGACCCATAAGAATGATTCTAATATGTCCCTAGGGGTCCTAGGACCCCTAGGGATGTATGTCCTAATGTAATGGGTCAAATGGGGTCATAGAGTGACCTATGACCCCCTTTGACACATATGAAAGATTCTAATATGTCCCTAGGGGTCCTAGGACCCCTAGGAACATATGTCCTCATGTAATGGGTCAAAGGGGGTCATAGGTCACCCTATTGCCCTCTTCGACCCATACAAAAGATTCTAGCATGTCCCTAGGGTTCCTAGGACCCCTAGGCACATATGACCTCATGTAATGGGTCAAAGGGGGTCATAGTTGACCCTATGACCCCCTTCGACCCATACAAAAGATTCTAATATGTCCCTAGGGGTCCTAGGATGCCTAAGGACATATGTTCTCATGTAATGGGTTGAAAGGGATGATGACCCATTTTTACCCATCTGAAGGATTCTAATATGTCCCTAGGGGTCCTAGGACCCCTAGGTACATATGTCATTATGTAATGGGTCAAAGGGGGTCATAGGTGAACCTATGACATATGACCCCCTTTGACCCATATGAAGCATTCTAATATGTCCCTAAGGGTCCTAGGACCCCTAGGGACATATGTCATCATGTCATGTGTCAAAAGGGTTCATAGCTCACCCTATGATCCCCTTCGACCCATATGAAGCATTCTAATATGTAGCTAGTGGTCCTAGGAATCTTAGAGAATATGTCATCATGTAATGGGTCGAAGGGGATCATAGATCACCCTATGACCCCTTTCGACCCTTACAAAATATTCTACTATGTCCTTAGGGGTCCTAGGACCCCTATGGACATAAGTCATCATGTAATGGATCGAACGGGGTCATACCATATGAAGAATTCTAATATGTCCCTAGGGGTCCTAGGACCCCTGGGAACATATGTCATCATTTAATGAGTTGAAGGGGGTGATAGGTCACCTTATAACTCTCTTCAACCCATATGAAAGATTCTAATATGTCCCTAGGGGTCCTAGGACCCCTAAGGACATATGTCATCATGTAATGGGTCAAAGGGGGTCATAGGGTTCGACTCATACAAAGGATTCTAATACATATGTCATTATGTAATGGGTCAAAGGGGGTCATAGGTCACCTTATGACCCCCTTCGACCCATATGAATGATTATAATATGTTTGTAGGGGTCCTAGGGCCCCTAGGGACATATGTTGTCATTTAATGGGTCGAAGGGGGTCATAGGTCAACCTATGACACCCTTCAACCCATATAAAGGATTCTAATATGTCCCTAGGTGTCCTAGGACCCCTAGGGACATATTTCATCATGTAATGGGTACCCTTTGTCCCATACGAAAGATTCTAATATGTCCTAGGGGTCCTAGGACTCCTAGGGACTTATGTCATCATTAAATGTGTCGAAAGGACCTATGACCCCCTTTGACCCATATAAATCATTCTAATATATCCCTAGGGGTCCTAGGACCCTTAGGGACATATTTTGTCATGGAATGTGTCGAAAGGGACCTATGACCCCCTTCGACCCATATAAATGATTCTAATATGTCCGTAAGGGTTGTAGGACCCCTATGTATATATATATTATCATGGGATGTGTCTTTCACCCATATAAATGATTTTAATATGTGGTTACAGGTCTTAGGACTCCTATGGACACATGTTATCATGAAATGTGTCGAAAGGGGTCATAGGTCATCCTCTGACCCCTTTCGACCCATATAAATGATTTTAATATGTCTTTAGGCATCCTAGGACCCCTAGGGACATATATCATCATGTTATGTGTCGAAAGGGGTCATAGATCATCCTATGACCCCCTTTGACCCATATAAATTATTCTAATTTGTCCCTAGGGGTCCTAGGACCCCTAGGGACATATGTCTTCATGGAATGTGTTGAAAGGGGTCACAGGTCATCCTATGACCCCCTTCGACCCATATAAATGATTATAATATGTCCCTAGGGGTCCTAGGACCCCTAGAGACATATGTCATCATGGAATGTGTCAAAAGGGGTCATAGGTCGTCCTATGACCCCCTTCGACCCATATAAATGATTCTAATATGTCCCTAGGGATCCTAGTACCCCTAAAGACATATGTCATCATGGAATGTGTCAAAAGGGGTCATAAGTCATCCTGTGACCCGTTTCAACCCATATAAACTATTCTAATAGAAATAATATAGTAAAACTATAATAATATAGTAAAAATAATAATAATATAGTGTAATAATCATATATATATTAATATATATATTATATTTATAGATTATAATAATAATAACATAATATATTATTATATATTAATAACATAGGTCATAATAATAATAATATATTATAGATTATAATTTATAGATAATAATAATAATAATATATTAATAACATATATATATAATGTTACGTTATTATATTTAATAAAAATATAGTAAAAATAATAATAATATATATTATTGTAGACGCTCAAAAATGGTTCGCATCTACGAATTCATCACTTCTTCATACTAATTTGTCCCATTTTCTCATTCTACTAACTTTTATCTTTTTGCTAGATTGATCATACTTTATCATTTGTATCCTTCGTCACATCAATTTCATATCAACTCGGAATCATATCAAATCAACTCGGAATGACCCCAAATCAACTCGAAATCACCCTAAATCAACCCAAAATTGCTCGAAATTAGTCCTAGTCAACCCAAAACATATCAAACATCCCAAATCGATCATCACTTATTCGAATCCTAGGTATTGGTGTGGCTTTCAGTGCCTTGGAAACCTATCAACCTGTCAATCTTATCAATCTGACCTTAGTACTGTCGTGGCTCTCAGTGCTAGGTCAAACTATCATTCATGTTATCCAATACTTGACATTTTTGAGGCTTTCAATGTCAGATCATGGCATCATCAACCATTTTAATAATATTGACAGTGTCCATCAGTGTTATTATGATCAAACCTTATCAATCAATTTCAATCCTGTAGCATTTACAATGTCGGTTAAATGTTACATATCAATTAATTCATGTCATGTGTCCTTGGCATGTTATCAATTTCAATCTATCAATTAATTTGACCATGGCTTTGGTCTACCTTTTCATCATCTTATTCGATATCCATCATCGTCACATTTTCATCAAAGGATACAGTCGCATTCATTTAATCAATTTGGCCAATCATTTACTAATTTTCTCTATAGGATTAAATAACCCATAATTTAATTCTATTATTCTCACTAATTATTCTTCCTGATTATCATCCTCAATTAATTAATTTTATTAATTAATTGATTCATTATCTGCAAACCATGGAAATTTACAATTTCCTAAGTTCCATTTTCAATCATTAATTCCATTTTCTACTAATTCTTATTTTGTGGAATAAAAGAATTTTAATTCAAATATTCCATAAAATATTGCATCATCATGACACTTGGATGTGACACCTCGTGGATTCTCCTTTGACACTTGGCTGAGATTTGTCATAATCAAATATTATTACCTCTTACGCATGTCTCTATTTGGCTTCTTTGTCATAGATTCTTGGCTTTAAGTGGGTTGAGGAATCTTATGACGCGTCATAGATTCTCTTCCAAATTTGACTTGCATGTGTCATAGAATCTTACTTTTGGCATATTCTATCATATGTGTCATAGGAATCTCTTGCCACATCACATGTCTGTAGGTGAAAAATTCAATGCCCTGACTTTGAGTGTTGATTATAAAATGAACACTCTTTCTCTCATTTTGGGTCCTTGAGTCCTTGAATCTAGAATGCTTAAGTTTTGAAAGTCCTTGGGATCTGGATGCTTAAGTTTTGAAAATCCAAATTGTTGAACCTTTGAGTCTCTACTTCTTTGCATGTTACATTCTCTCTCACACATAAAATCGCACTTCAAGTATTCTCATGGCATTATCCACATCATAGGCTTTGGCTTCAACCTTGTGTGCACTATAGGCAAATTGGAGCTACAATCATTGGAGAAGAAAGAAGAACATGGGAGCTACAAATGAAAAAGGGGGTTTCTATTGATTTCTTAATTAGTTTGGCTTTCATGGTAGACTAGTGGGTGCTAATACATGTTGATTGAGTTTGTGATTTGCTCACAGTGTGTTATGCTTCTAACCCATTTTTCTGGTCCTACAATTATATTTATAGGTAATAATAATAACACAATATATTATTATATATTAATAGATTATATATTATACCTTTACATTACATTATTACATATATTATACATTATATAATATTATATTATTACATAATATATAGATTATATATTATATAATATATAATATTTAGTTATTATATTATATATTTATAGATTATATATTATATCTTTATGTATTTCATAACTCAAATTAGTCATATAACTCACAAATTCATTTTTCCCTCCAATTTTTTATTGCCGCTAGTATCAGATATCCGATTTGATATTGGATATCGGATCTAAGATCAGATATCCGATAAGGCTTGGGTCTTACTTTCTAGGTTTGGTACCTAGATAGGTGAAAAAAGTCAGAGTGGATTTTGAAGCACTTTTAGACATTTTCAAACTCTATTTTTTTCACATTGCCAGTTTTTGGTACACCATGATCCTGCACATACCCTATATTCCTTGGCTATTCCACATGAAGTAAATCTTATAAATGTTTAAATACTAACACTAAAAAAGTTGTGGCAAGTGCAAATGTGAAGGTTGATGAATATAAAAAGGTACATGAGGCTGAACCTATGAAGGAACTAGAGGAGTACTAATCTTTTGTATATTATTATGAAGGTATGCCTACTAATAAAGATGTTGTAAATCAAGTTGCAAATCAACAAGAAGTTTTAGTGACTGCTAAGTCACATACAATGATTACCAAGCTACATTTAGGAATTGAGCTATAGTCAAGAGCCAAGTTCTAGATAGAAGCTCAGATACATTCAGAACCTGAGACAAGTGTACATGAATGAGATTTTGAATCACCTTATAGAGAATTACATAGTGATTTAGAAGTTAACATAACTAATAATGATAGAAGAGAAGAACTAAGATTATCAAAGTATATCAAAAGACATCATCATGATGAACAAATTATTGGAGATAAAGATGCTAGAACAATGACAAGAAATATGTTCAACATTGTTTGTTAAACATACACGAGCCTAAGACAGTGAAAGATGCGTTCAAAAATGAGGATTGAAGTAAAACAATGAAAGAAGAGATTAAGTATATTGAGAAGAACAAGATGTGGACTCTAGTTCCTAGACCAGAGGACAAGAATGTGATTGGAACCAAGTGAGTGTACAAAAACAAGTGAGATGAAAATGGTGAAGTCACAAGATATAAGGTATGATTTGTTTACAAAGGGTATGCACAAGAAGAAGGAATATACTATGAAGAAACATTTTCCTCTCTTGCAAGATTGGAAGGAGTATGAACTCTGCTTGCTTATTTTTCATACAAAGGTTTTAAATTTTATTAAGTGGATGTGATGTTAACATTTTTGAATGAAATATTAGAGGAAGAGGTTTATGTAGAATAGCTAGAAGGATTTTGATGCTAACAATAAGAACATGGTATGTAGACTACACAAAGCTTGATATGGTTTAAAGAAAGTTTCAAAAGCATGGTATGAAAGGCTTCACAAATATCTTTTTAAGATTAGATTTGAGAGGACTAATGATAACAACAATTTATACTTGAAGACAGAATGAGGTAAAGGTATTTTACTAGTTGAAATTTTTGTTGATGATATCATATTTGGAGGTCAAGACACTTTATGTAAGGCATTTGCAAAAAAAATGAAGTATTAGATGAAATATGGAATATAAATCACTCAGTCTAAGTATGTGAAGGAAATATTGAATTTTCTAGATTAGAAGATTCCAAATCAGTTAGTTTGCCTATGGTGATAGGAAAAAAGTTGTCAAAGTATGATGATTCAATTGATGTGAATTAAACATTGTGTTGATGATTAAACTGATGTGAATCAAACATTGTATAGGTCTATGATTGGAAAATATCAATATATAATGTGTACAAGACCTAACATTGCATTATCTATTGGGATTGTTGCAAGATTCTATGCTAATCCTAAGGAGAATCATTTTTTGGTTGTGAAGAGAATAATGAGATATCTAGAAGGAATAGAAGACTATGGTCTATACCACAAGAAAAATGAAAAATTTGTATTCAGAGCCTACATTGATGCTAATTGTGCCAAAACATTGATGACAAAAAGAGCACAAGTGGAGGAGCATTTTCCTTAGAAAAAAGTTTAGTCACTTAGACCAACAAGAAATAAAAATGTATATCTCAATCTACCATTGAAGTTGAATATGTGGCTATTGCAATAAATTTTACAAACATTGAATGGATCAAACAACTACTCAAAGGTATGAAGGATAAAATCACTAAATCTATGGTACTTTATTATGATAATACAAGCGCTATAAATATATCAAAGAACCTTGTGATGCACATAAAGACTAAGCACATTGCAATAAAGTATCATTACTTGAGAGAATTAGTTTAAGACAAAGAAGTGACTATGGAATATGTGAGTATAGAAGAGTAGATAGTTCAAAAAATATTTACCTAAGGATGCTCATGAGTATCTAAGAGTTGAACTAGTTATGATACAACTATCAAAAGCTACTTAAATAGCATGAGTAGTGCCTTGCATCAATTTACTTGAATGTTGTATCTTACAAATTGATGTAGTGAATATTATTTTAAGAGCTGCATAAAGTAATGATGGAGTTGAATTAAATGATTTATAATAACATGAAAGGTGACAAAGGGAGAATCTAGAATTGATTATATCTACATACAGAGATCTCAAGTGTTTTGCATTATTTTCAAAAAGGGAGATATAAAATTGAAGAAATGCATCTACCTAGTAAGAGGGAGAATGTATTGAGGGAGATATAAGAATAGATCTGAGAGAGATAAATACTTGAATATCAAAAAGAGGGAGATATATATTAGAGGAAGAAGATAAAGTAAATATTAAAGGAACTTTGCAAAGCTCACATCACCCTATACAAAGGACAGACATATACTACACTAATAGAGGGAGAAATTTCAAATATTTATTTTCTTTTTGGTATTATTGTCAGTATTGGTTTGCCATCAATTCCAAAGAGAGAGATCATTGATATAATTTTTTTGTAGTGAATAATATGTAATAGAATCATCATTATTTTGTCAATGATGTTAAACCTACTACCTGCTAGTCAAACAATTACTTTTTTGGTCTAAAAGTTGTCATTTAGTTGATTGATGAAGATGATTCGAAAAGAGGAAATAAGAACAACACCTAGAGAAAGATTGAGTTATTTAGTATGTAAAAGAAGCCTTAAGACCAAGTAATACATTGATACTATAGTGCATTATGTATCTACTTAAAGTTTAAAATAAAAGATTACTCAAGTTAAGACTAGAAAAAGATCAAGTATGAAAAGTATCTACCAAGCCTTGTTAAGAAGTTAGTGCAAGATGAGAACAAATTAGTGGAAGATGACTGAAATACAGAGATATCAAGAAAAAATGAAAATCAGTGGAAGCTAATTGATTGTTAGTATATGTTGAGTAAAGTTTATTTGATTTCAAGCATTAGTAAAATTTAGTGTTTGCCAAGTAAACTAGCCTTGGCTAAGTGGAAGAACATTAATATAGAAGTTGATGTTGGAATATTCAAATATGGAAAGAGTACTTATGAGAGGGGGGGGCATGAATCATAAGTATCAAACTTTAGCCAATAAAATTTTAACTGAAAGTAAATTGCATGCATATCAAATAAACATGTGACAAGACACATGCATCAATAACTCACAACACAAGAATTTCGGTAACCCAGAAACCCTCCAGGAATAAGAAGGTAAAACTGGGGTGGGGATGATACCCACAAAAATTACTGCAGCAATATTGTTCAACCACTTCTGATGGTTTTTCCTGTTAAAGGCTTTACACTATGTCAATAGTGACCTGGTTAGAGGATTTGCAAACACTTAACATGAAGTGTCACCTGGTTAAAGGATTTTAATCACCTAATCAAAAGGTTCTTACAAAATAGCTATAAAGCTAACCTATTACCATAGGATTTTTTTTCTAATACAATTGCTAGAGAGTATTAGATGCAATAAACTTGACTAATTACAATCCCTAATTGCTGATTGCAGGCACTTGTTCTGCTTTCTCTAATCTGGATCCTTTTGTGATCTGATAATCCTCACTTCTAAAAAATAGAATTCCTTGTGAACCCTTGTATGTCTTCTCACACTTCTCTCTCTTACATTTTACATTAAAGTTTCATCTTCCTTATAAAGACTCCAAAGACTTAGGGTTTGTTTTGGATCTACGATTCATATTGAATCTCAATTTCCCGCTCAATACTTATCTTTTGTTGATTGGTTGCATGCCTTTTGCATTTTCTTAATTGGCCGCATGCAAATTGCATAGGAAAATTAAAAGATTTGATCTTATCATTCAATCCTTCAAGATTTACCTTCTGTCAGATGCAAAAACTGTCAATATCATAATTTCTGCAATTCCAAACTTTTATGTTGTTCTACTAAGTTACTCAGCTCTTGAAGTATTTCTAACACTCGACACATACTGTTTCCTAGATAGCTCGACACTTGAACAAAAACTTATCACTCGGTACATGTTGCGCTCGGCACCTGTTGTCACTCGGCACTTGTTATATTACTTAGCACATGTTATCTCTCGGCACTTATTATCACTCAACACATGTTATCTCTCGGCACTTATTATCACTCGGCATCTGTTAGCTCTCGGCACATGTTATCTCTTGGCACTTATTCTTGATCTTGGTTAAGTGTATTGACACTCAGTTGGCAAATTTATTCTTTAAGCTAACAATCTCCCCCTTTGACATGAGTGACAAAAACACTTAATTAAGATCCATGTGACTCAGTAATTTATCCTTTATTCAAACTTTTCTCCCAAAATTTGCTATCTCTGCTATCTCCCCCTATTATTATACTTATTATTTCATTCCTATACTCAATGCTATCTCCCCCTTTTTGACACTTATGTCAATGGTCTTTACAGTGAAATGCCATATTTGGCCAAAAATGAGTTGTTTACTTCAAGGAGTACCTTTAGAGCTGCATCCCAATTTGCTAATGCAACATCCAATGTCTTATGCTAGATGGAAATCTCTGCTGCTAGGTATACAAGTCCATCAGATGAAGAAAGGTTGGGATCTTTCCCGAGGACTATCTCTGCATTTATCTACTCCTTGTGAAGTAACTCCAAATGAGGAGTAATTGATGATTGAATTTGTATCAATTTGGTTTTTGTGGTTGCCTCCTCTACTGCTAAAATAGCTAGCTCTCTTTGTGTGTGAAGCGATTGGACAAAATGCTTCTCACTCTGAGCTGGATCTATGGGGAGTTGCATCCTAGAAGTTTTCAGATTGTTTTCCAATCTCAGTATTTTTTGGCTAGTGTCTTGTGTGAATGTGGAAAAATCACACAACTTGTTGTACAGAGAAAAAATGTTTCCTAGTAAAATTTTAACTATTATAACTTTCTTTGCTAGTTCTTCTTGTGACAGTGCTATATCACTGTATATTTTACTATTTACTTTACCTTGGAACTTCTTTTCTAACCATTCAAGTAATCTGGCATTTGTTTACTAGTCTTCATTAGTTACCTGGTCAACTATATCAGATAGTTGTTCCATGATTGGTCTTGACTCATCTGGAGACTGTAAGCAAAAAGCTTCTGTGAATATGTCTTTAATTTCATTTAATGTAAGCTTATGCTTGTATTCCTTTCTTAGTGCTTCTTGTCTCCTTCTTTTGTCTAATGCACTCTAAATTTCATTAATCTTTTCTTTAGTAAGAGTGCTAGATTCATAATATGGGATCTTTATTTTTTCATCAAGCTCAAGAACTCCATAGTCAAGTCTCCTGACTACCTATGATGAGCTCGAGTCTAGTGTCCTGATTTGCAACTGTAGTCCATCTGTGCTCGGCTGCTGAAGAGTTTGTGTAGGAGTACCAGATTTTGGTAATGCAACTAATATTTGTATTGCAGTCTCCTCCTTTTTCTATTTCTCTTTTTCTTCAGCTTGAATATCCCCTTTTTGAATGCTAGGTGGGGTTGAACTTGTTGATTGTTCAGATGTTTCTTTTATTTCTCCTGTTGCTATACTCGACACTTGGAGTGTATTAGTGATTATACTTGGTAGAGGTGGTGGTGGGAGGAATAGAATACCAGTAGTTTGTGTGGTCAAAGGTGGCACTTGTGCTTTTACCTTGACTTCTAATTTCTATAATTCATCAACACTGACCAATACAGGATTTTAAGTTAATTTTGCTACAAGTGATGATTGGTCAAGGATTTCCAAATCCTCTGCAGTTAGTGGATTGATGTTTAGATTTGAAGTATCTGTAACATCCTTTATTTTTATGATATCTGTAGGTGTGATAGTGGTATGAGGAGGACTAGGAGGAGATGCATGTATGTCTTGCGTACTTTGATCTTGTGGCTCAACTGTATCTTTATCTTCCTCTTTCTCCTCATTGTGTGCTTCTTCTTCCTTTTCTTCTTTACTCTCCTTCTCCACTAGTTTCTTCTCTTTTGTTTCTGATGCTTTCTTTTCCTTTGTCTTGGCAATTACTTCTGCCTTATATTCTTCATTATATACATCTTCAATTTTCTTGTAAACTATTTTCCACAATCTTGTGGATTTGGTAACTACCTCTTCAATTTTATTCTGCAATATACTAAATGCTCTATACTTGGGAGTGAATCTATTATTATGCCTTTTTACAGCATTTATTATTTGATCTTTAGTCAAATTAGGCAACAATCTTGCTAATGTAGACTCCCTTATTTCTTTTTCCATTTGTAAACAAAAATGCCATTTATCCTCTACAATTTTATACAATTCTCTCAGCATAGATTCATCTAATTCTAGAGGTGTGTGCTTATACTCAGCCATCATAGCATGCACAGATTCCTCTAGTTTATTCTACTCTTCTTTGGTGAGCTTAGAAAAATTCAAGTTCTTTAGACCTTTTAAATCATTATTTCTAATTTTTGAACATAATTTATCAACAGCAGTATGAGGTTTGTGTCTTACCACTTGAAATTGACTGTTGTCCTCTGACTCTGTTTTCTCCTCATCTGTTTCAGGTTGGGGAATAAACTTCCTTTTCCTTGTCTCAGCAGCAGTCTTCTTTGAGTCTTTCTTCCTTCCTTTTGCCTCTTCTTGGGCTTTTTGTGCTATAGCCCTTGTGGTAGGTCTCTTTGATGCAGGGGCAGCCACTTTCCTTCCTTTGGATTTAGGAGCAGAGGGAGTTGTGGTCTTTCTCTTAACTGGTGCTTCCTTGGCCTCTTCTTCCTCAGTACTTTCCTCTTTGTCTTCTCCTGACCCTTGAGTCTGACTTTGAAGTTTATCTCCCTCTTTTTCAATGTCTTCTCCTTCTTCTTCTATTGTTCCTTCTTCTTCTTCCATGCCAAACTTTCTTTTGATTTGTCTCACCATTTTCTCTTTCTTCTTTACTACTGAAGCAGTCTTCAAATCTGTTATTACCTTTGATTTGACAACATCATAGGTTCCAAAAAAATTTGCATTTTTATCAGCTTCTTCTGCAATTAGATTTGTTACTTCTGCAGAGGTTTGATCAACATCAAGTTCATAACCTAGTGGCCTAAGCCATCTTATTCTAGGTATAACTGCTTGTATGTAAGTATAATCTATATCTACAAGAAAACAAATGTCTTTTTCATATTTTTCAGTCAGTGAGACTAGAATTCTCATTCTTTGTTTCATGGACTTTTTGAAGTCCTCAAAATAACCTGTCATTTGGGCATCAAAATTTTCACCCATTTGTTCAATGTATCCATTAATTTGTTCAACAATTGTTTTATCTAGATTCCATTTTACTTTCCTTATAGAGAGAAATTCTTTCATCAGATAGAAGAACATACACATCAAAACTTATCCAAATTTGCATTGAGCTCCCTTGCTTTTCCTTATAGCTCCCATTATGTTTTACTTTACTTGGCTCCTATTGATATTTCATAGCTCAGCATCAACTATTAACTCAGTCGTTGTTAGCAACTCGGCTCTTGAAGAAAATTTTGACATATTTTCACAAAGTTCTCAATTTTGACTTAGCATCTTTATTTATGCTGATTTTCATTTTTGCAGCTCTTATATGTCTTGGGACTGATTTATGATGTAACTCGGTTTATCAATCCCTCAAACTTATTCTTTACTTAATTTTACTAAGTGTGATCACTTGACCTATTAGGTGAAGTGATCTCTGTATTTGATGTGCTAGACTCTTTTTTTTTCCTCCATGTCTTATTCATTTCACTTCTGATATGTCCAACATCTATCTTTTCCTTTTCATTGCTGAACTCAGAACTTGATGCCTTAGACCTTGTTGGGCAATTCTTGCTGACATGACCATTTTTTAAGCAACTGAAACATGTGGTTTGACTCAACCATCTTTTTTAGTTCCCTCTAAAATGTGTTCTTATGCAATTCTGTGGGATATGTCCATATTCTTGACAATAGTGACAGATGTTCCTGGTGTTGTAATCCCAAAATTCATGGTTTGATGTCTTTACTGGTTGATTTACTGCCCACATAGGTTTTGATCTGCATTCAAATGCCCTATGTCCATATTTTTTGCAATTATAACAATGTCTATCAAATCTTTGAATCCTTGTAACATTGGATTTGCAATTTTGATTGATATGTCCTTGCATGTTGCACTTGTGACAAAAACTTTTGGGTATTTTTGATTGATTGAATCTTCTACTCCTACACACATTAGTTGTTTTTGAATTCTTACCTTTATCACTTCTTTTTTCAGAAATCTTTGATGATTCTCCAACTTTAGTGCTATTGTATCCTAGTCATGATGTATCATGGGTAGATTTTGGTGATTTCAGCAACTATTCAAAATATTTGATTGCTTCACTTGATTTGTTGAGATTCTCTACTACCTTTTTTTCCCTGTTCAATTCATTCTACATTTGTTCATTTTGCATCTTCAAGGTAGAGATCTCAATATCCTTTATATTAAGTTCATGATGAAGGTTCATCATTTGCGCAAGTGTATCCATCTGCATGTTTGAAATCCTTGTCAGTTTAGTACATTTTTCTTCAAGTCTGTTTGCAAGATTCCTTTTTTCATTTTCCTTTTGTCATTTTCCATCATGACCTTATCATCAACTACTCTTCTCTTTTGTTCAGTAATTTCACATATCATTATAGCCTATGATTCATGTTCCATCTTGAGAGTTCTTATTTCTTCTGCTTGAATTTTATTTTTCTCCATCAGTTCTTCTATTGCTGCATCAAACTCTTTAGTGTCTCCACTAGAAAATATGTTGGTGGTATCAATCTCCTTGTAGTGTATATCATTTTCAGCTATGGCTAGATCCTTCCTCTTTTTTAATGAGTTTCTCAATTTGTTTCTAAATTCCTCCAAGATATGCAGAGCAAGTTGCACATCTATCACCTAATTTTCAATGATCTTTCCAAGTTTGAAAGTCTCCATCTTTAGATCTTTTCCCTCCAAGCTGTTAGGCTATTTCTTGTGAGAACCCAACTAGGCTCTGATACCAATTGTTGGAATATTCAAATATGGAAAGAGTACTTATGAGAGGGTGGGGGCGGGGGGGGTGGGTGAATCATAAGTATCAAACTTTATCCAATAAAATTTTAACTGAAAGTAAATTGCATGCATATCAAATAAACATGTGACAAGACACATGCATCAATAACTCACAACACAGGAATTTTGGTAACCCAAAAACCCTCTAGGAATAAGAAGGTAAAACTAGGGTGGGGATGATACCCACAAAAATTACTACAGCAATACTGTTCAACCACTTCTAATGGTTTGCCCTGTTAAAGGCCTGCCCTATTAAAGGCTTTACACTGCTTCAATAGTGACCTGGTTAGAGGATTTGCAAACACTTAACATGAAGTGTCACCTGGTTAAAGGATTTTAATCACCTAATCAAAAGTTTCTTACAAAATAGTTGTAAAGCTAACCTATTACCATAGGATTTTTGTTCTAATACAATTGCTAGAGAGTTTAGATGCAATAAACCTGACTGATTACAATCCCTGATTGCTGATTGCAGGAACTTGTTCTGCTTTCTCTGATCTGGATCCTTTTGTGATCTGACAATTCTCACTTCTAAAAATAGAATTCCTTGTGAACCCTTGTATGTCTTCTCACACTTCTCTCTCTTACATTTTACAATGAAGTTTCATCTTCCTTATAAAGACTCCAAAGACATAGGGTTTGTTTTGGATCTATGATTCATATTGAATCTCAATTTCTCGCTCAATACTTATCTTTTGTTGATTGGTTGCATGCCTTTTGCATTTTCTTAATTGGCCACATGCAAATTGCATAGGAAAATTAAAAGATTCGATCTTATCATTCAATCCTTCAAGATTTACCTTCTGTCGGCTGCAAAAACCGTCAGTATCATAATTTGTGCAATTCCAAACTTTTATGCTATTCTACTGAGTTACTCGGCTCCTAAAGTATTTTTGACACTTGGCACATACTGTTTCCTGGATAGCTCAACACTTGAACAAAAATAGTATCACTCAGGACATGTTGCACTCGACACTTATTATCACTTGGCACCTATTGTCACTCGGCACTTGTTATATTACTTGGCACATGTTATCTCTCAGCACTTATTATCACTCGACACATGTTATCTCTCGGCACTTATTATCACTCGGCACCTATTATCTCTCGGCACTTATTATCAATCGGCACATGTTCTCTTAGAACTTATTCTTGATCTTGGTTAAGTGTATTGACACTCAGTTGTCAAATTTATTCTTTAAGCTAACAATTGAGTGCCAATATTCATGTTAAATCTAAGATTCAACAAATCTAAGATGATTATTTTGTTTTCTTGAATTGTATAAAGTGTGTGGAAGTTAACTATGTTGAGTTGGTGGCACAAAAGTCAAGGTAAACCATTTTATAATGAAATCAAGGAGGATTATAAAAGAAGTTTCTAGAGAAACCAAGTGGAAAAGTGGGTTGATTCATTGTATCCTACCTAATCCTTCCTAACCATAAAATTGATGATTGTGGTTAAGTGAAAAAAATCTTAATTCTGTATTTAGAGAGAGTTGGTCAGAAGAAAAGGTTGTCATGTGTGAGAACCTAAGGAAGACAAGGAGTCTAGGGTATTACTTCATTCATTGTCTAAATAGAAGAGACTATAGTTGACATGCAAAGCAAGAAGACTTAAGAGTATAAATGATTGAAGGGTGAACAAACTATCAAAGATAAAGTGTGTGAAAGCCAAGGAAAATGTAGGACTTAAAAAAAATCTATAATCTGTGAGTGAGTTGTAATTTGTTATTAAATCAAGCCTTACTATTACTTTCTAATCATTGTATCAGTCTAGGGTAAATATTTTGGATTAAGGTTCTCCTAATAGTCATTTGTAAATCCTTTAACTTGGAAACATTCTAATGGAATGGTCTAAATTACTCTAAAAAGGCTCACTCTTAACAAGGTGATTGAAATCTTCTAACTAGGTCACATTTAACAGTGTGTATTGTAATCTTTAATAGGGTTGGCCTTTCATAGGACATCACTTCAGAAGAGTGAGAATTATTAGCATGTTACTAATGGTTTTTCCCAAATTTGGTTTTCACATAAAATCTTTGTGTCAAATGTGTTATTGAATCTATTATGTTTCATGTTTAAATTTTTGCATAGTTGTTTTTTCCTAGGACAGTAACCTACAAAGTTTATGTATTGCATGAACTAATGGATGTATGCATAATAAGTGTCATGGATATGGGTCTACTAAGCATCAAATTTTTTTTATCTTTATATTTGGACCTTGGATAACTAATTCAACCCCACACCCCCCCTTCCCCTCCCTCCCCCCCCCCCCCCCAATTATTCTAAAGAATTCTAACACTTCTTACAAATTCACCTTCAATCATTCTAGCATCTTGAACTGCACATATCCAATTCTGTAATCTCATTATTTTTGCATGATAATCACCTTCAAAAGTAGATTCTAATACTTTCCAAATTTCATAAGAAGCTTCAAGTGACTTTTCTTGATTGTATTCATTCTCTAGAAGAGTTGTCAATAGAGCTTCTCTTGCTCTCATGTTACACATGAACAAATCTTTTTCTTCTTCACTACAACCTTCAAGCTTTGCCTCTTCAATGATTTTCTTCTTACTCTTTGTTAAGATCCAATATCTCATACCCATGCACAATGAATGAGTCTTCATCTTCTCCATCCAATTACCACAGTTGACCCCATCAAATCTAGGACTATCCTTTCTAAAAAGATTCATGATCAATCTCCCAAAGTTGTTAAGCTTATCCTTTAAGGGCTTGATGCTCTGATACCAATTGTTAGAATATATAGTGCACTGATTTAATTGGGGGGGGGGGGGGGGGGCGTGAGGGATGTGAATTAGTTATAAAACTATTATCATAATTATTAACCTTAAACAAACATATCCATATGAATAATATCAACTAAAATGACAATAAGATACTCATACACAATAAAACTAGATATGTTAACTAGGGAAAACCTTAATTAGAGGTAAAACCCTAGTGGGGATGGCACCCACAAGATGATTTACTAATATAAATATTCCTTGCTAGAGGATTGACCCTATTAGAATTCTATGAATACATTTAGTACATATGAGTCTTTGTTAGGAGACTTTGAATCCCTGCTAGGAAATTCCAATCCTATTAGGAGTTGTGGAAGATAGCTGGACCCACTACCCAAACAACTTCAAAGGCGAGACCAAAGAACCAACTATCCAAATGATTTTTATATTATTCCTTGTAGAATAATAGAATTGTATTGTATTTTTCTTCCTCTTTCTCTTTCCTATCAAACAGATGTCTTATCCTTATGATCTTGTAACCAAATCACCAACTTCACATGTAATAATCCTTTGGATCACTGACACACATTCCTTAATCACTTTGCTCCATTTTACACTTCACACTTCATATAATAGATACACTCTTTAATCAAGAAAAACATCTTTCGTTTATACCATATCTTCATAATAATTCCTTGAGTTAGCCTTGAGGCTTTTCAAATTAATTATAGTAAGATAGTTAATAAATTATAATTACAATAGCACTTTTGGCTCATAGTGTGATACTAGGGCTTGTACACTCATTCACATCATCAATTTATTGTCTTCTATCACTACCTAACAATGTATCTCTTCATTACATCTTAGATGTAAGATAGCCAACAAAATTAGGAACTGCTTCCCCAATACTATGTTCCTAAATTTCTCTTTGTAAATTAGGTACATCTTTCATATGTTTTTGACTAAGACTCTACATACTTGATCATGTCATCAAAACATAGTGTAGAACATGTCCATGAATGTGCATCACTAGACAATCAAAACATTGTCCATACCATCAAGATCTATATCTGCTACTTAGCCAGTCTATACAAAAATTGTGCTATGTTGACATCAATGACAAAAATAGTCATGAATGCAAGATATCAATACTCTCCAATGCTTAAGATACTTCTCAAATGTAGTATCATCAGCATTCATGCTAATAGATCAAAGCTAAAGGAAAAGGACAGTTGATAAAGAGTTCCCTTCTCCTTAGTCATTCTCCTTCCAAACCCTAGTTGTCTCTAAACTTAGAGAGTGGGTGAACACCCCACTAGTTTGTCAAAGTCCACTAAAAATACTCTCCCACTATCTTTTTTGGGGAAAAAACATCAAGCCACTATCTCTTAAAACTTGGTCCCTACCAAATTTGCTACTTTTGACTTAGTAGAAAGATGGGGATCAACTCAAATTTCGAATTGGTGGAAGAATGTATTGTTTAAGAGGTCCTCTAGGCTAGCTAAGCACTAAAATGGTCAAATTCAGGCCCTTAATATGTTATGCTAAGATATGGGTGGCTTATTTTCACAAAAAATGACACTTTGGGACCACATATTGACCCTCTAAAATCCTTGTCAAGTTTGAAATCGAATTTCTCTTGATGGTGACCCATGCTATCCTTTCTCTAAGTGGATTTACTTAATATTTTAAAGAAAATTAGTTTAAGGTTAACTGTTACCATGACCAACTCCCTAGGTGACATGTCACTAACATACAAATAATTACAATTGTCAAGTGACACATAAAATACATTACACATCACCATGACATGTACCTACTCTATTTATGAGACTAAAAGTTACCACACATATGTAAAATTATATTTATAAAATAAACACATCACAATGAGGCTTTGAATCTTCCAACGATGTGCCTTGGAAAAAATCTATCCACATAAGTTTGAAACTTGTTTCCCTAATTAATTTCCATGGTTCAATTTCCTACACACTACACTTGAACATCAATAGTCCAATGAAAATCATATTAAATTGCATGGATATAGGTGCATGTAAATTTTAATATTTCATAATTCACATAAATTAATATATTCAATTATCACAATTAAATTCCTTTTCTAATCATTCCCATACCAAACATTCAAAACATTAAAATGTCACAAATCTACATAACAACATTACTCTTAAATAATGCGATCAAATTAAAAGTCTAAATCAAATCATAATCCATATTCTATCATATTGAAGAATTAATGAATCTATACTATTAATTTATCAAACATGCAAGTGAGGTCCTAGTACCTACCATCAATGAAAGTCACTAATGTAAATACCAAAATAAAATAGGTAATATAAGTCACTGTCCATCTAAAACTCAAATGTATGTCAAAATAACAAGTTCTAAGTACTAAAATGCAAATAAAGTATCTATTCTATGATGGGTCGAGGTGAGACCTTACACAACATGGGGGATATTATCCCATACTTTGTAGCTATTATTTTTAGAGTGTATGGTTTCTAGGGGAAACCTCATGTTCTTCCTTATCAAGTGCCTCTAAAGGTTGGGATTGCAAAATTTCTATGGTAGATAGGAGGACTTGAAGAAAGAGAATCGGTGGGTAGATCTAGAGGAACAATCTTCGCAAAATTCATAGCAATCCACAATTTTGTGCTTACAAAAGATGATGAAAACATCTGGGTAAGTTTCTTGATAGGTACCAAATAGCTCAATCCCATTGTCATTTCATTGATCCAAAAGGCTTTTATGACATGTTTAAATATAGAACTAAAGGTAAATCTTATCAACATGTTGGTTACTTTCTTGAAGACATTTTAAGATTTGAATATTCTTTACAAGAACAAGAAGTAAAAAAGGAAAAGTGAAAAGTATATAGTAGGGTCCTAGAGTTTATTAATAGTTTAGATAAGAAATATGATCCCTTTGCTGATATTAAATATTAGGGAGATAAGATTAAAAAAATTATGAAAAATTTTTTTGGGTTTATACAAACCCTTAATGAGAAGAATGAGATTTGGATACAAGCATACCTTGATCAAACCATAGAGATTGAAAAGGGATTGGAAAATAAGGTAATAATAAGCCTAGGGAAATATACCTTTCAAAGAAGGTCAAGATATGTTGAGCTAAAAACATAGGCATACAACCTATTCCCCTATATAAAAGACAATAATTAGAGAGCCCACATTTAGCAGCAACAATTAAAAGATAGAAATTGGAATAGGTTTCCTCATCCAAAGCTGAGGAATACTCCCCTTCCCAAACTCCCATTCATATTAACAATGAGGATTCCTTAAGGGAACAACTAAAAAAATGGGAGGTCAAAGTGATATTGTCATAACTGCATTAGAGGTAGAGGAGGGAGCACTTAATGAGCCTCTAATGCCACTTCTATCTGTTATTGTAGAATATTTTAAAGGGAAGGAGATTGATCTTGTTGTGTTTATGTTCATATATTTTATTAGACCACTACATCAATTTATTGTTGGTCTCTATATCTTCTGATTGAATTTTGTCAACTATGTACACTAACTAATCCAAAATTTTATGTTGATTATCTAAATCAATTAAGCCAAATGCATCCACAAAAATATCTTTAACAATGTGTAATACTTGTTTCTTCTTGTTCTCTCTTTGTAGTTTTTCTTGCTTTACCTTGCAATCAACTAGGTTTTTAATTCGTACATTTTCTCCAGTGTCAAATTATTCAATTCATACATGGGTAAGGTAATTACCTCATCTAGACTTATTGACTCATTAGCCATCTCCTCTTATTGAGTCAAAATCTTAGATTGTGGGGTTGTATCACTAGGTAGTGATATTTGAAAATGTTTACACTTCACAATTGATCTAGATGTCTAGTGTTGCATCTTTGGAGTAGGTGTCACATATTGTTTAAGTGTACTAGTCAACTATTATGAAGGTTTAGCACTTGATAGTTGTTGAAGAGCTTGGGAAGCTTCTTTTCCTTTTGGTGTCTTCTCATATTCTATCAATTCTATGTCCTTGATCTCTTTTATCTACACCTCTTTTTGAAGAATAGGCATACAAGCAAATTGTGAAAACATATATAATTATAGCCTTGTCCTATTGCTCAATACAAGTGTATCCTCCATAGCTACTATAACCTCAACATTATCAGTCTTTGCATTCTCAATCTTTGGATAGCTACAATTTGTAATAAAACTATATTTTTACAAGGTAGAGTTGTGTCTGACATTAGACTCCACATGTCTTCCTCAATTAGTATATTTTGATTATGTGGAATTTTTTTAGATACATATTTGATGCTAACAACATCTCATTGTTTGCAATGAGCTACTAGTTTTTAAATTTCTTCTATTAGCTTAGCAACTTCTTCCTTATAGGAATCTTCAAATTCTATTTCATCTCTACCATCTTTGATTTCTTTTGTTGGAGTAAGTCGTCCAAATGCTTCTTTCCATATACAAGTACTAGCTTCACCAACTTGATGACCTTTATTTTTCAAAATTTTATATGCCCTATCCCTTGGCATGAATTTCTTTATAAAATATTTGAGGGTTATAGAGATATGTGTTTTCCCTAAATCTAGCATAACTTGTGCCAATTTAGTTTCTCTTATTTTCTTTTATATAGATGATAGCCACTTCCATTTGGCATCAATTTATTTATAATAGCCTACTAGGAATCCATCTCAAAGTTACAACGGTGTATATCTAAATCTGATCATCATATCAATCATATCTTCTTCAAGCTTAACCTAACCATCATTATTTAGATAATCCTAATTAATATACTTGAATCTTGCAAAAAAATTTGACTCTTTAGTCATTTCACATACCTAATACACAATAATTGGAGGGAGTCTTTTCATGATTTGCAGTTTCCTCAGTTCATTAGACTTGGTTTCTTCATCATCATCATCCTCTTCTTGTTCTATAATTAGTTTGCTCCTTGACCTCTCTTGTACATTCTAGTTTGGTGAACTAACCATCTTGAAAATAACTAAACAATTGTATATTGTCTTTGATGTTACAAAAAATGTCATATCTTTACTAGTCAGTATATGTTGAGCTCACTTGAGCGATAAGAAAGACACAAGATTTTTTTTAGATGATGAAAATTTTGTGAAGTCCTAGACATTTTTGCAATTTTTTTTGAGTAATATTGGAACTTTTAAGGGAAAGTGCAAGAAAAAAAAGCAGAGAAATCTATTAGGCAAGACTCTAACATTGAAGAGGAGGTAAAGACCAATATGATGCAAGAATTCAATTAAATAACCCCTATATGTTGTAGAAAAATTACTGAAGGATGTGAGAATAATCATATTGCTAGAATGGGACATTGCTAATGTAATGATTTTTGATGTAGTGAGGAAGGAAAATGAAACCAAATTCAAAATTGAGGAAGATGTAATAGAAGCCCATAAAAGGTAAAGTATAGTGATGATCACAAAGCCTTAGTCATGTGGTCTATTCAAAAAAAAGACAAGGCTAGAATCGAAGAGGTCTCAAATGTTGAACATATAGGGAGCCTCAAGGTGTATAGGTTGGAAGAAGTGGATAGTGAGCAGATAGCTCAAATAAATAAGGAAGTAGTTGATTTTGGTGTGGTAATGGCTACTAAGGATATAAAAAAGTTCATTGAACTCGATGAAAATTTTGAAATGGTTCTTGAGGAATATGATGAGAGGGGTAGAAGATAAGTGAGATGTAGAAAATCATCTCAAACTTCCATAATCAATAGGGAAAAAGTAAAGTAGGAGAAGAATCAAGCTAGCTTTTGATTGCTTCTTCCCCAGTTCCTCCACCACCCACTAGACCCATAGTTGATGAGGATAGGATAAGATACTCAATTTTGTTCCTAGTAAATAGAGTCAATTAGCATCTTTTTCATTTGGATACGTCAAGGTCGGTGGATATGTGGAAAGAGATAAATAATAATGAAGCCATGTTAAGAAAAATTTTAAATAAGAGGATTAGTAGAGATGATTCCATCACTACTCTGTGATGTTCTATCATTGAAAATTCTAGTGATCAAGTTAAAAAAAACCTTTGATCAAGCACATAATCTATTGATATTCGACCATAACAAAGATATATTTTAGATAAAATCAAAAATATATTTTTCTAAGTATCTTAGTAAATGTTTTGATCTTTTTACCCATGTTCTAAAGGGTTTAGGCCATACAAAAGATAAGGAAGAAAGGGGGAATGAGTTAAAGGAGCTCCTAAGAATTAAGATGAATGACATGATAAATAAAGAGAACTACATTTGGTTTGCAAGAACTATTGAAGAATTAGTGCAAGTAAAACTATTATTTGATTCTTTCTATGAATATTTCATTGAAATAAAAGGGTTAGGCAAAGATGTGTTGAGGAAAGAGAAATAATGAACTTCAATTGGCTAGATGACATAGTTTTCAACAAGTGGATGACATGATACTCTTTAGTTACACAATTATTATAGGTGGCTCCTCAAGAAGAGATAGTAGTAGAGAAACAACTATAGATAAAATTTAGTTGGTTGATGTAGCTACTCAAACTAGTGACATGGTAGCTAATCAATAACTTGTAACAGACACCCAAGTGTTAGAGCCATGCACACAAGAAGAAGAGCAAGTGGTCCCACAACTTGAGGAACAAAAAAAGGAGGAAAATCAATCATCAAGTACAATGGATGCACAAGGAACTACCGAAAATGAGCTGGCCTCACCACAAAGTGACAAATAAAGAGATATTTCTATTACTAGGCAAAAGGGAACCAATTTTGATTCTTCTCGTGCAAATTTTGATAGAGATAGTTTTGTCCTTTTTTAACCTCTTTTGTTTTAAGGATAGCTATCCTTTTCCCACTAAGCCTAAATCTTGTTGTAACTCACACTATATAAGTGAGTTTACAATGCTAGAGGAGGGTCCAAATCTCTTTGGTTACATTAGTTTTCTAAATTCTAAGTCAATCCATGCATATTGTAATTTTATTCTAGAATTGAATATGAAAGTTAATAGTTTTTGGTCTATGTATCTTATTTTCTAATAGAGATAAACACTGAATTGTATATAGTTTCAAAGAAATTGATACAAGTATAGAAAGTTGATTCTTATCCCATGTCTTGTCTCTTTTTTGTTTCCATCTTGTTCTCTAAGATTTAATAGCAAAGTTTATTTAGTTTCAATCATAATTTAATTAGAATTATATTTCAATTTACTTCTACTAATAATCTAATAGATTATGTAAATGCTTAATATAAGTTGAAAGAACACAAGATATAGAAATGAACAATGATAATTCTATACACAAAGTGTCAGTCAATCAATATTTTCATTTTTTGTTTTCCAAGTCTCAAACATCAACCTACCCTTGATTCATGGGATTTAGGGTTTGGTAAAATAGCTAGTTATCATCTCTTTGTTTCCATTGAGTTAAAAGAGAAAAGGATAAGCCATATATTATTTCTATAGCTCATGTTGAGAACATAAATTTTGAGGTAAAAAGAAAGTAAATTGCTAAGGTAAACCCACTTGAATCTTGTAGAGTCCAAAGTGGAGAAAACTTCAAGTTCTTATTAGTTGGTCCTTTTATTTTGCTATTTAGAATACCCAAAATGGTTCCTACCTAGTTTCTAGGTTTTTTAACATTGTAAAAGGTGGTTGAAATCATAGCTAAATGAAACCCAATAAATGACATCTTTACCAGGGAGTTGTTCAAAGAAACCCATTATCTAAATCACACTAGTCTCTTGTGTTTTTACCCATGTTCATTTTGGTATCTTTCTAGTAATAGGCTTTTAGAATCTACAAATTCTAATACAATAGGAGTAATGTAATGTGGCTTCTATATGAATAGTTCCTTATTAAGAACATAGAGTCACTTTACCCAAAGTATAGTATTAAATTCCCTTTGTGATTTAATTTTATGAGTGAGATCTATTTTTATGAGTTTTTTTTGCACATGATTTTTTCTCGTCTCCAAGCCATTTTAAATATATATATTTTATATTCATTGGGTGGAGAATTGGTCAAAGGTTTTGAAGCTAGTTATATATAATTTAAGTGATTAACTAAAAAATGGTAGACAAAAACAAAAATATGAGAGCTTTCACAAAATAAAATCTAGAGGTGTCATTGTACATAGATTTACCTCGTGTGGGTTAGAAAAACTAAGCAAAGAAGAAGGGAGATCCTAACCATACATGGAAGCCTAGAGATAGTGTGGTAGTCCATTCACAATACCATCTACTAATAGAAAGATAATCATCCTCCATAAATTATAAATCAAAAACTACTAGACTTTTGGGTGAGATATTCACCACCCCTCTACTAGAAGAGAGGATCCATCAAGATAAAGTTGTTTCTTCTATAGGAGATACCCTCTTAGGCCTAACATGGTAAGAGAAGTTAACCATAGGTGGGCATATAAAAATAATCTAGATAATAGATTTAATCATATATGAATTCCATATATTGAGATAAATTTCATAGACTTAGATGACCCTATTGATTTAGAGACCATTTCTATAGGCCTAGATGAGTTATTATAAGAAATTGAGACTCTCAAGAAGAAGGTTGTAGAAGAGGATGCTATATGTATTCATTTGGAAAAAGGAAAGGAAACCATCACCATGAATTCTCTAATAAAAAGGAATATTATCTTAGAAGGATGGAATCCATGAAAGAACAAAAAAGAAAGTAAGAAGAAAGATCCTCTACCCTACATTCTGATGTTTTTGGAGATGTTCAAGAGTTGAGATCCAAAATTAAAGAACAAGAGCACCTTCTAAAGGAGAAGGAAGGGCCTATTATCTCCCAAATCTAGCCCTAAAAACCTATTGAAAGGATATCATATATTTGACTATGAAGAATCCAGACAAAGGAAAGAAAAAGGTAGTAGGGATCTAGATTAATGATTCCCAAGTTCCTTCTAATAAGTCTATCATTTCTAAACTTGACTTGGAGTTAGAAAAAGAAAAGAAGGAAAGGGAAGATCTAGATAAAGAACTTAAGAAGGTTAAAAATGAGACTTAGGCTATAGAAGCTAAAGGAAAGATACATTTCCTTAAAACTACTTCTACCTTAGCATCCTAGCCAAATCGTCCTTCACAAGCCATATCTTTTGTTCTAATTTGTAGACCTATAGTAACTAAACTGAATTTTTCTTCATCAGTGCCATATTCCTCTTCCACAAGAATTGGCCAACTACCTACAGCTAAGAAAGCTCAAATCCCTCTATAGAATCAAGGGGTAGGAGAAAGCACTTCACATGCCATAAGTTTTCAAAGAAGACATATTTATATGGAGAGATATAAACAAACATCATTTGTAGGAATACCTAGTTTTCCTCACCCCATCTCAAATGATTTGAGAGACAAAATAATTAAGTCTTTAGTGAACAATGCTATAACTAGTGAAGAGCATCTTATAAAATTCATTGACATATTGAATCACTATGAGGTAGAGCATGAGGATGTGGTTATGAAACTATTTGTAGATTCTCTTACAAAAGATGCCAGAGATTGGTTTAGGAGGCTGCATGATGATAGTATTGGCTCATAGAATGATTTGGAGAATCTCTTTAAAGGGTAGTACAGTGATAACACTAATGCAAGTTTTGTGCTAAATGAGTTTAATAACATTAAGAAAAATCCAAATGAATCAACGTCTAACTTCAATGTAAAATTTTATAAGGGAATGTATAAGTTGTTCCAAGTTGTTGGTGTAAATATGTATTTACTATTTACACTCTCTTAAGTTTACTTAGGTTAATGCATTATTTTTTTTATTTTTTTTGTGAGACACTTAGGAGGTTTTTGTTAGAATAAACCACAGATAGAAATAAAACTATATGCAAATATAACCAATAATAGAAAATAATAGATCGCACAGAAATGAACACAAGGCCCTAGGCTACATCCACCAAACAGCAAGTTTGATCTTATTACAATCTAGTGATTACAACCTGATTACAATTCATAATCCCTTACAGCTCAATACCACCGCAAGAACCAATTTCACATCACACCATTATAAAAATACCCAACCCTAAACCATTTTATACAAGTATTAAACCACTTTAGGGTTATAACATGTCGGCCATAAGATGTTGGCTACCATGTTGGCCACGGCCCAAAAAAAAATTTGGGGCAATGCCCCGAACCCCACTATTTATGAAATATGTACAGTACTTTCCTGATCAATCACCATAATCTAACAATCTCCCACTTGGGGACTGATTAGGCTCCACACTAAACAACAATCTCCCACTTGGAGACTGATCCTTGTACCAATACTACTACCACATGGGGCTCCCACTGGATCAAACCACCCTGGACTCTACTATTCTTCTATTCATGTTCAGTCTAAAAGACCAACTGAAGCTGAAGAGGAGTTCAGCTTCTCTCGTGTTACAACCTTTATCAACATATCTGCTGGATTTTCATTGGTATGTATCTTCTCTAGCTTTAATTGGCCATCTTCCAAAATGGACAAAATGAAATGGTACCGCAACTGTATGTGTTTGGTCTTAGAATGCAGAGCTGAATTCTTTGCAAGATGAATGGCACTCTGACTATTAGTGAACAAATAATTATCCTTCTAAGGATGTCCCAATTCTTCTAGGAAGAACTAAAGCCATATCATCTCCTTGGATGCCTCTGTAACAGCAACATACTCTGCCTCTATAGTGGATAGAGCATTAATCTTCTGTAACCTAGAAACCCAGCTCACACCTGCCCCACCAATAGTAAAGACATAACCTATAGTACTCCGCCTAGTATCAATATCGCCAGCCAAATCTAAGTCAAAATAGCCCTATAAATTAGTAGTAGAGCCCCCAAACTATAAACACTTATTGGATGTCCCTCTCAAATATCTGAGAATCCACTTGACAGCATTCCAATGCTCAAATCCTGGATGACTCATATACCTGCTAACGACTCCCATAGCATGTGCAATATCTGGCCTAGTGCATACCATAGCATACATCAAGCTTCCTACAGCTGAAGCATAGGGTACCTTGGACATCTTATCCTCTTCTTCCTGTGTCTTAGGACACATCTCCTTAGTCAATTTCAAATGACCAGGCAAAGGTGTGTTGAAAGCTTTAGCATTCTCCATAGAGAAACGTTGCAACACCTTCTCAACATAATCAGCCTGAGATAGCATCAATGTTCTATTCTTCCTATCTCTACAAATCTTCATACCAAGGATTTGTTTTGCTTCCCCCAAATCCTTCATAGAAAATGCATGTGCTAACTCACATTTTAGCCCCTTAATATGATCCATGTTAGACCTAGCTATAAGCATATCATCAACATATAAACATAAAATAATGTAGCTATCATCATCCAACCTCTTAAAATAAACATAGTAATCTGAATGACACCTGTTATATCCATGCTCATGCATAAAACTGTCAAATTTTAGATACCATTGCCGAGGTGCTTGCTTCAAGCCATATAAACTTTTCTTCAATTTGCACACTAAGTTCTCCTTACCTTTGACCTCAAAACCCTGTGGCTGAGCCATATATATTTCTTCATCCAAATCACCATGAAGAAAGGTTGTTTTAACATCCAGCTGCTCTAAATGCAAATCTTCAGTAGCCACAAGACTTAAAATAGTATGAATAGAAGTCATTTTAACAACAGGAGAAAATATCTCATCAAAATCAATTCCCTTTTTCTGTGAAAATCCTTTTACAACTAACCTGGCCTTAAATCTTTTCTTACCTCCTTCCTCTTATTTCAACTTGTAAATCCACTTATTCTGTAAAGCCTTTTTACCTACAGGCAACTTGCACAAGTCCCATGTCTTATTTTTCAGCAAAGAGTCCATTTCATCTTTCATTGCAAACTCTCATTGAATCTTAGTATCCACCTGCATAGCTTCATCATAACTTTCAGGTTCACCAGCATCAGTAAGTAAAATAGAATACAAAGAGGGAGAAAACCTTTATGGAGGTCTAATTTTCCTCATTGATCATCTAACATTCACTAGTGTGTGTGGTATTTGTTACTGCATTTGTTGCACATCATGAGGAATGGCTGGAACATCATCTTTTCGAGTATCATCCAGCACTACATAATCATCTTCTTTCTTCTCATGTTGCTACAACAAATCATTATACAACACTTTCTCATTAAATATGACATCTTGTCTTCTAACAATTTTAAGATTTTCAAAATCTCGAAACCTATAACCAAATTCAATAATTCCATATCCAACAAAGACACATTTCTTTGATTTAGCTTCCAGCTTGGTTCTATTTTCAGCATCTATATGAGCAAAAGCTTCACAACTGAAGGTCTTAAGAAAAGAATAACTCACCTTCTTACCAATCCATTCCTCCTTTGGAATACCACAGCCCAAAGGAGTAGAGGGACCTCTATTAATGAAATATACTGCAGTATTGATAGCCTCTACCCAAATGTGTAAGGGCAACCTAGCATGCAACCTCATGCTCCTTGCACACTCCATTATAGTCCTATTCATGCGTTCAGCCACTCCATTTTCTTGTGGAGTCCTTGGAATAGTTTTCTATCTATGAATACCATTAGTGGAGTAATAATCTTCAAATTCATGACTGCAATACTCACCACCATTATCAGATCTGAGACATTTTAATTTCTTACCAGTCTCGTTTTCAACCAAGCATTTCCATTTCTTAAAAGTTTGAAATACATCATATTTCTATCTAAGGAAATAAACCCATACTTTTCTAGTTGCATCATCAATAAATGTAACATAATAATGAGAGCCACCAAGGGAAGATACCTGAGTTGGTCCCCATACATCTGTATGCACAAGCTCTAATTTCTCCTTTTTGTTTTCCTTCGCAGTCTTTACAAAACTGACTCTCTTTTGTTTTCCATACACACAACTTTCACAAAAATCCATATTAACACATTTCAGACCTGGTAAAACTTTCTTTGAATGAATTACTTTCATACTTTTCTCACTCATGTGCCCAAGTCTATTGTGCCACAGTGTTGTATTAGAATCTACAGCAGCTATTTGTTTTCCCTGCTCAACTACAGTAATTGTTCCTGAACATTCATTTTTCTCTAAAACAATCAAAGTATGAGGAACAATATGACCTGTACAAAGATATAAGGTTCCTACTTTCACACATTTTACTACTACAAGGGAACTTTTTGAAACCTTACAATTTTTATCATTAAAAGTAATTACACAACCCTCATCACCAAGTTGCCCTACTGAAATTAAATTCCTACTTAGTTTTGGAACATGTCTTACCTCATGTAGTAGCCAATGATTCCCATTCTGCAACTTAATCTTAATTTTTCCTTTTCCAACAATTTGACAGGGTTCATTATCCCCCAAATAAACAAGTCCAAAATCCCCTTGGACATAATCAATGAAATAACCTCTATGAGGTGTAGCATGAAAGGAAGCACCAAAATCTAAAACCCATGAATCATCAACACTCTCTAAAGACAGAAGCAAAGCATCCTCTTTGGATTTGTTACTTACCACATTTTCCTCCTTGTCTCCATCTGATTTATCTCCTTCATTTTTCTTTTGATTCTAGAAATCTTTCTTTTTATGACTTGGTTTCCCACAGTACTAGCAATCGGTCCTCTCGATTAAGACCTCCTCCCCTTTGACTTTCCTCTTGATTTCCCACAATTTCTAGAGTTACTTCCTCTTTTAGTCATTTTGCCCCTACTTTGTGCATTCAAAGCACTTCCTAATGTAGATCCACCTGAGGATTTCCTACAAGTTTCCTCACTCAAAACAAAACCAATCACATCATCATATTTTAGGGTACTAGATCCAGGAACAGAATTACTCACCACCATTACCAAGTCATTCCAGCTTTCAGGCAAATAACACAAAATCAAGAGAGCCCTAATTTCTTCATCAAAATTGATACCCACAGAAGATAATTGACTAGTAATAGTATTAAACTCATTTAAATGATCTGCAACAGATCCACCTTCTGCCATTTTCATATTAAATAAACGCTTCATGAGAAATACCTTGTTTGAAGCGGAGGGCTTTTCATATAGTGTCGCTAAGGTTTTCATCAAATCTTTTGTTGTCTTTACTTTTGTAATATTAAATGCCACCGATGGTGCCAAGCATAACCGAATACTTCTGAGTGCCTTTCTGTAAAAAAGATCCCATTCAGCCTCTAACATAGTTCCCTGATTCTTGGCTTTTCCTTCCAACGGCTTCCATAAATCCTTTTGATATAGATAGTCTTCCATTTACATCTTCCATAATTGGAAGTTCTTCCCATTAAACCTATAAACCCTCAGCTTACCCTCGTCTACCATCGCTCCCACTCAACCGTGAGACTCCCACTTAACCATGAGACTTTCCTGCAGAGGATAACTAAAAGACAACCTTGCTCTGATACCACTTGTTAGAATAAACCATGGATAGAAATAAAACTATATGCAAATATAACCAATAACAAAAAATAATAGATCACACAAAAATGAACACAAGGCACCAAGATTTAACATGGTTCACCCAATCCCTAGGCTACATCCACCAAATAGCAAGTTTGATCTTATTACAATCCAGTGATTACAACTTGATTACAATTCGTAATCCCTTATAGCTCAATACCGCCACAAGAACCAATTTCACATCACACCATTATAAAAATACCCAACCCTAAACCCTTTTATACAAGTATTAAACCACTTTAGGGTTATAACATGTCAGCCATATGTCGGCCATAATATGTCGGCTACCATGTTGGCCCTGGCCCAAAAAAATTTAACCCACTATTTATGAAGTATGTATAGTACTTTCCTGATCAGTCACCATAATCTAACAATCTCCCACTTGGGGACTGATCAGGCTCCACACTAAACAATAATTTTGTACCTTTTTGAGTTGTCTTATTGACAACACAGAAGTACACAACCCTATTTTAGTACATGGTGTCTACAGCATTAGAGTTTGCATCATTCACTAAGTTGTCATGTAGACAACACAATTATTTATACTCCCTTTTTAGCACATGTTTTCTACAACACGGATTGCATGTTACACCCTTGTAGGCTTATCCTCTCATCATTGCACTTACTTTTATGCTTAGTGGAGGATAACCCATATCCGGTGGACATGTGCTTGGTTGTATGACTTATCATGTAGTTGATTCTGAAGCATTCTAGATACATCTCAAAGGCCTTTATATATAGGCACTCCTAGTGTACTTTCATAACACATATTGAATGAATATATCGTCATGCTGATCATACTCTCTCTTTCTGGTCTAAAATTGTGCTCATGTTTGAGTTCTTAGTTCCTGGGTGAATTTTTCCCTAAGAAAAATTTGTACATGGTACCAAAGCTTGGAAATTTTCTCATCACATAGCCATATGAAACCATTTCTGCTTCAACACCTTAGCTTGAATCTGGAGTACTGCAGAAATTAGGAGCATCTGGAGCTAGATCTAACCTCACTATTATGTCTAGAATGCTGGTTTGGTGAAGATCAACTATAAACTCAACTACCCTAGGCCACAGTAGATCGTGAGGCAATTTTTTTTTGTAAATTAGCACTCAGAGGTCCCAATTTTCAATTTGGGTATGATCCTTAAGATCTAAAATTTTATTTTAATTCAGATCTAATTTTTAAATATCTACATTATTTTTTTGATTTGGGTATTTCAAAAAAAAATTCCCTCTAGGTAGGTAGCAGAGAATTTTTTTTTCATAAAATTGGGCAGTGACACCTTGGCTCTACAATTTGGAGGTTGTTTTCTCATAAAGAATTTTTTTTTTAATTGCAGGCTTAAATTATTAACAAGACCAAACTATACAATTTTCTAGACAACACTTACAACCTCAGGGAGCGGGTAACACCCTCCACCAATGGCATTTTTTTCATTTACATCTCCATAGCCTTTTTCCTTAAACTATGTTGTGGGCTTCCACATGGTCAATGTGGGATTAAGTCTCAACACCACTAGCTATTAATATCCTTTGGTGCCCACATAATCAAATTTTTAGTGGAAAAATTTTAAATCTTTGGTAACCGTAGGTTCTACTCTGGTGACAACCTATTTCGTGGCTACTTGCAAGTGGTTTCATGGCACTAACTATTAGATTCTAGTGTCTGCATGTTGCCTTTCTAGCCCCCCACTCCATTTGATATTGAAGTGACATGCAGTCACTCCACAACACCACATGGTGCTCCCTACAGATACCCATAGCTAGACACATGTTTACACTAGCACAGTTAATGCTAAATAACAAACCTTTAACACATGGACAAATAAGAGTTATCCATGTAAATCAATCTGTGACTAACACTTTAGCAACCTTGCCAACTCACCTAAATCCAAAACTACCATGTTTTCCATGTGGAATCTAGTACCATACAAACATGTCAACCCAGTATTGTACAAAAATGTGTAAGAATTTCATAAATTCCTTACTATACAAATAGTCCTGTCAGCTACCACATCACCCAGGGCCACTAATTTTTTTGCTAATGTCAACATTTCATAGAAAAAAATTGATGGCCATAGGACCATCATTCCTTGACAATTTTTAACTATTGTGATGGATATTTGACCATCAAATTTAAGATAGAAATTTTCCCTCCAAACCCCTCTCCATATTGTTTTTTAATTTGGTAGCTTGAATTTGTGAGCCCATAACTTGTCATCTAGACTCTGATTCAAGTGAAAAAAAAATTTGAAATTGGGTAGAATTTCTTGAACTTTCTAGTGTTGGTGCTCTTTTCTAGTTTTGGAGTAAGGATTCTTTAGAAATTGAATTTTTTGGTGACTATACTTGCTTAATCCTACATTTTACAACTTCAAATGCTCCGTACGGGCTCACCTAGTCACTTTTTCATGTTCCATTTTTTTTCAAAGTGCATATCTTTTCATCTACTTTCTAGATTTGTAGTCAAATTTTAGAGTTGTGTGGACAAAATTCTCACTTTCAAAACTAGGGCTTTTTCTACATTACAAAGCTTTGATTACTTTTTAGAATTGTTGTACATATGAGCTACAATTCTCAGTAATATATTTGGGCCTCAAAAGGTAGTTGTAAAAGAAAAATTAGAATGTCCACTTTGTTCATTTTGACAAGTGGCCCATTGTACATGCACTACTTATAAAGTGCCAAAAGCATCTTTTTCAGGGTGGTCTTTTGATTGAGTAAATATGGGAGGGTACTGTATTTTTTGTGTCTCTCTTTTGTGCTCTTTTCATTTTCTACATCATGGGTTCATTTAAATGTCCACCTCTAACTTCACACAATTATTCTACATGGAAAGATATTGCATGGAGTAGATTAATGGAAAAAGGTTATAGTCTTTATGTTGATGGTACAATTACCAAACCTACTAATACTAAGGAAATCATTGAATGAAAAAAAAATACCATTAGGCTTTAGGAATTATCAAGAGTTGTGTTCATAGATATCTTTTCTTCCATATTGCTAGTTCACAGAATCCAAACTAGCTTGGGAAAAACTTGAATTATTGTATGGTAAGGTGGATAAATGAAAAGGATTTTAGATTTAGGATGATCTACTTCACTTGGATCCAAAGAACTTTGACACAATTCAAGATTAGATCAACAAATCCAATGAGTATAGGGCACTTCTTAAAGATTGTGGAAATCTCATGAAGGATGAAAAGTTGATTCATCACAACCTGAAGAGACTACCTTCAGAGTGTGCTTCCTTTCTTTTGAGTTTTAATACTCATAGGTTAACCATGGGAACTACTTACCAGAAGCCTTCATTTGATGCATTCATAGATATGTTGATTGTTGAACAATCTCACTTGATAGATTTGGGACTTCTCAAGTCATCAAAGACCAAAGCCTTGGTGGCTAGTGATGAGAACCAGTCAACTCAAGGAGGGAAAAACAAGAAGAAGAAGAAGTAGTGGAAGTAGAAATCACAATATGAGACACAATTATCCCCCTCACAGGAAGGAAATTCTTCTTCCAACAAGAAGGGAACTAATGAAAAGAAGGACAAACTTTTTTTTGTGCATATTAAAAAAAGACAAATTATGATGAGCATCATTGCAAGACTAAAAGAATTAATGAGTTGGGAAACGTACTCAGGAAGAACAAAATTCAAGTGCCAAGTACTTCCAAGGATTCAACTCCAACCTCTTCAAAGAGAAAATGGCAAGCACTTATAGCAAACACAAGTTCTTCATCAGAATGGATATTTGACTCTAGTGCCTCCTACCATATGGGCTCTTCAAAAGGAGAATTTTCTTCATTAAAGCAATCAAAGGTACCACACATCTTCATGGGAGATGATACTAGAATAGAAGTTGAAGGAAAAGGACATGTGAAAATGGAAAATGGGGAATTCAGAGATATTCTCTACATTCCAAACCTTAGCTCCAATCTCCTCTCAATTTTCCAAATCACTCACCTTGGAGACGCTCACAAATTTGAGTTCCTTCTAGATTCAATGATGGTGCATAGTCTTAGAGATGATTCATTGGTTGTAGTGGGGAAATTCAATGATGATAAGAGGCTTTACTCCTCCCACTTTATGACTAAGTCTCCTTCTCAAGCCTTTTTTACTCATTCACATTCACAAATAACACTATGGCATGAGTGGTTTGCTCATCTTGACTTCTGCTCTCTTCAACAACTTTGGGCATCTTGAGGAGAAGTATGATAAAAGGAAGTATTCATGAGTACTAGTTGTACTCCAGTTGGTTTACATGGTTTTAGTAGGATCTTTTGTAGTGACTTCAGTCAGCAAAGGCTACTACATCCTTACTTTTGTTGATAAATTTTCACAATTCACATGGTTCTACTTCCTTCATCATAAGAGTGAAGTGGTTCATAAGCTTCAAGCCTTTAAGACTTATGTTGAACACAAATCAAGGAAAGCCATCAAGGTTCTACAAATGGACAACAAGAATAGATATGTGAACAAAAGACTTAGGGACTTTTGTAGACTTGATGGAATTGATCTTTAGAATTCACCAGCATTTAGTCTACATAAGATAGATGTTGCAGCAATGAGGATTAGAACTCTCAAGACCATGGGAAATTGCATGATAAAAGTCATCTTATGATCCTACACTTGAATTTGAATCCATTAGTAGTGCCACTCACATACTTAACAGGTCTCCTCATAATACCTTAGACAAGAAAACTCCTCTTGAGGCATGGTGCAGCAAAAAACTAGTTGTGATTTACTTTAGAGTCTTTGATTTTCCAACATGGGCAAACCTATCTTCTAGGAGATGTAAGGCACTGACACCTAGGCCTTGTACCTTCATCGGTTATGAAGACAATGCTAAAGCTTATAGACTTATGGATCTAGAGACACATGAGATCTTTGTGGAGAAGGATGTTCACTTTGAGGAAAGTTCACCTAGCTTATCCTCTACTCCTCTCTACACTTCATACACAATGGAAACTGATAGTGACATGAACAATAGTGCTTCAATGGATTCAAACAAATGGGTTTTTATCAATAGTTGTAGTGATAGGCCACATCATGAGTCTAGTCCACATGCATACATTACCATAATGAAAGGTCCAGCATAACACGATAAATCTTGTCTTCCAACTCTAGCTTCAATTGATGACTACATGGTAGACATTATAGGTTTGCTTGTGGAGTCACACACCATAGACTTGGGAGATAGCCTTGATGATTTGCATCTTCTCTTTTATGAAGGTGATCCTTCTACAGTTGTTGTGAGGGCTCACTCTGACCATCATGTCCATTCTCTACATGATCAATCTTTATAGGTTGGTGTGATTGTGGATCCTTATGAATAGAAATTATTGGAGGTCTCTTTGTTAGTTGAGGAGACAAATGGTTCATTGGAATAGGTTCAATAAACATCCTTTCCAAATTTGTATTCATTCTTTTTAGTACAGTTGGAAGGGGCAAACGCTAGCATTAGCACAGGGATATTTGAGCAAGTTTGAAGGCCGCTATACATCTTCAAGATTGTACCTTTCCCATTATTTCTTCCAAAGGGGAGGAACATCATTCAACATTCATGGAACAACTTCTTCCTTGGAATAGCTTTCACTGGTTGGCATTCTTCATTAGGGGGGTGACTACCTTGTCTCTCTTCCTCTTCTTTCTTATAGGGGGACCTTTTCCTCTTATGAGATTTAGCTCTTCTCATTCTTCAATTTTGTATATACTAGATGTATGTTGTAATGGGGGGGTCTTGATTACTCCATCCATCTATGCATCCCTTTCATCTCTCTTTTTGGGGGAGGCTTTTTCCCATGAGGTTTCCCTCTTTCTCCACTTTATGAGAGATTGCATTTCATTATGTACATGGGTACCTAACATGGCCTAGTAGCCGGGACCCATTATGCATTTCATCCTAGTTTTTGTAAGATTAAGGGTATTCCCCTAAGTTGCACTTAAGGGGGGTATTGGTGTAAATATTTATTTACTATTTACATTTACTTAAGTTTACTTAGGTTAATGCATTATTTTATTATTTTATTTTGTGAGACACTTAGGAGATTGTGCACCTTTTTGAGTTGTCATGTTGACAACATAGAAGTACAGAACTCTATTTCAGTATATGGTGTTTACAACACTAGAGTTTACATCATTCACTAAGTTGTCATGTAGACAACATAGTTATTCACACTCCCTTTTTATCACATGTTGTCTACAACACTAATTTGTGTGTTATACCCTTGTAGACTTATCCTCTCATCATTGCACTTACTTTTGTGCTTAATGGGGGATAACCCATATCTAGTGGACATGTGCTTGGTTGTATGGCTTATCATGTAGCTAATTCTAAGGCATTCTAGATGCATCTTAGAGGCCTTTATATACAGGCACTCCTAGTGTACTTTTATAATGCATATTGAATGAATATATCATCATTTTGATCATACTCTCTCTTTTTGGTCTACAGTTGTGTTTGTGTTTGAGTTCTTAGTTCCTGGGTGAATTTTTTCCCAAGGAAAATTCTTACAAAAGTAATAAGACTAGGTGAAGATACATATCTTACAACTTATTTCAATGCTTTTGATAGTAAGATGGCCTACAACCTAAAGATAAAGATCCCAGGATATTGAGGGATGGTTATAAAATGGCTATCAACATAGAAAATAATGGTAAAGAAATGGGTAAGTTAGGGAGAATAGATGACCCAAAGTTATTCAACCCAAGGGACAATAGAAGAGAAGGTGAAAAACCTACTATAACTAACAAACTTGAGGATGAAAAATGGACCAAGTTCTGAATCTACTTAAAATTCCAAATCTATCGATAAATTATGTAAATAAGACAAATTCTTGTGAGTAGCCTCAATTCAATAATAGTTATAATAAGAAAACCAGAATGCAAAATTACCCCTATACTACCCAATGGAAAGATGGTAAACCTATCCCTAATCCCACCCAAGGCCTAAAAGGTAAGGGTACACTAGATCCACTATAGATAAATTTTATAAATATGGTGGAAGGCATGCCCTGGTGTATTGTATGTTAGTCTCCCCATTCATTGTATTATTGTGCAGTTATAGTGTCCCCATCTTTTTAGCATCCTAGTGGAGTTCTTAGCCTTTACATTCTCCAAAGGATAAGTGGAGAAATAAGGTGAAATTGATTAAATTAATTTCTTATGAAGTCATTAAATAAACTAAAATTAAAAGGTGACTTTATATTTAATTAATTTAGTTTTCTAGAAGTGCAACTGAGTATTGCATTGGAAAGGGGGAAGCTTTTAGAGAGTGAATTTTCTATAAGTACACATAATTATTGCCTTTGAAAGGGAGAAGCTTCTAGAGAGTGCAATTAAATAATATTTTATTTCCTTCTAGAAGGGTGAAGGAAAAGAATAAATAGAGGTAAGAGCTTCATTGTTAAGCATCTGATTATTGTAAATTGCATTTGACATGAACTTGGGAGAAGAAATAAGGGTTTCTGATTTCAATTAGCCATTAGAGAGTATCAATTCTTTAGTGTTGCAACCATTTGAGGTGATGAAATATCCATTGAATTTTGTATTTAGGAGAGCTTTATTCTGGAGTTCTATTTGTTCTTAAATTGAAGAATACATTTATTTTTGGCTGCTATAGTACCACTGCTATAGTGACACTACTATAGTGATTTGCAATAGGAAATTCATAGTTTGGGAACAATTACAGGATTTTATCTACTACATTTTGCATTGTTTGAGATTATATATTTAGGGCATTGGTAGGGTTTGTAAAATTTGTTACAATCTAATTTATATTAGATTTTTATTAGAATTTGTTGCCCTAATGTCTTATTGATGTAGATATATATTTTCCTATTTGTAATCAGTGTTATTCAAAAATATTTGCATCTTCATTGATAGGTGTTTAGTGTGTTCTATGCAAGTATATTTATTAAAGTTTGACATTTAGAAAGCAATCAGAATTTAGATATGCAAAATATATCTTGCTTGCAAAGTGTTTGACAAAATGTCAAACAAGTGAATTAGAGGACTTTTTGTTTGATGAAGGGGTTATTACATTGGTATTAGAGCTAAATCCTACTATCCTAAGGGTTTAGCAATCACATGTAGCCACCTAGGGTTGACTCTCATAGATTTTACACTCACAGGAAAGCTTTATTTGACAAGGAAAATGATTTTAACAGGAAGCCAAATACCATGGGTGATAGGAAAGAGCATAGCCCACCAAGAGATAATAGGAATGAGGATTAGGAAACCAGAGAAATTTTTAGAGAAATGGTTACAAGACAAGAGTGGATGGCTCAGGCTTTCTAGGCACTCACCACAATGGTTGAGTGCATAAACCCACAAGATAAACAAAATCAGGAACAAGGGGATAACAGGAGTGCAGTGGGATCACCTAGAGCTCATAAAACTCTTTTCAAAACAATACATAGGCCTACACATTGTACCTTTCTTAGAGAGGAACCAGTACAAGAGCTAGCAAAGGAAGTTGAAGATGAGATATTTGTAGATATCCTTATGGTTGCTAATGATGAATGGGAATTATTGGCACCATAGGTATAGGAGAGAATGACTTTTGAGAGGTTTTTAAACCAAAGAAGAGAATACTATCATGCAATCAGACAGAATAAGAGACCTCATGGTGAGGATAATGAATTAAAGTGTGCTACAAGGAAGCTTTCCTTGACTACATTTGATGGAAGTAGTAGAATGATAGTGAAAGCTTGGATTCACAAGCTTAATACCTTCTTAGTAGTGAGACCTATGACATAAGTGGAGGCAATAAAATATGTCATGCTACATTTAGAGGGAGTTGCACATGATTGGTGGCACCATGAGATGGTTACCCTTTAGCATAACCAAGTGACTTCATATTAGGACTTCATGGATAGGTTGGTAGAGAGGTTTGATAAGAAGGATTTAGAAGTCTACATCAAGGAGTTGGCATAGTTTAAATAGATAGGTAGATTGGAGTATTTCATTAGTGACTTTTGGAGGCTATCTTTTATGGTTCCAGATATATTAGATAGGAGATTGGTTGTTTTGTTCATAGAGGGATTATCCAAACCACTAAAGGGTTTGGTGAAAGCCTTTGATCCATTTGATTAAGAAGACTAGAAGTATGGAACAAGTAGCCCCAATAAATAAATTTTAGTCAAATAGTGCATCATCTAGCAAACACAAACCATTCTTCAAGAAACCTAAGAGGAATGAAACAAAGGCTAAAAATAAAGATAAATCATTTGCTCCTTTGGATAGAGAGTCATTGAATGATTTAAGCAAGGAAAAACTCTATTTTTATTATAAAGGACCTTATGACATGAACCATGACTATCATTTAAGGTGAAAGGGGAAAACAAATAAGGTTATGTGGGCTTATCTTGAGAATTCTAATTCTGAAAATTCAGATTAGCAATCTAAAAATGAGGAATCAATTGAAGAAAAGGAAGGCTCAGATGATATAGGTGATGCAAAGACTAAGGGTAGACTTAAGGAGGCTCATATCACTACTATAAAACAAGAGGGATCATTCAAAATGAGAGGTGTATTGGCTGGTCAGTGGGTTATTACTTTGCTTGATACGAGTACTACTCACAATTTTATTAATTCTAGATTAATTGAGAGGCATGGGATAAAGAAAAGGCAATTTGAGGGTCTAAGAGTGAGGGTAGTTGAAGGCTTCATCCTCAAATGTGACAAGAAGATTATTGATCTACCTCTAAAGATCAACAGTTTTGATTTTAAAGAAGATTTTTATGTTGTTAACATGGGTGATACATATTTGGTCTTGGGTATGACTTGGTCACATGAAATAGGGGATTTCACTCTCAATTTGAGAGATATGGAGCTAAAGTTTTAGTCAAAAGGGAAGACCCATAAAATTAAGGCCATTCATGACAATGAGTTTAGAATGATGTCTTACAAATACATGGAGAGCTTGTTGAGACATGACTAGGTTATGTGGGCAGCCCATTACACTTTAATGCCATCACAAGGGCAACAAAAATTAGAATATCACCTAGACATACAGGAATTGAGAATCAAGCACTACAAAGTTTTTAGTGAAATACCACTAGGTAGACCTCTAAATAGAGGTATTGAGCATATTATTGAGTTAGATGAGGGTTCTAAACCCATCATGATCACACCCTATAGGAATCCAAAGAGATTGAAGGATGAGATCAAGAAAATCAATAAAGAACTACTTGCTATGGGGTACATTAGACCAAGTAAGTTGCCTTTCACTTCTTCTATGGTTTTGGTGAAGAAGAAGGATGGAACTATTAGGATGTGCATAGATTACAAAATCTTGAGCAAGAAGACTATCAAAAATAGGCACCCCATCCCATGGACTAATGAGTTATTAGATGAGCTACATGGAGCATATTTCTTCTCCAAAATTGATTTGAGATCAAGCTATCATCAAATCTAAGTCAGAGAGTAGGATATAGAAAAGATGTAATTTAAATGTCATTGTGGCCATTTTGAGTTTGTAGTTATGCCATTTGGGCTAACTAATGCTCCAACTACTTTTTAGTCCACAATGAATAGGATTTTTTAGCATCAATTGAAGAAATTTGTGTTAGTCTTCTTTGATGACATCCTGGTGTATAGTAGGATATGGGATGAGAATATGTAGCACTTAGACACTGTGTTGAGCATTTTGAGTAGGGATTCCTTGTATGTAAAGGAATCCAAATGTGATTTGAGATTATAAGAGTTATTATATCTGGGTCACATTATTGGTGCTCAAGGAGTACACATGGATCCTAAAAAGATTCATGCTATTATTGAGTGGCCTACTCTAGTAAACCTAACATAGTTGAGAGGATTTTTGGGGTTGTGTGGGTTCTACATGAGGTTTGTTAGTGGATATTCTAGGCATGTAGCACCCTTGACAGACTTGATGAGAAAGGGGGTTTTCTTATGTACTCTTGAGGCACAAGAGTGTTTTGATAAATTCAAGGAGTTGATTACTTCTTGTCTAGTGCTAGCATTACCAAATTTTAGCAAACCTTTTGAGTTGCACTATGATTCATCTAGAAAAGGTGTTGGAGTAGTGCTTATGTAGGACAAGCACCTGATTTCTCATGAAAGTAGGAAGCTCAAGGGGGTTGAAATGGAGCTTCAACATTTACGATAAGGAAATGTTGGCCATAATGCATACTTTTGTGAAATTTAGGTAGTATTTAGTGGGTAGCAAATTCAACATAAAAATTGACCTCAATAGCTTGAAACATTTCCTAGGGCAGTGAGATCTTAGTGGCAGGAAATAGAAATGGGTAAGTAAATTACAGGCATATGATTTTGATATTACCTATTTCAAGGGGACATAGAATGTACTAGTAGATGCCTTGTCATGAAGATTTTTCTTGAGCTTGATGACCTATATATCAAAGGATTGGAGACATTTGACCCTTGCAATGCAAAGGATACATGGGCATCAGGATTCATAGATGAATTGATCCAAAATAATGATTTCACCCTTGTGAATGAGATCATTATTTGGTGCCAAAGTTAGAGGTGAAGAGGATGGTGTTGAGAGTTTATCATGGCTCACCTATGGTAGGACATCCAGATTTTAAAAAAACCTACCAATAGATTTGTGATTATTTTGTGTCAAAAGGGCTAAAAGATGAGGAATTGCAATATATTAGAGAGTGTCCTAATTTCTAGAAAAATAAACAAGAGCATTCTTACCCAACTGACCTACTTAAGGCACTTATGATTCCTAATAGGAAGTGGGAGTGTTTATCCATGGACATCATTACAAGACTACTGAGAGCCCAAGGTAGAGACTATATATATGTTGTTGTTGTTGACTAGCTTACGAAGTTTTCCCACTTCTTCCTAATCAACACTACATACACTGCTACATAGGTGGTAGATTTATTCTTTACAAAAGTGTTTAGGTTGCATGGTTTACCAATGCAATAACCCAACATGTTATAACTTTGTCAAAGACAAAGTCCTCTATAATTCACTTGTTTGACATTTTGTCAAACACTTTACAAGCAAGAGATATATTGCATATCTAAATTTTGATTGCTTGACAATGTTTGAAAATTCTCTAACTATTTAATGGATTCTAATAGTTATAGATATATTTATCATTTTCATCATCAACAAGTGTTTTTAGATGAGGATGATCAAAATGAGGATAAGAAATGCAATATGATAGTAGTTGTTGAGCATATGAACTTGAGAAAACTATCTAATAAATATATTGATAGAATAATAACTAAAATGATAGCCAAAGTTTATAGTACATATAACCTCAAAAATAGAATAGTAAATAAAAAAGTTGGAAAAACATTTGGTATTTTCACCATGGACACAACCCATAAGAAGAATGATGCCCCAAAAGAGGAAGGTTCAATAATTGTCAAGATTAAGGATGTTAAAGCTAAGAAATGGGAACCCAATAAGAAAGTGCAGCTCTAGGTGTAGAGATAGTCAAGATCAACTCACAAGAAATGAAGTCAAGTCTTGATGTCACTAGACAAGTGAAACAGCCCATTCTTCAAGTACAAGCACCCAAAGGTAATTTGTGAAAACTATTACATATGATACTATAGATATGATCTCTATGTTTATCAAAAATCATAGTTAAAGTAGCATTATCTGAGATGTTTAATATAGAAGAGCATAAGAATAAAGCTCTTTCTTGGCTAGGAGGAATTAGGACTAGTAATGTTGTTGAAACGGAGTCATTAATAAGACAAGAAATATACAACATTGATCCTTTCTTCCTTCACCTCATCATTAATGGGAAAACTTTAAAGAGTTGCATGATTGATTTGGGTGCCTTAAATACTATCATGCTATTTAGGATCATGGAAGCCCTTGGTTTGAAAGTGGATACAAGGATAGGTAGATGTAGAGCTATAAATGCAAAAGAAGTCCCTATCATACATACAATGAATGCTTTTCCTTTTAAACTAGTAGCATATCCTAATGGTTTAACTAACTATGATTGTCGTAGTTGTTGATATTCATCCATAGTATAGAATCTTGCCCTCATAGAAGTGGAGTGCTGCAATAGAAAGTAGCCTACAATGTGATCTTTCTTATGCCACATTTCACATAAGAGATAAGGCCATTAAGGTTGACAAAGAACCAAGAGTCACCCATACGCTTGAAGAAGACATTCATATAGATGATACTTTTTTCCTAGGCATAGAGGTGAATGCTTTCAGAGATGAACTAACTATTCAAGAGACTAGAAAGCCACCCACACTAATCTCACAAGAAGAATCAAACTGTGTAGATTCTCAAAACCTCTGAACTATGTACTTTGATGGGGAAAATTCTAAGGATGGGTCAAGACCTGGAGTAGTTTTTATATCTCTAGATTATTATACATTTATATATTTATTCACTCTAAATTTTGCATGTACCAACAAAATTGCATAATATGAGGCACTTTTTCTTAGATTAAAAGTAGAAACAAAACATGGTATCAAAAAATTGCATGTTATTGGTGATTCAAAAATATTTGTTTCTCATATTAAGGAGACATATGAGTCCAAGAATAAGAGGCTAAAATAGTATCAGAATTTTTTTTGGGATTAGATTGAAGCATTTGATGTTTTTGGTATTTCTTGGATGGATAGGAGTAATAACAAGATGACTGATCTACTAGCTAATCTAGCCATTAAACCTGATGGTATATTATTTGTTGGTGTATCTAAGATTGAGATGTAGAAAAAACCTTCCATCCTTGATAATATAGAAAATTGGAAAGTGTTCAAGGAGGATCAAGATACTTTAAAATTTCTTCTCAATGAAGATAAATGTTATGGCTAGGAACTTGATTGTAGCACTTTGGTTTGAAAATAGATGGAAAGGAAACCATTTTTGGTGAAGAAATCTTCCAATTGAAAATAACCAAGGTAACCAAAAGATCAGTGGTATTAGAGAGTGTGTTTGATAATCAAGATACAGTGCATTTAGATGTTAAGGACAAGAAACCATAGGAGCTTGAAGAAATAAACCTTGGAACAATTTAATCACCCAAGAAGGTATATATTGGTAAAACCTAGTCTCCTAAAATAAAAAATCCTTGATTGATTTGATTGGAAAATTTAGGCATGTTTTTGTATGGTTGTATGTTGTCCTAAAGGCATATAGGGAAGATCATTTTAAACATGCAATGCTCATTAAAGAGAATGTTAAGCCATTTAGATAGAAGCAAAGACATATCCATCCCACATTAGCCCCTAAAATGTAGGAAGAGCTTATAAAGTTGAGAGATGGAGGGATAATCAAGCCTATCAAACATTCTTCATGGGTATCCAACCTAGTTCTAGTCAAGAAGAAAAATAGTGATATTAGATTATGTGTGGACTTTGGGAATCTGAATATAGCTTCCTTAAAATATAATTATGGATTTCCAAATGTGGAGGCCATGTTGCAATAAGTAACTAGCTCTTAATTGATGTCTATGATGGATGGTTTCTTGTGATACAACCAAGTATTGATTAATGAAAAAGAGTAGTTTAAAAAAACCTTCACAACTCCTTGGGGAACATATGTGTATGTTAAAATGCTATTTAGCTTGATAAATGCAAGATCTACATTTTAGAGAGTCATGGATGTTGCATTTAAGGAATAAATTGACAAATTTATTATTGTTTATCATAATGATTTGACATCATATTCAAAAAAGGTTAAGGACCATTACAAACATTTATAAAAGATTTTTATAAAGTCATTGGAATATGGAGTTACATTAAACCCAAAGAAGTGCACTTTTGGAGTAACAAAGGGGAAATTTCTTGGTCATATAGTATCCAAAGATGGTGTTAATATTGACCCTAAAAGGGTGGCAACAATAGATAAGGTTCCTAAAACCAAAAAAGACAAGAAAGGAGAAATAATCAATTGGGAAGGGGAGCCATCTATTTATTTTCAATAAATTAAAGGCATCGAAAAATGTACTAGTACTCAAAACACTAGATTATGTAAATCCCATGCACATATTTTCTTTTTCTTCTTTCCATAACATAGTAGCAGTTTTGCTTCAAAAGAATGAGAAGGGTATGCACAACCTATTATATTTTTTAGCAAATCACTTCAACCTGCTGAATAGAAATATGAGATTAATGAGAAGTAGGAATATGCACTTGTTAAAGTAGTTAAATCATTTAGATGCTACTATTTAGTTGGTGCCATCGTAATTGTATAAAAGATATATTCTCCCAACAAGAAGTGTTTGGCAAGAGATGTGGATGGATTAATAGAATCCAAGAATTCAATATTGAAATCTAGATTACTAAGTTTGTGAGAGGCTATGGATTAGCAAAATTAGGGGCTTGATAAAATTTGGGCGCTAACCAAATAAATATTTTATGTGAAGACCTCAAATCGGACACATGTGACATGGATAATTGTGAATGGTATAAAAATATAATATATTACTTACAACATATCGAAGCCCCATCCCATATAACTAATAAAGAAAATAGATATGTAAAGTTATATACAATTAGATACATTATTATTAATGGAAGTCCATGGTGGAGAAATTTTGAGGGAATACTTCTAAAGTGTATTGATGAGAAGGAATTATAAAATATACTCATTGAGATGCATTTAGGAATATGTGGAGGTCATTACATGGAAAAGACCACTTTCCACAAAGTAATGAGGGTTGGCTTCTAGTGGGCAAGTCTGTTTAAAGATGCACATGATGTGATTAGGAAATATGATTCTTGTCAAGGATTTGTTGGAAGGTTAAAATTCCCTTGAAATAATCCTTTGAAGTCCATGGAAGTGCAAGCACCTTTCCAACAATGGGGAATGGAATTCATAGGTGAAATTTCAATTAAGTCTAGTACTAGTTATTCCCTGGATACTAGTAGCAACTGACTACTTAACAATGTGGGTAGATGCTATTCTTACTAGGAATGCTAAAAGCTAAGTGGTGAAGATTTTTTTATTAAATAACATAATAACTAGATTTGGATGTCCTAAAAATATTGTGACTGATAATGCCATGGGTTTTAGATAAGAAGAGTTCATAAAATTTTGTCACAAATATGAAATTACAAGATCAACATGCTCCCCTTATCATCCATAGGGAAATGGATAGGCTGAATCAACTAATAAAAGTTTGGTGAAAATCATAAAGAGGGTATTAGATAACAAAAAGATGGCATGGGATTCCAAACTTTAGTTAGTAGTGTGGACTGATAGAGTAATAGTTAAAAAGGCAATAGGTGTTTCATCTTTTGGCCTACTATATGGAATCCAAGCAAGAATGCCCAAAAGTAATGTGTCACATAAGCTAATAGGAGTGAACTATTTTGTATTGCAAGGAAACTTTTTGATAAATAATGAAACTAATTTTGTATTAATGAGAAAAAAAAGTAGGAATATTTTTAAGAAAAACATTGAAAATTGGCATTTAAATAGTTCTCAATACTTGTAAAGTCTATCTAATAATTTATACATTAATAAATTGAATAGTATGTATATCCAAAAATAAATGGAATAGTATGTTGAATGGTAAAAATAAATTAATAAAATATTATGTGTCCTTTATAATCAACATATCAACTTAGTAAATTTATTTTTTCATGGATATTATGAATGAGCTTCCCAACTAACTTATTGTTGAAGTTGATCAATGATCAATCCCACACATCCCAAGAGTCACTTGCATGCAAACACCTATCACAAAAAGAGAGAAGCAAAAGCTATGGAGGCTAAAATTTCTAGATCCACAGATGAGAGATTTTGAATGAGAAAAAATAGAAATTGTTATTATCAAAAGTGAATGAATAAATTACAAAGAGAGATCATCCTTAAAAAGGAGATCAAAACCCTCAAAGGTAAAAGCTAGGTTGCATGATAACAATTAATGAATGAATTAATATTATATATACCCAAGGTCTATCTTAAGTAAACTATAGATAATAAGTTTTTTAATAATTAAATAAATATGATTTAATTAATAAGAAAATACTTTATTACTCTAACACCCCCTTAAGATAGTCGCTAAAAAACTAGAAACAACTACTGAAAGTAAATTTGGGTCCTGACAACAAAGGCCTAATGAGCTACCCAAGCACAACCATATCTCTGAAAAGTGGAGAAATAGAGAAAACCACATGGGAAATATCCTACTCCAAAAGTAGATGGAAATAATGTTGAAAAAACTAGTGAAGGACTAAAGAAGTCTCCAAACAAGGGAATATCCTAGAAGATAGGAGCAAAAGATGATCATGAAGAACACTACAAAAACATGAAGTTGTAAACACTACCAAATTGTTGATAGGAAGAACCTCCACTATATAGAACATGATCATGTAGAGAAGACTAAGTTTGAAGAGCTGATCAACCAATGATAGAAGGTATCTTCATGGCCTCCAAAAAAAGGAATGGAAGAATGTCTATATGGTAAATGATCCATCTCACTGAAATGCATAGGTATCCAACCACTACAATTGCCTAGTATATAGGATCAAAAAATGAATACATAACTAACTTGAATAGACCAAGAAAGAAATAAAACCAACATAACTCTCCTATAATGTTGAGAGGTAAGAAATGATACTCAAACTGAATATAATATCTCCTGTAGAAAGAAGATCCTAGAAAATTAAGAGTACAAAAGAAGTACAAAAACCTATAACACCACATGTAAGTCTAATATCATGGAATGAACACTCACTTGAAAAAGGAAGATGGAAAATATGGGAAAAATGAAACCCACCAAGGCACTTTATAATGTAGTGTCAGTACAACAAAATACAAAGATGTGCAAGATCTCGAAATACAATAGAGGCATTTTATCTTAGTGAATTTGTAAAAATACTACAATAGGATGTCAAAAAAGATCAAAAGATACATAAAGCTAATAAAAGAGATTGTAAAACCCATGAAAAATCATTTGAAGCAACAAAATCAGTCTCCAAACCTGAAAGAACCAAGATATCTACCAGAATGCAAAAAATAAAAAATTGATATGTTGAGAGAAAAAAATGGAAAATAGAATATCTCAAGATATGTCTCCTAGAATGAAAAATAGAAACTCTAACTTTTTTGCATAAAATGACAACCACAGAAAATCAAAAGTCTAAATAAACTCCACTATAAGGACATGCTCAGAATCATCTTTTTGACAATATCTTGTTTGTGAAGAACAGAGTCTGGATGAAAAAAGTATGACCAAAAAAATACAAGTACATCAAAAAAGTACATGCTCAATGATATGTGCAAATACCTACAAATTGGTAACAATTACTAAAAAATTAACAAATATTTTACCTTATCCTTTGCAATTTTTCTTTTTGACTCCATGAAACATCTTCCCTCTATTCTTAACTCATAGATATACAAACAATTTACCATGATGTCAATATTAAATAGAAAATAAATCAATATACTAATGTATTTCCATTACGATCAACAAATTGACTTTATAAATATATTAGTTCTATGTAAATGTAACTTATGATTAATAACTTCCCAACTAATATACTAGTGTATTTCCATTAAAGTCAACAAATTAACTTTATAAAACTATTAGTTCCTATGTAAAACTAACTTATGAGGGAGAACTTTCCAACTAGCTTAACTATTAGTTTATCACATGTAAACCTTTTTACCTAACAATAGTATGCATCCACAAGATTATGCAAGACTCCAATAGTTATTCAAAAATATTTTGTAGGAGAAAATTTACCACTTAACTGTATCTATAATTATATTATTCAAAATCAAGAGGCCTTGTGGACTTTTACAAAGTCTAAATATACTACATACTCTTTCAATTAGTCTAACATTTAACAACAAAAAAATATTAATTTGAAAATTTAAGATATTATTTTAGGTTTATAACTACTAACCTTAACACCTTCATTATATACTAACCTTAACTTTATCACAATGCAAATGCATGATTAAGCAATGTATGTTGCAATGTGGAACTCATTAGGCCAATCTAGCATTGGCCAAAAAATCCATGGAATAGTAGTTAGACCAAAATAAGATAGAAAATACATTTGACATTTTTTTTTTTAAAATGCCTCCAAATGCATTCACAACTTTCATTATGATGCAATCACGGTAATAATTTTAACAAGTTGTTTGGTCCTTCTTAGATTTTCCAATAGCCTTTGCAAGGTAAACCCCATTCTCAACTTTATTTATGATGCAATCAAGGTAAAAGGTTTAGTACCAATATTTATAGTCCTTATTATATTTTACAATAGCCTTGTTGAGGAAGCATATAACTTGGGTCATGCACTTTCTTCTAAGATCTACATACCCTTCCATGTATCTTGTATCAAGAAAATAATTGGAAATTTTATTTAAACTTTTAAAAAGTTTCCTACAATAGATGAGGAAGAAACCCGATTATATCGGGAAATTTCACCAAAAACCTTCACACCAATTCTAATAAGTATTTAATCATGAAATGTGATGGCGACACAACCCAAGAACCAAAATGGACACAACAGAAAGGGAAAATTATATTAACTGAGAAAATAAGCTAGTACAAATAGTACAGGAAATTAAACTTCGAAATAGGCCCTAAGGGCTTACAATAGCATAAATCTAGAGATAATTTCTCCTTTCAGTACCTCCTCTCAAACTCCACTCTGAATTGCCTTTACAATGCCAGAAATCTCCTTAAATAGACCCCAGAGGGTTAAGGACTAGGAGTACATTCTAGAAAGTGCTAGTAGGCATCCACCGACCAAATAGAAGGTTCCAGAAGCTGCATTGGAAGTCGGTGCAAATCTAGAAGAATCCAGAAATGGTAACCAAACTTTCAGGAGGCATAAATTTTGAACCGTAGCTCCGATTGATGAACCGTTTACATTTTCAAAAAGCTCTCAAAGCGCTCTATAGCCCTATGGACAAAATTTGCTCATCCCCCATTTTTTGACCCTTTTTGAGGTCATTTAATGCCCCTAGCTTGACTTTGAAGCATTCTGAGGAGGTCTCCAAAACCTGAAAAACTGCAATAACTTTCAAATCATGAGGCCTTTTGACCTGATTCTTTTTCTAGAATGCTCTAAATCATAATTACATTCATCTGGCCAATTCACACCTTCTAGGTCACCAAAATGATGGCCAAATTGCATGCTCCTATTTTTTTGGGATTTTCTAACACACTGATAGTGGAACTGTGAGAGTTGAAACCTTTATTTGGCCAAAAAGGGTATCCAAAAATGAAAACACATAAAATAGAAACTAAGTCTAAGTACATTTTTTTGGGTGACACAGGATTGCCCTTATACCTCTGGATGCTCCTGCATCAGACACCCAGGGTAGATTGAAAAGTGACCCTATCACTTTATGAATGGTAGAGGAAATTCCAAATGGGAAACCTCAGCTGTTGAAATCCAAGTTGAGTCCTCGATTGGTCGTCCTTTCCATTTGACCAAATACTCTTCATACTACCTGTTTCTAGTACTCCTACCCACACGATGATCTAGAATTTCTTCTATCTCCTCCTTCTTAGAAGCAAGAATTGGACATGGCTCTAACACCAGCTCCTCATCTGCACCATCATCATGATACTCTATTAAATCTGCAATGTTAAAAATGGGAGAAATGTGAATACCATCTGGCAGCTCCACCTCATATGCATTTCCTGAGTCATGTTTCTTCAAAATTTTGTAGGAGCCAAATTTCTTCATTTTTAGCTTGTTGTAAGTATCGGCTAGAAATCTTTCTTTTCGTAAGTGTACCATGACTAGATCCCCTACTTGGAATTCCTTATGTCTTCTCCTTTGATCAGCCCTAGCTTTATACTCTTGATTCATCTTGGTAAGGTGTGCTTGAACCTCCTCATGTAGACATTTGATGTATTCAGCGAATTCCTTAGCTTCAGCACTTGTCCTCTCCACTTGTTCTATCATCCTCAGCTCTGGTGCAGTCCTTGGGCTACTCCCATATACAATTTGGAATGGTGATTTTCCAATACTCCTATTTATAGAGTTATTATAAGAAAACTCTGCCTATGGTAGAATAAAATCTCATCCCTTGGGCTTATCCCCAACTAAACATCTCAGCAGATTGCCCAGACTTCTATTTACCACTTCTATTTGACCGTCAGTTTGCAGGTGATGTGTGGAACTGAATTTTAGGTCTATTCTCAACTTCTTCCACAATGTCCTCTAGAAATACCCCACAAATTTAGTATCTCTGTCAGAAACTATGCTCCTTGGAAGACCATGTAGTCTTACCGCCTCTTTGAAAAACAAGTCTGCAATATGGACAGCATCATGAGTTTTGTGGCATGGAATGAAATGTGCCATTTTGGAGAACCTATCAACCACCACGAATATTGAGTCATTACCCCTTTGTGTCCTTGGCAATCCAAGAACAAAATCCATACTTATGTCCTCCCGTGGCCTTGATGGAACAGGCAATGGCTGATATAGGCCAGTATTGTGACTAAACCCCTTGACAACTTGACAAACCTGGCAACTCTGTACAAACTTCTTCACATCCTGTGAAATTTGAGGCCAAAAATAATGTTCTCTAATAATGGCAATAGTCTTATCTTAACCAAAATGTCCTACCATCCCTCCACTGTGTTTCTCCTTAATCAAATTTTCCCTCATGGAACTCCTTGGAATGCACAATTGACTACCCTTGAACAACATGCCATCCTGAATCAAATAGTCTAACCACTTGGTTCTATCTACAGCAACAAATTCGTTACAAGCTTTCCATGCTTCAGCAAAATCAGGATCCTCAGGGTACAAGTTCTTGAGTTCATCAAACCCAACTACTTCAACCTGCATTACTATAAGTAACAACTGTCTCCTACTTAGTGCATCTGCAACCCTGTTAGATTTTCCACTTCTATGCTTCAACACAAATGTATAGCTCTGCAAGAACTCTACCTACTTTATATGCCTCTAATTCAATTTACCTTGGCTATTTAGGTACTGTAATGCCTGATGATTAGTATACAAACCAAATTCCTTTGGCAATAAATAATGCCTCCATTTCTTTAAAGCCTAAACTATTGCATAGAACTCTTGATCATAAACAGAATACTTCTTCTTTGCATCATTCAATTTTTCACTAAAATATGCAATAGGCTTACCTTCCTGGCTTAATACAGCCCCAATAGTGCTACCACTGGCATCACAATCCACCTGGAAAACCTTTCTAAAATCTGGAAGTGCAATCACAGGCTATTCTATTACCTTCTTCTTCAGCAATTCAAAACTTCTCGTAGCTGCTACAGTCCATTTGAACTCTTTTCTATCCCCCTTATTGTATCAGTTAGGGGTGCACATATGCCACTAAAATTATTAATAAACTTCCTGTAAAAACTAACCAGACCATGAAATGATCTTACCTCAGTAGCAGACCTTGGAGTAGGTCATTCTAAGATGGCTTTTACCTTCTCCGGATCCATTTTGAGACCTTCAGGTGATATAACAAACCCCAAATAGACTAACTCCCTTTTTGCAAAGATACACTTCTTCAGATTAATTAACAGTTTCTCTTCCCTTAGCCTTTCAAGGACACTATGAATATGTAGTAAATGTTCTTCCAAAATCTTGCTGAAAATTAAAATATCATCCAAATAGACAATAACAAATTTTCCCAAGAACTTCTTAAGTACCTCATTCATGAGCCGCATGAAGGTGCTTGGGGCGTTTGTCAATCCAAAGGGCATGACTAACCACTCATAAAGACCCTCCTTGGTCTTGAAGGTTGTTTTCCACTCATCTCCTTCTCAAATCCATGTCTGATGATAACCACTCTTTAGATCTATCTTTGTGAAGTACTGAGCTCCACTCAAGCAATCCATAAGCTCGTCCATCCTTGGCAAAAGAAACCGGTACTTGATGGTTATCCTATTTATAGCTTGAGAATCTGTACACATCCTCAACTCTCCATCCTTCTTTGGTACAAGTACTGTAGGTACTGCACATGGACTCAGGCTCTCTCAAATCAAGCCCTTCCTCAACAGCTCCTGAACCTGTCTATCTAGCTCCTCTATTTCAGTAGGAGTCATCCTGTGAGCAGCCTTGTTAGGAAAAATAGCTCCTAGAATCAGATCTATCTGATGACTGATTTGCCTTATTGGTGGCAATCCATCTGGAACATTATCAGAGATAATATCTCCAAACTTCCCTAGTAAATTTGAAACTTCAAGTGGTATTTCACTACTACCTTCTTTATCTTTCCTAGGAATCAAAGCATAGCACATATGTTGATGTTTCATGCCATCTAAAAACTTCCTTCCATCAACAAGACAAATCCTAGCACTGCTACATACCTTTTCACCTTCCTTTTTCATAGGCTTCAATTTGTGGCGAACTCCATCCTTTGTCAGAGAGTATGTGTTTGCATGTCCATCATGCACTGCATGTCTATCAATTGCCATGGTCTACCCAAAAATAGATGGCAAACATCCATCGAAATAACATCACAAAGAACTTCATCATGGTAACTCCCAATTTTGAATTTTACTAAAAATTGTTCACTTACCAGAACCTTATGATCATCTTTTACCCAAGCAATCCGATAGGGCTGGGGATATTTCTCCCTCTTGAGCTTTAGCTTAGAGACCATCTCTTCTGATACCAAGTTATCAGTGCTACCACCATCAATGATCACGTCACAACATTTATCCTCACACTTGCATCTGGTACAGAAAAAACTCTTCCATTGTCCTGGTTCAATCTCACCACTTAGTAGGACTCTTTCATTTACCAAGGTCTCTCCTCTTTCTGCATCCTCTGAATGTGATGATTGTGCATCCCCATCCACATGAGCAACCCTAGCTTGGCCCTCAGCTCTCCTATCTCTCCTTCCTTGTCGTTGAGGGCATTCAAAGGCATGATGACCTTCTTCATTGCAATGGAAATAGGTATCATGGAAGCCTCCTCTTCCTTGTCCACGTCCTCTACCTCTTCCTCTTTGATTTCCAAAGTCTTGATCATGGGAGTGGTTGAAACCCTCATTCCTCTGGTTCCTGCTAGTACCCACATCTTTATTTTTCTTTTCAGTTTCATTGCAGCCTCTAGATGATCTACCGCTTCCCCTTCCTCCTTGACCACGCCCTCTTTTTCTTCCTTCAAACCTTTTATTTAGCTTATCTTCAACTTGTAGGAAAAACTGGTATGCCTCTTCAACGCTGGTCATTCTTACCAGACTTAATTCCTCCTAGATGCTAGGTCGCAACCCACTGATATAACGAGCAACCTTCTCCTTATTTTCTTTTGCATGCCCCACTCTAATCAAGAGTCAATAAAATTCCTCTATATATTCTTGGACTGATCTTCCTGCTTGCTTTAACCCATGCATCTTCTTAAACAAATCAAGCTCGTAATCCACAGGAATGAACTGCTTCTTCAATTTGTCCACCATGCGGTCCCATCTTGTGATCTTCTCCTTTCCTCTTCTATTTCTTTCCAATTGGACCTCTTTCCACTGAATTTTGGCATGGCCTTTCAGTTTGGCCTTTGCAAACTTAACCCTATCTGGGTCCCTAATATCCTCATACTCAAAGTATTCTTCCAGTTCATTGATCCAATCGATCAACTCATCTGGTTTCAGATTTCCTGAAAATACACCCACTTCAATTGTGGGTCTTTTCCCAAACTTAGTAATGGCCCTAAAAAGCCTTTCCTCTACATGATTCAGAACTTCCCCATCAAATTCCCCTTCTAGTCCCATAACTTCTTCTTCATTGTCATCCTTATTGTCGTCACCTACGGCAACATTTACTCCTCTTGCAATGCTTGTACCTGCCTTTGGAGTACTCTAACCTCCTTAGGATTAATAGCTCTGGCCCTTTCACCACACTCTCTTCGTGGAGGCATCTTCTAACTCAAACCCACAACCACACAGTCCTGGTGCAAACTGCCTCATAGTCGGCACTCTGTCTACACACTCAGGAAAACCTGCTCTGATACCACTTGATGGGGACACAACCCAAGAACCAAAATGGACACAACAGAAAGGGAAAATTATATTAACTGAGAAAATAAGATAGTACAAATAGTACAGGAAAATAAACTTCGAAACAGGCCCTAAGGGCTTACAATAGCATAAATTTGGAGATAATTTCTCCTTTCAGTACCTCCTCTCAAACTCCACTCCGAACTGCCTTTACAATGCCAAAAATCTCCTTAAATAGACCTCAGAGGGTTAAGGACTAGGAGTACATTCTAGAAAGTGCTAGTAGGCATCCACCGACCAAATAGAAGGTTCCAAAAGCTGCATTGGAAGTCGTTGTAAATCTATAAGAATCTAGAAACGATAATCAAACTTTTGAGAGGCATAACTTTTGAACCGTAGCTCTGATTGACGAAATGTTTACATTTTCGAAAAGCTCTCAAAGTGCTCTATAGCCCCATGGAAAAGCTTTGCTCATCGGGCCCTTTTAAGGTCATTTAATGCACCTAACTTGACTTTGATGCATTCTTAGGAGGTCTGCAAAACCCCAAAAATTGCAATAACTTTCAAACCGTGGGGCCTTTTGACCTGATTCTTTTTCTAGAATGCTCTAAATCACAATTACATTCATCTGGCCAATTCACACCTTCTAGGTCACCAAAATGATGGCCAAATTGCATGCTCCTATTTTTTTGGGATTTTCTAACACACTGATAGTGGAACTCTAAGAGTTGGAACCTTTATTTGGCCCAAAAGGGTATTCAAAAAATGAAAACACATGAAACAAAAGCTAAGTCTAAGTACATTTTTTTGGGTGACACAAGATTGCTCTTATACCTCTGGATGCTCCTGCATCAAAATTAAAGGGTTTGTAACCTAAATTTGGAATATTAGAGGATTATTTTGTGAGTAACAACAACAAAATAGTGACTTTATTGAGATATACACCTTGCTTATTTTGATGATAAAATAACATGACTATAAAATCTTAGGATGAGGGAAACATTATAGATCAACAAATACTGAATTAGAAAAGAGAAGTATCCCCTAATATTCATCAACCAAGGTCCTAAATTTAGCCAACTTATTCTTATGATCTAAAAATAATAATTACATGAAAAAACTTAAAGGTGGGAGACAATGTTGTGAACTTAGTCTATTGTATACTCTTGTTCTTTTTAGGTTAGAAATACTTTGTTATTTAAAATTAGAGAATGGTGAATAAAGATATTAAAAGTTACTAAAATCCACTCTAATTCTTATATAAGTCTTTAAGTTGATTTCGAGAGACTTATCCTTTTGTATTTTTTCTTGTTCTTAATAAATTTTAGCCTTGCTTTAATGTCAATTAAAATATAGTAATTATTTTACATATAATTGTAGAAATTATATTTTAGAAAACTTTATTTATTGCAATGACTTACCATCTTATCACTAAAAAGGTATTATCCCATACAGATAAAAAAATATTTTTTTGTTAGTCTTCATAAATATTTGATTTTATTTAAAATACATATATATAGTATATTTAGATTTTGTATATTTTTATTGCATTCTTTGCATTCACCCAATAAACCCTAAGATTAAAATTACGTCATTAAAGAAATAAATTAAATGAGAAGTTGTCAAAATGAGAGCCTTAGATCAAACAACATGAAATGGCAATTTTAAACCATAGGTGAATTAGAAGATAGTAAACATGCATCATAGCAGTAGGTATATGATTCTAAGTCTCAAACCCTAATATTTCAAAGTTTGTGAAGATTGCAATCCCTCTTTGAAACCCCTCAATCCAACATGAGTAAGGAAAGGAGTTGGTGCTGCAACAACTAGTCAGTCTCATATAAATACCACAAATCTTAATTTCCCCTAAATCCACAAGCCCTGACAATGGAAAAAACAACACCAACATCAATATGATTAACGTATGATATTTTATGATGGAAGTTTTTGGGTGTACATTATGATTAACAACACCAACATCAACCGTTACAATTAGGGAACAAATATCAATTGCAACATGTTGGTTGTTGAAGATTTAAGGTTGATATTCTCATGGATGGCATTACTTCATCTCTAATGAAAGGTTATATTTGCAAAACTTCCCTCATCTCACCCAAAATAAATGTGGCCTTACTATGGACCAACCCATCTCATAGATATTCTACACCTACAATATCAAAATCATCACCTTGCACTGCATCCAGGGAAGGAGATCACTGTTATTATTAGCTATTACACCTCTTTAATCAATTGGGATGATCTAAACTAGAAGTTGACCTAATACCCTATCAAGCTTTCCAAGTGGGTGAGAATGTGATGTTATCTACAATATCACAGTCGTACCTTTTGGGCACCTCCACAAATCTTTTTATGTTAATTATTTTCTACTCAAAGGACACACTAGATGATGACAACAGAGCCAATTCTAGGATGCTATTTACAATTATCCATTCGATTTGACCCATATTTATTATTATATTAAAATACATTGGACTCTACAAAAACCTTTGTAAAAATAATATTATGAATATTAAAATAGTAATAATAATATTAAGTAAACAAAAATATGTTTATTTATTGATTCATTAGGAAATTTTTATTATATAATTTTATTTTATTTTACTTTGTATGTATTAGATTTTCCATTTGTTTTAAAAAGTTTTTAATTATAGTTAAAATTTTAGAGTTATAAAAATATATGAATGAACTTTAATTAAATTTTAAATTTAGATAATATATAAATTCAAATTTTCCTTCAAACTTCAATCGTGTATTAAAGTAAAAATTTATTTTACTCTTAAAATAAAAAAATATTAGCATTCCAAAAATCATTTCAGTAAACCAATTATATTTATGCTAAAAATGACGCAAATTTATCAAATTTAAGTTGAGATCTCTATTTATTAATATTTAAAAAAATTAGCATGGAAATTTATATTCATTCATTCAAAAATATTTTTAATTTTGCCTCACAACTTTGTGAGAAAAACGTATACCTTCTCTTAACATTAACTTAATCTAAGACTATTTAGAAAATAGGAAAGTTGGTTTATTGTATGTATTTTTATTAGTCCTAGCAGAGACTTATGTTTTCATCTCATTTTCTTTCTCTCAGTTCTAGAAATATTAAATTATTTTTGTGACAATTATCTATTTTTAATTTTAATGAGACTTTCTTTTTTTTTAATTGGTTCCTCTTAATTAAGGACTATTTTTCTTTTCTAATTGGTTCCTCTTATTTTTGTTAGTATTTTATTTTCTTTTCAAATATTTAAAATATTTCTTGTATCGTCAATTAGAAGAAAACAAAAAGAAATATTTCTACACTTCTTGAAAAAATCCCAAAGAAATATTTCAACATTTCTTAAAAATTCCTTATTTATTTTAATTTTTGTTACATTAATATAACTACTTATAGCCAAATAGTAAAGCCCTAAGAATGAAAATGATTTTTTTCTCTATTTTCTTACATTAATTTGTATCACAACTCTTCTTTTTTATTTTAATGTTTTAATTTTTCCTAAAGTTTATATATGAAATCTTTATTTCTAAAATGATCAAAGTTATTTTATTTTAGTTTGATTGACTCATATATTTTGGTTCTTATAGGAAAATTTTGTGGATGTGTGTGTGTGTGCGCGTGCGTGCGCGCGTGTGTGTGTGATGAGGTACTTGGGTACTAGTTATTTCATTTGTTTAAGATTATTTTGATGATGATACATATATGTTCGTACCATGATTCAAGTTATTTCATTATGATAGATGGATTATTTGTATGTGTTTTCTATGGATACTTACACACACACACACACACACACACACACACACACACACACACACACACACACACACATGTATATGGTGAGTTACTTTGGTACTAGTTATTTCATTTGTTTAGGATTATTTCGATGATGATACATATATGTTCATATAGTGATTCAAGTTATTTAATGATGATAGATGGATTATTTATATGTGTTTTCTATGGATACTTACCCCATACTTGCATGTGTATGGTGTACTTATATGTTTTATTTTATGTATGATGTTTCTTATATGGTTAAGGGAGGGAATTGTAGTCACTTTCTAGTTGGAATCTACACGATGCACCAATTCCCACCATTACCTATTTATTTTAGAATATATATGTATGTACATGTGTGGAATTTATGTAGATTGTAAGTATCAGGTATTGACTTCTCTAAATTGCCAAGATGAGCATACCCTATCACAATATCTCAATGGTAAGAGAGGGGAGATAACTAAATCATATCCTTAATTATCCTAGAAAGTAGGACAAGTATCTAAGTTGTCTACCCTTCCAAATTTGTCAAGTGACATAAATTCATTATTTTAACCCTTGAGCTTGATCTAGTATTTTGTGCTTTATAATGGGTTTTAATTTTTAGTCTTGTGGGTCTTTGGTGATTTTTTGTTATAATTAAATCAATTTAAAATAATAATTAATGATTTAATTTAATTGAAATTTGATGAAGGAAATTTGATATTTAATTATATTTAATTAATTAAGAAATTAAATAAATAATTAATTAAATTTAAAGATTTAGTTAAAGTTTAATTTTACACATAATAATATTAATTTAATTTAATAATAATATATTTAAGAGTTCATTTTTAAATGAATGCTAGATATTATTATTACTTAATAAATATTTTTATCAAAAACATCTCAAGAATTAATTAAAGAGAGAAAGAGAATTATATAATAAAGATATTTTAATTAAATGGAAAAAATGTTGTGCATGAATATTAAAATATAATTCAATAATAACAGTAAAGGGCTTTTCGTGCGATCACATAATCAAAGACCTAAATTGGAGAAAAACTCTATATTAGCAATTTAGAGTTTATTTCTCAATAACTGGGTTTTGGAGGAGCAATTTTCTAAGAAGGGTTTTAGAAGAAAGGGGATTACTTGCATGCTCCATGTGATTATTGTATTAGAATCAAATTTAGGTAGAATCTTGTGGATATTTGCAAAGTTGTTTTTTATTCTTTGAATTCCTATCTTCTTCGTGTTTAGATAAACAAATTTTCAAAATTTTAGATTTGATTGAAACCTTTGTGTTAAAGTTTACTATTTTTCTATTCTTGATCATGTCTATGAATTAATTAATTAAATTGAAACCCTTGTATATTTTGTTTATTCATTTCAACATTATCTATATATGAGGATTGAGTATTAGAAACCCTCATTTTGTTAATTTAATAGAGTTGTACTTTAAGCAGGTAGGGTTTGGAAAGGAAATCAAGATTGGAGTTGCAAAAATTTGTTGGTTATTTATAATTGTTCTATCAGATCTTTCACATGAATTTATTTTTAAATTTCAATTTAAAAATGCTAATAAAAATTACCATAGTACATGAAATTATTGTGATAATTTTTATCATATGTCTTATCAAGAAAAGGGGAAACTATAATTATTTGGGTGTGGAGGGTGGTTGGATTTGTTGTTTTTCAAAAAACAAAAAAATTATGTGTTGCTTCTCATAATGTTTGTTTCACTTACTCTTTTATAGAAATCTTAGTTTTCTTTGGTAAAAGAAACTAGCCTGCAAAATGCGTAGGATTTTTTAAAAATCAAAGGGTGAATAGATACTTGCTTACTAACAATGAATTTTCATTTTGTATAATTTATCAAATGTAATTAAAGGTTGTATTATTTTTATTTTGCTAAGAAAATGAAGGATTCTATGTTCATACAACTGAAAATGTAAGGAAACATAAAAGTTAGGAATGCTTGGATTATGAAATATCAAAGCATCAACCAATTCCACACCATTGTAGAATTAGGCACTATTAAAAATAACATATCAAACTATTCAGTTATCAACTACAAAGTATCTAGTTGCATTTAGGAAACAAAATAATGCACTAACATGAACCATGAAAACCAACCCAAGCTAGCTTATGTTGTAAATGTGTTGTATCTTGATTTAGCCCCTTAACTTCTAACTTAGTATCCCACTTCATGAATTCCATTAGATCTCTCTATCTTCATGGAATGAAGCCTTCAAGGTATTGGGGATGTGTTGGTAGCCCCAATAGTTTCCAGGGTCTTCTCCTTGTGGGAATGGTCACACAAGTCTTAACAAGGGCTAGCTTGGGAGAAGCTACTAGAGCATACGTTATCACAAAGGCCTAAGAAATTGACTATTATCGATCCACTCCTAAAAATTTATACATCATATCTTAAAGAATTTTGATAATTTCTACTAATGTTCTAAAGCTCCAATTCAATTCCTGAGAGTTGTGTTGTGGTTTTCATAACACACGCCCCATTTCTCATAGAAATAGGGACCCCTAGTCAACATTTTTCATTTCCAGACCCCTAGTTCGAGGTTTGAGTCCTTTTAGGGCTCTACTTAGAGTCTAGATCTAGCTTGGTCCTTTGCCTAAGAAATCCAGATCTTTATAATTGATTTTTTTGGTGAAAATGTGATTAGAATGTGTTAATGGGTCCACTAGCACACCTAGTGCACCCCTCTAGGTGTACTAATGCGTTGAGTATTATAGTGCAAAGCACTTGCTCTTGGAAGTCCACATGTGCACAAGTGTGCACCTCCAAGAGTTGTGCTCTATCCTAGGCTTATAAAAGCCTGAGATCCCCCCCCTTATGCATTTTCTTCTTCAAGCAATATGCTAGTGCACGTCTACACCTATAGATGTGTGTTATTTTTAGACCTACACATGTACACACCAAGTTAGAAAACAATAAAGGTGCACGCCTTGCACACCTTTTTCACAAACTTAAAAAGAAAAAAACAACTAAATACCTTTTAAAAGGTGTGCATGCACACCTTACAAAACTTTGAGCTTAAGGCATTATAAAAATGGTGCATAGTTGTGCAACTTTCCAAGGTGCACAATTGTGCACTATTTTTTTCTTTCAAAAGCTAAATTATCCACCAAAGGAAATGGTGCACATATGCACACCCCTCAAGGTGTACATGTGAGCACCCTATTTTTTTTAACACTTAGAAAACCTTTCATAAGAAGGGTGCACAGATGCACACCCCATGAGGTGTACATGTGTGCACTCTTAATTATAAAAGCTTTCATATAGAAAGGGCACACCTAGTGCACGTTCAAGGTGTGCAAGGTACACCAAAAACTTGCATACCAGAGTGTAAAATAAGGTTTTAAGGTGTTTTAATAGTTTTTAGGGTTCTTGGTCAGATTTTTTGTGATTAGGGTATGTTTAGGATTGTATTTTACACCTTTTTGACTAATGTATTTTTTTTTTGTGTAGATAAAATGGCTTCCTTCTTATCCTCACTTGCATCAAAGATTGTTCTAGACCTAGTTATCTTCAAGTTTTAGGGTGTACAAATGAAATCACACTTCTAGGATGCACATTCAAAGATTTAGGACACTAAATTGGGTCATATTTACTGGAGTTAATTCTTAGTACTCTACCACAAACCAAATGAGAGATCCCCAATGATTTCTACACTTATTAAATCAAGATTGGTAAACACTATTGAATACAATTGATTAATTGTGTGTTGGCTTTGATGTTATACAAAATTTCATATCATTATCAGTCAGTGTATGTCAAGCTCAATCAAGGATTAAGGTAGTTTTTTGAGGCCACGAAGAAATCTAGAGTTTGCTTAGTTTAGAAGGCAATGTCTATCAAGTTCACTCAGGCATCAAAGGAAAGTTTGTGGAAGATGAGTGTTAATCGAGCTCACTCGATCAATAAAGGAAATGTTGGATTGAACCAATGTTAATTGAGCTCACTTAGTTACCAAAGGAACTTCTCTAATATGTAGTGTTGACCAAGTTTCAATTGGTTAACACAAGAAAATCATTTATGACTTAGTGTCTACCAAGTAGGGTTGGCTAACGAAGGATTTATTTATTTTGGCATATTGAGTTCAATTGGTTTTCCTATTAGTTCTAGACAACTAAGAAGATGAATATTAATTATTCTATGTTGTATTTGAACAAACTTGACAAAATAAAATATATAAATAAAAAAGGTCAAGTTGTGGGCTAGAATGTGTGAAGTGTGTCAGAATGTGAATGCATGGAAGATTTTGAAGATCTAATGATGTAGTGAAGAAGAAAATTAGAAGAATAAGCAAAAATATCCCTGTGAATCTAAAAGGATATATTCGATTAGGAAGGATCAAGTATTCAAGCTAAAATTGAGATTTGTAATTGTGAGAATTTCCCTAAGGGAAAAATTCACCCAGAAACTAAGAACTCAAACACAAGCACAACTGTAGACCAAGCGAGAGAGAGTATGATTATAATGACAATACATTCAATATGTTATGTTAAGAGTACACTAGGAGTGCCTATATATAAAGGCCTCTGAGATACATCTAGAATGCCTCATAATTAGCACCATGATGTGTCATACAACTAGGCACATGTACACTAGATATGGGTTATCCTCCATTAAGCACGAAAGTATGTGTGATGATGTGAGGATAAGCTTACAAGGGTGTGACACACAAATCAATGTTGTAAACACCATGTGCTAAAATAGTGTTGCATACTCCTATGTTGTCTACATGACAACTCAAAAAGGTGTGCAAACTCCTAAGTGTTTCATAAATAAAAATAATAAAATAATGCAAAATAATAAACTAATGCATTAACCTAAGTAAACTTAAGTAAGTGTAATAAGTAAATACTTATTTTCACCAACACCCCCCTTAAGTACAACTTAAGGGAATGCCCTTAAGCTTACAAAAACTAGGATGAAGATGCAGAATGGGTCCTGGCTAGTAGGCCATATTAGGTACCCATGTACATAATGAAGATGCAAATATCTCATAAAGTGGGGAAAGAGGGAAAATCTCATGGGAAAAACCCTCCTTCAAAAAGAGAGATAAATAAGGATGCATAGATGGATGGAGTAATCAAGACCCCCACATTACGACATACATCTAGTATATACATAAGAGAAAGATGAGAGAAGGAAGAGACATAGAAGAGGTGCACCCCCAAAGAAGAATGCAAACAAGTGAAATCCACTCTGATGAAGAAGCTAGTCCATGAATGTTGAATGATGTTCCTTCCCTTACAAAGAAACAAAGGCAAAGGTACACTCCTAAAGATGTATGTTGGCCCTAAAACTTGCTCAAGTACATGTTGATCCTCACCCATTCCAACTGTACTAAAAAGAATGAATGTAGATTTGGCAAGGATGTCCATTGAACCTATTTCACTGAACCATCTATCTCCTCAACTGACAAAGAGACCTCCACTAATTGATGTTCATAAGGATCCACAATTATGCCAAACTATGAAGATTGATCATGTAGAAAATGGACATGAGGGTCAGAGTGAGCCCTCGCAACAACTGTAGAATGATCACCTTCATCAATGAGAAGATGTGAATCCTCAAGTCCATCTCCCAAGTCAACCAAAGTTGGAGCTGGAAGATGAAATGTACCATGTTGTGTTGGACCTTTCACTATGGCAATGTAAGCATGTGGACAGGATTGGTGTGACCTCTCACTGCAACTGTTGATAGAACTCCACGTGTTTGAACCTATTAAAGAACTATCATTGGTGTCACTATCAATTTCCATTGTGTATTATGTGTGGAGAGGAGTAGAGCATAAGCTTGGAGAACTTTCCTCAAAATGAACATCCTTCTCCACAAAGATCTCATGAGTCTCGGGATCCATAAGTCTGTAAGTTTTAACATTATCTTCATAACCAATGAAGGTACAAGACCTAGGTGTCAGTGCCTTGCAACTCTTGGAAGATAGGTTTGCCCATGTTGGACAACTGAAGACTCTAAGGTGACTCACAACTAGTTTTTTTCTGCACCATTCCTTAAAAGGAGTCTTTCCATCTAAGGCATTATGAGGAAACCTACTAAGTATGTGAGTAGCACTACTAATGGTTTCAACTTCAAATGTTGGATCAAGAGATTTGGCATTTTATCATGAAACTTTCCATGGTTTTGAGAGTCCTAATCCTCATAGATGCAACATCTGTCTTGTGTAGAATGAATGCTAGTGAGTTTTGAAGATCAATCCCCTCAATTTCACAAAAGTTCCTAAGTCTTCTGTCTACATATCTGTTCTCATTGTCCACCCTTAGTACCTTGATGGCTTTCCTTGACTTGTGTTCAACATAAGTCTTGAAGTCTTGAAGCTTGTGAACCAATTCATTCTCATGATGAAGAAAGAAGACCCAAGTGAATCTTGAAAAATCATCAACAAATGTGAGGATGTAGCGGCCTTGGCTGACTGAAGTAATTGCAAAGGGTCCTACCAAAACCATGTGAACTAGCTAAAGAACAACTAGAGCTCAAGAAGACTTCCCTTTATCATACTGCTCCTTGAGATTCATATCCACTAAACATGATGAAAATTCTCCCTTAGAAAAGCTAATTTTAGGTAGACCTTTAACTATATGTTTAGAGAAAAGTTGCTAAAGAGAGCATAAGTCTAGGTGACCAAACTGCTCATACCATAAGTTGATGTTTGAAGTCTAGAGTGAGTCAACAAGGCTTGAGAAGGAGACTTAGGCACAAAGTGGGAGAAGGAATAAAGCCTCTTGTCATCATTGACTTTCCCTACTGCAACTAATGAATCATCTCATAGACTTTGCACCATCACTAAATCAGGAAGGAACTCAACTTTGTGACCATCTCCAAGGTGAGTGATTTGCTAAACTAATAGGAGATTGGAGCTAAGTTTCGGAATGTAGAGAACATCTTTGAGTTTTCCATTTTCCATTTCCACATCTCCTTTCCCTTTAACTTCCATTTTAGCATCATCTCCCATGAAGATGTGTGCTACCTTAGACTACTTCAATGAAGAAAAGTCTTTCTTTGAAGAACCCATGTGGTAAGAGGCACCCGAGTCAAGTATCTATTTTGAAGAAGAACTTGTGTTTACCATAAGTGTTTTCCCTTTACCCTTTGAAGAGGTTGGAGTTGAATCCTTGGAAATACCTAGCACTTGAATCTTGTTCTTCTTGAGTAGATTTTCTAACTCATCAATTCTTTTGGTCTTGCAATGATGCTCGTCATAATTTGGCTTTTTGAAATATGTACAAAAGAGTTTTTCCTTCTTGTCATTACTTCCCTTATTGTTTGAAGAAGAATTGCCTTGTTGAGAGGAGGATTTTTGTGTCTCAGATTGTGTTTTCTACTTCCACTGCTTCTTCTTGTTGCTTTTCCCTCCTTGACTTGATTTGTGCTCATCACTAGCCACCAAGGCTTTGGTCTTTGATGACTTGAGAATTCCTAAATCCATCAAGTGAGATTACTCAAAAATAAACATCTTTGCAAATGCATCAAATGAAGGCTTCTGGTAAGTAGATCCCATGGTCAACCTATGAGTATTAAAACTCCAAACAGAGTTAGTGTACTCAAAAAGTAGCCTCTTTAGAATATTATGAATCAACTTGTCATCCTTCATGGAATTTTCACAATCTTTAAGAAGTGTCGTATACTCATTTTCTTTGATGATGTAATCTTGAATTGTGTCAAAATTGTTTGGATCCAAGAGAAGTAGATCATCCTCAATCTAAAATCTCCTTTCTTTATCCACCTTACCATACAACTGTTCAAGTGTATCCCAAGCTTCTTTAGATTCTGAACAATTTTTAATGTGGAAAAGAAGATCCATGTACACAACTCTTGATAACTCCTAAAGCCTGTCGGTCTTGAGATTGCCAATCAATGAGTTCTTTAACATCAATAGGTTTAGGAATTGTACCATCAACATAAAGACTATATCCTTTTTCCATTAATCTACTCTATGCAATATCTTTCCATGTAGAGTAGTTGCATGAAGTTAAAGGAGGACATTTAAAACCTATGATGAAAAAATGAAAAGAGCACAATAGAGAGACACAAAAACACAATACACACCCCTTCTTTTCACTCAATCAAAAGACCCCCCCAAAAAAGATGTTTTTGGCACTTTATAAGTAGTGCATTTACAATGGGCCACTTGCCAAAATGAACAAAGTGGACTTTTTTATTTTGCTTTTAAAACTACCTTATGAGGCTTAAATTTATCACTTAAGCATTGTAGCTCCGATTTACAAAAAATTTGAAAAAGAATCAAAGCTTTATAATGCCAAAAAAGGCCTAATTTTAAAAGTGATAAATTGGTTCACACAACCCTAGAATTTGACTTCAGATCTAGAAAGTAGATGAAAAAATATGCACTTTCAAAAAAAAATAGAACCTGAAAAAGTGACCAGATGTGCTCATACAGAGTGTTTGAAGTTGTAAAATGCAGGATTATGCACCAAAACTAGAAAATAATATTGCCACTAGAAAATTTAGGATTTTCTACCCAATTTTAAACAAAAGTTGCACCTAAATCGGAGTCTAGATGTCCAAGTTATGGCTCGCAAAGTCAAGTTGCCAAAATGAAAAGCAATCTAAAGAGGGGTCTAGAGAAAAAATTGCTATCTTAAATTTGATAGTCAAATGACCATCACTTCGAAAATGTAAGAATTTTCCTAAGGGAAAAACTCACTCAGGAACTGAGAACTCGAACACAAGCACAACTATAGATAGAGAGAGAGAGAGAGAGAGAGAGAGAGAGAGAGAGAGAGAGAGAGAGAGAGAGAGAGAGAGAGAGAGAGAGAGAGAGTATGATCAGAATGATGATATATTCAATATGCCATGTTAAGAGTACACTAGGAGTGCCTATATATAAAGGCCTTTGAGATACATCTAGAATGCCTCATAATCAATACCATGATGTGTCATAGAACCATGCACATGTCCACCAAATATGGGTTATCCTCCATTAAGCACAAAAATGTGTGTGATGATGTGAGGATAAGACTACAAGGGTGTGACATGAAAATCAATGTTGTAGACAACATGTGCTAAAATATAGTTGAATACTCTTATGTTGTCTAAATGACAAGTCAAAAAGGTGCCCAAACTCCTAAGTGTCTCACAAATAAAAATAATAAAATAATGCAAAATAATAAACTAATGCATTAACCTAAGTAAACTTAAGTAAGTGTAATAAGTAAATACATATTTACACCAACAGTAATCAACAATTCAGTTGCATCCAAATTAGGTCATGTCATTGTTACTCTCTAACCATTATAGAAGTGATCTAAATATCTTAACAGATTTTTCTTAATAGCTTTGTGTAAATTCACCAACAAGGTGGCAATTATGTTGAATTGTCAAAAAACCTCTAACAAGGCCACTCCTAACACGATGATTAAATATTCTTACAAGGTCACACATAAAAGTGTGTGTTGTAACCTTTGACAGGGTTAGCTCCTAATAGGGCTCACTTGAAAAGAGTGAAAATAGTAATTAGTTGTAATTGGTGGTTTTTCCCAATTTGATTTTCCATATTAAATCTTGGTGTCAAATGTGTTCATGCTATTTCTTTTTTATGTTTTTAACTAAGTTAAAGTAATAAGTAATCAAGATAACATCTTAAGATTTTCATGTTAAGTTTTTACTGAGCATTTTTAGTGTCTACGAAGTTACAACATTTTTCTGTGTGTTTTCCAAGCATCAACAGAGTTCAATTTTTAGATTTTAGTTTGTATTAACATCTATGGGATCTGGGATTTATATTAGTCATAACTGATTCACCCCTCCCCTCTTAGTTACTTCTCTTAAATTTCCAAAAAAACATAACTTCACACCCTACATCAGTACAATCTTCAGAATTTATTATGGCATTAGAAGAGAATTATGCATTGAAAGAGAGAGTGGTCAAAGTCATAACAGGAGAGATCATCCTAGATCTAAGACTAAAAAACATCAAGAAAGTATTCCATCTTCCAATGGTAGATTAGTACATTAGGTTGCCTTATCATCAATCAGAAAGGTGGTACAAAGATCATGAATAAGAAGCTATAAAAATTATTCAATCATAATATTTGATTGATAGGATACCTATGGGAAGAAAGGCTAGAAAAGTTGGCATAGCTAGAGGGTATATGAATGATAATATTGGATATTCCATTATGTTATTGAACAAGATTATGGGTCTACCAATAATAGGCAACTTGAAATTTTGGATGGTACATTTCCTTGAGACCATTAGAATGGCTAAAATGCCAATTGACTAGGCCACACTACTTGGTGAGAATCTAGATGAACAACTAGTGGCAATTAAAACCAACCCTAGATTCTATATGATTTCATATTTGATACATCGTTTAGCAGCAAGGACTATGGACTACCTAGGGTTGTTTAAGAGTTGAATCATGCAAGATGTTGATGCATGGCCTTATGTGGTATACCCCCAACTAGTAAAGATGAAGTTGTCAGAATAGAGTAAAGAATACAAGATAGTAAATGATGCTTTCACTTTTGCAATCATCTGATTCATTAAAGATGATTATGCAAAAAGGATGTTGGTAGAGGCAGGAGCAAGAATTGTAGAAATAGATATCTAGTACATCCAATTCAAGACATTCACTTACTTAACAGTAGCAAGTGCAACTATAAATCCTAAGAAGCTCCCTAGGTATCCATGTGATAGACTAATTTTGCTAGAGATTGCATGAAAACTCTCATCTGTATATGACATAGTAAGGAAACAACATAAGAAGACCTGAGTATGGCCCATCACCATTGTCTATTTGGTATCAATAAGAAGCATGATATCATGAATTTTGAGTAAGAATGGTATCAGTATCCCTTGGAGGATTATAACTCTTGTCATCCATGTTTTAATAATATTAGTAGAGTTCAATACTTAGAAGGAAAACAATTTAAACATGAACATGCCATGGAGGATCATTGGATGAATGTAGTACATGACTACAATATCCACATAAGGGATTATTATAGGATGACTCTTTATTTGGTAGGTGGTACTTTGAAAATAAAGGTCCCATTGAAGATTGCTCAATAAGACATTGAAGAGGTCTTAGATCCCTTGTGTAATTGAGATAAGATATGAAATCAATTGATCATGAATGCAAAAATTGATACAAAAGAAAATGCAGATATTAGTCACAAGGTAAGGCATATCATCTAGTTGAAAAAGGAATGGATTAAAAAGCCATTCAAGATGGACTCAATTCCTAAAACAATAGTCTTATAGGCCATAGCCCTCCCATCATGAGCAAAAGTTACGGTACCAACATTCATAGTCCAATCTCCAATTAGGCCAGAAATAATGTATTAGCATGATAGGGAAGTTGGATACTTCAAGGAGCATAAAGGAAAGAATAAAAGGAAAAGAGTTTCTCTACAGTGAGTTGAGCCCAAAGTTGAAGGGACTTAAACCCAAGAGGCAACCCAAGCCCAAGAAGCCACTCTAGCTCAAGACAATCCACAAGTGTCACCATCGAATTAGGAATGTAGACCTAAAGAAGAAGCACAATAGGTGTCCCCACAAGCTCAAGAAAAAGAAGCCTCCCCATCAACTCCTAAGAGGAAAAATGCTAAGACTCCAAAAAAAAAGGACTAGAAGATAGAAAGTGAAAAATAAGGCCAATCCTATTCCTTTAGTCCCAGACACCATTCTTGAAGAACTTGAAGAGATTGAAGAATATGAAGAGGATAACCTTCCTTTGAGTTAGAGGACTCATCTAACTAGGTCTACTGAGGTAGAATGAAGAAGGAGTTCCACTATAACACTATCATTTATTCCTACACAACCTATTCATGTTACAACCTCAGAGGATGAGTTACAATAGTAGATTGATGAACAAGAGGACCAAGGGATTGATGTCTTTAAAATGTCAAATTTTGACTTCATGCCTATACTTACAAAACTCATATGTTACAAGAAAAGGGATACACCAATGAATTAGCCTTTGCGAGAATATTGGAGTCAATTACCACCTTCTCCACAAGTACCTCTAGGTTCTCCACCATCACCAAGTTAAGATTTATCTTTAGTGGATAAAGGTTCAACCACTCCTCTCCCTCCTATCAATTAAGAGAAAGTACAAGCTACATAGGAAGAGGAACCTCAACAAAATTCTCAAGATACAGAGGTAAAGACTATGGACTCAATAGACAAAGGAATGTCTGATGAAGATCCCTCATAGAAAGAAAGGACTCAAGAGAGGAGTGATAAGGGAAAGGGTCTAGCAAAATAGATCCCCTGTTCATCTAAGTATAAGTCTATGATGGAAACTACTCCAAGATGGTTGAGTAAAGAGGTTATGAGTAGGAATAAGAGGAAGTTGTATTGTAGTGAGGATGAGGTAGTGATAGAATTAGCTGAAGCCCTCAAGAAACTCAAGTTGCCTAAGGGTGATGCGCATGCATTCACCTTTATTATGAGGAACCAAAATTAAGACTTGTTCTCTCACATTACCATCCCTTCTCTACATGTAGATACTAAAGATTTGACCAAAAAGGATTATTAGATTAAAGAGAGCTTGTTGGGAAAGCCACCTATGGACATGGCTAAATTGATGGTCATCACAGGAATTAAAGAAGTGTTTAACCACTTGGAAAAAGATGAGTCTAAATTGTTGAGGCTTCAAAAATAGAATGAGCTTCTAAGAGGCTATTTGCATGAACTGGTTTGTCCTTTGGACCCTAATCATCCTAAGGAAACTCTAGGTGTGACACTCGACATGAAGGAGAATATAGTTGCACAATTAGATCCTTTTTTGAAGGTGTGTCAGAAATAGAGTAAATTTTTGAGGAAAAAAGAATGTAGATAATACAAGGAAACCTTAAATTATTGCATCATATGTAGAATAACATAGATAGTTTGGTTACTATATTGAACTAGGATTTTGGATTGATGGATGAGGTACATACCTAGGGTAAAGACCTTTAAGCATTACATTCAATAAAGGGGAAAAGGTTTGTATGTTCATGGATGTATATATGGGGGATGAATTAGATAAGATAGATGATTCGATCAAAAATACTAGTACTGGTAATAAAGTAATGAAGACATTATGTGTGGATATTCATAAGCTCAAGGATCAAACCCAAGAACAGATTTTGCAAGCTAAGAAGTATTATAGTGATACTTGCCTTGAAATTTTTGAAAATGGGTCAAGGGATTAACTCCTTGTGTATAAATAGTTTTGGAAGATCTTTGAAGAAGCTTTAACTAATGAATACATTAGACAAGCATTTAAGATAGAGGAGGCATTGCTAAAATTGGATGTAAAGTGTGAAGACTTTGCGAAGACTCACATGGAAGTGGGCAATTATCGACAAATAGTAAAAGATAAGTATGATGCATTAGATTTTCTGGATGAAACCCAAGTGAGGGAGATCAAAGATAAATTCAAGAGAAAATATCTAGACATAGCTCTAGAATGAAGGGGAAGAAAATCCAGAAGCTAGAATTTTATCTTTGACACTTGAGAAAATTTTGCATTTTTTGAATCTACCATTAAGGTGTGCTTCTTCAAAGGTGCACCTAATTTTTTTGAAGAAGTTAGAGGAGCAAAAATAGTTAACTTCTAGTTCCAAATTTAGAGATTTTCATGCACTAGAAATACATTCTAATGATAGGTTAACTCCTAAAAACATCTAGAGAAGGTTGAGCTTCTATTTTTGGCATCTCCAAAGACTCTTACATCATCTGACAGCTTCCTTCTCCTTATTTTCTCATGCTTTCTTTGTTTTAAGACATGTAAAGGCTCATGCACACATTAATTGATATAAACAAGGGTGAAATCCTCCATTGCACCTCCTAGAGATTCAATTTGTATATATTTAGATTTATTTTATTAGTTTTAAGCATATATTTTCATGAAGGAATCTGTCACTGTCAACACAAATTGAGATGATTTCTTATAAATTGAGGGATTAATTATGTATTCTAGGACATTATTTTGATGCAATAATATATGTTATTGGTGCTCTCATTCTCAGTGTAGTGATTCTTACCGTAGTGTGTTGTATTTTGTAGATTTATATTCATGGAGTATAATGGTGCCAATGGTTTTGTTGTGTTATTTTGATTCAATGATCTTTTAATTATGGTGTCTGTCATGTGTTTACAAATTCCATTGACATACTTATTTGGAGAAGAAATAATCTACTGCTCATACAGAGCTTTTTATCTCATTGGAGTACACTTTTCATGGTCTTGCGATCTTGATGAAAAGTGAAACATCTTATAGTTAGTAGATTATCATCGATGATTGCATTAGTGGAATTAAGGAAGTGTTACTTCTATTTTCATTAGTTACCTACCAATCTTTTCAAAGGCTTAACTTTTAGACATATTCTATTTGTGTCTTATGTCCATTAGGAATTTACTTTTCAAGTCATTTTCTTAAACTTCTTATTAACCTATCTTCATTATTTGTTTTTACAAATACTTGGTTAATCTAGGAATTCATATAGTTGCATAGTTAAAATTGCATTCATTATAAATAGTAAAAACAAAGAGCATATTTCTTTTTATATGGTTACTTTTTGAGATAATAAGTAGATTCAATATCTTATCTAAAATTAGTCAAACCAGCAAAGCCTCCCCATGAACACTCACATCTATCTTCTTATGAGAAAATTCTAGTAGGTTGCAAGATCACCTAGAACCTTGGAGTTGATCCTAATTTATCTTTTCAAGAGAGGAGTTTTAAAGGAATCCTATCATTAAGCATCACACAAAATGATAGCTCAACAAAAAAATGGCACTAGAAGGCGGGCCCTAACCATTCAGATTCGAAGAAAACAATTTGCAATTTCAAAATCTTGCATTATTTACAAGTTCAAATTTTTTTTTGAACCATCACTATTCCAATGTGCACAAGATGTGAAAGGTTCCAAGGTGTGCTAGGTGCACTTTTTGGAGAGGTGCAATTCTATAGAGGTGTACTTTTTAAAAATTTGACACAAACTAGATGATCCTAATCCATCATCTTTGTTTCAATGAGCTTTAAGATCTTCACCTAGTATACACAAGTTCCTTTATTCATGTAAATAATCAGTTATTATTACACTTTAATTAAGTTTACTTAGGAATATGCATAGACATACGAGTTGTCTTGTTGACAATATAGAAGTTAGCAACTTATTTGAGCATATGGTGTCTACAAAATCTCTTTATAAGATATACCTATCTAAACTTATCCTCTCATCATTGCACAAACTCCTGTGCTCAATGGAGGATAATCCATTCTTGGTGGACATGTTCTTAGTTGTGGTGTTTATCTCTTATTTGACTCTCAGTCATTCTAGTTGCCTTTATATACAAGGCACTTTCATGATGTATTCATCCAATCATCTGATATTCATTCTCATTTGATCATATCTTTTCTCTCTTGTGCTATCTCTTGAGCTTCTAGATCTTGTCATTTCATTATTGCCTTAGGAAAATTCTTACATAGTATTAGAGCTATACCAAATTTTTACATACTTGAACTTAGTCACTTTTGCAAGCCTCAGAGCAACAAAAGATTCCTCCAAATTCTACCACTTCCATTCAACATTTCATCATCTTCTTTAGTTCTACCTACACATCAACCACATGTTGTTCGACTAATGGCATTTTTTGCAAATGTTGTGTTGGTCTAATTTTTCACAGTGTAGAGAAGTTCTAAAATTTTGGTGAAAAAATAATTTAAGTCATTGTGTCCTATGGATTAGGGTTTCTTTCCTTATAAATTTCAATTTTTTTGTTACCTTGGTCATGCCCTGGTTTTTTTGTTGTTTGAATTTTATTAAATTCTCAAGGTTAGTTTCCAAGATAGTCATTAAAATGCCCTAAACATGTAAAAACCCTAGGTTATTTTAAATTTTTGAAAGGGTTTACAAAGCACCTAAGTTCCTCCTTTTATGGTCTTACAGTGTTAAGGTTTCTCATAAGAATGAAATACTTTCTTGCTCATGTTTCGATCGCCATGCTTCACCAAGTGGCATAAAGGCATAAGGGAATTCATGCTTCACAAAGATATTATTGTGTATTATGTAATAGTGAAGCTATCCATTTTGGGGTCCTCCTATAATACGATTTGATCTTTGGGTGGAGAAGCATAAAAGGTCTTTTGTGCTTTGGAGATGGTCTTATGGTTCCATGGTGATAATTCAAGTAGAAGAGTGAAAGGAGTGCATTAAAGTATTTTTCGTCATACATTGTTCTGTTAAGTGTATGAGAGTAATAGGATTAAAAGTGACCATGTCATATGGTTTAATGAGAATATGAGTAAAGCATTGAGTAGATGGGCAAAGATGTCTTGTGGTTTGATCTATGCACTCATGTTACATTGAATGGCATAAAGGTGTAATGTCCTAGGATGGCATAAAGGATGGCTCATGAGAAGACATAAAGTGATTTTACGGTTCTACATGTAAAAGGGACTCATAATAGTGAAGTAAAGTTTAATTTTGTTTACGTTCCTTCACTACTTTGACTTGTGGGTAACTATAAAGCAATTTTATAAATAGAAGTGTGTTGTATGGGACCTGTTGAGTTGTTAGATGGGCCCTGATGAGAACAAATCAAATGGTGACATGTCATACATGTCATATGGTCCCAACCCACATGGTAGATGACTTAATTTTTTCATTTTGCATGTGTCTAAAATCAATGACAATGTTCTTTTTTGTTTCCCTAAGATTTGATCTAGTTTGTTGATAAGTGAAAAGGAAAAAATCCTCATTATGTCCTTATGACTACATGGTCACCATAGGAACAAAGATTTGTTTCATCCATATCTCCATGGTTACAAGTTAAGTCTAAGTTTATAAGTGTAAAAGATAGATGGGGATTTGAAAAGAAGGCTTTAGAATGATACAAGAAGAGTGAAACGTAAGAATGGGATGCAAACTATGAAAGCTTTCCAATGTTACAAGTATAAAGTAACCCAAAGAGGTGTAAAGGTTAATAAAGAAATTGAAAGGCATTATGATGCCATGGGTAAAGCCTTAAGTGTATGAACATAGGATGGATGTGTAAACTATTATGATGCTCTAAATGTTGAAATGACCATAATAGTCTAAAGAAGGTTTTAGGAGGCTCCGGTGGTATAGGTGCGTATGAGCATAAAGGGTAAAGTAAAAGTTGTAACAAAGGCTTTATGCTAGTATGAGGAGGGTGTTTAGGTGTAAGTAGGTAAGGATCTGATAGGAAGGTTTGAGATTCTATGATATATAGGGTGGCGTAAAAGCGTAAAAGGAATTTTAATACAGTGCATAAGAAACCCTAACACTTTTATGCTTGGAGCATTCTAAAGCATCACCAGATAGACATAAAGGGTTGCTAAATGTATCTCTAGGGTTATGAAGATTGAAGTTTTTGACTCAACATGTAAATGGAAGACCAGAATTGAAAAGAAAGTGGCTAAGGTGTCATGCCAATTCAGAAAAAAAGGAAAAATTCACCATGGCCAAGTAAAATAAAACACTAAAAAATACATCAGGATCAAATTTCATGATTAATATTCCTTGCTAATAGCCTATGAAGGTGGCATTAAAAACTTGTCATGCAGAATTTATTAAAAGGTTGGTACATTACATGATTAAACCATAAAGATTTGATTGAATGTCAGAATGTTTTTAAATTTTGAAGATCTTTTGTTTCTATTCTAAAATTAAAAACTATCCATAGCTTTGTGATTTCTATGTTACTATTGTAAGAGTTTGAGATATAATTTGTAGAGAAAATTGCTAGTAAGGAAGTCAAAGAGGTTCCTGGGGAAGAAGTAGAGGTTGAAGATGAGGGTGACGGTGTTGTAAAGGTTACAGTAGAAGAAAAAGGAAGAAAGTTGTTGTAAAAATAGAGAAGAATTCAAGGGTAAGAAAGCCAAACAAGCATGTAGAAGATTGGCTAAAAATTCTTCAAGGGTCATCCAATGCCATTTCAGCAAATGACCATATTATTCAAAGACCCTTACTTCCTGGTTAGGGATGCCAAATGCCCTAGGATTGATAGTTTTAATCTATTTTTGCATTTCTACTAGAATAGAATTGAAAACATACTAATCTGTAACACATGGAATAGGAACATAGAAAAATTAATCTTCCCAGAGGTATTTTTTGATCTGGACTTGTTAAAGGCACTGATAAATTCTTACAACTAGGAAATTCTAAAGGCATAACAAAAAAAATTTGTGCACACTGTATATAACTTCTTTCAAAGAAGCTGCTGGATTAGAAGGACAAATGGATGTGCCTATTGACATTGAATATTTACAAGGGAAATTTAGGAGGAATAAGGCCCATTATTTGAATAATGTGATGTTGCTCCATATTCCTACAATGTCAAGAAAGCAAGGTAGATACCAAAGAAGGTAGAAGATCATTTGCCCTTGAGCAGTTTTAAGAATTATTTCAAAAATATTTCTTATGGATTGCACAAAGTTTTGGGAAGTGATAGTGTAGAGGACTATGTATATCGGTCCTTGTTTTCAATGGCATGTGACATATAGGACCCATTCCATAATACAAAATATTATTATGTGGGATTCATCATGGAGAGCATGCACACCAAATTGTTAATGCAAAGAAAGGAGAATTGAAGGATTTCAAGTTCCATCATTACTCATTATTGATGCATACATCAGAAAGGACTCCATTGATCAAACTTTTGATGAATTTGGTGAGTTACCTATCCAACTATAGACTCATATCTAGGATAGAAATTTCCATTATTCAAATACACTTGTGTTCTTTTATTGGTTCAATTTTGTGATTATGAGGTGATTGGACCATACTTTCTTTAGGGCCCCAAATGTTTTGAAAACTTTTCTTAGACCCTCCTTTTTGGATGAGAAAACTAAATTGGATCATAACTAGGGGGACATATTTTTGTTTAAGGAGTGCATAATGATGAGACTGTATGCATTCCCGTAGCCTCCTCACATATTGCCCAAATATCTACCCCCTAGGATAACTATTATTCAATTCTTTTGGAAATTTCTATTAATGAACAAAGAAATGATTCCTCCCTCTTTGCACAAACACACATTTGTTTGTAGAAGTTTCAAGGTAAAAGATTTTGAGATTGGGAAAAATGCATATGAAGAGTTGAGTGAGTACCTAGGTCAATACAAATTTGCTACTGGGCCTTATAGGATGTATGACCCAGAGAACTACATCACAAATGAGGTTAAAGCCATCGAGGTTACATTCTACTTCCTAGCAAGCCAATCCATGTAGAAGATTTGATTGCTAACATAGTAGTAATAGGAGAGGTTGATGAGCTATTAGGAAAATATGGTGAAATAAGGAAGGTGGAGAAGGCATTAAAAAGGACCAACCTAGATTTTCAGAGTTTCTATACAGAGATTCCATACCCTGGTAATTTGAGAAAGATGGTAGACAACTTTGATTATATCATGTGTCAAATGCTAGCTAAGCCAGAGGGAGAGGAGACCACTGTGAACAAATAATCCGCTGAGCCAAATGTATAATTGGAGGTTGATGTTGAGGAGGAGCAGCCATCATCTTGAACTTGGGTGCCAAAGGGAAAAAAGAAGAAGAAAATAATGCATATCCTAGAGAGGGTGGTGAGCAGGGTTCTATATGTAATGCCAAACAATGACCAATATTTTTTTGACATCAGGAAAAATTACTTGCATCAAAGGGAAATAGAGGTAGGAAATGCCTCTAGTGATCTACAAGTTGTAGCTTCAAGATTGGATGATAAACTCATCCAATCTAAAAAAATTATGGAGGATGATGATTTCATTAAATCATTGGAATTTAAAAGTTTTTTGTATAAAATAAAGATAAATGAGCTCACATTGAGCCTTGTGCTAGGAGAGGATCCTAAGAAAAACAAAGAACAGGTTGAAAAATTACTGGCTTATGATCTAGATAGTGAAACAATGACCCCTGCAGAAGCTAGGGAGTTGGTGCATAGGAGTGATATGATTTTGATACCAAATTGGGATGTTAAGAGAGTTTTTTTTCTTGATCAAATGATGAGACAAGACAAAGCCATTAGTTATGAAGCTAGTAGTAGTGAAGGATTGAAGAGTGGGTCGGGATTCAATATAGACACAAAGACCCTAGCAATGTTGATTGTTTCCCCTGACACCAAAAAGCCTTAAATGATAGACATATGGGAGACTACACATGACAACATGATTGTTTGAACATTAGATAATACTAAGGGAAAAGATATCTCTAGCCTAGTCAAACAATTTGCACTCATTAATGAGGCAAACATAGATCAAATTGAGGTCAGGTTAGTTGTCGCATACAATGAATGTCTAGATATTAAAAAGTTGTGTGAGAAGGAGCTCAAGATGAGCTATGTGAAAAAGTAAAGGATAGAGGAGTTGGAGGGGAGAATTCATAGCCTAGAAGCAGAGGTAGAATCCCTAAAAAACCAACTCAAGAATACATTGGAGGAAAAACATGCACCTAGACAAGTGGAAGAGGAAAGGCATACTATGGAAGCAGAAGTCCAAACAAAAGATATACCCATAGACAGGACAATGCATGTTCTTATAATAAGTGTGGAAACAGAGGTTCCCTAGTCTGATAATGCAACAAAGAAGGGTATAATGATGAACATGCTAAGTCATAGGATAAGCATCGTTAAGAGAATCTCTCAAGATGCATATCATGCATTCATCAACTTACAATCCGTAGAACAGATGTGCAAAGAAGCAGTAGGATGGCTTGATCCAATTTTCCAACAATGGGGACCCCACATGCAATTCTTTGATAGGTTAATACCATTGATAGCCTAGAAACTAGACTTCTTGATAAGGTTATTGCTATTAAAGAGGGCATGGACACAGTAAAGAATTTACTATAGTTCTTCATAGGAAAATTGGCAGCAATTCAAAACAACATGAAAGTTCTTACAAGTGGTTTTTATTCTTTAATTCATTTTGTCCTTGATTCTAACAACCAAGTAAAGGAATTAAATGAATGGTCTAATTCTTTTGACCATATTGTAGACTTTATACAAGTGGCATCTATTTTTTAGGGTGATATTGATGAAATTGCTTTTAATGAACTTGTTGATACTCTATTCAAAATTGAAACTAAGATGAATAGGTTTATCACAAAGGGAAAAGTGATTACAGATGCTAGATGGCAGGATTTTTTTGGAGGATTAGCAACAACCAAAATATGTGAGTGGCCCACCACAAGAGAAGTCATTGTATGGGAAGCAATCACATAAATAAAGGCTTTACCAATAGGGGGTAGTTAGAGAAAAAGACAAAATTAATGATTTGATGCTCCAACTGTCATCTACAACTATTTTTGTTGTTTCTATTTGAATTAAGGTTTCATGGATATTTTGAATAAGGTAGTTGTATTTCTTGTTGTAAAAGGACACATGTCCCTCACATTTTCCCTTTGCTTGTTGTAACTCATGTTTATATAAATGAGTTTTCAAGAAATTGTGATGGTCTGAATGCTTGTATATTTTTCATTTCTCAAGGAAAGTAGAGTCAATCTAGTCATGTGTAGTTGTTTTTGAGTTTACTTCCAATTATGTACTCTCTGAAGATATAAAGAAATGACAAAATCAGCACAATATTCTAGGCTTTTCATTGAGTTTCTATTGGTTATTGTATTAGTCATCCAAAAGGATAATGTAAAAGGGTATTTACACTTGATCTGTGTCACCAATTTTTGTCTCCATTTCATGAATTTATTAATTTTGAGATCATTTGAATAAGGTTCAATTGATTGAATGTAGCCTGGATGGGTTGTATATTGGTTATATTGTTGCTTTTAATTCAAGGGATTATGTAAATGCTTTAGTAAATAAATAGAATTCATGAATTTATGAAAAGGATATTTCATATGAATAGAAATGGTTAATTACAGTTGATAAATTCAATAACAAGTTATTTGAACTAGATCTCTTGCCAATAGTTGACTCATTGCTCCCATGGATAAGGCATTGGTCACATAAATAAACAATGATTGAGAGTAAATTCTACTTCTACATGTCAAAATAATTATAAATTGAAAATCATTTTCATTTGATTTTGTTCAGAGTTACAAATGCTAGTCACCACTCATTTATATCTAGTTTCTAAGTCTTAGATAGCTGCTATTTCCAGAAATATTTGTAAACCCTGGGAGAATTACAATCAAATCTTCTTATAATGGATGCATGTAAATTGAAAGCATTAAAGAATTTGATAAACTATGTATGTGTCTGAAGATGGAAGAGGAGAATCAAAATGAAACTAAGATAATTTTCATGCAATAGTTTGCATTAGAATCATCCCTAGGTATACCCACCTTGGTTTTGCAGAGCCTAAAGAGTAGAAAACCATCCTTGGTTTTGTTGAAGTTGGGTCCAAGTGGTTTGCACATGTAATTGTTAATAGGAATTGGCTAATCCTTAGGTTATGTGAGTATTATCATCTTGGTATTGAGCATTTTTTTGTTTAGTAGTTTCAAACACCAACAAAATGGTGACTCTACTGAAGAACTAACACTTTATGTGTCATAAACCAGTGTGAAATTTAAGATCTATGTTTCCTTTGGGTAGAGTCTAAGGTAGGCACTTTCACATGAACTTTTCTACAGTTTTTAGGGTTATTTTCATTTTGTCTATGATCATTAGTGAAGTAATTGTGATCTATTCAAAAAAATTTCCATTCTAATAGGGTTGATGGTGACTCAAAAGGTTTTAACAAAAGTCAATATTTAGAAGTATGTTGTCTCAAAATCATGGAAAATAAAAAGAACACAATTGCAGATTTGAAGAAAAACCCAAGAATCAAATTACAAACTAATCTCCCTCCTAGGGGAAGTTAGAATTGGGCTATGAAAAGATCTCAAATGCATAGAGAAGACCATCCCAAAGACCAAGTAGTAAGGGGAGAAAATGTTCATTTTTCTACTATGGAAAGGGAATCATCTCACCAAATTTCTAGATCCCATCTTGGACTATCTGGTGATGACTTTTTTAGCACACCCAAAGTGATATGCCAAGAAACTATAGAGCTACACAATACACCCAGTCTAGACAAAAGAAATAGCAACAATATTTTTCAACAAAGTACAAACCCTTTCCTGTCTAACTATTATCAAGGAGAAATGGGACAAAAACATTTAGATCTCAAGAGTTTCAATGATGAAAAAATTGCTAGTTCTGAGTTTACTATCCCTAATCCTAATGAGATTGAGGTCTTCAAAATATAGCTTGCTGAGCAAGAAGCTATAAATAAGAAATTGAAAAAGGATAGGGAAGAGAAGATTATGAAAGCCTTTGAAGAAAATAAAACATTACTTAGAAGAATTTTTGTAGATCTCAAGAGTTTCAATGATGAAAAAACTACTAGTTCTGAGTTTACTATCCTTGACCCTGATGAGATTGAGGTCTTCATAATGCAGCTTGTTGAGCAAAAAGCTATAAATAATAAATTACAAAAGGAGAGGGAAGAAAATAATATGAAAGCCTTTGAATAAAAGTAGACATTACTTAGAAGAATTTCTTCCCTAAAGAAAAAAAATGAAATAGCAATGAATGCATGGCAACCAAAGATTATAGGTCAAGCTGAACAACTAAAGATACAAGAACAAAAGTTGTTGGAAACTCAAAATATGAATTTAGAAGGACTTGTAATACAATAGATTAAGAACTATAGTGCTCTAGAAGCTAACAACAATAAATCTAAAGATGTAGGGCATGTTCTTGAGGCTAAAGATAAAGGAAAGCAAAAGGAGATTGGTGTTAAGATTAAGGAATCAACAAAGATTGTTTAGATCCATGATTCCATGTCACCTTCTAATATTGAGTTGGAGATGAAAATAAAAGAAAAGGATGATTTTCTTAAGGGGTTGGAAATTGCAGAAAATGAAGTAGCTATAGCTGAGGTATGTAAGAATTTAGTTTAGGCTAGAATTTACCCAAGACCAAGGAACTCAAACACAAGCACATAGTAGACCAAAATAGAGAGACTATGATTAGAATGATGATATTCATTCAATATGCCAACTTTAGAGTACACTAGGAGTGCCTATATATAAAGGCCTTAGGAGAGCTTCTAGAATGCATAAAAGTTAGCAACATAATAAGTCATACAACCAGGCATATGTCGACCAGATATGGGTTATCCTCCATTAATCATGGAATTAAGTGCGATAATGTGAGGATAAGCCTACAATGGTGTATCATGTAAATTAGTGATGTAGACAAAATGTACTAAATTAGGAGTGTGGATAACTATTTTTTCAACATGACAAATTAGTGAATGATGCAAACTCCTATGTTGTAGACACCATGTTCATAATTAGAGTTGTGTACATCGATGAGAGCACACAAACTCCTAAGTGTCTCACCTAAATAAATAATAAAATAATGAAAATTAATTAAATAATACATTAACCTAAGTAAACTTAAGTAAGTGTAATAAGTAAATAATTATTTACACAAACACTCCCCCTTAAGTGCAACTTAGAGGAATGCCCTTAAGCTTATGAAATCTAGGATGCAATGCAAGATGGGTCCTGACTACTAGGCCATGTTAAGTATCCATGTACATAATGATATGAAATCTCTCATAAAGTGGAGAAAGAGGGAAAACCTCAAGGGAAAAACCCTCCCCCAAAAAGAGAGATAAATAGGGATGCATGGATGGATGGAGTAATCAAGACCCCCCTATTACAACATACATCTAGTACATACATAAGAGAATGATGAGAAGAGGATGAGAGATAGGATAGGGTTCCCTCCCAAAGAAGAATGTTGATCAGTGACTACTCCAATGAAGAAGTTCATCCAAGACTACAAAATGGTGTTCCTCCCCTTAGGAAGAAATAATGCCAAAGGTATAAATGAGATGCTTCCATTGTGCGTGGAAAGAATCCCATGGATAAGTGATATCTCTAAAACCTTCTCAACTAACTAAAGAATCTATCCCAAAGAACTATCTATCTCTACAACTGATAAAGAACCCTACTATAATTGTTGATCATAAGTATCCACAAACACTTCAACCTGTAAGGATTGATCATGTAGAGAATGAAGAAGAGAGTCAGATGGAACCCTCATGACAATTGAAGAAGGTGATTATACATCAAGAAGAAGAGGCAAATCATCAATTTTGTCCCCCAAATTTATCACTGAACTTGTACTTGGAAGAATGGATGTACCTTGCTCTTCAGGACCTATCACTATGGCAATGTATGCATGCAGACCAAACTAATGTAGTAACCTCTCACTACATCTATCAATAGAACCCCATGTGTTTGAATCTATTGAAGCAATATTATTGGTGTCACTATCAATTTCCACACTATATGATGTGCAGAGAGGATTAGAGGACAAGTTGGGTGAACTTTCCTCAAAGTATACATCATTCTCCACAAAAATATGATGTGTCTTAGGATCTAGAAGTATGTATGCCTTCACACTATCTTCATAACCAATAAAAGTACAAGGCCAAGGTGACTATGCCTTGCATCCTATGGAAGATACCTTTGCCCATGTAGGACAATCAAAGACTCTGAAGTATGTCACAATAGATTTTCTGTCGCACCATGCCTGAAAAGGATTTTTGCCATCTATGGCTAGATGAAGAGAACAATTAAGAATGTGAGTAGCACTAGACATTGCTTCAACTTCTAAATGAATGATTGAGAGACTTGGCTTGTATCATGCAACTTTCCATAGATTTGAGAGTGTGAATCCTCAAAGGTGCAACATTTGTCTTATGTGGACTGAATGCTAGTGGAATCTAAAGATCAATACCCTTGAGTCTACAAAATTCCTTAAGTCTTATGTTCACATACATGCTTCCATTGTCCATTCAGAGTACTTTGATGGCCTTTTTGGATTTCCTTTCTACATGAGTCTTGAAGTCTAGAAACTTGTCCAACACTTCATTCTTGTTATGAAGAAAATAGACCCAAGTGAACCTTGAAAAGTCATCAATGAAGGTAAGTATGTAGCAACCCTAGTTGAATGCAAAAGGACCTACTAATACCATGTGAACCATCTATAGAACACCTGGTGCTCTAGAAGACTTTCCTCTCTCTAAATTTCCCTCTGGATGCATATCCACTGAATCTATTGAACATTCACCATATGGTTTGTGCAAAGTTTCTAAAGGTAGTGGAACTCAAGATGACCATATTACTCATGCCATAATTGCATGTTCAAATTTGATTGAGATAACAAGGCCTTGGAAGGAGACTTGGGCATAAAATGAGAGAAAGAGTATAACCTTTTGTTATGATTCACTTTCCCCACTACAACCAAGGAATAATCTTTGAGACTATGCACTTTTACTAAGTCTAGAAGGAACTCAACTCTATGACCATCTCCAAGGTTAGTGATTTGGTAGATTGAAAGGAGATTTGAACTTAGGTTTGGAACATAGAGAACATATTGAAACTCTCCATTTTCCATTTCCACATTTCCTTTTCCTTCAACTTCCATTTTTCTATCATCTCCAATGAAGATGTGTGGTACCTTGGACTACTTCATTGAAGAAAAAACCTCCTTTGAAGAACCCATGTGATATGAGGCACCTAAGTCAAATATCCATTCCTTTGAAGAGTTTGAATTTTCCACAAGTGCTTTCCCTTTTCCCTTTGAATTTGAAGAAGAACCTTTCTCCTTGTAAGCATTAGGCAATGGAACATTATGTACCTCATGATGTTGGTCAACTCATCAATCTTTTTGAGATAACACACATGCTCTTCATGACCCAATTTCTTGCAATAAGTGCACTTCTTCTTCTCCTTATTATTGTCCCCCTTCTTGTTCAAATTCAAGGAGTTGTGTTGTTTATTGGATTGTGGTGTGGTCTTTTCTAAATCCTCTAATTTGTTCTTCCACTTCTTCTTACCCTTTCCTTTATTTGAAGATTGCGTAGCTAAATTTTGAGAACCCTCATTGTTGGCCACCAATGCTTTAGAGTAAGGTGATTTGAGAATCCTCATTGATTTCAACTTCTTTTCTTCACCATCCAACAATTTAGCATATTCATCAAAAGTGACTTTCCTATAGCCAGACCCTAAGGTAGACTTAGAGGTGTTAAAATGAAGATACAAATGTGGAATACTATAATGGTAGCTTGTTATTGAATTAGATAGATTAGTCTATCATCTTTGATTGAACTCCCACAATCAATAAGCTTTTTCCTTAGTTCATTCACCTTGATGATGAGATCCTATATTGAGTCATATGACTTAGAATCTAATGAAACAAGCTCATCTTCAATTTTGAAAACATTCTCTTTAGACACTTTACCATAAAGGTTTTCAAAGGTATCCCAAGCTTCCTTAGATGTAGAACACTTCTTGATTTGATACATTATCTTATCATCTACACCCAAACATATATCACCTAGGGCTTTCCTATCCATTACTACCCAAGCTGAAATATCACTTTTTGATGCTTTATCACCTATTGGTTTATGAAGACTACCATCTACATATTGTGAAACTCCATTATGCATTAAGTGATACCACATTTTGGTGGACCATGTAGCATAGTTATGAGGAGTTAATTTTCGAAACTTAAAGTTGCCCATAATGTAGAAAATGAAAGAAAAGTGAGAACACCCTGCCCCCCCCCCCCCCCCCCCCCCCTCCAAAAAAAACAAAGATGCTTTGGGAACTTTATCAGTAGTGTAATTACAATGCACTACTTGCCAATTTTGGCCTTTTTATACTTCATATTTTTTTGTTACAACCTTTAAATAGATCACAAATTTGGAACTTTACAATGTGCTACAATTCTAAAGCATTACAAAGCAAAGAAAGACCCTATTGCTAAAAGTGAAACTTTTATCCACAAAACCCTACAATATAACTAAGGATTTGGAAAGTAGACAAAAAATAACACACTTTCAAAAAATATATAATCTATTTTTGACTCTAGATGTGCCCATACAAAGCATTTGAAGTTGCAAAATGTAGGATTATCCAAGTACAGTCGCAAAAAATGAATTTTTGAAAAATCCTTGCACCAAAACTAGAAAATAGCTACACCACTAAAAAATTTAGAAAATTTTACCCAATTTTCAAAAAAAATTGAACCTGATTTGGAGTCTGAATGTCTGAGCTATGGCCTCATGAAGTTGGACTGCAAAAATCAAAATCAATCTGAACAGGGGTTGCATCAGTGAATGACAACATTAAATTTGACGATCATATGACCATCATAGTAGTTGTATTTTTACCTATTTTGATGGTTAGATGGTCATCAAATTTAGGATAGTGGAATGATGATGTCAGTAAAAATCAGACCCCTGGATGACGTGTTAGATGATGTGTCCTCACCGTACTATATAGATCCATATGGTATTTATAGAAAAGCTAGCATGGTAGGGTGACTATGTAGGTATAGTCTAATTATATGGATGACACATTTCACTAAAAATGTGAATGGGAGTGAATAAAAATTTGAAATGTGGTGGCCTCACTATTAGTGCATGCATATGAGCGAACACCATGTGTGGAGGGCTGAGGGTGATACGTGTCATATACTACAAGGGTGACTAGATTGGTCTACTTTGCTAAAATATTTGTGTAGATCATCAATTTTATTAAGAGAATTGTTGGAAATTTTTCTCTACCAGAGGTGACCTGGATGCCAGGACAGGTAAGAATCGCTAGAACTTTAGACTTTTTAGTGTCAAAAACACCACTATTAAGCTATAGTAAATTGCACTAGGAAATCAAGTTTCTATCACTGAAATCCACAGCACTCACCAATTTTTCTTTGAGTAGTGGGTGGGAGGGAATATTTTGTCCCACATGCATGGGATGGAATGTTTTGTCCCAATGCAAGTTATAAAGAACACTCTATGGGTTATAAAGCAAAGCAGTCTGTCGGTGGGGACTAGTATCTGGCCGAGCTGTGTGCTTTGCCTACCGCCAATAATATGTCCTCCTACTAGATTTATAGAGCACTTGGTGTAGTACAGCCCAAAAAATGTACAGAGATGGCCCAAATTACAAATTGGGGCTTTCAGGTTCCAATTTGAAAAAAAGAAATTGCCTCACTATCAACTTTCACCTATCATAGGCAAATTTACAGTTGATCTTCACCAAATTGATGCTTCTTATGCAATAGTGAGGTCAGATCTGGATCTAGATGCTCCCAATTTTTTCAGATCCTTTATATTTGTGTCAAGGTAATGAAGCATGAATGGTCTCAAATAGCTATGTATAGAGAATCTCCCTGAGCTCTGATACCATGTAAGAATTTGGCTTAGGCCAAAATTCACCCAAGACCAAGGAACTCAAACACAAGCACATAGTAGACCAAAATAGAGAGAATATGATCAAAATGATGATATGCATTCAATATGCCAGCTTTAGAGTACACTAGGAGAGCCTGTATATAAAGGCCATAGGAGAGCTTTTGGAATGCATAGAAGTCAGCAACATGATAAGTCATAAAACTAGGCACATGTCCACCAGATATGGGTTATCCTTTCTTAAGCATGGAATTAAGTGCAATTATGTGAGGATAAGCCTACAATGGTGTATCATGCAAATCAATGGTGTAGACAACATGTGTGAAATTAGGACTGTGGATAACTATGTTGTTAACATGACAAATCAGTGAATGATGCAAACTCCTATGTTGTAGACACCATGTGCATAATTATAGTTGTGTACATCAATGAGAGCACACAAACTCCTAAGTGTCTCACCTAAATAAATAATAAAATAATCCAAAATAATTAAATAATGCATTAACCTAAGTAAACTTAAGTAAGTGTAATAAGTAAATACTTATTTACACCAACAAGATAAACAACAAGATTAAGTTCTTGGAAAATGCTAGGAGACAGTCTACAGTTATGCCTAAACATGATGATGGATCTAATGAAGCAAATCAAAATACTGCTAAGGTACCTGTTTCTTTCCTATCTTCATTTTCACATAAAGTAGATCTTAACAAATCTGTTGGTGATGCTAGCACTAGTAATACTATGGATAATACTAAGAGAGATAGCGCCCATCATCATAAGATTGATTTACAAAGAAGGCTTGTCCAGTTAGAGGGTTATAGGAAAATATGTTTTGATGGATTCCCTAGTTACCCTAATCCTATTCCACAAGAAATGAGAAAAAAATTGCCTGAATTTTCTAGGAACAATCTTATCTTTTGTGAGGACCGTTTAAGGAGTTTTCTGGATATGATGAGTGATTATGAGGTTGAAGATAAAGATGTTATTATGAAGTTGTTTTTTCAGTCCTTAACTAAAGATGGTAGGGAATGGTTCAAAAGACTTCCTAAACTATCTATTGTTGATTGGAAATATATTGAGTATTATTTCAAAGAGTAGTATGGTGACAAGAAAAATTAGAGCTATATTTTGAGTGAATTCAATAACATTAAGAGGTTACCTGATGAATCTATCACTGAATCTAACATTAGGTTTCATAAAAGAACGTACCAGCTAATGCATGCCATATGAGTAGATGACAAGGTATGCCTGATTACTTATTTAATTGCTTTTGATGGTAAAATGGCATACCAACTTAGGGATAAGGAACCTAGGACTTTAAGAGATGCTTTAAAAATTGCTATAAATGTAGAGAATAATTTGAGAATTTTAGGGAGATTGGAAAGTAAAAGAGATGATCCAAGGTTTTTTGGGAATAAGGGAAATAGAAAGAAAGATCACAAAAGTGGAGGTGGAAAAAAGTAAGAGTCGAGTGGGATAAATCAAGTTCTAAATACCATAAAGAATCTAAGTATCTCTTAGGTAAAAAATGATAGGAATCCCACTAAGAATAGGGTCCCTTATCAATCAAATTTAAATAGATTGAATAGGTTGCAAAATTTTCCTTATAATACCACCTGGAAAGATGGTCAGCCTAATGTGCCTTCCCCCAAGAATACCAAAAACAAGGTCATACCTAATCCATTATCCAAAAAATTTATAAATTTAGTGGATGATCCTAAATTCACTATTCAACCTACATGATGCTTTGTGTGTTAATTACCCCACGCCACTAAATCTTGAGTAGTAGCCTTATCTTTCACTAGAAATCAGACTGTAGTAGAAAAATGTCAAGAACATGAAGAAAAAAATGATGATGTAGGATGTAATATGTTTGAGTCACACTGTGATTATTCTGATTGTGATAATTATTATAGAGATGTAAATGAGCAAAGATAATTTCAAAATGGCATTCAGTAGCAAGTCTTCTCTGATGAGAGTGATGGTGAAGATGATGTGTGTAACATGGTAAATTTCAAAGAATAGGTAACATTGAGGAAGCCTTCTAGGGAAGAGATTGATCAAATTATAGCTAACATGATAGATCAAGTGCAGACTAGAAACATGGCTTAAAAAGAGGGTAATGACAAGGTGGCTAGTATGTTTATAAAGGGAATTAATCATTAAAAAGGGGAAGCTATGAATCCTAAAGAAATCCCTACTGAGAAGGTTAAATTTATCAATAAAAAGTGGGAACCAAAGAAGGAGAATAATTCCAAGGCTTTTGAGTTCCCAAATAATGCTCTTGAGAAGTTAGATGAGAAGATACCAAAAGTAACAACTACAAGTGACAAGAATCACCAAGGTGTTGTAAACATTTTTTATAAACATCATGACAAAAGGGGTATTGTTATTGATAGTCCATTTGATTCTTTTATAGATATGACTACAGTGTTATCAAAAATCACTATCAAAGTCTATTTGTCTGAATTGTTAAAGATCCCTGAACATAGAAATAAAGCTTTAGCATGGTTGGGAGATACTGATATAAAGGTGAGACATGAGTGTAATGAAAATCACAATCCCAAGAAAAGGTGAAAGATAAAGAAGCTGAAGTAGTTGTGTCCCAAATTCATTAGATGTTTTTGGATAATTCTATAAATAAATATTTGGGAAATGTTGAGCCATTTTTCTTGAGTATTTTAGTAAATGGTAAACATTGAAAAATCACATGATTGACTCTAGTGCTTCCAACACTTTGATGCCTTTTGAAATAATGAATGAATTAGGCCCGAAGGTAGATACTACTCAAGGAAGATGTTGTGCTATGGATAAAAGAGAAGTGACAGTCATAGGTACTATTAACTCTTTACCATATAGATTGATAGCTTGTCTTGACAAAAAGCTTACTATGAGGTGTTGGTTGTTGACATTCTACCTTAGTATGGCATGTTGTTATCTAGAAAGTGGAGTGTTCCCATGGGAGGGAGTCTATAGTGTGATTTATCATTTTCTACTTTCAACATTGAGGGGAATTTGGTAAAAGTAAATAGAGAGCCTAAAAGTGTATATATGATAGAAGAAATAAAAAATGGCATGAAATTTTTTTCTGGATATAGATATTAATGCATTATGATCTGAGGTTTTGACTTTGAAAAAATCCAAGGATAAGTCTCAGATGGAAGTAGAAGCTAACACAAAGATAGACAAAGGTGATTTATGGACTATGTTTTTTGATGGTGCATACTGCAAGGATGGATCTAGTGCATGTATTTTGTTGATATCTCCAGTAGGGGTAACATACAAATTCTCCTTTACTTTAAGTTTTCCTTGTACCAAAAATATAGTAGAATATGAGGATATACTATTAGGCCTTAGATTAGCTCATAGGAATGGGATAAAATGTTTATATGTTATAGGAGATTCTAAGTTGGTTGTATCTCAAGTAAGAAATGATTATGTCTCAAAGAACAAAAGATTAAAACAATATAGGAATGTTGTATGGAATATGATTGAATGTTTTGATGCATTTGGGATAATTTGGAAAGATAGGACTAATAATAAGATGGCAGACTTACTAGAAAATATAGCAATAAAGTCTAATAATATCACATTTGCTGGTGTGTCTAAAATTAAGACTCAAACTAGGCCCTCTATTCCTAATAATATCCAAAATTGGTGAGTGTTTGAAGATGATAAGGATATTCTAAGATTTTTGAATTATGAGAATATATTGTCAAGACAAGAAATTGATTGTGTCACTTATGTAGAAAATATAAATTGAAAGGATATTATTTTTGGGTAGGAAGTTGTGCAATTAAAGACAAACAAAGTCCCAAAGGGTTTAGTTATTTTAGAAAACCTACTTTTGACAACCAAGATGGGTCAAAAGTTGATGCTAATAAATATGATGCTAAAGATCTAGAGGAGGTAAACTTGGGAACATAGGAAACACCTAAGAATGTATAGATTGGTAAGAAATTTCCTCCTAAAATTAGGCAAGACTTGATAGATTTGCTAAGGAAATGAAGACATGTGTTTGTATACTCATATGGTAACCTAAAAGCCTATAGGGAAGATCTTTTTCAGCATGAGATCCCTTTGAAACTAGATACCAAACCTTTTAGGTAGAAATAAAGGCCAATAGATCCAACTTTGGCTCTCAAAATGCAAGAGGAATTAATCAAGTTGAGAGATGAAGGGATCATAAAGCCTATTAGACATTCCTCTTGGGTGTCTAATTTAGTCGCTATTAGGAAGAAAAATGGAGACATAAGATTATGTGTTGATTTTAGGAATCTTAAAATATCTTCATTAAAGGATAATTATGGATTGCCAAATATGGAAGCCATGTTGCAAAGGGTCACTAGTTTTGAACTTATGTCTATGATGGATGGATTTTTAGGATTTAATCAAGTAGTAGTTAAAGAATTGAAATAGTTCAAGACTACTTTTACTACTCCATGGGGTACTTATATTTATGTCAGGATGCCTTTTGGGCTTACTAAATTTGGGGTTATTTTTCAAAGGGCTATGGATGTGGCTTTTTCTAATATTATTGATAAATTTTTGGTTGTGTATTAGAATGACCTCACTACTTATTCCAAGGATGAGAATGATCATTGCATACATCTAGAAAAGGTATTTATCAGATCCCTTAATTATGGTATCTCTTTAAAACCAAGGAAATGCAATTTTGGTGTTACTAAAGGAAAATTGTTAGGACGTCTAGTTGGCAAGCATGGAGTGAGGATTGACCCTGAAAGGGTAGAGACAATAGACAAAATTTAGAAACCCAAAATTGTTAAAGGAATTCAATCATTTTTTGGATAGATCAACTTTCTTAGAAGATTTGTGACTAATATTGCAGAGTTTAGTAGGCCTATATCAAGGATGCTAAAAAAGGGGTCTGAGATAAAATGGGATGGTGAGCCTAACACTACATTCCACAAGATTAAACAAGCTATTAAAGATGCCCCTATTCTCAAAGCACCAAATTATGACAAGCCAATGCATATATTTTCTTTTGCTTTATTTCACACTATTGCTGCAATACTATTACAAAAAAATGAGGAAGGTTATGAGCAACCCATTACATTTTTTAGCTAATCATTGTAGGTAGTAGAACTCAAATATGATATAATTGAGAAGTGGGCATATGCACTAATGAAAGTGGTGAAGGCTTTTAGATGTTATTTAATGGGAGCCATTGTTATTGCATTTGTTCCCACTGCTATTGTAAAAGAAATTTTTCACAACAAGAGGTATCTGGTAGAAGATGTAGATGGGTCAACATAACACAAAAATTTAACATTCATATTCAAATCACTAAATTGATTAGGGACAAGGTTTGGCCAAATTGATGATAGAATCCAATTTAGAGGCAAACCAAATCAATCAACTTGATGATAGTTGTAGGGATAATCTTTGTGATATGGATACCTCTGACTAGTATAGAGATGTGATCTATTATTTGCAAAATAGGAAATCTCCATCAAAGTTAATAGATAACCAAAAAAGATCCCTTAAATTATAGGCTATAAGGTATATTATAGTGCAAGGTTAGTTGTGGTGCAGAAATGTGGAAGGATTCCTTTTGAAATGTGTGGATTAAATTGAGTCTATGAGGATCTTAAGAGATATGCATGAAGGTGTGTGTGGTGGTCACTATATGGCTAAAACCACTACTCATAAAATTCTTAGGGCTATTTTTTGGTGGCCAAGACTTTTTAGAGATGCTCATGAGTTTGTCAAGACATGTGATGCTTTTCAAAGGTTTAGTGGAAAGTTGAAATTTTCTAAGAATTTACCATTAAGTCCTATTGAAGTGCAGGCACCATTTCAACAATGGGGAATTGATTTCATTGGTGAGATTTCAAATAAGTTCAGTGGTGGACATTCTTGGATCCTAGTGCATACTAATTACTTTACTAAGTGGGTTGAAGCAATTCCTACCAAGAATGCAACAAGTAAAGTAGTGATTGATTTCATTTTAAATAACATTATAATCAGGTTTGGATGCCCATAGAAGATTTTAACTGATAATGCTATATGTTTCAGATCTGAGGAATATAATTTTTTTTGTAATAAATATTGCATTACAGAATATACATCATCACCTTATCATCCCCAAGGAAATGGTCAAGAAAAATCAAGCAATAAAAGCATGTTGAAAATCATCAAGAGGATTTTAGGAGAGAACAAGAAGGCCTAGGACTCAAAATTGCCATTAGCTCTATGGACTGATAAAGTTATTATTAAAAAGGCCAGTGGATGTGCTCCATTTGATATGGTCTATGGTATACAAGCTAGACTTCCACAAAATAACCTAAAGGAGATGTATAAATTTGTTCAACTATATGAAGATGGTATCATTGATGAGATGCAACTTAGAATGGATGATATCTTGCAATTAGAAGAAACAAGGAGAAAGGCGCTTCTATTCAGAATGCAAAGTTACAATCACAAATGAAGCACTTATATGACAAAAGGGCCATTGAGAGGAAATTTGAAATAGGTGATATGGTATTGATGTGGAATGCTAGAATGGAGGATAAAGGAAAGCATGGTAAATTTGACCCAATCTAGCTTGGCCCATAAAATATTTGTGATGCAAATGGAGAAGATTCATATTTTTTGAAGGATTTAACTAGAGATATTCTTGAATTGCCAGTTCATGGACAATTCATGAAGAGATACTTTTCTTAAAGTATCTGTTTTCCATGAACAACAGTTTTAAAAGTGTTTTGTGCCCTTGTACATTATGTATATTTTTGTAAATCCTTGTAAATTTCTCTATATAGTCTAGTTCCTTGTTTCTGTTGTTCTATTTTGTGCTCTTTGAAGAAGTTGTCATTCTTGTAATGGTCTACTCTACCATAGATTCTGAATTCTCACATAGACTCAAGTAGTCTATCATCCCCAGATAGAGCCACTATTAGTTTGATTCTTCATAGTGCAAAGAAGTTCTAAAATTTTGTTGAAAAAATAATTTAATTCATTGTATCGTATGGATTAAGGTTTCTTTCCTTATAATTTTAAATTTTTTTGCTACCCTGGTCATGCCCTAGTTTCTGTGTTGTTTGAATTTTATTAAATTCTCAAGGTTTGTCTCCAAGAAAGTCATTAAAATGACCTAAATATATAAAAACCCTAGGTTATTTTAAATTTTTGAAAGGGTTTACAAAGCACCTAAGTTTCTCCTTTTATGGTCTTACAGTATTAGGGTTTCCCATAAGAATGAAATGCTTTCTTGCTCATGTTTCCTTTGCCATGCTTCACCAAGCAATGTAAAGGCATAAGGGAATTCATGCTTCATGAAGATACAATTGTGTATTCTGTAATAGCGGAGTGGCCCATTTTGGGGTCCTCTAGTAATATGATTTGATCTTTGAGCAAAGAAGCATAAAAGGTCTTTTGTGCTTTGGATATGGTCTTATAGTTCTATAGTGATAAGTCAAGCAGAAGAGCGAAAAGAGTGCATTAAAGTATTTTCGGTCATACATTGTTCTATTATGCATATGAGCGTAACAAGTTTTAAAGTGACCATGTCAGATGGTTTTATGGGAATATGAGTAAAGAATTAAGAAAATGGTCAAAGATGTCTTGTGGTTTGATCTATGCACTCACATTACATTGAATGGCATAAAGGTGTAATGTCCCAAGATGGCACAAAGGATGGCTCATGAGAAGACATAAAGTGGTTTTATGGTTCTACATGTAAAAGGGACTTATAAGAGCAAAGTAAAGTTTAATTTTGTTTATGTGCCTTTGCTGCTTTGACTTGTGGGTAACTATAAAGCAATTTTATAAAGCTAAGCATGTTGTATGGGACTTGTTGAGTTGTTAGATGGGGCCCTGATGAGAAAAAATCAAATGGTGACACATCATACATGTCAGATGGGCCTAGTCCGCATGGTAGATGACTTAAGTTTTTCATTTTGCATGTGCCTAAAATCAATGATAATGTTCTTTTCTATTTCCTTGAGATCTAATTTGGGTCATTGATAAGTGAAAAGGAAAAAATAATTATTATGTCCTTATGATTACATGGTCACTGTAGGAATGAAGAGTTGTTTCATCCTTATCTCTATGGTTACGAGTTAAGTCTAAGAATATAAGCATAAAAGATAGATAGGGAGATGAAAAGAAGGCTTTATGCTGATACGAGAAGAGTGAAATGTAAGAATGAGATGCAAACTATGAAAGCTTTCTAATGTTACAAGTATAAAGTAACCCAAAGAGGTGTAAAGGTGAATAATGGAAGTGAAAGGCATTACAATGCCATGGGTAAAGCCTTAAGCATATGAACGAAGGATGGATGTGTAAAGTGTTATGATGCTCTAAATGTTGAAATGAGCATAACAACACAAATAAGATTTTAGGAGGCTCTGGCGATATGTGTGCATATGAGTGTAAAGGGTAAAGTGAAAGTTGTAACAAAGGCTTTACACTAGTATGAGGAGGGTGTTGAGGTGTAAGAGCATAAGGATTTAATAGGAAGGTTTGAGATTCTATGGTATATAGGGTAGCATAAGAGCATAAAAATAATTTTAATATAGTGCTTAAGATACCCTAATGCTTCTATGCTTGGAGCATCTTGAAGCATCACTAGATAGATGTAAAGGCATGGTAAGTGTATCTCTAAGGTTTACAAAGATTGAAGGTTTTGACTCAGCATGTAAATGAAAGACCAAAATTAAAAAGAAAGTGGCTGAGGTGTCATGCCAATCTAGAAAAAAAAAAGGACAATTTTACCATGGCCAAGTAAAATAAAACACTAAAAAGTACATTAGGATCAAATTTCATGGTTAATATTCCTTGTTGATAGACTATGAAGGTAGTATTAAAAAATCATGCATGCAAAATTTATTAAAAGGCTGGTAGATTGCAGGATTAAACCATATAGATTTGATTGAATGTCACAATATTTTCCATTTAGAAGTGCTTGTGTTTCTATTCTAAAATTCAAAAGTATCCAAAGCTTCATGATTTATGTGTTATTGTTGTAAGAGTTTGAGATATAATTTGTAGAGAAAATGGCTGACAAGGAAGTTGACGAGGTTCATGGGGAAGAAGTACAGGTTGAAGATGAGGGTGACAATTTTGTAGAGGTTATAGCTGAAGGAAAAAGGAGGAAAGTTGTTGTAAAAATAGAGAAGAAGTCAAGGGTTAGTTAGGAAGCCAAACAAGCATGCAAAAGATTGGATAAAAATTCTTCTAGGGTCATCCAATGCCATTTTGGAAAATGACCATATTTTCAAAGACACTTACTTCTTTGTCAAGACCAGAATAGAATTGAAAACATACTAGTTTACAACCCATGGAATAGGAAAATGGCAAAATTAATCTTCCCAGAGGTATTTGTTGATGTGGACTTGTTAAAGGAACTGATAAATTCTTACAATCCAGCCACCAGGACATTCCAAAGGCATAATAGAAGTTTTTTGTGCACATTGGATAGAACTTCTTTCATAGAACTTTTGGATTAGAAGGACAAATGGATGTGCCTATTGACATTGAATATTTACAAGGGAAGTTTGGGAGGAATAAGACCCATTATTTGAATAATGTGATGCTACCCCATATTCCTTACAATGTGAAGAAAGAAGGGTAGATACCAAAGAAAGTAGAAGATCATTTTCCCTTGAGAAGGTCTAAGAATTACTTCAAAAATACTATTTATGGATTGCACAAAGTTCTAGGAAGTGATAGAGTAGAGGACTATGTATATGGGTCCTCACTTTTAATGGCATGTGACATACAGGACCCTTTCTATAATAGAAAATATGACTATGTGAGATTCATCATGGAGAACATGCACCACCAAATTGTTAATGCAAAGAAAGGAGAATTGAAGGATTTCAAGTTCCATCATTACTCATTACTAATGCACCTTATCTTGTTTTGCAACTTTGGTTACATCAGGCAAGAGTTCATCGATTAAACTTCTAATGAATTTGGTGTGCTACCTGTACAACTATGGAATCATATCTAGGATAGAAATTTCCATTATTCAAATGCACTTGTGTTCTTTAATTTGTTCAGTTATGTGATTATGAGGCAATCGGACAATACTTTCTTTAGGGCCCCAAATGTTTTGAAAACTTTCCTTAGACCCTACTTTTTGGATGATAAAACTAAATTGGATCATAACTGGGGGGACATATTTTTGTTTAAGGATTTCACATTGATGAGAATGTATTCATGCCCACGACCTCCTCACATATTGCCCAAATATCAACCCCCTAGGATAGCTATTATTCAATTCTTTTGGCAATTTCTATGAATGAAAAAAGAAATGATTCCTCCCTCTCTACAAAAACCCACATTTGTTTGTAGAAGTTTTAAGGTAGGAGATTTTGAGATTGGGAAAAATGCATATGAAGAGTTGAGTGAGTACCTAGGTCAATACAAGTTTGCTACTAGGCCTTATAGGATGTATGACCTAGAGAACTACATCAAAAATTAGGTTAAAGCCATCAAGGGTTACACTCTACCTCCTAGCAAGCCAATCCCTATAGAAGATTTGATTTTTAACATAGTAGTAATAGGGGAGGCTAATGAGATATTAGGAAAATATGGGGAAATAAGGAAGGTGGAGGAGGAATTAAAAAGGACCAACCCTAATTTTAAGGGTTTCTACAGAGATTCCATACCCTGGTAATTTGAGAAAGATGGTAGACAACATTGATTATGTCATGTCTAAAATGCCATCTGAGCCAGAGGGAGAGGAGGCCACTATAAATAGAGAGTCCCCTGAGCTATATGTGCAATTGGAGGTTGATGTTGAGGAGGAGCAGTCATCATCTTCAACTTGAATGCCAAAGGGAAATAAGAGGCAAAAAATAATGTATATCCCAAAGAGGATGGTGAGTAGGGTTCTACAAGTAATTCCAGGCAATGAACAATATTTTTCTAACATTAGCAAAAAATACTTGCATCAAAGGGCAACAGAGGCAAGAGAGGCCTCTAGTGATCTACAAGTTGCAACTTCAAGATTGGATGATAGACTCATCCAATCTGAAAACTTTATGGAGGATGATGATTTCATTAAATCATTAGATTTTAAAAAAAATTTGTATAAAATAAAGGAAAAAAAGCTTGCATTGAGCCTCATACCAGGAGAGGATCCTAAGAAAAATGAAGAATTGGTTGATAAATTACTGGCTTATGATCCAGATAGTGAAATAATGACCCCTGCAGAAGCCCATAGTTGGTGCATAGGAGTGGTATGATTCTAATACCAAATTGGGATATTGAGAGATCTTTTGTTCTTGATCAAATGAGGAGACAAGACAAAGCCATCAGCTATGAGGCCAGTAGCAGTGAAGGACTAAAGAGGGGGTTAGGATTCAATATAGACACAAAGACCCTAACAGTGTGGAGTGTTGCCCCTGACACCAAAAAGCCTAAAATGAGGGACATACGAGAGTTTGTATAGGGCAACATGATTGTTTGGAAATTAGATAATACTACTAGAAAAGAGATCTCTAGCCTAGTCAAACACTTTGCACTCATGAATGAGGAAAAGGTAGATCAAATTGGGGACAAGTTAGCTGCTACATACAATGAATGTCTAGATATCAGAAAGTTGTATGAGGAGGAGCTCAAGATGAGCTATGTGCAAAAGTAAAGGATAAAGGAGTTGGAAGGGAAAATTTAGAGCCTAGAAGTAGAGGTGGCATCCCTAAAAGACCAACTCAAGACTGCATTGGAGGCAAAACATGCACCTAGACAAGTGGAAGAGGAAAGGCATATTGTGGAAGTAGAATTCCAAATAGAAGACATGCCCATAGGGGTGACAATGCCTGTGCCTATGGTAAGTGTGGAAATAGAGGTTCCTAAGTCTAATAATGCAGCAAAGAAGGGTATAATGATGAACATGCCAAGTCATAGGATAAGCATCTTTAAGAGAATCTCTCAAGATGCATATGATGCATTCATCAACTTACAATTTGTAGAATAGATTTGCAAAGAAGCATTAGGATGGCTTGATCCAATTTTCCAACAATGGGGACCCTGCATGCAATTATTTGATAGTTTATTACCATTGCTAGCTAAGAAGCTAGACCTTCTTGATAAGGTTATTGTTGTTAAAGAGGGCATGGACACAGTAAAGTATTTACTGCAGTTCTTCATAGGAAAATTGGTAGCAATTCAAAACAGGATGAAAGTGGTTACAAGTGGTTTTTATTCTTTAATTCTTTTTTTCCTTGATTCTAACAACCAAGTAAAGGATTTAAATGAATGGTCTAATTATTTTGAACATAATATAGACTTGCCATAGGTGGCATCTATTTCTGAGGGTGATATTGATGAAATTTTTTTTAATGAACTTGATACTCTATTAAAAATTGAAACTAAGATGAATTGGTTTATCACATAGGGGAAAGTGATTACAGATGCTAGATGGCAGAAATCTATTGGAGAATTAGCAACAATCAAAACATGCGAGTGGCCCACCAAAAGAGAAGTCATTGTATGGTAATCAATCATAGAAATAAAGGCTTTACCAATAGGGGGTAGTTAGAGAAAAAGATAAAATTAAAGATTTGATGCTCGAGCTATCATCTACAACTATTTTTGTTGTTTCTATTTGAATTAAGGTGTCATGGATATTTTGAAAAAGGTTTTATTTCTTGTTGTAAAAGGACACCTATCCATCACATTTTACCTTTTCTTGTTGCAACTCATGCTTATATAAATGAGTTTTCAAGGCATTGTGATGGTGTAAATGCTTGTATATTTTTCATTTTTCAAGGAAAGTATAGTTAGTCTAGTCATATGTAGTTTTTTTTGAGTTTACTTCCAATTATGTACTCTTTGATGATATAAAGAAATGACAAAATCAGCATGATATTCTAGGCTTTTCATTGATTTTCTATTGGTTATTGTATTAGTCATCTAAAAGGATAATGCAAAAGGGTATTTACACTTGATCTATGTCACCAATTTCTGTCTCCATTTCATGAATTTATTAATTTTTAGATCATTTGAATAAGGTTTAATTAATTTAATGCAGTCTTGATGGGTTTTATATTGGTTATATTGTTGCTTTTAATTCGAGAGATTATGTAAATGCTTTAGTAAATCAATATAATTCATGAGTTTATGAAAAGGATATTACATAAGAATAGAATGGGTGATTATAGTTGATAAATTCAATTACAAGTTATTTGAACCAAATCTCTAGCCAATAGGTGACTCTTTGCTCCCATGGATAAGGCACTTTTCACATAAATCAAAAATGGTTGAGAGTAAATTATGCTTCTATATGTCAAAACAATTATAAATTCAAAATAATTTTCATTTCATTTTGTTCAAAGTTACAAATACTGGTCACCACTCATTTATATCTAGTTTTTGAGTCTTAGTTAGCTGCTATTTTTAGAAATATTTGTAAACCTTAGGAGAATTATGACCAGATCTTCTTATAAGGGATGCATATAAATTTGAAAGCATTAAAGAATTTGATAAACTATGTATGTTTCTAAAGAGAGAAGATGAGAATCAAAATGAAATTAAAATAATTTTCATACAACAGTTTGCATTAGAATCATCCCTAGGTATACCCCACCTTGGTTTTGAAAAGTCTAAAGAGTAGGAAACCATCCTTACTTTTTTTGAAGTTGGGTCCAAGTGGTGTAATTGTTAATAGGAATTGGCTAATCCTTAGGTTATGGGAGTATATTCATTTTGGTATTCAACATTTTGTTGTTCTATAGTTTCAAACACCAACATGTTGTAGACTCACCAATCAACTTAACAAGTGTACTCAATAACCTTCATAAGAATCCTGAGAAGTTTTTCCCAATGTTCATCTATGGAGAGACAAGAATAGCTAGAGATCACATTAATTTATTCAAGGAAATTTGCAACTGATAGTAGATTTCTAATAAGAATGTGGTTCTTTTCTTATTCCATATTCATTGGGAGAAGTTTCCTTTAATTGGTATGTCAATTTACCACCTAAAAACATTGGAGACTGGGACACTTTCAAAAAATTGTTCTTGGAATAATTCAAAACTTTCATCAACCTAGTTGTGATACATCATCAATTCATATGAATCAATAAGGACCTAGCTGAGATGGTCCCATGGTTCAACCATCACTTTCATATGGCAAATCACAAGTTGGAAACTCAATACACTATGCTAGTTGAAGCCACAATTTAGATTTATCTAAATTCTATGGACCACCATATTGCTATTACTCTAAGAAGACTTCCTATGACAAATATTGACACATTAGAAAAAATCTTCTTAGAAGCAATTACATTTACAAAGCAGGCCAATCCTAATGGAGGAGGATTGATGCCTCTAGCTCAAGATATTACAATGATGCTAGTATATCTTGTTGGAGAGCCCATGATTCCCAACTAATTCATAACAATCAATCTAGTTCTATTATAGTAGGTACCCTCTCTATAAACCCTAGCTACAACATATCTAGGATACGAACCTCCAAAAGTTGGTTTCTTTGAGCAAAAGGAAACAACTTCTACTAAAGAAAATAATAGTTTTACCTTTGAGCTTGGTCAAAATAAGAAGAAAATTTCTCAAATGAATAATAAGCTGATGCACTTGAGGTTTTCACAATGAAAGAATTACAACTTTCAGAGAAACAATGTTGATCCCTACGAAAACAAAAACTATGATTGGAACTACAAAAGGAATTTCAATAGAAACAACAATGCAATAAATAATAATATAGAAAACCATAATGGAGGAAACAATTTTAATCCTCTTGATTGAAACAATGGTTTCCAAAGATAGAATGAACAATGGAAGCATTCCTATAGATAAAAATGACCATAATGCCCAATATATGGACATCAATCATTATGAAAATAATTAGAATAAAAATAACAATGATGTCTCCTATTACAATGGAATTCAAGAAGTGAATCATAAATCAAAAGGAAACAATATTGTTCATCCCATGCAATTTAATGCTATGCTACTAGAATCCTACAATTTTGTAGAGAACATGAAAGTGGAACTACAAGTTAGCAAAGAAGTTTCTTTGCCATTTTCTCAATAACCACGTATACATCTAGAAGAGATGTTTTCTTTTCAAAATGAGAATTGGAATACCTAAAATCTACAAAGTTAGAAAGAAACTATGACATTTGGGATCCATCTAGCATTACATAAAACTCCTCTAGATTAGAGAGCTCATACCAATCACACCCCCTTATGGAGGACAATAAACTCAGAATCAAGGAAATGTACCTATAATCTTAAAGAACCTTGCATGGTCAACCAAAAAGTATAGTGTAGTAGAAGATCTAAAATGAATTAAGGCTAACATGTACATATTTAGCATGCTATAAAATTATCCTAATCAATGGGAACTACTAATGAAACCTTGGATCATATAAAAACAACCCCTGATGTGAATATTGTTCCTCAAAAAATAGTCTTGCAATAGGTTAATGCTTTAGAGGCCATGCTGACTATGTTTAATGACAAGGTTGAGGTGCCTCTATTTTTTCTTAGTATCAATATCTATGAGAAAAATATTCACAATTTCCTAATTGATTAAGGAGCTTATTGTAATGTTATGCCACTTTTGATAGCACAAAGGTTGGGAATCACTCCTCAACCCTCTAATTGAATAGTGATACAATTGGAAAAAATAGAAGTAAAGGTTATTAGTGTGCTAAAAGATGTTCAAAAACAACTAACCTTAATCCCAAAACTCAAGACATCATTAGCATACATGTGGTGGAAATTATTGAGACATACATATTGGTGCTAAGTAGAGAATGGAGAAAATGTCTAAGAGGATGGTATTCTACTGATTTCACTGAATTATGGTTACCATGGAAAGGTTTGAATAATCAAATCAAGATAGATTTGGAGCCAAAGTTAAAAACAATGATTATAGAATATAATGCACCAAAAGAAGTGGCATTCTTACAATAATATTTGGGTTCTTATAAAGTAATGGCTTTTAATACAACTTCAACTAAAACATTAGCTGATCAAAATGGAAGATTTGAGATTCCCATCCCAAAAGGAGAAACTGCAATGCAATTCATAGATAGTATGGTGGCAAACTTACAATGCCTAGGTGAAGAAGTGGATCCAAATGTTTTTCTTATTCTAGGATTTTGTAGATTGCATAAAGTTAGTCATTAAGAGTTTGAATGTTCACATTTCCAAGAAGCAATAGCTAAGGTATTAAATAGGTAATGAAAATAAAGAACAACCAAATCCCAAAAGAAGTACCCATAGAGAATCAAAGTTCTACAAACATATCAAAATCTATGGAAATAGTTGAAGAAGAAATTGAAGATCTAAATGGGTCATATAATGATACCTCTTTAGATGGTGGAGGTTTGTCTTCTCCTCCACCAGGAGTGATCAAGGTCTAAAGAAGAGAAATTATGTAAAAGGTCAAGGTTAGATTTCAGTAGTCATTCACCCCAAGCCCAAAATGGACCAAATTACAGAATTGATTAGGGAAATTTAGGAAAAATAAGACAAACATACACTCTTTGTATCAAGGAATAACAATGAAAATTCATCAACTCCACCCCACAAGAGATTGAAATGGGTTCCAAAGAAACAATATTTTAAAACAATGTTTTAAATTCCAAGTAAAAGAAAAGCTAACGATGAATAAGAAAAAGTCTAGGAAACCCAAAGAAGAACCTATCTAGACACTTAGGTTCAATGGCTCCAAGTGCAAATTAGGCGCCGACATAGGTATTGAGTTAATCAACCCAAATAGTAGGTCTTTCTATACATCATATCAATTATAGTTTAGATGTACTAATAATGTTGTAGATTATGAAGCATTGGTCTAAAGACTTCTCTTTACACTAAAGAAAGGAATTACAGCTCTCATAATCAAGGGAGACTACTAGTTGGTAATAAGAGAAGTGAAATTGATATACTCTTGCAATGATAGAAGGTTTCTCAATTATCAAAAAAGAGTATGGGATCTAATGGATGACTCCAAAGCTAACATCAAGTCCATTCCAAGGAGGAGAAACATGGTAGTAGATGTACTCACAATTTTAGCTAGTGCATTACAACTTTTCAAGAGAAAAAATTTGAAGAGGTTTTCAATAGAATTGGTTGCTACCCCATCTATCCTAGACAATCTTACCAACTTCCAAGTCTTTCAAGATGATCACATATACTTAAATTTATCATGTGTAATGGCCACATTAAAGGGAAAGAGACCGATGACACTCTAGATGACAAACCTGAGGATGATGAACTTGGAGATGAAGATGGGATCCTAAACTTGAAAACCAAGACTATCTCTAAGGGGATGGTTGAGTTGGAGTGCTTATTTGATCATGATGAATCAGAAATTAACAAAATAATAGTTAAAGAAAAGGGGATCGAGGAATGTGATTCATATAATTTAGGTACCGATGAAGTTCCTATAATGGTAAGGATTGGAAAAGTGTACAATGCCCAAGAAAGGGAAGATATGCTCAAATTTCTTAGGGAATACAAGGACGTCATCACTTGGAGTTATGACGAGCTCAAAATGTATGATCTTGAAATCATCATGCATGACATTCTATTGAAACCAGTTACCAAACCTTTCTGTCAAAGGCAAAGACCTTCCAATCCCATTATTGAACCCTTGATAATGAAGAAAGTTAAGAAATTTCTCGATGCTAAGATTATCTTCCCTATTCACCATTCTACTTGGGTGGCTAACTTGGTTCCTATGAGGAAAAAGATTGGAGAAATTCATCTTTGTGTAGCTTTTTGTAATTTGAACCTAGCATCTCAAAAGGACAACTACTATTTTCCCTCATTAGATGAAGTACTACAAATTGTCAATATTTAGAAGATGATGTCTTTCTTGGTTGGATATTTAGGATATAACCAAGTAATGGTTGATGAAGAAGATAGGCTAAAGATTGCTTTCACAACTAAATGGGGGACTTTTTCTTATAGAAGAATGCCTTTTGGGATGATTAATGTGGGGGCTATATTTAAACAAGTCATGGATGAAGCTTTTAAGGAATTAATAAAAAAGTGTATAGTCATTTACATGGATGACTTAACTATCTTTTCAAAGGATTGAAGCACTCACATTGAAGACTTGAGATAGGTATTCAATAAATATCATAAGTATGGCATATCATTTAATCCCAAGAAATATTTGTTTGGGGTTACTAAAGGAAAGCTCCTAGGTCATATCATTTCTGAAGTTGGAATCTCCATTGATCCTGAGAGAATCAAAGCCATTTAAAGTTATCACCTGCACACACTCATAAAAAACTCAAGTCCTTCTTTAGGAAGATAAATTTTGTACAAAAGTTTATAAGTTTATTTGTAGAGAAAATTCACCCCCTTAAGGATTTACTCAAAAAGGGAGCAAAAATATAATGGGTTTTGGAAGTTAAGAAATCATTTGAGGATATCAAAGTGGCTATTTCCATAGCCTCAGTGTGAGTCTGGATTATGGACTACCTTTCAAAATATACTCTTTTGCTTCAAAATATTCATGTGTTGGGATTCTTACATAGAAGAAGGATAAATAAGATGAAAGCCCCATTGGTTTTGTGAGTCTCCCTCTAAAAAATGCTAAGTTAAACTATTCTAATCTCAATAAACCATCTTTTTATTCGATCAAAGTGGTAAAAAAGTTCCCCCATTATATATTTAGGAGTAAGGTATATGAAATTTTGCCTAATCCTAAGGTTAAGTCATTGCTAATGCAAAATGAATTGGGTGAAAGGTAAGGAGAATAGATGGCAATCCTGCAAGAATTTTTTTTAGAGATTAACCCACAAAGTTGGTGAGAGGACAAGGATTATAAAAACTAATAGTTGATAACTAGGTCAAGGATGGGACTAAATTCCAATTTGATGATGAAACTAATGTGAACGATCAAAAGAAGATTATAGTATCTCAAGTTGATATTGATCAAGGTATAATAATGGATGTGTGGTATTAGGATATTGTTTACTATCTTTTACAAAATCAATACCCCAATTGGATGAATAGTTCATAGAATAGGGGACTCAAATTGAAGTGTGAATCCTACATGTTGTATGATCAAAAATTGTACAAAAGGAACTATGAAGGAATTTATCTAAAGCATTTGGGATGATAAGTAAAAGAAGTTTTGTAGCACTTTCATGATAGGTATTGTACAACGCATGGTTCAACAAAGGCTACGACCCATATGATTTTGAGATTAGGATTATTTTTGCCTATGATCTTCAAGGATACCATTGAACATGTGCATACTTGCCACATTTTTTGAACTAGTGCTAATAGAGAAAGACATCCTACAATGCCATTACAACTAGTGTTCGAAGTATCCCCCTTTGTAAAGTGGAGACTAGACTTTGTTGTTCTAGTAAAACCACCATAATTAACCAAACACACTTTTGTTCTCACAAATACTAATTATTACATGTGTTGGACAAAATTTAAAAAAATTCAAAAACTACACTATTAAGATAGTCATTGATTTCTTGGAAGAATATATTATTACTACATTTGGAATACCAATCTTCCTTATTTTTGATAACAAGTCAACCTTTGCATCAATATTCCTTACGTAGTGGGCATTTGAAAATTGAGTTATAATTAAGTTCTCTATGAATTACTATTCCCAAGGGAATGGTGTAGTAGAGTCCACAAATAAAAAATTGATCACAGTAATAAGATGTTTGTTGAAGGAAAATCCTAGAGATTAGCATGCTTAGCTCAAATATGCCTTGTGGACAAATTGAGTCAAGGTAAAAAATGCTTTGGGGACATCCTCATATCTGCTTGTCTATGGGCAAGAGCTAGTGATTCCACTTAACCTTGAGATTCTAGTTTTGAAATTCATGAGCAGGTATGTTGAATATGCTAATAGGGTTTAGATTAGACAAATGAATCTCTTAGAAATGGACAAAAAAAGGGCAGCTACTTTAGAACATATGGTGAAACATCACATTTTCATTAAAAGGTGGTTTCACAAGAGGGCCACAATTAAATCTTTTAGAATACCTGACCTTGTTCATCTTTGGGACAAGGCAAAAGAAAAGTTGGGCAGCCATACTCAGTTTCAATACTTGTGGATTGGCCCTTATCAAATCGCATAAATTCTAGAAGAAAATACTTTTAGGCTAAGTTCCTTACAAGCGAAATAGGTTTCATTGCTAGTCAATGGGTAGTTCTTCAGACATTACTTTGAGGCATAAAAATAAAATAAAAAGAATTCTCTTGCAAGTTGTGTGTTTTTTTTGCAAGTTGTGTTTCTTTTTGCAAGAATGTTTGCTTTTAGTTGTGTGTTTATTTCAAAGTTATGTTAGTTTAGGGGTTAGGTGTGATCAAAATTTTATCTTGATGAATTTCATAAACCACTTTCTTGTGGTTTTGACTTTTAGGAAGAGGTGTTTCATTTCCAAAACATTCAAATGATACATATCTTCTAACAACTAGATGAAAATGCTACTTGTAGTCATGAATGACTTATAGTCTTGAATTTAGGGTTACAGATTGATAGCTCTCAACACTTTGAAAATTCAAAGGATTGGTTATCTTGGTGCTTTTGAATCAAGGTTGATAGTAGCACAGGATAGTTTGAAGCTTACCAGTTCAAGAAAAAGGTGTTTTCAAGTAATGGCTAAGGTCATTGTTTGGCATGACACTCTTCCCAAATTTCATTAAAGAGGAACACAAGTGGTTATCAAATTTAAAAGAATCTAAGAAATGACATCAATGTCTTGGCCACATAGTCCAAGTGTGGTTAGGGTGCAAAAAGAAAATAAAAGAACAAAGAATTTGTTAAGAATAAAAGATTTCGTAAAGGTCTGATGAAAATAATCTAACAGATAGAGATATGTGCACTCCAAAATGGCTATCTAAAGTTTATTCAATCTCTCCATGGAAGAATAAAATGGAAACATGCAAGCTTTGTGAAGAACTTAAAAGATTATTTAGGACCTAAAATTCATAAAGTGATAACCCATTAAGATCCCTTGTGAGTGGATTCTCTTGTCTGGTCAGAAAATAATTCATACACATGATCACTGAAGATTTCAGATGGATGCATCGATAGAGTGGAAGATTGTTTCCAAGTTGCTAAAGAATGATGAAAAGTTTGCAACTTGAAATGACAAAGTGAATGAATACACTAATCACACATTGAGCTTGATGATTTGAGATTTTGAATTTTTCACTACTAAGCGACTTGAAAATTGTTTGAAGTGTTCAAACCCAGTTGTTGGTTGATGCATTTTGAAAGGATGTTTACTGATGAAGAGATGTCTTTGTCATTTCTTCATTTTTGTCAGGGCTATTTGTTGTGGTTTTCACAACACACTCCCCATTTCTCCTAGAAATGGGGATCCCCTAGTATTTTTTTTTTCCTAGATCCATGGTCTAGGGACTAAGTCTTTTTAGGGTTCTACCTAGAGTTCGAGTCTATCTTGGTCCTTTACCTAAGAAACCCAAATCCTAATAATTGAGATTTTTTAGAGAAAATGTGATTAGAATGCATCAAGGGGTGCACTAGCACACCTAGCACACCCCTTAAGATGCACCAATGTACTAAGTACTCTAGTGTCAAGCACTTTCTCTTGGAAGTGCACACTTTTACACATATGCAGATGCACACCTCCAAGATGTGTGCTCCATCCTAGGCCTATAAAAGCTTGGCATCCCCTACCCCTTATGCATTTTCTTCTTTAATCAGTCCACTAGTGAACCTCCACAAAGGTGCACTATCTTTAGACCTACACACACATGCCAAGTTAGAAAACAATAAAGGTGTGTACCTTGCACACCTATCCAACGTGAGCAAGGTGGACACCTTTTTTAGAAAATTAAAAATTAAAAAAACAACTAAATATCTTTTGTAAGTTGTGCATATGCACACCTATCTAAGGTGCACATATGCATACCTTAAAAAACTTTGAGCTTAAGGCATTATGAAAATGGTACACAGTTGCACACCTTTCAAAGGTGTCCAACTGTGCATTATTTTTTACTTTTAAAAGATAATTTATCCACCAAGGGAAAAACCCCTCAAGGTGCACATGTGCACACCCTATTTTTATTTTTATTTTTACACTTACAAAAATCTTGCAAAATAAAGGTGTGCATATGTACACCCCAGAAGGTGTGTATATGCATACTCTTAATTATAAAATCTTACATATAGAAAGGGTGCACTAATCGTACCTATTAGAATTGCTTTAGAATAATTAAGAGGGGGGGTGAATCAATTATTCAAGGTCCAAATGTCCTATTCAAACTTTTCACTCAGTGTAGTGAACCCATTCAACTATTCATTCATCCAAGATTTACCTTATATAATCAGCAAGTTATTGTAAATCAACATGCAAGCATTAACACATAAGAAATCAACACATGACACAATGATTTATGTGGAAACCCAATTTGGGAAAAACCACCAGTAACATGCTACTCAATTCTCACTCTTTTGAAGTGATTCCCTATGAAAGGCCCACCCTATTAAAATCTTACAACACACTATTAAATGTGACCTTGTTAAAGGATTTAACCACCCTATTAGAAGTGGGCTTGGTTAAGTGGGCTTGGTTAAATACTTTAGAACATTCACTTGGAATGTCACCTTGTTAAAGGATTTACAAATGGTTGTTAGGCCAACCTAAGTCCATAGGATTTTTAGATCTAATACAATTGCTAGAGAGTATTAGAAAAACTTGACCTAACTACAACATACAACTTATCTTGCAGATCTCAGATCACTTCTCAACTCATACCCTTGCCTAACCTTCAATCTTTGCAACTCTTAATAGCTTGTCCTCCTTTCAAGCTTAGTCCTCTTGAGTCTCCATGCTCAATGTGCCAGTGTAATCATCTCTTCATGACCACTTGTAGAAGTAGAGGCTATGTTCTCTTCCTTCTCCTATATGTCCCCTCCTTGAAAACCTTCTAACTACTTTACAAATTTAGCTCTTAAGCAACAATAGTATCAATAGCTCGTTGCTTTTCAGTCTATGACTTTTTAAATAGAGGTCTTGGAGTACCTTTTCCCACTTGATTCTTCCATTTTTCAATTTCAATTTTCATGGATTAGGTAGGATTCATTGCATCTAACCCATATTCTCTTTCCTCTAGAAACTTCTTCAATAATCCTTTAGAATTCACCCAAAAATGGCTTACATAGGATTCTACGCCACCAACTCATCATCCTTATCTTCTATCTCATTCATGAAATTCACTGTAACCACTATGTCAGCTTAGATTTGGTGAATCTTCATCATTTTAAATAATGCAGTAGCTTGGCACTATTGAAATACTGGTGCTCAGCACATACTGTGTTACTCGGCATTAACTATGTTTTTCCTGATGCTTAGCACCTGAAGATCACTTGACACCAATTGAAATTTTTTTGATGCTCAGCACCTAATCTTCACTCAGCTCATGAAGATCACTCGACACACACTAGAAGTTTCTATTACTTGACTTCTATTAAGAATTTACTCATCTTCAACTAACTTGCTTGGCACCCACTAATGATCTTAGTTTAAGCTTTGTAGTCAACCTTGATACAACTTCTTCCTCCAATAATTCTAAGTGTGACCAACCTCTATATCTTTGAGTATGTTATCAATACATTACTTAACCATTGTCTTAACTAATCCTTGCACTTCATTACAACATCATAACTCAACCTTTACCTTAGGTGCTCTTGTTACATCTTGTTGATCAAATCATCTTCATCAATCAACTAAGTGATAGTACTTGGATCTTATAAGAAAATATCATCCTTAAAAATTAGCAAGTTTGACATCAATGAAAAAACAATAATTGAAAACATTCTTTTACAACAATCTTCCTTATTTGCAACAATCTCCCTCTTTGATCTTCAACAATGAGCTTTTCAATCAGATTTTCAACAGTACCTTCTAGGTGCACAAGGTGCATCAAAAACTTGCATAACAGAGTGTAGAATAATGTTTTTAGGTGTTTTAATGGGTTTTAGGATTCTAGGTCAGATTTTTTTGTGATTAAGGTTTGTTTAAGATTATATTTTCCACCTTCTGAGCTAATGTGTTTTTGTTTTGTGTAGATAAAATGGCTTCCTCCTTGTCCTCACTCACATCAAAGATTGCTCCAAAACTAGTTGTCTTCAAGTTTTAGGGTGTAAAAATGAAATCACACTTCTAGGAAGTACATTGAGAGATTTGAGACAATAAATTGTGTTATATTGACTAGAATTCATTCTTATTACTCTACAACAAACCAAATGATGGATCCTCTATTATTTCTACACTTATTAGATCAAGATTAGTAAACATTACTTCACACCTTATATCAGTACAAATTTTAGAATTGATTATGGCCTTAGTAGAGAATTATGTATCATAAGAGAGAGTGGTGAAAAACATAATAGGAGAGATCATCCTAGATCTGAGCCCAAAGAACATTGAGAAAGTATTCAATCTTCCAAGGGTATATTATTACATTAGTTTGAATTATCATCAAGTAGAAAGGTGGTATAGAGATAATGAACAAGAAGCTACATAAATTATTTAATCATTATATTTGATTGATAAGACACCTATGGAAAAGAAAGATGGAAAATTTGACATGACTAGAGGGTATATGAAGGATGATATCTAATATTCCATTGTGCTATTGAGCAAGATTATGGATCTACCGATAAAAGGGCACTTGAACATTTGGGAGGTACATTTTCTTGAGACCATCAAAATGGCTAAAATGCCAACTAACTGGACCACAATACTTAGTGATAATTTGGATCAACAATTGGTGGCAATTGAAACTAACCCCAGATTATTTATGACTTCATAATTGGAACATCATTTAGCAGCAAGGACTCTAGACTACCTAGGGTTGTTTAAGAGGGGAAGCATGAAAGATGTTGATGCATGGCCTTATGTAGTATACCCCTAGCTAGTAAAGAAGAAGTTGTCGGATCAGAGTAAAAAATATAGGATAGTGAATGAATTTTTCATTTTTACAATCATGTGATTCATTGAAGGTGATTATGAAAAAGGATGTCAATAAAGGTAGCAACAAGAATTGTAGAAGTAGGCATCTCCTACATCCAATTCAAGATATTCACTTACTTAAGGGTATTGGGTAACATGTTAAATCCTAATAAGCTCCCTAGGTATCATGTGATAGACTCATTTTGCTAAAGACTACATGACAAATCTCATTTGCATATGACAAAGTAAGGAAACAACATAAGAAGACCTGGGTATGGCCCATCACCATAGGTCCATTTGGTGTCTAACAGAAGAAAAATATTGTGACTTTTGAGTCACAATGGGATAAATATCCATTGGAAGATAATAACTCCTCTCTTCCATGCTTTGATAATATTGGAAGAGTTCAATACTTGGTAGGAAAATAGTTTAAACATGAAGATACCATAGAGGATCATTGGATGAATGTAGTAAATGACTATGATATTTAGATAAGGGATTATTGCAGGATGATTCCTTATTAGGTAGGTAGTTCCTTGAAAATAAAGGTCCCATTGAAGATTGTTCAACAAGACAATGAAGAGGTCTTAGATCTGTTGTATAATCGAGATAAGATATACGATCGATCAATCATGAATGCAAAAATTAATAAAGAAGAAAATGTGGATATTAATCATAGGGCAAGGCATATCATCTAGTTGACAAAGAAATGGATTAAGAATCCATTCAAGTTCGATGTGATTCCTAAATAATAGTCTTATAGGTATTAGCCCACCCATTGAAAGGAAGAGTGGAAAAAGTTAAAGTACCAACATTCACAACCCAATCTCCAATTAGGCTAGAAATAGTGTATCAACATGATAGGGAAATTGGAGAGTTTAAGGCATAGAAAGGCAAGAATAAAAGGAAAAGAGTTTCTCTATAGTAAGCTAAGCCTAAAGTTGAAGGAACTCAAGCCTAGGAGGAAACTCAAGCCCCATAAGCCACTCAAGCTCAAGATAATCCACAAGTGCCACCGTTATAATAGGGACAAGGACCTAAAGAGGAAACACAAGAGGTGTCCTCACATGTTCAAGAAGAAGAAGCCTCTCCATTAGCTTCTAAGAGGAAAAATTTTAAGACTCCAATTAAAAGGACTAGAAGATAGAATGTGAAAAGTAAGGTTTTTCCTATTCCTTTAGTCCTAGAAACCATTCCTAAAAAAGCTAAAGAGGATGAAGAAGATTGATGAACAAGAAGACCAAGGGACTAATGTCTTTAAAATTTCAGATTTTAACTTCATGCCTATAGGTACTAAACTCATAGGAGACAAGATAAGGGATACGCCAATGAATCAGCCTTTGGGAGAAGATTGGAGTCAATTACCACCTTCTCTAAAAGGACCTCTAGGTGCTCCAATATCACTAGGTCAAGATTTATCTTTAATGGAAAAAGGATCAACCACTCATCTCCCTCCTATGAATGAAGATAAAGTAAAAGATGTGTAGTAAGAGGAGCCACAATAAATACCCACCAATGAATTATTAGGAGAGGGGAAAATATTTGAAGAACCTTAACAAAATTCTCAATATATAGAGGTAAGAATTATGGACTCAATAGACACAGGGATTCTTGATGAAGATCTCTCATAGAAAGAAAGGACTCTAGAGAGGAGTGATAAAGGAAAGGGTCTAGTAGAATAAACCCCCTCTTCATCCAAGTATAAGTCTCTAATGGAAATTAATCCAAGGTGGTTAAGTAAAGAGGTGATAATTTGACATAAAAGGTAAATGTATTATAGTGAGGATGAGGGAATGAGAGAATTAGTTGAAGCACTCAAGAAACTTGAGTTGCCTAAGGGTGATGTGTGTACATTGGCCTTTATTATGAGGATCAAAAATTAGGACTTGTTTGGTCACATTTTCCATCCCTCCTCTACATGTAGATACTGAAGATCTTACCACAAAATATTATTAGATTAAAGAGGTCTTACTGGGAAAGCCAAATGTGGACAGGGCTAAATTGATGATCACTACAAAAATTAAATAAGTGTTTAGCCACTTGGAAAATGATGAGTTTGAATTGTTAAGGCTTTGAAAATAGAATGAGCTTCTAAGAGGCTATTTGCATGAATTGGTTGGTCCTCTGGACCCTAAGGAAACTCTAGGTGTAACACTTGATAGGAAGGAGAATATAGTTGTACAATTGGATCCATTTTTGAAGGCATGTCACCAATGGAGGGAAATTTTTGAGGAAAAGGGAATTTAGATAATACAAGGAAACCTTAAATTATTGCACCATATGCAGAATAATGCAGACAGGCTAGTTGATATACTAAACTAAGATTTTGGATTGATGGACAAGGTAGATACTTGGGGTAAGGACTTTTAAGTGTTACATTCAATAAAGGGTCAAAGGTATCATATTCTCATGGATGTATATACGGGAGATGAATCAAATAAGATAAATAATTGGATCAAAAAGATTGCTACTGGTAATAAAGTAATGGAGACATTACATGTGGATATGCATAAGCTCAAGGATCAACCCCCAGAGTAGATTTTGGAATCTGAGAAGTATTACAAAAATGCTTATATTGAAATTTTTAAAGGTAAGTCAAGGGATAAATTCTTATTTGTGCAAATAGTTGTCAAACAATTTTAGATCTTTGAAGAAGCTTCAATTGCTCTAGGTTTAGAACTACCTCTGCTTTGGTATTTTCTTCTACTTTATCCTCATCCATATTGTCATGTCTTATAGGAAGATTTATTTCTCTACGTATTTGTTCTTCCAATTCTTGCATTTTTCTTTTGAGGTCTCTAATATCCTTAGGTGTAACACCTACAGCTCTTTTTTCATGCTCTCTTCATGGAGGTATTTTCATGCTTTTGCTAAGACCCTAGTTTAAATTTGCCTCTCAATCAATGATTTGTCTATACACTCAACCCAAACCACAGTCCTAGTGCAAACTGCCTCATAGTTGGCGATCTCTCCACACACTCAAGAAATCTACCTCTAATACCACTTGATGAAGGGTGCTCGCCTTAGAACCATGAACCCATAATAGAAATAAAGAAACAACAACCAAATATGAGAAGAAAATATGGACTTCTTATTTGTGCCACAAATACAGAATTACAGAATTCACAAGTATAATATGCTAACCCACATGGTTGCCTTCATTATAGTAATCTACAACACTAAGCTACAAACTACTACCCAGAGCTGTCCTAGACAATGTTTGGACCTTTCTTAAATAGGAAATTTTATGCCACCCAGGAAGGTTCTAGATGCTCAAACTTAATACCTAGGGCTTACAGATCCTAACAATGCATATGGAGTCAACTAAATACATTTTGGAAAAATTATTTAAGATATTTCGGTAGCCCAACTTTGGAAGGCCATTACTCTCAAACTATTGCTCTGATTGGCTATTATAACTAATTTTTAGAAATTTCCACTCCTAATCTAGAACCTTGAAATTGTGATAATGCCCTTTTTTTGATTTTTTGGACCTCACCCGAGCACTCTTAGGCCTCCAATAGTGAGCCTACAAATTTTTCCATCGAAAATTAGCAATAACTTCTCTGATACTTAAGTTGGAGCAATGAGATTTTTATGATAGGCTTATAACTCTAAAATGAACATTCTTATAGAGAATGAGAACATTCCAAGTTCATATGACAAGCTTACTAATAATAGAAAGTTCCCATTAATAGTAACCACCCTGTCTACTAGTCCTTATTAAAATAGAAAAGACTGAAAATGAAATATTTTTGGGTGATGCAAAATTGCTCTTACACTTAGGATGCTCTTGCATCACTTCCTTAGGTTGTTAGTAAATGAAAGAAGAGGATAGAAAAACTGAGACAAACTAGTACTACTCTTAACTGAGACAAACTAGTACTACTCTTCTATTGACAGAAGGTAAAGGAGATGATGTAATAGAAGATGAGGAAAATGAAACAAAATTAGTAGAAGAAGAGCCAATCAAGAAGAAAGGTAAGATTATCATAACCAAGCGTACCAAGTCATCTACTATAGTATTTACAAGAAGAACATCTAGAAAGAAATTGAAATTAGGTGAAGAAGTAGAGGATGTTATTTTCAAATGACCTCCACCTACATTTCAAGAAAAATTGAAGGAGATTGATTCTAGAGCTAGCATGGAAAATATTAAATTATTGAGATATGAGACTAGAAATGTAGAGGAAAGGTAGCAAGTTGAGGACATGGTTATCTCTAAACTAGGTAAATGGAAATATTCACCAAACTAACTTGTACAAAAAATTCCTAATGAACTAATGGAAAGAATCAAGCCAATGTGGGAACATGCCAAGAAAATTTCAAAGGATATATGAGTAGAATCTAAAGCAACTCATGCCAAATCTTAATGAAAAGGAAGTAAAAGAGTCCATGAAGTAGAATGAAGTAGAACTCACTTTGAAGTTTAACACATACTTGATACTGGTTAATGGCATTAAACATATGTTGAGGAATGTCACTAATACATGGAAGAATATCTATAATCTTCATAAGAAGATTGATTTTGTTGTTCATTTTTGGAATTACAAGTGGGAAAGATAAACTACTAGGGGGGTGAATTAGAATTTTAAACCATCACCATTCATACACGTAAGGAAACTTGGCAATAAAGAATATAATCGTTTCCATATAACCCATAATAGATCTGGAATAAATATGAAATTAAAATCCACATGCAAGAGAATAGACAACATACCCATAAAATGTGACACAAGATATACCCTGGGAAACCCTCATTGAGGGAAAAAACCTAGCCTCCAAAAGCATCCATCATCATGTATTATTTAGCAAAAATACCATTGACATACAACCATGGAAGCCTTCATGGCCATAGCCACAACCAAGAAAATTATGTGAACAAGCATGAATCCACACATCCCATGCCATGCTTTCAACCTTCACAAATGCTCCCTTGGCTAACCTGTCAAGCCTTGTCCCGCTCGACTCCTGCCTTTTGTCTTCTCCTTGTCACTCTCTCTCTCTCTCTCTCTCTCTCTCTCTCTCTCTCTCTCTCTCTCTACAACAACTACCCTTGTGGCTACTTATATAGTAGCAAGTCCCACAAAACCACTAAATGGTATTACATAAACCATGTGCTAAAATCATGTGCTACCTAACCCACTGACCCCACATTTAATATTGGGCATTTAATTCTTTTCCCCAATATTAAATAATTACATAAAATATTTTTACAATGTTACAATACAACTCATCAAAAATATTCCATGGGAATCTTTACATGTTGCACGTCCATCTAGGTGCAACATTACATAATAAAATAAAATAATAAAATAACAATATTATGCAATGTGCGCAACACCCATTATCTCAACAATCTCCCACTTGTTATATACATTGCATAGGGTCAATCTGTAGCCACATAAATGAACAAGGGAACAATCCCTCCCAGCACATCCACCATCATGGATCAAAATACACCAAGTGCTCCATCCTGGTACCTGCAACAAAATCAAAGTATCCAGCATCTCAAACATGAATGATCTCACCTCCTATTATGCCACTCCCACTGGACATACATAGAAGCCATCCAAAGAGAAAGCCACCCAACCTGTCACATTAGAAGATCATAAAATCCTGTACCAACTAAAATTCCAAGCACAAAAACTTGATCCAAAGGTAATCACATGTATCTGTAGTTGTCAAAATATCTATAGCTGAAATAGCACCCACAGCAAAGTGCCAAACCCATCCAACTATCCATACCTCAAAGGTATAACAAGTGAATCTTATATCACCGACATATCCAATCTTAAACCTACAATCACAAGCCTCAAGAGCAATACGTGCCACATATATACCAAGAAGCTCCCACTGCAAAAGATAATGTCAAATCTATAACCAATCCACTCAACAACATCTCAAAGAAGTGAATCCATGTAGTATCAAGGACATCCACAATACATAAACTGATATCTTGCAAGAACAACTCTCATAACAAGTCTCCAATGCTCTCCCAAGTTCACCACAACCAACAGAGTAAAGAGATAAAGGAATAACCATGTCATCTCTCACATGACATACATGAGCACAAACTAGTGATCACAATCTCCAACCAATCTCAAATCCAATGTAGGCAAAACTGAACATCCAAGAAGATAATCAAGACCAGAGAAACCATGCAAATCATAACCTGTATCATGTCCTTCTACACACACCTCTAGATGTAAATTGTGCAAGTATGATCTCCTCCATAAAACCCCAACAAGAAGCCTCAACAACACCCAAACCATACCATATAGCTAATCATGGATGTAAGCCTCTCACAAGAAGATCAAACTCAATAAACCCATTCCTAAACCAAGGAATATGCCCAATATAAAACCATCTCCCAAACTCAACTAGCATAACAACATATGCACATGGAGATAACCAATGCTAAACCATCTCTCAAATGAACCCTCCAGAACTAACTCATGTACCATAGCTCAAGATCCATATCCATGAAAGACAAGCATAAATATAATGCAACTGAGAGAAACAATGGGCTATACCTCTCAAGTAGCAAACTATCGAGTAGACCAAGAGTGGGGAATGAGAATGATCATCAAGATACCCAAGTCTCCAACCAAGACTCATCTAAGAACAATCTCCTCTCAATTCCATATCAGGTGACTGCCCCTCAAACTTCCTGCTGAAACCATCAATTGTCCCAACAAATACTTCTCTAATCCAAGAGAAATTAGCGTCACCACCATCTCTAAGTATCCATGAGCACCTATAACCAATCAATCCATGCCAACTCCAAATGCAACATAGCAATAACATGAAGTATCCAGCTTATGATCAGTGTACTCAATACCAAGAAACTAAACCAAGATCAATGTCAAAGTTCCAACCATGGCCTCAAGAACATAAACATGACAACATGATCTTACCATCTCAACTAAACAGATAACATGCTCCACATGAACACATCATAACATGTCACAACTCTAAACGTGTATCAAGAGTATACCATGACATAATAATGAAACCATCCTCACACCAAGGATAACATATAAACCACACCTTTGCCAAGAACCCTGTGAGTCCTCAAGATGCAACCATCTCCACACACCATGAAGATAACCAAGAACTCCATGAGTCCTCAAGATCTAACCATCTTTAAACATCATGAAGATAACAAGTGCACCATGTAAATGTCAAAGACACTTCTGCAGCAACAGGATCTAAGACAAACCTCCAACATCTGCAAACACTCAATAAATATATCAATGCCAACAACTCTCACTCAACCGTGGTACCAAGTTAGTTATGGCATCATAAAATCCATCCTCTCCAAACCAAGAAGATATAAACCAAACCAAGAACTAATCCTGCACTATCACCCCATCACTGTCACAAGCTCCCACTAAACCGTGTATCCAAGCTATCCATGACATCATGATAAAAATACCATCCTCTAACCATGAGAATCAACCAAGGCATCAAACCATCAAAGAACTCAAAGTGCAGATCATGAGCTCCTCAAAAGAAATCAAATAACCATGATCCTCAACCAAGAAGATATACCACCATAACCAAATCATAAAATCCAAGCTAATGAACATCAAGGATGTACTTGTATAACCAATCATGTCATGCCAAAATCCATGACACCATGATCACATCCATGAACTAAGCATCTAGCTCTCAAAGTGTCCAACCTGTCAGCATAAAATAGTCAACCGCAATCCTCCACCATGACTGTACCTGGTAACAACATCTCATCCCTTCAACATGAAGATAAAATCATGTGACTTAGGGCATAGACAACCCAAATCCAAGCCACCAATCTAAATATGCATCAATAATGAAAGATCAATGGGCAAAGACAACCCATAACCAAGCTATAAATGCAACCTGTAAGTATAGACCGCTTACAACACTACACAACTTGTAGATCCAACAAGTCATCATACATATCCAAACCAAACACTGATAACCATATCATCATGAGACCAAACTTGAGTATACAATGACATCAAAACTTAAATCTCCAATGCCATAAATTCACAATGTTAACATAGTCAAAATATACCTATAAACTATTCAGATCAATATATCAACAAATAAATCATGCAAAACCTGCACCAAATCTAAACCAATTTGTAGAGCTCTCCAAGAGCTTTTCGTTGACTACTTGAACTCCAAAATCTGACTCCATATGCCCAATTTATGCCCCAATTTGTGCTCAAAATAAACAACATCTGACTTTAGGGCTCTTAAAACCTCACAAAATTTCAAACTTATAGAACCAAACCTACACCATGTTGTAGTTCTCTGAATTAGCTTTCCAACGCCTATAAGAACTCTAAAATCCAATATTCTGAGAGAAAGTTATGGCCATTTTACTAAGACAGTCTTTTTACAAATTTCAGTACGATTTTTCATTTTTAATTTTTTTCAGTGACGAAAATTCTGACGAGATTAAATTTGATGGCCATCATGGGCTGAAACTAAAAAACTCTTTTATTTCCTCTGAACATGGCCAAACTAGGGCATATTATATATCAAAATTTATGAAAATGTCGACCCGGATCCAATGGTGAGGTCTGTTTTTACCCAGGAGGTCATTTCTGCAAGCTACCCCCCAAAACCCTCATTTTAAATGAAACATCCAAAAAACTCTTTTGTCCAACAATTTCCCATGCCCAAATATTTTAACATCCCATCATAACAGCAAATCCAAAACCCTTAGATCTGCAATAAATCATTCATATATCTTGCCCTTTTATTTTATCCTCTCATGCATTCCCATGGATTTAATCTAGGGTTACAATAATAAAACCATAGGGTTACATATGTTGAGGAATTTCACTAATACATGGAAGAATATCTATAATCTTCATAAGCAGATTGATTTTGTTGTTCATTTTTGGAATTACAAGTGGGAAAGATAAACTACTAGGGGGGTGAATTAGAATTTTAAACCTTCACCATTCATACACGTAAGGAAACTTGGCAATAAAGAATATAATCGTTTCCACATAACCCATAATAGATCTGGAATAAATACGAAATTAAAATCCACATGCAAGAGAATAGACAACATACCCATAAAATGTGACACAAGATATACCCTAGAAAACCCTCATTGAGGGAAAAAACCCAGCCTCCAAAAGCATCCATCATCATGTATTATTCAACAAAAATACCATTGCCATACAACCATGGAAGCCTTCATGGCCATAGCCACAACCGAGAAAACTATGTGAACAAGCATGAATCCACACATCCCATGCCATGCTTTCAACCTTCACAAATGCTCCCTTGGCTAACCTGTCAAGCCTTGTCCCGCTCGACTCTTGCCTTTTGTCTTCTCCTTTCACACTCTCTCTCTCTCTCTCTCTCTCTCTCTCTCTCTCTCTACAACAACTACCCTTGTGGCTGCTTATATAGTAGCAAGTCCCACAAAACCACTAAGTGGTATTACATAAACCATGTGCTAAAATCATGTGCTACCTAACCCACTGACCCCACATTTAATATTGGGCATTTAATTCTTTTCCCCAATATTAAATAATTACATAAAATATTTTTACAATGTTACAATACAACTCATCAAAAATATTCCATGAGAATCTTTACATGTTGCACATCCATCTAGGTGAAACATTACATAATAAAATAAAATAATAAAATAACAATATTATGCAATGTGTGCAACACCCATTATCTCAACAATACATCACATGCATTAACATAATAAGTAAAGTAAATGCATCTAAAACATGTAAGCCATTAAACACACACACTTGACACCAGATATGATTACCCAGAAACCCTTTAAATGAGAAGCTAAAAGTGGGGTGGGGATGACACCAGCAAATCTTCACTACTACATCAATAAAGTGTAGCCAATTAAGGTTATAATGGTTTGACCTTGAAACATGATCTACCTTGTGAAAGGTATACCTTGTTAAAGGCTTACAAACTATTAAGTCCCACCTTTGTTAGAGGATTTCAACACCCTATTAGAAGTGTGTTTGGTCAAAGGACTTCTGATCACTCACTTGGAATTTCACCCTATTTAAGGATTTGATGAGGCTTTTTAGGACCACTCTAATTAGGAGATTTAACTAAAATTGTCTATCAAAATATCTCAGCATAGATCTTGCAGTTGGCACTTGCTTACCTGATAACAGATCATCTATGTCCAATCTCTAATGAAATTGTTTACGATCTAATGTAACAATACTGTATCCTCTATCCTCTATTCTTCACTTAACTAATTCTACAATTCACTCTCACTATTAAGTCACCTTGAATGCTTTACAAATTGCCTTGTTTGCACCTTTTATCATTCACACCTTTGCAATGCTCTCAATTCTCTTATCTCTCATAAAAAATTTAGAGCTTTGTCCTCCTTAAGAAGACTTAGGTGGCTTAGGGTTAGGTATGAATCTACGATTGAGATTCATCCATTTTGCTACTTAAGCCTTCCCTATTTCTAATTGGTTGCATGTAATTACATAGGGATTATGATTGTATATTCATCCTTATCTTTAAAGAATCAAAATCTAACCTTATGTCAGCTGAAAAATGGTTTACATAGTTGTTTATGCCATAACAAAAAAATATGTCCAATTTGTGTTACTCAACATATCTAGTTACTGGTGCTCTATAAACACTATAATTCTACTTCTAGCTCAGCACCTAAACTACTTGGCATCTACTATTCACTTGGCATGGTCTATCTACTTGGCACTTGAGTGACTCAACACTCATTGCAACTCAGCATGGTCTTATATTTACATATTATACTCAGCATGCATTACTAGTTTGGCATGAACTAAATGTCTTAAGTGTGTTAACACTCAATTGTCAAGACCAATCTGATATCAACAATCTCCCTCTTTGACATGAGTGTCAAAAACACTTGAATATATACAAACAACTTATTCTTCTCAAGTATAGCATAACCATGACTCGGCTTGTATATAGAACTTCAATTTTTTTGTGAATACTCTATATACCTCAAAAAATGTATAATTCCCTCTGAGTTAATGTGTATGTTTTGTATCCAAAATATGTTCTCCATTCTGAGTAGATTTGTCTCTATTGAATGATATTTTTTGCCTTCAATGCACTTATACTCTTTTATGCTCTGCCTTTAGCTAATATCTATTATGCTCTATTTTGTACATTGGATTTCTCAAAAATATATATCACTAGGGTCAAAATCTAATTAGCTCCCCCTTTGTTCATGCTTCCTCTTTTGCTTTATTTATTCATCTCTCTATTCAATTCAATTGTATCTCTACCCCTTTCTTCTTGCATTTTTACTTCCTTCTTGTAATCTATCTCCACCTAATTCATTTATGCTCTCCCTTTCTTTTTTTATCTCCCTATTGTTTATTTTATCTCCCCCTTTTTGAAACTTATGTGAAAGGTTCTATACACTTATATTGTATTTGTCCAAAAATGATTTATGGACTTCCATGATTATTTTTAGAGTTGCATCCCAATTGTCACGTGCAACTTCTAATGACTTCACTTGGATGGAAAGCTCAGCTAGAAGGTGTACTAGGCCATCTGATGTAGAAAGATTGGGATCTTTCTTCAATAAAGTTTCTTCATAGCCTGATTCTTTGTGAAGGATTTCTATGTGTGGGCTAAGAGAGGCTTGAATTTGTGTCAATTTGGCTCTTATATTGGCCTCTTCTTCTATTAACATAGCTAATTGACTCTGTGATTAAAGTAATGTGTGGAAATGCTTCTCACTCTAAGTTGGGTTCTTAAGTAGTTATGTACCTAATATGCTTAAATTCATTTCTAGGCTTAGTATTCTATGTTTGGTGTCTTGGGTGAAGAGTGTGGGATCACACAATTGTTAGAGTAAATAATTAATTATTAATTATTTATTCTATTTACTTAAGCTTACTTAAGTCATGCATTTATTTAATATTTCATATTTAGTGCATGTAGTGGTTAGTTGTTGACAACATGGGAGTTTGTTCCCTTCTAGTTCTCACACTTATCTTCCAGCTTGTTCTACAAGCTTCCATGAGCTCTTTATATTCGAGCTCTCCTCTTTGTATTATCACATTATCACAACATTATAACATCACATCATTTCTTATTGTAAATACATTTCTTATTGTAAATACATTTCTTCTTGTGTTTGCATTCATGGTGTCTCTCATGTCCGTTTAGGGTTTTTGCCCATGCTCCATGCTCCTCCCTTCTATGGCTTCTCTTTGATAGGTTTCGCATGCAGGTGATCTTGGCGTCTTCGGAGTTGGCTTTCCTCAACTCCAACATGGTATCAGAGCCTTCCTGTTGCAGCTTCGTTGAAGAAATTTTGAAGCCGTGATTTGGAGTCACAAACCCTAGTTTGTTTGTGCAATTTTTCTTCAAATCAAGGGATCAGCAATTTTTCGGAGCACTTTGGGACCGAACAGACATCACCATTGGATCCGAAAGGCCATTTGCAATCAGGATTCATATAAAACTTCTCATTTTTGGAGACAGGGCAATTTTGGCAATTTTTTGAGGCCTCCAGGGTCGCTGCCGTACGGATCGTACAGATGCAGGGCTTGCGAAAAACAAAAAAAAAATCTTTTTGGGGCACACCGTCGCCGCACCACCTGCGCAGCCCACAGCGGCCGCAGCAGGCAGCGCCACCCACGCTCCACCGCGGCCCGGCCTCCTCCCGGCCGCCGCCCGTCCTCCGCCCTCCACCGGTGGCTCCTCCGTGTTCGCCGCCCTGCGGCCACCTCCTCTCGGTTCTGCCGCCCCTGCGGCCACCTTCGCCCGCCAGCTGCTCAGCCTGACAGCACTGCAGCACCATCAGCATCTGTAGCCACTGCAGGGGTGACACGTGGCCTGGGCACCACGTGACACCTTGCCACATGGACCCGCCACGTCACCCCTGCCACATCAATACTGCCACGTGGCACTCTTTTTTGCTGCGATGGTCACCAAACCGTCAAATTTAATTGGCTGACTTGCTGATGTCAACGCTACATCAGCCCTTGCATGCACCTCTCTCGATTGCTTTTGGACCTACTTGTGGTTTTTTGGCCATAACTTTTGCATACGGAGGTATTTTTCCGATCTGAAAGAAGCGCCGGAAAGCTGGTTCCAAGACGGAGATTTTGGTGTAGGTATTTTTTGGTTTTGATGCATTTTTATTGCCTTTTTGTTCTATTAAAGTCCAAAGTCCTATTTTTGACTCCGGCATGCATATCTTTTGCGTCCCATGTCAGTTTTTCGAAAACTTTATATTTCTAGAAAGTTGGGTCTGTGTTCTTTTCAGAAATATAGTCCTTTTTTTTCTATTTTTGGCCTCTTCTCTTTCTATCATAGTTTTGGCATTTTTGCTCTATGGTTGATATTTTGAGTGTTTTAGGCCCGAGGATCATTTTTCCTGGCATGGTTTGCTTTCTTTTTGGCTGTACTTTCTTTTGGTTCAGCTCTTTTTTAGTTCTGGTCATTGTAGCTATCATTTTGAAGCACTTTTTATTCTTGCACTGAGATAAATTGTCACTTTCGTATTTCAGGAGTCATGAACGTTGTTTTGAGTCAGTTGTACTTGCACTATTTCATAAAGCACCATGGGGGGGATTATTTGTTTGTTGTTTTAGGCATTCTCCCTTTGTCAAGTGAGTGTCCCTTCCACAACATTAGCCCCATGAAGAGTCAGTTAGACCGTGTCTTTATCGATGTCTGTATCTCTTTTCCTCTCTCCTCGTTCTTGGTTCGTTTGGAGGAGATTTTGGCTCACCTTCTCAGTTGCCTATCATCACAGCTCGTCTGCATTAAGGGGGGGTTATGTTGTGTTCTAATGCATCCTTGGTTCGATGGTTTAATAGTGTGAACTATGTATTCAGTGGTTGATCCTATATACAAGGCGATTGCAGTGGCTGGCTACCTATGCATTTCGGTGAGATGGATCATCTACCATATAGACATGCTTAGTTCGTGCCTTCTTCTTCCATGGAGGTTTCTTCAGATCAGTAGTTTGGCAGATTTGCAGCTTCTTCATGCTTCAGTGATGCTGCTTCTTCATGATCACTCTTTGTTCCTGTTTTAGGGGACAATTTCCCTAGTTGGAGACTTCTTCATCTCTTCACTGGGTTCTTACCTCTTTTTGGGGGAGGGTTTTTCCCATGTGGTTTTCTCTCTTTCCTTGCTTACAGAGGTTGCATTCTTCTTGCATTGTACATGGGTACCTAACATGGCCTCATTGCCAGGACCCATTATGCATTTCATCTTAGTTTTGTGAGCTTAAGGCATTTCCCTAAGTTGCACTTAAGGGGGGGTGTTAGAGTAAATAATTAATTATTTATTATTTATTCTATTTACTTAAGCTTACTTAGGTCATGCATTTATTTAATATTTCATATTTAATGCATGTAGTGGTTAGTTGTTGACAACACGGGAGTTTGTTCCCTTCTAGTTGTCACACTTATCTTCCAGCTTGTTCTACAAGCTTCCATGAGCTCTTTATATTCGAGCTCTCCTCTTTGTATTATCACATTATCACAACATTATAACATCACATCATTTCTTATTGTAAATACATTTCTTCTTGTGTTTGCATTCATGGTGTCTCTCATGTCTGTTTAGGGTTTTTGCCCGTGCTCCATGCTCCTCCCTTCTATGGCTTCTCTTTGACAGGTTTCGCATGCAGGTGATCTTGGCATCTTCGAAGTTGGCTTTCCTCAACTCCAACAACAATTTGGTGTACAATGAGAAAATATTCTCAAGTACCTTCTTCACATCCTCAACCTCATTTTCTAAAGCAACTTGTGTGAGTGTTATATCACCAGATATCTTCTCATTCAGTTTTCTTGGGTACTTTCTTTTAGACCATTCCAAAAGTTTGGCATTTATATCTAGGTCTTCATTATTAACCTTTTGTACAATATTTGACAATTATTCTAATAGTGGTTTGGTCTCTTCTGGAGTAGGCAAGTTGAATGCATCTAAAAGATGTCTTTAATTTCTTGTAATTCTTGTTTTTGGCTATACTCCTTTCTAAGAATTCCTTGGTGTTTCTTCTTCTCTAATTCTTGATGCAAAATGCTTATTTGATCAATAGTGATTATGTCATAATCAAATTTTGGAATCGCTATCTCTTTATCTAAACTGATGTCACCATAGTGGATTACCTTTTCAACCTCAGAAGAGCTTGATCCTGGCACTGAGATTTGTAGGTTTATTGCTTTTGTGTTTGGCTTCTAAAGAATTTTTCTAGGTGAGGAGCCTAATGTTGGTAAAGTTACCAATGCTTGAATGGCCTTCTACTCATTTACCTTTGGTGTTTGTTCTCCTTCTTCAGCCTTTTCTTGATCTATGACAGTGACTAGAGTTGCACCTTGTGTCTCTACTATAGGTACAAAAGTATCTATCTATCATGTTTGCTCTATTATTGTCTCCTTTTCCTTTTCTATGGTAGTTTGCCCCTCCTCAACTATGTCTTCTTTGACACTTGTGTCAACCTTGATAGATGTATCTTCAATTGTTTGAATCAAGGGTTGATCACTAGTAAGAGCAAGGATGGAAAAAGGTGGTTCTTGTGTGTTCACCTTATCCCTTGTAACTTTTGTTACTACCTTTTGAAGTTTTGCACTGAGCAAAATTGGATTTGTGTAAAGTTGAGCTTGTAGTGTAGATTGATCTAAAATCTTTTTCAAATCTTTTGCAATTAGTAGATTGATGTTTTGAGCTGATGCATCAGAGAAATCCTTGACAATTATAGTTTTTACAAGTGTATTTGTGTCATGAGGAGGACTGGCACTTGGCATTTGTGTGTCTTGCACAGTATGTTCCTCATTTTGTTGGTCAGTTGTTGCCATGTCAGTGTCCATCTTCTTAGTCTCCTCCTCTGTATTTTTCTCTTCCTTGCTATCTTCATTGTCATCCTCTTCTTTATCATCTTATTTTCCCTCAAATGGGTCCTTCTTTCCTTTCTTGACTGTTGTGAATCCATAAATTAATTTCCACATTTTAGTGGATTTCTTCACAACATCGTTAATGTCATTTTGGAGAATCCTAAAGGCTCTATACTTTGGTGTGAATCTTCCAACATATTTCTTATTTGCCTTAGCAATTTTCCCTTGTGTTAATTCTGGTATTACCTAAGCCAATGTAGTCTCCCTTATTTGCTTTTCCAAATTTAGATAGTAGTACCATTTTTGCTCAACTAAATTATACAATACCTTGAGTGCTAAATTGTAAAATTCTAATGGCATATTCTTAAATTTGGACATAATTATGTATAAGGCTTCTTCTACTATCTTTTTCTCCTCTTTTCCCAAATTATCAAAATTTACCTTCTTAAGACCATACAAATTAGCATTATTTCTGATATTTTCACATATATTCTCAAAATCAAAAACTGGTGTATGACTTACCACTTTGAATTGGCCTTGATCATCTAACTCAGTTCTTTCCTCATCTGAGTCTAGTTGAACAATGTATTTTCTTCTTTGCTCCTACTCCTAACCTACTTTCTCTCTTTGCTTTTTTTCTCCTTGTCCTTTTGAGTGGTGGCTCTAGTGCTTGCTCTAGTGGCTGGTGTTGTTGTCTTTTTTGGACTAGGTTTTGCAAGCTTCTTAGCTTTGACCATAGGTTGTGCCATGGTCTTTCTCTTTTTGGGCTCAGCATGTATTGGTGCTTCCTCATCTTCTTCTTCCTCAACACCCTCTTCTTCTTCTTTATCCTCAACCATGCCTTGGGTTAATGCAAGAGGTTCTTTAGTTTGTTCATGTTCTTCCTCTTCATCCTCTTCATCACCTTCCTCTTCTTCTTCTTCAGCACCTTCACGAAATTTTGCCTTAAGTTTCTTCACCAATTTATCTTTCTTCTTCAGTGTCGAGGTTGTTTTTAACTCCATTTCTACTTTGGACTTCATGACATCATAATTTCCAAATATTTTGATTATTTTATCAACTTCTTCCACAAAAAGTGTAGTGATGGTAAGTGAGGCTTCATCAACATTAATCCCATATCCTAAGGGTCTTAGCCATCTTACCCTAGGTATCGTAGCCTATACATAAGTATAATCAATATCAACAAGAAAACATATGTCATTGTAATATTTTTCAACCAAGGAAATAGGTATTATCATCCTCTACTTCATAGACTTCTTAAAGTCTTCAAAATAGCTTTTCATGATAGTTTCAAAGTTCTCACCCATCTACTCAATGTATTCATTTGTCTGGGTAGCAACTATTATGTTTGTCTTCCATCCTATTTTACGAAAAGACGGGAATGTGTTTTATACGTAGAAAAAATAAGCAAATTAGGATTGATCCAAATTTTCACTGAGCACTCTTAGTCTTCCTAACTACTCCTAGGTTCTCCATTATTTGTTGCAATTAAAGTTCAACTAGATCATAGGATGATCTTTCTTCACAATTTTATATCTCATATCTACTGCAACATAGGGTACACTATTCAATCTCCTTGATTGATAAAACTTGTGAGATATGACCCTAACTACAAATTTTATCAGTGAATTAATTATGGTATATATTTTCATTCCACACTTAGTCCACTTTGCACCTATATTTTTCTCTATTGCCTCTTTGGAGTCACTTTGCAAAGTCTTTGGCTAATCTAGGGTTACAAAACCATTCACCCTATGGATTATTCTATTCAAAATCTTTATTGGCCCTCCTTCTAGCCATAGGGATCCATCATGAATTTGACTAAAAAATATTCTTATCCAAATAGTTTTGAAAATAGTGGGGAATTCTAGGGCTCGCATCAAACCCTTGCTTTCAACAATTTTGAACTCTTCTTTTAAGATATCATTTTCACACAATCTGTCATATGCTTCCCTTATCTCTATATCACCAATTCCATCTATCTTGTAGTTATAACATTTTCTAACATCTTGAAGTATAATAACTTTTGGGGGAATTATGGACAATGTCCCTAATGGGTCTTGTTTATATGCAACATCTGGAATTGCCTTAAAATCAAGTTGCTTTACCTCATTAGTGACTAATTGCACATTCAACACTTATTTTCCTTCTACATTTCTTAAGCTTGATTCCATTATGAAAAACTAGGGTTTTTACCAAATACAAACTATGTAGCTCAGCTTGTGAATAAATACCTTTGAGATTTGAAGAATGTGAGTGAGATATTCACCATGATCTTTGTAGTCAATTCAAAAAAACTTTTGAATCACCTTTTGTACCTTTAGCTCTTGCTCAAATTCAAAAAAATGAGCAAAAAATGACCATATACCCTTCAAAAACCTTGCAATTAATGCTTGGTGCTTGTACAGCTATAAACTTGGCATCAACGCAATTTTAGATTCACTCAGAATTTATGGGTATTATCATCACTCAATAGCTACTACAAACTCGACATCAACTAGCTAGCCTGGCAGCTCAGCACTAATTGGTATTCCTCTTAGGATCCATTGAAACCTTGTCATGCTTTGGCAACAACATGAAAACTGAAAGATTTAACTTTGAATTTTCTACAACTTCTTGCATCTTCATTCATGCTAATGTAATCCTTTTAGTACTTACTTCTTTTGGAACTAATGTATAATACAAAACTTTAAGTATCAGTCCCACATGCCTCTTGTTTGCTTAGTTTGATGAGGTGTGACCACTTGACTCATTTGTTGAAGTGATCCCTTCTCCATTTGATGTACTAAAACCATCTTTCTTCTTCCATATCTTATTCATCTCATTCTTGATGTGTTCAACATTTGCCTTAACTTTGCCTTTATCAAATTCACAAGTTGGTGCCTCAGATCTAGTTGGACAATGCTTGCTAATATGATCAGTCTTCAAAAAATTGAAGCATGTGGTTTGACTCAACCACCTATTGTAATTACCACTGAAGTGAGTCTTGATGCAATTCTCAAGTACATGTCCATATTCCTAACAATTATCTATATCTTGTATTGTAATCCCAATTATAAGAGTTTCCATAGCTTCTTACCTTTGTTTACTTGATTGATGACCATGTGGACTTGGATCTACATTCAAAGGCTCTATGTCTATACTTTTGACAGTTGTAGCAATATCCTTCAAATCTCGGTGCATGCATGGTTTTGGTTCTACATTCATGTGCCTAATGACCTTATTTATTGCACTTATCACAATGGACCATGTTCTTAGCCTTAGCATTATAATTTATATTCTTGCTCCTACACACATTAACAATGTGCCCTTTCTTTCCACAATTATGAGAAGTAGGTTTGGAATTCTTACCTTTGGTTTTCTTTTCTTCAGTAGCTTTGGATGATTCTCCTTCTTCAGTGCTTGTGTATCCCAATCCTAATGCATCTCTATTGGATCTAGTGGATTTCAATAATTGCTCAAAGAACTTGATGGCTTCATTTGGCTTGTTGAAACTTTCAACAAATTCCTTTTCTCTTTTTAGGTCATTCTACAATTGTTCATTTTGGTACTTATCTCAATGTCCTTAACATTCATCTCATGATGAGTGTTCATCATTTGGCTCAAGGTATCCAATCACATGTTTGAGTTCCTACATAGCTCTATTGACTTCTCTTCCAATCTATTTTCTAGCATTCTTTTGTCCTTTTCAATCATGGCCTTGTCTTCTATGGCTTTCTTCTATTGTTCAATCACCTCACATAGTAGTATAGCTTGTGATTCTTGCTCCAACTTGAGATTTCTAATTTCTTTAGCTTGTGCTCTATTCTTCTCTATTAGATCTGCAATTGCTGCATCAAATTCACCAGAGTTACCATCTACAAATAGCTTTGTGGTGTTGATCTTTTTGTACTATGTGTCATTTTTTGCTATAGCAATCTCTTTCCTTCTCTTCAATGAACTCTTCAAGGCATCTCTGGCTTCATTCAGTTGATCTAGTATAAGATGTATATCAATCTCTTAGTTCTCAATGGTCTTTCCCAATTTGTAGACTTTCATTTCAAGATCTTTCCTATAAGCTACAAAGCTTCTCCTTCTAAGAACTTGGCTCTAACCAATTGTTGGAATTACAAGTGGAAAAGGTAAACTGCTGAGAGCGGGGGTGAATCAAAAGTTTAAACTTGAACCCATAAAACTTTCACCATTCATATATTACATGTATTAACATAAAAAATAAAGTAAATGCATCTAAAACATGTAAGTAATTAAACACACACACTTAACACCAAATATGATTACCCAGAAACCCTTCAAATGAGGAGGTAAAATTGAGGTGGGGATAACACCCACAAATATTCAATATAGTTACAATGGTTTGACCATGAAACCTGATCTACCTATAAAAGGTCTACCCTATTAAAGGCTTACAAAGACTATTAAGTCCCACCTTATTAGAGGATTTCAACACCCTATTAGAAGTGTGTCTAGTTATAGGACTTCTAATCACTCACTTGGAATGTCACCCTATTAAAGGATTTGGTAAGGCCTATTAGGACCACTCTACTTAGGAGATTTAACTAAAATCACCTGTTAAAATGTCTCAGTATAGATCTTGTAGTTAGCACTTTCTTGCTTGATAATAGATAACCTATGTCCAATCTCTAATTAATCCTTTTATGATCTGATGAAACAATACTATATTCTCTATCCTCTATTCTTCACTTAACTAATTCTGCAATTCACTCTCACTACTAAGGCACCTTGAATGCTCTACAAACTGCCTTGTTCACATCTTCAATCATTCACCCCTTTGTAATGCTCTCAATTCTCGTATCTCTCATAAAAATGTTATGACTTTTTCCTCCCTCATAAGACTTAGGTGGCTTAGGGTTATGTATGAATCTATAGCTGAAATTCATGCATTTTTTCACTTAAAACTTCCCTTTTTCTGATTAGCCGCAAGTAATTACATAGGGATTCTACATGTAGATTCATCCTTATCTTTAAATAATTGAAATCTAACATTATGTTAGCTAAAAAATGGTTTACATGGTTGTTTGTTCCATAACAAAAAAATATGTCCAATCTATCTTACTCAGCATATGTAGTTACTGATGTTTGGCATACACTGTAATTCTACTTCTGGCTAAACACCTAAACTACTTGACATTTACTATTCACTTGGCACTTGAATCACTTGGCATGGTCTATTTGCTTGGCACTTGAGTGATGTGGCACATGAGTGACTCAACACTCATTACAACTTGGCATGTTCTTGTATTTACATATTATACTCAACATGCATTACTAGTTTAGCATGAACTAAGTAAATGTCTTAAGTGTGTTGATACTCAATTGTCAAAACTAATCTGAGATCAACAGTTTATGTCAGTGATAAAAATGATGGTGGTGAAGATGACAAGGAAGAAAAGGTCAATTATGAAGAAGAAGAAACAAATTATGATAATATAGATGATGAGGAACAAGAATAGGAAGCCACTAAGGAGAATCTCCCTAAGATTTAGAGCATTGAGGAAATAGACCCTAAAAAGATTGTAGTAGCAGTTATAGCCTCACTTCCTCACTCTCTAAGAAAAGATTTAAATCCATCAAGCTCAAAGAAAGCTACTGTCAAGTTGGTTATGAAAAATATTGCATATCTAAGCACTCAACCAATCTTTACATCTATTCATCTCAGTACTTCATTGACTGAAGTGATCAGCACTTCATCTACTAAGTAGTCAATGCTTCCTCCTTCATCAATTTTAGCTACTTAGAAACAAGGTATTCCTTCAATCAATGTGATATCTAATTTTTTTTCTATTCCTTCCATTTCCACCATTGCTACTATTCTAGGTATGCAAATAGTTATTACAAAGAAAGTTGAGAGCAAGCCTCAACCAAGTATAAAACTTTCTAGCAAAGGCAAAGATAAGAAGAAGACATTGATCTTGATGAGGATATAGTTATTCCAAATTGGGATATCTCTACTCTGAATACTAATCAAATGTATATAGTAGGAGAGCTATTGTAGAAGAAAGATAAGCAACAGAGGCTTAGAGAGGAGAGAAACAGAGAAAATCAAGTGCTAGAAGATGCAATGAACATTCTTTAGATGCACTCAGCACCAAGTTTGATACTTCTCAACCTATTTTTCCTCAATTAAAAAAAGTGGTTTAGAAATTCAATGAAGATTTGAATAGTCAGAAGAAATTGTTGCAAAGAGTAGAGAAGAAATTTGAAAATAAAGTATTGGAGCTTGTTGCACAAAAGATTGCAATATATTAGGTAGACTTGTCTACTATTCTTAGCTCATTGGAAACCTCTACCAAAAATTTCACTTCTCTATTTGGTAAACTATGTGATACATTTATCTTTACATAGGAAATTAAAGATAAACTCTCCAAGATAGATGAAGATCTGAAGGCAAGTGCAAACCAATTGTGACTTGATATTCATTTACAAATATCATATTTCTAATCGATATGCAAGAAGAATTACTAAGGGAAGAAGCCAAGATAAGGGCCACACTTGTAAACATACAAGGCATGATTCTTCTAAACATGGATGCATTGTAGAAACATATTGCACATGCCAAAACTCTCATCCATGATAACAACTTCTCCATAGCTGATCACATGATGGAATTATCAACAAAAGTTTAGATTGCATTGCATACAAACAAGGTATTGCAAGAAAATTGGGACAAGACAATGTCACTAATTTTAAAGGTACATTCTAACTTGTTGTCACATTTTCACATTACCTTATAGCATACACCTTTGGCATTTATGTCAAAAAGGGGGAGAATATGTAAAAGGGAAGAATATGTGATAAAGGGGAGAATATGTGATGATGCAATAAAAGGGTAGACAATGAGAAGATGTATATAATGTGTGGAGTATATTATATATGTATGGGGGAGCATCATAATAGTATACATATACATGTAGAGATATTCAAATAAAAATCTCTTAGAAAAGCAACTTTGAAAATTTTCAAAAATAGAGATGTTACCAAGTTGAAGACACGGGATAGAGAATAAAGGTTGTTTTGAACTTTTCTAGAATTTAGTTTTGACTGATAAGTGTTTTTGTCACTAATGACAAAGTGAGAGATTGTTGACATTATAGTCAAGGTTTTTTATTAGTGACACACACACTTAGTCAAATGGTTAGTAGCTACTGAGCTTATAGTATAGTTAATAGTGTAATTTAGGCTCTACCAAGTTGTACAATTGCTACTGAGTTCCAAGATCAATATTCAATTTGCACTAAGCAGTATCTATCAAGTTGGTGATTATCAGTGTAAATTGAGCTTCATATTATTTACCAAGTTTCTCCATGCAAATTGAGTTCTCTAGTGTTTATTGAATTTGCAGCTTCAGAAATGAGAATCTAGTCTTGACTAAGCTATGCAGTGTCAACCAAGTGATTCAATTTATATTGAGCTTGCAGTAATAGTGTTGACTAAGCTATCTAGTGTCAACCAAGTGATTTAGTTTATATGTTGAGTTTTGTAGTGTTCACCAAGTCACTAGTGCAGACTGAGTTCAAACTACTTGGAACTGATTACTATGAATCGAGCTTGTATGTCTATTGAGTGCATAATGATGCCAAGCATTGACAATGGTTGCCTACTGTCAAAATCTCACCGAGTTTGTCTTCAAAACCTGAGTACCTGTAGTTGGGCCAACTCTTTTTTTTTTGTGAAACTTGTATTGTAGCTAACTTTAATGAATTGTAAATTGGATTGGTATATATGTAATGTATTATATCACATTCAAATAATGATATGAATAAGAGTAGAAGTGTAAAGTAAAAAGGTGGCAAGTAGTATAAGGAGCATAAAATATTTATCTATCATAGCAAGGTAATCATTACACTTCAAAGGAATCACATTCAGCAAATCAAGTTATAGATCAGGGACCAGCCACTAGTTCATCCTAATAGGTGGAATACTTAAATCATTTCACAAGGTAGACTTAATAGTCTTTTGTAAATCTCTTTACCAAATGCATACTTCACTATATGTTTATAAATCCTTTTGCAAGGTGGATCTAGCAGTCCTTATTACTCCTAATAGGGAAAATCATCAAAAGTGATCATTGTAAGCCTTAATAGGCCAAATTTATAATGTAGTACTAAAGCTTGTGGGTATCATCCCCACCCCAGTTTTACTTTCTATTTGGAAGGTTTTTGGGTTACCATATTGTGTGTCAAAATGTTATAAATGTTTTAATGTTTTTAGTTTTTCATGATTGCAATTACATCAAAATACACATGAAGGATCAATTGGTGAATTAAGATTAATTTTTATTGGTTACTAATTAACACCTCCCCTTTTAGTAACTTAGCCTATCCTATATTTCCAACAGGTTCAATATTTCCAAATCTAACACTCCAACAATCATAATGTTCTAAATGTTCAAACTTAGATTTGTCATGAGTAATGTGATGAGAACAATTGCTATCTATTATCCATGTATCATTTCTAATAACATGAGAAATAAGTGCCATCTTTTTATTTTCCTCATTATCATATTTATCCTCAATAAAAATAGACTACTTTTTCTTCATTATCATCACTATCAAAATATTTAGCAATGTACCAAGATTTATTACCTTTATCTTTGTAGCCCTTGTAGTTTTTAAAGTTTTTCTTGTCTTTGAACCTGTTCTTTCTTCTCTCAATTGTATTTTCTTTGTTTGGACATCTTGCAATAATATGACCAACCTCTTTATATGAGAAACAAACCAATGGAACTTTTCCTTTAAATTTTACTTTCCCTTTTGGTAATATTTTTGCGAAAAGCACTTTAATGACTTCAAGAGCATCATCTATATCATCTTCTTCACTATCAACCTATTTAGATTTTGAATTTCCTCATTTTCTACCAAGAGTTAGTTTGGCTTTGAATGTGGATTCAATGCTACTAGGATAAGGATCATAGTTATCAAAGTTGTCCAATATTAACCTTCCCATAAGTGCATCAAAGGCTATATCATTTTTTGGATTTCATCTCATCACTTGAATTGTTGAAACCCTAATTACATAAGTAGGACAAAGAGTTCTTAATACCTTGTTGACCACTATTTCATTAGTTATTTTTGTAGGATTTAAGCAATACAAGTCCACAAAACTTGAAGAACACCTACATGCAAGAACCTGTCACAAAGAAGAAAAAGCAAAGAAGAGGCAAGGGTTTTGCTCTATAAATATGAAAATTATATTATCAAACTAAAAGAATCAAAGATAATTACAAGAGGTCAATCCTTATAGGAGATCAAAAAACCTAAAAGGGTAACCCTAAGAGTTAAATGACATTTAATAATTACTAATTATTTATTATATGGAAATGCAAAGTGCATAAATGAAATATTAAGAAGGGAGTAAAGGTAATTTAATAAGTTAAATTAAATTAAGGCTTTACTCTAACACCCCCTCTTAAAATGAGCAACAATCCAGCTATAAACAATCTAGAAAGATAAAGGAAACTATAGTGCAATGTTGAAACCAAACTTGGGTCCCGACAACAAGACTTGATGAGGTACCTAATCACAACCAAATCTCTATGAAACAAATAAATAGAGAAAAAAACATGGGAAAAACCCTACTCCAAAAAGAGATAGGAAGATAAGAAGGAAGGAAGGACTTACCACTAAGACCCCCCAAGGAAAATTTCCTTCACCCGAAGCATAGAACATAGCTAAAGATACCATGGGGATGTAAAAGGTTTAGTGAAGATGTCTACAACTTGCTCAATAATGCAAATGTACTCCAAGCTTAGAGAGCCATCCTGAATCAGATGCTTGATGAAGTGCATATGAAACTCAATGTGCTTGGTCCTATGATGCTCAATTAGGTTGTAGGAAATGTGATTAGCACTCTAATTGTAACACCAAAGAAAGGTGGGACTATCAGCAGGAAATCCAAATGTTGTCATAATCTATCAAAGCCATAAAACCTCATGATGAGATAGTGCAGTTGCCCTAAACTCTATCTCTGTAGATGATAATGCATGAGCATGATGCTTCTTGCAAGACCATCTAATAGGACCAGAACCAAGATAGAAGACAAATCCAAAAGTAGACATGTGATCATCAATATCACGAGCCTAATCTAAGTCTATATAATAAGAAATGTAAGGATCCCCTAATGTTTAGTGAATACCATAACATGCAGCAGCACAAATTTACCTCAAGATATGTTTAGAATCTTGTAAATGACTCTCATGTGGATCATGGGAGAATTGAGAAATAAATCAAACCACAAAGGAAATATCAAGATGTGTGTGTGTGTCAAGTATAATTTACTACCCACAAGATGTTTGTATAAGGTGGAATCCACTATAGAAGTTGTGCAAGTGGTAGATAAAATAACACCTAACTAGAAAGGTGTATACTTCTGCATACTTTTTTTGGAGTATGGCTATCCCATCTAAAGACTACACAACCTGTAGACCCAAAAAATAGTTCATAAGTCCAAGGTCTATCATCTCAAACTGGTCTCTCAAGGCTTATTAAACACTTTGTATCATAGAGGATTAACTACCTATAATGAAGAGATCATCTACATAAAGCACAAGTATCAATAAGTCAACCTCATGATGCTAAATGTAAACTATAGGATTGGAATGACACCAAGTGAACTGTGAAGCAAGAAAGAAGGAATTCATCTTCTCATACCAAGCCCAAGGGGCTTTTTTGAGACCATATAAAGACATCTAAATCCTTTATACTAATGAAGAGTCCTATACAAAATCATGAGGATACTCTTTATAGATATCCTCATGATGGTCTCCATGCAAAAAGGCACTCTTCCCATCTATTGGAGTATGGCTATCCCATCTGAAGATTGAACAACCTATAGACCCAAAAAGAAGTGCAAAAGTCTAGGGTCTATCATCTCAAACTACTCTCTCAAGGCTCATTGAACACTTTGTCATGGAGGATCAACTACCTATAATGAAGAGATCATCTACATAAATCACAAGTATCAATAAGTTAGCCTCATGATGCTAAATGTAAACTATAGGATTAGAATGACATTTAGTGAATTATGAAGCAAGCAAGAAGGATTTTCATCTTCTCATACTAAGCCCAAGGGGCTTGATTGAGACTGTATAAAGACCTCTGAATCTTGCATACCAATGAAGATTCCTACACAAAACCATGAGGCTACTATATATAGATCTCCTCATGATGGTCTCCATGTAAAAAGGCACTTTTCACATCCATCTAAAAAACTTTTCATTCCACTAAAGTTGCAAGAGAGGGTACAAGGTGAATATAATTCATCTTGGCAATAGGAGAAGGTCTTGGAATAAATCAATACCATCAACCTCTCAAAATCCCTTTGCAACAAGATTTTCCTTGCACTTGTCAATAGAACCATCTATAGCATACTTGGTATGGTACACCCACTAGCACTGAACCAACTTTCTTTCTTTCAAAAGAGGAAAAATGTCCCATGTGTAGTTCTTCATAAAAGAAGAGTACTCCTTATCCATAGCCTTATCCCACTCTAAGTGTCCTATCTTGTATGAAAAACTCTATGGATCATTTGAAATGGCATGACTCAATAGTCTTGTACCAGAAGTCTAAGAATGAGTGTGATGAGAATCTGTAAGATCACCTGCCATAGGTCATGTTGCATCAATAGTAGCACGAGTCAACTTGGGAACTCTTTAAAAATTGGTGGAGATGGTGAAGGGGGGTCAATATAAATATCTTCCTCAGAGGATGCATAGTCTTGTGGAAGAGTAGAGGAAGTATTGGGTAGTGAGGGAGAAGTTGGTCATGAAGGCTTTGTCTGAGGATGACACTCATCAAATTGAACATCTCTCCAAAATAAGACATCTCTAGAATCAAGATCAAACAACTTGTATGCATTTACATCCTCATAGTAGCCAATAAATATGAGTGGTTGAAATCTTCCTCTCCATGGCTTTCCACTAAGCATCTAGAATAAATGCCCAAGCCTCACTACCAAAAATGTAGAAAGTAGAAATATCTAGCTTCACATGAGTCCAAGCCTCCTTATGAGTCAAGTATCGCAATTCCTTGTGAGGCATTTGATTTTGAATCTAATTGGCATAATTTATAGCCTTATCCCAAAATAAAGAACTCATAGCTCAAGACTCTATCATACAATTAGCCAGCTCCTTTAGTCTCATGTTCTTTCTCTTTGTAACCCCATTCTATTGAGGGGTATGGGGAACTGTGAATTGATATTGTGAGTGCAAAAATATCTAAAAGACTAATTCACATATCCCCCTCCCCCCATTTTTAGTGTGTATACCCCCGACAAAAAGACCAGACTACTTCTACACAAATGTCTTAAAGATTCAAAATGAATTAAAGATATTTGACTTGTACTTCAAAAAGTATACCCATGTACATCTAGAGATGCCATCTATGAAGGTAAACACATATTAAGCACCTAAAAAAGATGGAATGGGGAATGATATAAGATCACTATAAATCAACTCTAATGGTGCCTTAGCATGGATCTATCAAATAGAAATGGATCTCTATGATGTTTTCCAAGTGCACAACCTTGATAAACATCATTAGTATAAGAGATCTAACATACCCCAATTACGAGCTCCTATGTACTTATCATTTATTTAAATATATATAGTTGACATGGCCAAAATGCTCATGCCATATCTTTCACACTATGTTTGCATGAGAAATAAGAGAAACATCTATAGAATCAGAGCTCTCAAATTCATCAAACTAATATAAGTGAGACTATAGATCAACACTCCTAGTAGCAAAAACCAAGTCAAGATCATGAAGGTCTCTAATAATTACATCATGTGTTGAGAACTCAACTATCTTTCTAGAGCTAGAATGAAAAATTTGAAAGATATGCAGGAGGTTTATAGAAATGGTTGGAACCAATAGAACATCCTATAGTGAACCACCCTCTAAAGAGATAGTTCTTGAACCTTTGACTAAAATTTGTCTAGAATAAGCAACTACAATTTGTATAGTAACACTTTGAGAAAGTGAGGTAACCAAATCAAGTGAATTTAGGAACTTCACTAGATGTAGAATCAAAATTCTAATTTATCAACTCAGGATGGATGAGTGGAAGAGAAGTGACTAGTTCAAGTGTGTTCATGGTATAGTAATTAAAAGCCTATGCAATTAAGTTGGGACCTAACACAATCACATCCAATTGTGTATTTGAATAGCTAGGACTCCTAACTACATTAGTAAAAGACAAGTTGACAGTAGTGGAGTTAAACTCACCATACATGACCATAGACTATGCCCCTATCTCGAGTTGTTCTTCATAGGTATGAACCATATCTATATCTTTATCATAGGTTGCATCATATAGTGAATCAAACTTGTACTCATGAGAATAAGTTTTGCAAGTGGGAAGATTGAAGTATTCTCCAGTTATCATGGCTATCCATTCACCACTATCAGTATCATCTTGGTTTTATTCAACTTCCTCAACATTGAGGGTGTTGGTATGAATTTTCACATGATGGAAGTCCTCTGTCCAGGAATAGAAATTTTTAGATTATGCCCATTAATAGATAATAGGGTTCTAGATAAGTTGTCCATTTACAAGCCTTTGAAATTTTTATAAGAATCGTGTGTCTCTTTCCATTCATAGTTGTTTGGGCACAAAATGTTTGAATTAGGCAAATATTCTTTTTCCATTTATATCCTTCATGCCCCGAGCTACTTTTCCTCCCAAAATTTCCCAGTTGTCTGATCTAAGTAGATCCACTATTTTCGTTTCCTCGCTATGAAAACATGGGCACTCTTTATGTATAGCAAGGTAGCAAGTGCCTGAAAGTGTAAAATAGGACCACAAGATGAAGACACGGCAGTCAAAAAATTGTCTTCCAACTGATCATTCAGTCACAAACACCTGGCAAATGCTATAAGAATAGGAAAAGGGACCTAGTTGGAGACAATCAAAAATTAGCGTTGGAATGATGATTTTTTTGATGTCTCACTATCTTTCTATCAAAAAAAATTTCCATATTGCCATTAGCGAAGTGGTGAGGTGTCAGAAAATCAAATGCGCAGTGGCCTCAAAATTTATCAGTAACTATGGTATGACTAGGTGGCATAACAAGCAATAATTATTGTCAAAAATAGTTGGCAGGAATGATAAAAATTTGATGGGTCTTTGTATTTCACAGTGACAATTTATATTCAAGACATCGAAGCTCACTACCTCACTATTGGAAAAACCTAACTCACCGTTAGCGAAGTAGCAAGGCACCATAAAAACTAATAGGCAGTGGAACTTGAGGTAACATGGATGGTTGACCAGGCTCAAAGTAAACTTTTGTTGATTGCCAGCATTGCAGATTCTCCTACGTCAGCAATGCCTCAGACTTGTAAAAGTATTTGAGAGATCCCAATCACCAAATCAAATTTCAATCAATAATCCTCACCATCTCACTATAAAGAGTTGCACGATGTTTAGTCTTTGTGACATAGCGAGTGTAGGACCCACTTTTCTTTAGGGTACTTGGTGTAGTTTCTCCACCTTTGATGTAATCTCAGATCAACGGTAATTGTTGTCTAGCCATAAAGAGTTGCTTAAACAATATGTATAGTGAGGTAGAAAATGAGGGCCCACCACTATCTTTCTAAGTAGTACAATAACATATCATCTATAAGATCAAGATCAGATCGATGGTTGTCATTACTTTGCTATAGCAAGGTTCTCATTCTTTATGTATAGCAAAGTAGCGACCTGCTGACACATGTCCTTAGTTTCCAGTGGGTCCAAATAGAAGCACCATCAATAAAAGAGTTATGTACGTGGGAAATTTTCATTGGATTAGAGGGCCAACTTGTCGAGTGCAACACCTAGTTGTCTTTCTCAGTACCCCATGATCATATGATTTTTAAGATTGATAGCAAAGCTTTAAATACTGAAGGTGGTGGCACTCTGCACATTAATAAGATGTGAAAAGTTTTGCATGTGAAGTTAACAACAGATTATAATAGGGAAGATTTTCCCAGTTTCACCTTGCATGAATAAAGATTTTGAAATCTTTTCTGAACGAAGATAATTATTGCAAGGATCGAGATAAATCTAGCACAAGTGTGAAGCAATTGATTCAAAGATAAATTACAGAGTTATAAAGAGCAAAAAACTCCAAGTTCTCATGCCATAGTTTCCAAAAAAAATTCAGTCTTGTATGGTTTAATCAAAGGATGGTTCTAAGGAGTTCACTAGATCCTGGGTTGTGGATAGCAAAGGGATTACTAGGTAAAAATAGGGATTTTTTTAGTGGCTATTATTCACCAATTGGCTAATATGTCTCGATTGGGCTATAGAAATTGGCTAAAAAAAACATCGTATACTAGTTGACCAGTTCGCCTAGATTTTATAAAATACTCATATAGTTTTTGAAACATTTTCCACTATTATTACATAATTTCAGTTTGGTAGTTGAGTTCTTTGCCCATATTTCTCTTTAATGTTTACTCTTATTCACTACGGAATTAATTGAGTGTCTCTTTTGATGATCATCATTCGCCAAATTCCCATTTTCCTATGTGAATTTTTTTTTATGAGTGACACTGTACTCCACAAAAAAGTACAACTTACCTTGATATGTGTCAACATTCTGGTGACTACCTTGACAATTCTTCTTCCTTCAAGAAATGTTGGTCAAAATTAAACCTCAGCCATTGATCTTGGATCATCAGACGGTCTAAGTTCTCAAATAATACATTTAACATAATTACATTTCAAAACATAATTCGCCACCAATATGAATAATTTTAATAAAAACAAAAATTATAATCGCCATTATTTTATAAAAATTATCTAAACTATTAAAAAATTTGCCACCAAATATCCATCGATTGATGCATAATTTGCCAACACTATTAATTTTTTTCACCTAAATAACATGTGATTTGCCACAATTTTATAAATTTTGGGAGGGGGGGGTTCCTTAAAGTTATTCCTGGGTAAAAATACTTGGGCCTGGGATTGTAATATCCTACATACTAGTTCAAACTGGTTTGCAAAAAAGAAGTTTTTTGTCCTATGTAGAAGTATATGGATTTTTGATAGAGGAAAACTAGTAATCCTGAGTGTTTTCTTAAAGTTTCGTCTCTTTGAAACTATGGTAAGATGTCATAGTCAGGTAATCAAGGTTTTGAGAAGGATAATGAATGAACCTGGTAAGATAATAGCCCTCTCAATGGCAACATCATTCTTTAAAAAAAATTTCAAGATATAATAGCCCAATGCTAGGGTAATAGAAATGTGTGGGGTCTCATGCATAGTTTTTGAGGAAGTGAAGAAGATTTCATACTCATGGGTATGGTCTTTCTTTTTTTTTTGTTAGCATGCACCTTTTTTGTATCAGTAGATGGAAAATTTTGGTCAAAAGGTGGTTAACAAAGTAGACATGGTTGGGAATCAGAAGTTACCCATTTTGTTATATTTGATAGCCACATTGTCTTCCTACTCAACGATTGAACACTAAGTAATTTTTCCATTATTTTTTAAGCCTGGCATGATCAGTAAAGAGTGGGAAGTAAAGATGAATTTCACAAAGTAGTTATCTTGACAAAACCCATTGGTCGAGGATAGAGTGCAATCATCAAAATAGATTTTGTTAGGGACAAGCTTAGCAGTTACATATATGACAGAATCATCATTGGAGCAAAATCAACAAAAGGAGGTGATAGACAGAAGCCCGCAAGAGAATGTGTGATTGGCATAACTTCCTATTAGTCACTTTCTTTTTAACACATGTCTGTATCTTCCTCTTGTAAAGGACACCTTTTATTTTCTCTTAGCCTGAAGCTTGTTGCATCTCACACTATATAAGTGAGATTCCATGGCTAGAAAAGGGTCTAAATTCTATTTGTCTAAGTGATACTTAGTCTGTCTTTGGTCCATTATTTTGAACAAATTGGTGGTGTATTTTCTCTGTCAGATCTTGAGAATACATGAATATAGAATGATCTGTGTTTCTTCTGAAGGTCATTCTGAGTCTACTGTAAATTGTATATAATTTTCAAGGAAAATGAATACAAATTATGAACTATCCCCATACCAGTTCTTTCTGAATCTTGTCTCCTTTTAATTACTTGGTTATCTTGATATTGTATGAGTAAAGGCTTGTGCAATTGAATGCAATCTAGTTAGGTTGTATATCTATTTATCACTTCTGTTAATTCAATGGATTAAGTAAAAGCTTTGGTGAATGTGATAAGGTTGCTGTAGTAGTGGAAAGGATTTTGAATGATGATTCTGATAAGAATTGTTGATAAAATTTGTTGTAAGGCAAAAAAGTAGACCTAAGAATTTGCTATAGACTATAAACCCCAATGGATTAGGCACTGATCAAAATTTGATCCAGCTGAAAGAGAAATATGTCACAAATGTTTGTCAATTATACAAAATTAAATCAATTTTACTTTTATTTCCTGTAGATCTTAAAATTTGGCCAGTACTTGTCTGCATGGAATAGTTTAGCTTCAATTAGCCACTATTGTTGAGAACACCTACAGATCTATAGAAGAATTTTTGGTCATATCTATTATATGGGATGTGTTTATCAAGTTATCAAGAATTGCATATGTATTTAAGGATTTGAGATGAGAATCAGAATGAAACTAAAAATAATCCTCATACAATTTTCACAGTCTTGAATCATCCCTGGGTATACCCACCCTGGTTTTATGGAGCCAGAAGAGTAGAAACCCACCCTTGGTTTTGTTGAAATTGGGCCCAAATGCTTTGCACATGCAATTGTTAATAAGAATTGGCTATTCTTCAGATTGTGTGAGTATTGTCATCTTGGTATTAAGCATTTTGTTTCTTAGTAGTTTTAAAACACCAATAGAGGGTATGGCTAGACTCGCGTTGTTCTTATTTAATAGAGGCACTATAAATTTCAACAGTATTGGCATGTGGTATAGAGTCATTAGGCTCTACAAGGAGTATTTCAAGATCAATTAGAATATCATATAGAAAAGTATACTCATCATCATCAAAGATGTTCTTTGTATCCTTAGGTTGAAATGATCTTTTTGGTTTTGAAGAATGCTAAGGTTCTAGTACAAATTTGTCTATCACTGAGTGAAAAGGGGTTTTCTTGAAGCCTAAACCTTTTGTATCATGAGATCATCTAGAATTAGTTTCAATAGGATCAACCAATCCTTTATTATTTGGACCTAAAGGACTGATCCCCTTGTATCCAAATCATTTCATGAATTTGAGACCTTTTGCATACCTTTTAGGGGTTATCTCACAATTCTAAGTTTTAGGCTTGAATGTGTATTCTCCCTTGTTTATTGAGGTTGGAAAATCCAGGGGATATTTTCATCTTCATCTTCTAAAAGGTACCATGGCCTATATAAAAGAGCCATCATAAAGAGTTTTGGGTGCCACTATAGAAGGTTTCTTATCTTTAGAAATTCTACCATAGTGTCATAGAGACAAAGGTAGAGATGTCAAAGATAACACATGTTTTATTCTATATTTTCCCATACCAACATGTATTAGCTCAAGAGTTTTCTCCATGTTTTTCAATTTGTCATCAAAGTATTCAATGGACTCCAGATTTGTTGGAACAAAACTATCAGCAAACTTAGTGACCATATTGCAAGTATAACTAGTATTGGTAGGTATTACTACCTCTGTACCCTAGAATGGAAATTTTATGCACTGGTGATAAGTTGAAGGTACTACCTACATCTCATGGATCCATGTCCATCCCAATAGTATATTGTGTGACAAAGGTATGTCAAGTACCTAACATTTGACATCTCATTCTATAGGTCCCATTCTAACAAGTATGTAACAAGACCCTTGGATTTCCTTTATTCTTCATCATAGGATTTAATGGTGGTTCTTCTTAGAGGACCAGTGGATTCATCATCATAGACCAATTTTGTTAGAAAACTAGAAAAATAGATGTTAAGACCAACACCATTATCTATAAGCACATGACAGACACATTTTTGACCAATCATAACTTCAATGTGCATAGGTTGATTATGTGGATGAATCATGGAGTGATCATACTTTTTAGTGAAGGATAGGTAGTGAGCTAAAGTCAAGTGTCCCACCATGGATTGAAATTGATCAAGGTCAAGATCTTGAGGTATGCTAGCTTCAATGAGAACTTTATCAAGAATCTTCCTATGAGAAGGAAAGATTTTTAGTAGTTCAAAAGTTTTAATTTGGGCATTGGTTCATTGCAACTATTCAAGAATACTGTAATTGGTAGTAGTAGAAGAAATAGTCTACTTTGTGACTTTGTTGATGGCACCAGTTGTAGTTTTTTCCTTAGGTTGTTTAGGATCATGTAGAAAGTGCAAGACCTTTGAGGACAATGTTAGGATGGGATTGAGTGACAACATTTGTGTGGAATTGGGATTGTTCTTGTTCAAGGATAGAAGAATTAGTTCCTTCTAGGAAAAATTTGAGTTTTTGGCTTCAAACTATCTACTTTTCTTTGGTTGTGACTACATTGTAGTATTCAACCTCCATGGGTTCAAGCATGTTGATCACATTATCATCAATAGTATATGTATAGTTGACCTTAGCATTATTCTTTGATTTAGATGACTCATACTTTTCATAAGGAGGAAATGGTTCTTTGAATGATTTATGATCTGAGCTTTTATTATGTCCTCCTATAAATACATCACCATTATCAATCATGTCTTGGATTGTATGTCTCAATTGGATGCAGTTATTGGTCTTATGACCTTTGTTATGGTGATAATCACATTACACATATTTTTTCCACCAAGTAGGTCTTGGTTGTTGATCATATGGATGTGAGTTGTCCAATTTAGTAATAATTTGATTTTGGAGGAGTGTCTTATGTTAGAGAAAAAGGTTACTTTCATTTCATTAATTAAATTACTTTTTCTCCCTTCTTAAGGTTTTTCTTTGTGCACCCTTTTCATTCTCTATTTATTAATTAATTAGTAATTATTAAATAGATTTTACCTTTTAGGTTACCCTTTGTATCTTTTTAGGTTACACTTTCACATTTCGATATCTTTTTATAAGGATTGATCTTTTATAATAATCTACATATTTTTAATTTTTGAGAATACAAATTGTATATTTTCAAATAAAACTCTCACCTCTTCTTATCTTTTTCTTTTCTATGATAGGTTTTGTACATGCAGGTATTTGAGGGCTTTATGGAGTTGTATTGTGTATTTGCTCAAATCCTTCATGGTATGAGAGTCGAATCTACTGTAGGTTGTTCAGTATTTGATCAAAAAGGAGAACAAGGGTCTTACAGATTAGATTTGGGGTTTTTTTGGGTATTTCTTGAGAAAATTGGGGTCACTAACTTTTGGATCAATTTGAGGCCAAATGGACTTCACAGATGGATCAAAAAAGCATCAAAACCCCTATTTCCATATAAAGTTCATCCATTTTGGACAACATCAATCTAGGAGGAAAAAAATTACCCATAAGGCCATATGGCCTCTTGTATGCAATTTGAGGCAATTTTTTAAAAAATAAAAAATGGACCACAGGCCATTTTTTGACCTACAGACCCATTTTCTAGAACTACTACCCTATTTTCTGGCCCCCGATAGAGTTTTCCAGCCCCCGACAGTTTTTTCTAGCATGCGTAGGCTTTCCTGGCCCCAATAGCATTTTTTTGGCCACGGCTACATTTTTTAGCCCTCAACGGCATTTTCTAGCAAGCGGTGCTCTATCCATTTTTTTTCATTACCACTACCATTGTAACTCCCTATGGCCACCACTACTCCTCCACCATCAGCTCCACTGCCCACCATCTGCCTGGGCTCAACAGTCCATATGGAAATTTTGGCACTTGCATGTGTAAGGTGCCACATCAGCACCTATAATGTTTTAGGTGCCACATCATCTTTTTTGGGCCCACTGCCAGGTGGTAGTCCTTTTTTACTGCGATGACCCATAGGCTATCAATTTTAAAGTAGTGAAATGTTGATGTCAAAACTGCATCATAGCCCTTGCATGCCCTTTAGGTCCCTTTTTAGACTAGCTATTGGTTTTTTGACCATATCTTGAGCATGCAAAGGTCTTTTTTATATCTAAAAGAAGTGCTAGAAATCTAGTTCCAAGGTAGAGAAAATGGGATAGGAATTTTTGGGTTTTGATGTAGTTTGGTTTCCTATTTGAGTAGTCAAAGCTGGTTGTTCTAATTTTCACACCAGAGGGCATATCTTGAACATCCAACTCTATTTTTCAAAAATGTTATATTTTCAGAAAGCTTGTTCAGTTCTCTTTTCAGAAATGCTAGTTTGTCTTCTAGATTCTGCTCCAAGCTCTTTCTATTATGGTTTTTTCTTTATTGGTCTGTGGTGGATACCTTGGGTGTTTTAGTTTTGGGGATCATTTTCATGGCATTGGATTTCTTCTTTTGGGCTATACTATCTATTTTAATAGCTCTTTTCCCTTTCTAGTCATTGTTGATATCATTTGTATGCATTCTTGCAAACACACTGAGATAAAGTGCCATATTGCATTTATATTTTTATTTCATTAGTTTTGCCTTGTTTTGCCTTATGATTCGAGTAGTTTCATCTAAGGATACTCATGTAGATTATTGTATTCTTGGGATTCACCATACCTTGTGCCTTACTATGCATGCACTACTCATGATTAGAGTGCCATGGGGGTTTGATGTGTGCCTTTTTTTGTCATCATCCTTTTTCTAGTGAGCCTCCCTTCTGAGACATTAGCCTCATAACATGTCTAAGATTGATCACCTCAATACACACATATTTACTCTTTTGTGCATCTTGATCATGGTTCCTTGACTTGTAATTCTTTTGGCCCACTTTTTTAGTTCCCTATCACCACAACCTTGTCTAGATTAGGGAGGTTCTTCTATTGTTTCTCATATTTCCTTTGTTTGATGGAGTGAGTTATGTATTTACTTTTTGTTCCTATTTACTAGGTAGACACATTGGTTAGGTACCTATGCATTTCAATGAGATGGATCATTTAACATATATACACTCTTCTTTTTGTTCCTACTTTGGTTGCAACCTTTCATGTTCAATTGATTAGCTGTTTAGGCTTTGGTGTTGCATGCCATCTGTATCTTTGATTTTAGTTGTTTACCTTTTCGTGCCTCCATATTCGATGCAGGTTATAGTCTTATCTATGTGGTCAGGTTCTATTTTAGTGGAGGTTCATCATATCAATAGTTACTTTTGATAGATCTTTGTAGCCTCTACATGCTTTAGTGGTTTTCTTCATGATTTCTCTTTGTTCCTATTTTCTGGAACAATTCTCTAGTTGGAGCCTCTATAATCCTTCACTAGGTTTTCAACTATCTTTTTTTGGAGTAGAATTTTTCCTACTAGGTTTTTTCTATTTCTCTATTGCATAGAGATTTTTTTGTGATAGGGTACCTCATCTAGCCTTATTACTAGGACCCAAGTTTTCTTTCAGCATTGCATTGTAGTTTCCTTGCTCTTTCTGCATTGTTTGTAACTGCATTGTTGCTCATCTTAAGGGGAGTGTTAGAGAAAAAGGTTAAAGTTAATTTCATTAATTAAATTACCTTTTCTCCCTTCCTAATATTTCTCTTTATGCACCTTTTTCATTCTCTATTTTATCATTAATTATTAAGTATTGAGTAGATTTTACCTTTTAGGTTACCCTTTATAACTTTTTAGGTTACCCTTTTGGGTTTTGATCTAATTTTATAAGGATTGATTTTTTGTAATAATCTACATCTTTTTCATTTCTAAGAATACAATTTGTATATTTTTAGAGCAAACCCTCACCTCTTCTTGTCTTTTTTGTCTTTATGATAGGTTTACATGCAAGTTTTTGAGGGTTTTATGGATTTGTATTACATATTTTCTCAAATCCTTCATCTTGTAGACCACATCAAGAGGTTCCCCTAGAGATGTAAACTCACACTTGGGTCTAGGAGTCCAAAATTTTCATTTAGGGTTTTCTAGAGGTGATTTAGTATCTATAGAAGCTTGTTGAATAGTTTTAGCTGCTTGTATAGTGGTTGTGAGAATAAATACAGCTTTTTAGGGTTTCAAAGTTATAGTGTCTACTACTCTATCACTCAAAGCATCCCATTTTTTTGTTAACATATTTAGATTTGTCATTTCTTGATCTAGACTTGTGTTTTTTATACTTATGCAAGGTCAATTCTCCATTCTTGACCATAAAGTCCTCTATGAGAATAACTTGTTTGATCATATCATCAAAGGATAAGGTTCCTTGTAATTGTACATGATGTTAGATATAACAATGGGAAAGTAAGTTTTGAGGGGGAGGTGAATCAACACTTAAAACTTTTGCCTCTAAAACATATCACCAACAACCATCTCATAACTTTTAATATATAAACTAAAATAACTTAACCATGCATCACATTCATAGCATAAAGTAAATAACACATGAAACAGTAAATTGGTTACCCAAAAACCCTCCAATGAGAAGGTAAAATTTGGGTGGGGATGACACCCACAAATATTCACTACTACAGTTGTAAAGTATGACCAATTATGGTTACAAAGTGTTTGATCATAAACTATTATCTATCCTGCAAGGGATTTTCCCTATTAAGGGCTTACAAAGTTGTTAGGTCTCACCTTGGTAAAGGATTTTAACTCAAAATTAAGTAAGCACTCAGTTAAGAGATTTACAAAATCCTATTATGACTACTCTATTAAGAGATTTACTTTGTATCACTTGTTAGAATGATTCAGTAGCATGATCCTTCGGTTAGCACTCTACTGCTTGATGTCAAATCTTCTCTTTTCTAGTTGTCTCTTGATCCTTCTAATTAGATCTATCTTTTCTAATCCTCTCACTCTTAGACTAATTCTACACTACATAGCTTTGTCATGTCCATCATTGCCACCATGAATTCTCTCTAACCTCTTAGCATTCATCTCCTCATGCACATACAAAATCTCTAGGGTTTTCCTTGTTAAATAAGCATTGTTGGGGATGGATTAGGTTAGAATCAACAACTATAGTTGATCCATATTATCACCTTAAACTTCCCTTTTTCTAATTGGTTGCATGTACTACATAGGGATTCACAATATACCTCCATACTCATCTCTTAAAATAATAAAATAATGATTATGTTATCCAAAAATGGTTTACATAGGAGTTTGTGCCATTACAAATAGCTATACTAAAAACTATTCACTTGGCATATAAAGACTATGATTCTAGGCCTTCACTATGGTCCTAATGTTGTAACTCAACTTCTAAATAGCTTGGCACTTTTTATTTACTTGGCACCTGAATCACTCAACATGTATAGACTACTCGACACTAACTATCTTCTCTACACATACTAGTGCTCAGTATGTTGTGATCACTTGGCTCACACTGATTTCTCAACTCGCTCTAATCACTTAGCATACACTATATACTTGACTTGCATTGTAATTTTTCTAGATTATGACTAAGTGTTTTGTCACTACCTTGTTAAAACCAATCTAAGATTACCAATCTCTCTCTTTGAAATCAGTGGCAAAAACACTCCATCATATCATACACATCCTTACTTTATGCATAAGTTGGACAATATATTCTTCATTACTCAACTTATATACAAAACTTTAAATTTTTGAAATTTTCAAAATTGTTATTTCTCCATACTTTAATACTCCCCATGAGTAAATGCTTCATTTTTTTTTCTTCTCTAATACTCCTACTAAGCAAATATTTTCCTTGACAAACATTTTCCTTAAAAATTTCATAATCCCCCTTTTTTTACACTTATGTCATTTGGGTTGTACACTAACTTTGTGTTTGTCCAAAAATAGCTTGTGAAGCTCCATGATTATCTTCAATGTTGCATCCCATTTTTTGAATTTTTCCTATAGAGATTGATACTAAATGTCTATTTAGATAGTAAGGTCAACTAAGCCATCATGTGCTTCAACAAATTTTATGCATAGGCTAGTTCCTTGTGTAACACTTCCATGTGAGGTTTCAGTATGATTTAGATACTGATCAAAGTAGATCTAATATTATCATCTTGTGCTTGCAACTTGGCAAGCCTACTCTAAGTGGACAGTAACCTCTGAAAGTGTATTTGACTTTGACTAGGAGATAGTTTCAAAGAATTACCTATGAGTTGTAGATTTTCCTACATGTGGTCAATAGCCCTTTGGGTCTCATGTGTAAATAATTCAACATTGCATAACTTATTGTATAGAGAGAAGATGTTCTCTAACATTATCTTCACACTTTCCATCTTGGTTGCTAGATCAACCTGTCTAAGTGCCATAGCACTAGATATCTTTTCCAAAACCTTTGGTTGAAACTTTATTTCTGACCATTCTAATAATTTGACATTATAATCTAGGTCTTTATCCTTTATCTTGTCCATAATAGAGAAAAGTTACTCTATGATAGGATTATTTTCATTTGGTTCTAGGAGGTTGAAAGTGTCAATGAATATGTCTTTGATGTCATGCAAGACTATCTTTTTCTTGAATTCATTCCTCAATATTTATTGCCTCTTTTTCCTTTCTAGAGCCTCATGTAGAATACCCATTTATTCAATAGTAATTGTGTTCAAATCAAACTTTTGGAGCTCAATCACTTCATCTAAACTTACATCACCATATGATGTAGCATCAGCACTCACAAGTGTGTTGGGGCTCGACCTTGATATTTGTAGTGGTGTATCCTAGGTACGTAGACTCTGAAGAGTTTGACTACTAAGAGGAGATGTAGAAACTAGAAATGTGACTAGTGTTTGTATAGCAATATATTTTTTAAGCTTAACAATCAATTCCAACTCTCTGGTCTTATCATCTTCCTTCTGTATTACACCTTGAGATGGTGGATTAGGTACAGGACTTGCTTCCTGACCTGTGTGTACTTTAGTTCCATTTTTGTCGACTGTCACTAATGTCGGTAGACCTTAGGCTTGGTACTAATGTATCTACATGTTGTACTTCTAACTCTTTCATCTAAAATACAAAGATGGGCATTTCAAATGGTGTTTTTTGTGTAGCATCTTATTGATCCTAGTTTACATGTTGATTTTTTGATAGATCTTGTGATTCCTTTTCTTTCACGTCTATAGATGGTGGGGGCACATCTGATGTGTCTTTTGGTTTCTCCCCTACACATGCAAGTTCTACCTCTCACCAATATAGGATTTTTTCATAGCATTGTTGCATTGGTAGACTACTCTAGGATTTTCTTCAAGTCATCCTTAGTCAAAGGATTCACATTCTATGCTAAATTATTAGAAATATCCTGAATAATAACAACTAAGTCTTGTTGATTCTCTTTGTTTGTATGTAGAGGACTGGCACTCAGTACTTGTACATCCCATACATCCTACTACTCATCTTCAGTTATGGCCTCCTCTTTTGTTCCTTCAGTACCTTCCATATTAGCTTCCTTGATTGGGTTTCCATCCTTGTCTTTCTCTCATTCCTTATTCTTCTTAGGTTCTTACACTTCTTGTTCACCTTTTTTTGTATTTCTGGAGTGGATAACCCATAGATAGATTTCCAAATTGATGTAATTTTGGTTACCACATCTTCTATGTTCTTTTAATTATGGAAAGCTCTATATTTGGGGGGAAATTTCCCTTTATTCTTTTCCATAGCTTCATAAATCATCTTTTTATCCAATTTAGGCATAACTTGGGCTAGTATTGTTTCCTTGATTTGCCTCTCATTTTGTAAGTTGAATTGCCACTTTTTCTCAACTCTGTCATAAAGACTTTTGGGTAGAGAGTTGGAAATATCTAGAGGAGTTGTCTTGAATGTATCCATCATGTCATATTTGGCCTCCTCAACTTTATTTTTATCAAATTTTCATAACTTATCAAAATCTACATATGTGAAGCCAAATAAATCTACATTTTTAGTAATGTTTTCACACAAATTGTCAATATTAAAAGAGGGATTGTGGCTTACCACCTTGTATTGACTCAAGTCACCTGACTCTATCTTCTCCTCATCTAAATTATTTTGAGTTTTGTACTTCTTCCTTAGTCTTTTTTAGGTCTTCTTAGTAGGCTCACTCAGCTCTATTATGTCAATTGCTATTATTCCTTTAGGCTTTGACATTTTGTAGCCTGAATAGTGGTTGCCCTTGTGCTTGACCTAGTTATAGGTACTATTGGCTTCTTTTCTAGCTTCTTCATAGTATTCTTAGTTTTCTCCACTATATTCTCCTTTGCTTTCCTCTTCTTTGTATTTTCCTCATATTCTTCCTCACGTTCTTCTCCCTCAGTACCTTCTGCATCTTCACTTTAATCTTCCTTGTGTTAATTCTAATGGGGATTGGCCTAGTTCTTCATCTTCATCATCATCTTCATCTTCTTCTCCTTATCCATCTTCACCAAATCTCTCTTTTAGGCTTCTTAACCAATTTCTTCTTCTTTCCTAAGAATTGTAGCTATCTTTAAATTAGTTATTATCCTAGATTTGGCTTCCTCATAGTTTCCAAATGAGGTTGTATTCTTGTCAATGTCTTCTACTAATAAATTTTTTATTTTTGTAGAGGCCTCATCTACATTGATTTCATATGGAAATGGTTTCATCCATCTAACCCTAGGTATGATGCTTTCACATATGTGTGGTCTACATCCACTAGGAAACAAACATCATTATATTGTTGTTCCACTAATGATACATGAATCCTTAATCTTTATTTCATTGATTTCTTAAAATCCTCAAAGTAGCTAGACATTACTAACTCAAATTTTTCACCAAGTTGCTTAATGAATTCTAAAATCTATTGAGTATGACATATTGCTCTTCCAAGAAACCTTGCAAAAGGTGGGGAATGTGTTCTGCACATAAAAGAATATGCAAACAATCAAAGAACCAAACTTGCATAATGTACTTTTAGCTTTCCTTATGGCCTTCAAGTTTTATGATATTTTTCATAGTTGTAACTCAAAAAGGTCATAGGAATGGTCTCTCTTTACTATCTTATAACCCAAATCTACTGCCATACATGAAACACTATTTAATCAGCTAGACTAAAAGAATTTGTGAGCTATTACTCTCACTACAAAGGCAACTAGAGGATATGAAATAGTATGAATAAACATCCCTTTCTTAATCCACTTGGCACCTATATTCTTTTCAATGATTTCCTTTGCATCACTTAGAATACTCTTAGATCTATCTGGGGTAGGGTGTCCTGATACTCTATTTATAATCCTCTTTGTGATCTTAATTGGTCCATTCTCTAGCAAAATATAATTGTCATATGTGCAACTTAAAAATATTTTAATCTATTCAATATTGAATACTTGGGGAAAATCTAGGGCACACATTAACCCTTTCTTCTTGGTTATTTTATTCCCTTCCCTCAAAACTCCCTTGACATGAGTTATTGTAGATATCTCTTATCTCCATGTGTCCTATCTCTCCAATCTTTCCAATATAGCAACATCTCACATCCTAGATCATGAGAACCTTTGGTGGTATCATAGATAGCGCACTAGATGGATCTCCCTTATATGGAACTTTAGAAATAGCTCAAAATGAGGGTTTCTTAACATTGTTACTTATCAATTGAACATTGAAAAATTCTTTGCCCTCTTTTCTAATGGTTGCAAAAGAGCTAGCTACCATTTTGATTACCTAGGGTTTACAAGAGAAAAAATAGTTCAAATTTGATGAACAATGTCAAGTAGTAGTTGAATCTAGTTCGTAAACACTTGAATCTCCTTTTTCAATTCACCTTTTTTTCCCTCTGTGCACTCTATAAACTCTGGTAAATGAAAATGAGTCAAAAATTGACTATATAACCCTTCATATTTAGCATTAAATGCTCAGTGCTTACACAATTGTAAGCTTGGCTATCATAGGACTTTCAACATGCTTGGTTAACATAGCAAGATCACCACTTACTACCATGTCTCCTTAACTCAGCTATAACTATAATTCATTTCCTTGCTCAACAACAATAGTGAAGTCTTCTATGCTCAGCACCAACATAGAAAACAACAAAACTATAGATTTTCCCCAAGTTATAATCACTACATTGCATATTACTTCATGCATATATAATCTTTTTAGATCTTAGATTCTTAGAACTTATCATAATATAACATTTTCAAATATTAGTCCCACGCATACCTATGATTGCCTAGTTGGGGGTGATGTGATCAACTAATCCATTGGATGAAGTGACCTCATCTTGAATTGATGTGTTGCAATCTTCCTTCTTCTTCCATGTCTTGTTCATCTATACCTTTACCTTTTCAACATCAATCTTTTATTTACCTTTGTTGAACTCATTGCTTGACACTAATGACCTTGTTGGATAGTTTCTATTGACATGACTAGTCTTGAGACAACTAAAGCATGTAATCTCATTAAACCATCCATTGTGGTTGCCTCTAAAATGTATTATGCAATTCTCAGTAACATGTCCATATTCTTGACAATAGTGACAATTGTACCTTGTGTTATAATCCTAATCATAGGAATTTCCATTTTGGTATACCGTTATCTGCTTTTTGATGTCCACTTAGTCTTAGATCTACATTCATATTCTTTATTTCCATACTTTTGACAATTGTAGTAGTATCCTTCAAATCTCTAAGTGCTCATGGTCTGTGTCCTACATTCATGTGCTTGATGTCCTTACTTATTGCAATTGTGGAAATATCCCTTGAATTTCTACTTGGGGTTCTGGTTAACAGGTTTGCTCCTACAAAAATTTGTTGTATAACCCAATTTTCCACAATTATGACAAGTGGATTTGTAGTTCTTACCTTTGCTATTCCTTTGCTCACCACTTTTAGATAATTTTGTTGGAATTATTTAGAATAAGTGAGAAGGGGGGTGAATTAGTTATCCAAGGTCTAAATATATAAATAAAACTTTTTAGTACTTAGAAGACCCATATCCATAACACCATTATATGACTGTATCCATTAGATCATACAATCTCTTAACTTAGTAGATTAATTTCCTAGGCCAAAATATCTTTGTAGGAATGTAAACATGAAATACCATGAGAACATTCACACAATTTGACACAAGGATTTTACGTGGAAACCTAATTTGTGAAAAACCACCAATAACATGTTGTAAATCTCACTCTTCTAAAGTGATACCCTATGAAAGGCCAACCCTATTAAATGTTACAATACACACTATTAAATGCAACTTGGTTAAAGGATTTCAATTGCCCTATTAGGAGTGAGCATTGTTTGAGGACTTTAGAACATTCCATTAGAATTTCACTTGTAGATTAAAGATCTTTGGTTCAATCCTCCATTCTTCTTGGCATTCATACTCTTTAACTCTAATAGCTCACCCTTTTAGTATTCATCCCCTTAAGCCTTTTTTCTTTGTATGCCAACTTTAGTCTCTTTTGTTTGACCACTAGATGAAGCAACATCCTATACTTCTTATCTTCCTTAGGTTCTTGCACATGACAACCATTTCTTTTAGCTAGCTATCTCTATAAATAGAGAATTTAGATCTTTTTTCACTTAACCACAATCATCTATTTTAGGGCTAGGTAGGATTCAATGAATCTACCCATGTTTCCATTGAGTTCCTCTAGAAACTTCCTCTATAATCTTCCTTAAATTTGGCTCAAAATAGTTTAACTTGAATTCTGTGCCACCAGCTCATCATAGTTATCTTCCACATGCTTCACATAATTCAAGAAATCAAATATTTGATTTAACATTGTTTAATGTCACTCAACATCTATACTATTTTGTCACTCAACCAACACTAGTTCACTCAACAAATACTAAAGTTTACCAATGCTCAGCATCAACTAAACTTTGCTCAGCTTATTAACTTTCATTCGGCTTGCACTATTTGTCTTCTTATCTTGGCACCTATTGATTTTCACTCAACTTCTACTATTTTTTGCTCAACTTGCACTAATTTCTTGGCAAAGCTTGGCAAATACTTTTCTTACTTGATCTTCTTCTAGTCTTTACTTGAGTAATCTTTCCTTACAGACTTTAATTAGATAAACAATACACTATACTATTAATATCTTACTTGGTCTTAGTGCTTTTTTTGTATGCCAAATAACTCAACCTTTCTCTAGATGCTCTTGTTATCTTCTCTCTTCAAATCCTCTTCATCAATCTACCCAATGATAGCATTCAGACCAAAAAGCAATTGTCTCACTAGCAAGTAGTAGGTTTGACATCATTGAAAAAATAATGATAGGTTCTATACTTCAAAATAATCTCTTTTCAACAATCTCCCTCTTTGGCCAATATCAACAGCAATACCAAAAAGAAAATTATAGCTTTGAGAGTTCTGTCTCTATTAGTATATTTCCTTCCTCTGTACAATATAATGTAAGCTTTTTCAATCTCCTTCAATTTATCTATCTTATATCTTCTTCACTAGGAGTTTCTCCCTCTTTGACAACAATCTTTGTCTAATTTTCTCTGATTTCTCCCTCATAGATATTTCTCCCTTTTTAGATTACTTTATCTCCCTTTTTGACAACAATGCCAAAGACTTGTCATCTTTTCATGTAGATATAATCAATTCAAGCTCTCCATCTGTCACCTTGCATGTGACTATAAATCTTCTAATTCAACTCCTTCATTACTTTAGGCAACCCCTAAAGTAAGATCCATTGCATCAAGTTGTAACATACAACATTCAACTCAGTTGATACAGGGCACTACTCATTCTTCTTAAGTAGCTTGGGATAGGGGAATCACTCCTAGTTTACCTCTAAGATATTCATTTGCATCCTTAGGTAAAGCTTTTTTGAATATACTGGCTATCTATTCTTTTGTATTCACATACTCCATCTTTACTTCTTTTTCTTGAACCAACTCTCTCAAGTAATGATACTTGATTGCAATGTGCTTTGTCTTTGTGTGTATCATAGGGTTCTTTGATATACTAATAACACTTGTTTTATCACAATAAAGTACCAATGGTTTAGTAATTTCTTCCTTTATGCCTTTGAGTAGCTATTTGATCCAAACCATATTTTTATAATTTACTACAGATGTCGCATATTCAGCTTCAGCAATAGATTGAGATATAAAATTTTGTTTCTTACTAGTCCAAGTGACCAATCTCTTTCCTAGGAAAAATGCTCTTGTTATGTCATCGATGTTTCCAACCCAATTAGCATTTCTATAGGCTCTTAACTCAAATTTATCACTTTTCTTGTAGTATAGACCATAATCTTTTGTTCCTTTTAGATATCCCATAATTCTATTAACTATCATCAAATGATTCTCCTTAGGATTCACAGAAAACCTTGTAACAATCACAACAACTAATTCAATGTTAGGTCTTCTCTGTACTATATATTGCAACTTACCAATCATAGACCTATAAAATGTTTAATTCACTTTAGTAAAATCATCATTTTTTGAAAGTTTCTATCTTGTCACCATAGGAGTGCTAATTTATTTTGAATTCTCTAAACCAAAGGTTTTTAGTATTTCCTTTACACATCTAGACTAAGTGATATAAATACCATATTTCATCTACTATTCTTGCAAACTAACAAAGAACTTGATCTCTCTAAACATAGACATCTGAAATTATTTCTTCATTTCATTTGTAAATTACTTACATAATGCATTTTCACCTCCACATGTGATATCATCAACAAAAAATTCAGCTAGTAAAATACCTTTACCTCCTTTTGTCTTCAAATATAGATTGTTTTTATCATTAGTCTTCTCAAAACCAAACTTCACAAGATAAATGTAAAGCCTTTCACACCATTTTCTTTAAACCATATAAAGTTTTGTGTAGTCTACATACCATGTTCTTGTTGTTTAGATCAATAAATCCTTCAGGTTGTTTTATGTAAACTCCTCTTCTAGTATATCATTCAAAAATGTTGACTTCACATCAATCTAATAAACTTTGAAACCTTTATATGTAGAGTAAGCAAGTAGAGTTCTTACTTCTTCCAATCTTGCAACTAGGGCAAATGTTTCTCCATAGTCAATTCCTTCTTCTTGTGCATACTGCTTGCAAACTAATATTTCCTTACTCCTTGTGAGTTCACCATTTTCATCTAACTTATTTCTGTACACCCACTTGGTTCCAATCACATTCTTGTTTTTTGGTCTAGGCACTAGAGTCCACGTTTTGTTCTTCTCAATTTGATCAATCCCTTCTTTCATGGCTTTACTCCAGTTTCATTCTCTAATGCATCTTTTACTAACTTAGGCTCATGCATATTGAACAAACATGTATTACTTCTCAACCTATTCCTTGTCATTGGTCTAGCTTCTTTATCTCCAATAATTTGTTCAAAAGGGTGATGTCTTTTGACATACTTTGATGATCTTGGTTCTACTTTTCTTTTTTCAATGGGTCTCTCAACTTCAGAATCACAATGTACTTCCCTATCAGTTAGATTGGCATTCCTCTCATGTACACTTATCTCATAATCAACTATAACTTAGCTTTCGTCTTTAACTTGGATCCTAAATGCAACTCAGTTCTTAAATGCAACTTGGCATCCATTCCATGTAACTTGATAGTCACTAATACTTGTTGTTGTTGATTTACAACTTGGTTCACAACACCTTCATCAATAGGCATATCTTCATAAAAGTATATAAAAGATTTGTACTCTTCAAGTTCCTTCATAGGTTCAACTTCATGCACCTCTGTATATTCATCAAACTTCACATTTTTACTTTCCACAAAAATTTTAGGGTTAATATTTAAACACTTATAAGCTTTTATTCTTGTGAAATAGCCTAGGAATATACCTTCTTCACTTTTAGCATCAAATTTACCATTCCTATTGTCCTTAAGAATATAGCACTTGCTTCCAAATACCTTAAAATATTTTGCATTGGGTGAGTATCCATACCATAATTCAAAAGGTGTTGAATGAGTACATTTCATATATTGTACTTATTTTAAGGTATAGACAACTATACTTATAGCTTCTCTCTAGTATTAATGTTCTAGCATAGTCCATCATAGCTCTATTCCTCCTTTTAGCAATCCTATTTTATGGAGGGGTCCTATGTGTAGAAGGTTGTCTTTTGATTCCTCTATCATTAAATAATATCTCAAACTCATTTGATGTAAATTCTCCACCTCTATCAAATCTTAAACATTTCAAAAAAAATCCAAACTCCTTTTCAACTCTAGCCAAGTACCACTTAAAATTTTGAAAAGAATCAAATTTTTATTTCAGAAACATAACCATCATCATCATAGAATAATCAACAAAAAATAGGATAATGTACTTATCACTTCCACACAAATTAGTATGAACCAATTTTAGAATTTCTTTAGATGAGTGAGTCATACTTTTAAAACTAGACTTTGTCATCTTGCCTAGCTGACATTGTCTGCAAATCACATTATCAGGTTTCTTCAGTTTAGGAAAACCTCTTACTCTTTTCATGTTACTGATACTGATTAAGTTATCAAAGTTAACATGACATAACCTCTTGTGCCATAGCCACACATTATCAAATTCTACAACAAGACAAGAAGCATCATTCATGTCAAGATAAAATAGATTACCTCTATTCTGGTCTCATTTTCTAATTATTTTTCCCTCGATATCATAGATCTTTTCTTTCTTGTTCTCAAATTCAACTTTGCAACCTAAACTATTTAGCTATGACACACTTAACAACTTATAGTTAATTCCTTCTACATAATAAGCATTGTCACATGTGATCTTTTCTATCAATTTGATTGATCCTTTACCTTTTATTAGATAGGGTGCATCATTACCAAATCTTACACTATTTCCACTGTAATAATCAAGGGTAATGAACTTACTCGTATCTTCAGTCACGTGATGTGAACAACTATCAATGATCCATCTATTATTCTTGTTCACATAAGACATCAATGCAGTTGCCTCATCCTCATCAAAATCATCCTCCATAGCAACATACACAACTTCATCATCATGGTCATCTGACTCATCTTTGGCTCTCAAAACATTCTTATCTCCTCCATAGATTGTCTTAGTAACATCCCACATATTCTTTGCAGTGTCACAACCTTTGATGTCATCAAAATCTGAGTAGCTCAGGGTAGAGGCACGTTCTAATATTTCCTAATTGTATTATTTCTTCTTTTTTAGGTCATTGATTATTAGGGCTCCAGCAAGATCAACATGCTCAGTAGAGATGGTAGATTTTGCATAGTCTCCAAGACCTCTTAGATGTAGCTTCATCAAAATTTTCTATTTAGAAAATTTTTCCTTGGTCAATTTGGGAACCTCCTTTCTAGACATCTTGATCTTTAGCTTTTTCTACCTTCAAACTATTTCTCATAAGCACCAATGCTTGGATACCAATTATTGAAATTCCTTAGAATAATTGAGAGGGGGGGTGAATCTATTATCCAAGGTCTAGATGTACAAATAAAACTTTTCAGTGCTTAGCAAACCCATATCCATAACACCATAATATGCATGCATCCATCAGATCATACAATCTCTTAACTTAGTAGATTATTGTCCTAGGCCAAAATACCTTTGTAGAAATGTAAACATGAAATACCATAAGAATATTCACACAATTTGACACAGAGTATTTTTTGTAGAAACCCAATTTGGGAAAAACCACCAATAACATGCTACTAAATCTCGCTCATCTAAAGTGATACCTTGTGAAAGGCCAACCCTGTTAAAGGTTATAATACACATTGTTAAATGTGACATGGTTAAAGGATTTGAATCACCCTATTAAGAGTGAGTCTTATTAGAAGACTTTAGAAAATTTGATGGGGACAGAACCCAAGCATAGAATGGACACAACAGGAAAGGGAAAATTTTATTAACTATGAAATAATGCTAGTACACTTAGTGCAGAGAAACAGACTCCAAAACATGTCCTATGGGCTTACAATAGCATAAATCTAGAGATAAATTCTTCTCCCAGTACCTTCTCTCAAACTCCACTCTAAACTGCCTTTTACAATGCTAGAAATGTTCTTAAATAGACCCCGAAGGCTTAAGGATTAGGAATACATTCTAAAAAGTGCTAGTTGGCATCCATTGACCAAATAGAAGGCTCCAAAAGTTGCATTAGAAGCTGGCATAAAATTAGAAGAATCTAGAAACGATAATTGAACTTTCGGGAGGCATAACTTTTGAACCGTAGCTCTGATTGACGAATCATTTACATTTTTGGAAATCTCTTGAAGTTCTCTATAGCCCTATGGACCAGATTCACTTGTCTCCCATTTTTTGGCCCTGTTTGAGGTCAAGTAATGCCCCTAACCTGACTTTGAACCATTCTTAGGAGGTCTGCAGAAACTCAAAAAGTGTGATAACTTTCAAACCGTGGGGCCTTTTGACCTGATTCTTTTTTTGGAATGCTCTAAATTACAATGAAAATCATCCAACCAATTTACACCTTCTAGTTCACCAAAATGATGGCTCAATTACATACTCCTATTTTTTTGGCATTTACACGTATCACAAGGTGATTAAAAAATCTAACCTGGAACACTAATAAAGGAATTGTGAGAGTTGGAACCTTTATTTGACCCAAATGGGTATCCAAAAATGAAAACACATGAAACAAAAACTAATTCTAAGTACATTTTTTGGGTGACACGGGATTACCCTTATACCTCTGGATGCTCCTACATCAAAATTCCATTAGAATATCAGTTGCAGATTATAGATCTCTGGTTCAGTCTTCTAATTTCTTGGCATTCATACTCTTCAACTTTGATAGCTTGTTCACCCTTCAAGAATTCATCCCCTTAAGCCTTCTTTCTTTGTATGACAACTACAGTCTCTTCTCTTCAACCACTAGATGAAACAACACATTATACTTCTTGTCTTCCTTAGGTTCTCACACATGACAACCATTACTTCTGCACAGCTATCTCTATAAATAGAGAATTTAGATCTTTTGTCACTTAAGCACAATTTTCCATTTTAGGGTTAGGTAGGATTCAATGAATCTACTCACTTTTCTATTTAGTTCCTCTACAATCTTCCTTAAATTTGCCTCAAAATAGTTTACCTTGAATTATGTGTCACCAAATCATCATCGTTATCTTCCATATGCTTCACGTAATTCAAGAAATCAAATTAGTCTACTTAGATTCATAAAATCTTTGATTTAACACTATTTACCATCACTGAGCATCTATATTATTTTTCACTCAACCTACACTAGTTCACTTATAAAACACTAAAATTTACTAATGCTTGGCATCAACTAAACTTTTCTTAGCTTATACTATCTTTCACTCGGCTTGCATTGTTTGTTTTCTTCACTTGGCACCTATTGATTTTTACTCAACTTCTAATACTATCTACTTGGCTTGCACTAATTGCTTAAAAAAGCTTGATAGACACTTTTCTTACTTGATCTTCTTCCAATCTTTTCTTGAGTAATCTTTCATTATAGACGTTAATTAGATAAAAAATATACTATAGTATCAATGTCTTACTTGGTCTTAGTGCTCCTTTTATACACCAAATAAATCAACCTTTCTCTAGGTGCTCTTGTTATCTTCTCTTTTCAAATCCTCTTCATCAATCAACTAAATGATAGCATTCATACCAAAAATAAAATGTATCTCTAGCAAGTAGTAGGTTTGACGTCATTGAAAAAATAATGATTGTTCCATGATAGGTTCTATACTTCAAAAGAATCTATTTTCAACAAATTCTCCTACCTTAGTATTTTTGTATCCCAATCCAATAGTATCATTATTAGGTCCTGGAGATTCCATCAATTTCTCAAATTATTTTATGGCTTCACTTGGTTTGTTGAATATTTCAATGAATTCCTTCTCTTCTCTTAATTCATTTTGTAGTAAATCATTCTAGGACTTTAGATTTGTGATCTCAATGTCCTTTCCATTCAATTCACAGTTTACAAACATCAAATGATTCATTGTATCCAATTGCATGTTAGCAAGCTTTTTCACAACTAATATCTTCTCTTCAAGTCTATTATTTGGTACTCTTTTGTCTTCTTCAATCATGACTTTGTCTTCCTCAGCTTTCTTTTTCTTTTCAGTTACCTCACATAGCAATATTGATTGTGCTTCTTGTTCTCTTTCGAGATTTCTAACTTCTTTAGTTAGGGTATTGTTCTCTTCCATTAGATCTAAAATTGTTCCATCAAACTCTCCTAAGTTTTTATTTTCAAATAATCAAGTAGTATCTATCTCTTTGTATTGTGTGTCATCTTGTTGAATAGCCACTTTCTTTCTTCCCTTCAATGAATGTTGCAATTCATCTCTTGCCTCCTTGAGTTGATGTAGGGAAAGTTGTATTTCAATCTTCTGGTTCTCAATAATCTTTCCCAACTTGTAGACTTCTATTTTCAAGATCTTACCTCCAAAGCTATAAGAAATTCCTATCTAGAGAACAAAGCTATGATACCAATTGTTGAAAATAACAATGGGAAAGTAAGTTCTAAGAGGGGGGATGAATCAGCACTCAAAACTTTTGCATCTAAAACATATCACCAATAGCCATCTCATAACCTAAAATATAAACTAAAATAACTTAATCATACATCACATTCATAGGATAAAGTAAATAACACATGACATAGTAAATTGCTTACCTAGAAACCCTCTAATGAGAAGGTAAAATTGGGGTGGGCATGACACCCACAAATCTTCACTACTGTAGTTATAAAGTGTAACCAATTATGGTTACAAAGTGTTTAATCATAAAATATGATCTATCCTATGAGGGATCTACCATGTTAATGGCTTACAAAGACCGTTAGATCTCACCTTGCTAAAGGATTTCAACTCACAAATAAGTAAGCACTCAATTAAGTGATTTACAAAATCTTGCAAGGACTAATATGCTAAGAGATTTACTCTGTATCACCTGTTAGAATGATTCAGCACCATGATCCTTCGATTAGCACTATGTTTCTTGATGTCAGATCTTCTCTTTGATAGTTGTCTCTTGATTCTTCTAATCAGATTTATCTTTCTAATCCTTTCATTGCTTGTCTATGTTCTTCTTAGACTAATTTTGCATTGCATATCTTTTTCATGTCTATTGTAGCCACCATGAATTCTCTTTAACCTCTTAGAATTCATCTCCTCACATACATACAAACTATCTAGGGTTTTTCTTGTTAAATAAGCATTGGTTGGGATGGATTAGGTTAGAATCAATGATTTTGGTTGATCCATATTTTCACCTTAAGCTTCTCTTTTTCTGATTGGTTGCATATACTGCATAGAGATTCACAATATACCTCCATACTTATCTCTTATTATCATACAATAATGATTATGTTGACCAAAAATAGTTTGCATAGGAGTTTGTGCCATTACAAATAGCTATACCAAAAATTATTCACTCGACATCCAAAGGTTGTGATGCTCATCTTTCACTGTGCTCCTAATGTTGTAACTTAGCTTCTAAATAGCTCAATACTCTCTATTTACTCAACACCTAAATCACTCAATATGTATAGACTGCTCGACACTTGAGTGACTCAGCACATACTAGTGCTCAACATGCTTTGATCACTCAACTCACACTAATTGTTTGTCTTGCTTTGATCACTTTGCATACACTATGTACTCGGCTTGCACTATAATTTTACTAGATTATGACTAAGTGTTTTTTTGCTACCTTGCTAAAAAAAATCTAAGATTAACACATGATATCCAAATTCAGGTGGGATGTTGTCCAAAAAGATATCAAGTTTCTCACTCTCTGGTATCTTGTGAGAGTACTTGGTGTATAGTTATCTCCATCTTTGGAGAAAATTCAAGAAAGGTTTTCATGTTCTCTATTTGAGATTGCAAATATCATGAATGTTAATTGGATGTTGGATATTGTGTGAGTAGTGCTAGACAAACATGTTTGCAAGTTCATCAAAGGTCTTGATTTGAGAAGGTAATTGTTAGAACCACTCCATGGTTGGTCCCCCTAAGCTACGTGGAAACAAACACATAAGATAAGTTTAATGATCAGAGGTACCTAGATATTTATCATATTTTAGGAGTTCAACTCCTTTAGAAAAGGGAGGCATGAAGATACTTTTATCAAAAGGAAATGGAAAAATGGTGCCCAATGTGAATTGCTTCATTGGTTTCTCCTTTTCTTTCATTATTTGGAGTAGCTTCTCTTGCATACCTATAGATTTACTTTTGCAATTTAGAGGTTTCATTTTCTTCTTCTTTAATCACAAGACTCTCAATATTGTAACCTCAAGGCAATTCAGCTCCATCTTTAGCAAGCTTGAAGATATATTTATCTTTTTCTTGGCTTAGGAGGATCTCCATCATTCTTTGAAATTTCTTATCTAATTAGGATTTTTCTATATCCTCTTGAGTTATTTCTCCCTCATCATTATCAAACATTCTTTAATATTGTCTCTTGCCTTTGTTAGATGCCCTATTGTTTTCCTGATTCTCATCTTCACTATGTTCTTCCTTGTGGTTTGGGTCTGCCATTTTGTTAATATGCACAATTTCAATGTGTAGAGACTTAGTGTTAGGAGGTTTAGTGTGTTGAGATGTGGTATTTTTATGTACTACAATGCTTAATTTCTTAGTCCTTTCCTAGGACTCCAAATGTTAATTCTAGAACCTTGATTGTGATTCTTGTCTCACCAAACATTGGAACAATCCAAGAATCTCTTCTTTCACCTTATCACATCAATGGAAAACAAAGGAAACTCAACTATTGTTGTTAACTTGCACAATTCATTATGTGGACTTTCTCACTAGCTTCCTGGTTCACTAGGAATCAATGAGTCTTGGGCATGGAATGAGGGTTTTGAAGCTTCCAATGGCATCATTAGAACCATTAAAACATGTTATAATTATCAAATAAACTTTGCACAAAGTTTAGTCTAGCTTTATGACCAATCTTGAATTTTGTTGCTATATATACTTTGCAAGATTTTTATTTGATGTATATAAGATTTAAAACAAACCCAAACCTACATATCATTTATATAAAACATTTAACATAGAGGCATTTTATGAGGTTAAACACAACCAAACTTAATATTCTCTCATTTTGATAGCCTAGTTTATATTTCGGGTTCCATTATTCATAACATTTTTTCCAAAAAAATTCTATTCAAACTCTTTGGAGGAATTATTTAAAATTAGTCATTTTAAATCATATTCAAAGTTGAGCCCAATCCAATAACCCAATTATAATTTATGACCTTTGTATCAAGACCAAATATTACTGTAAAAATGCAGAAGTAAAACTCAAAACCCTACGTTGGGAATCAAATATATTTCTCACAAAACCTCCAAATGAAACCAAGATAATTTAAAAATTACCATTTCTAAGTATATTTTTCAAATCTATAAGCCATTAATTATTACAATCTATAAATCTTTACATGCATGCAAATCTATTCTTGCAACTCCATTGAAGATATAAAAAAACTAGTTTCCATTAAAAAATTCATAACTTCCATAAATATGATTGAAAATGACTCAACCAAAAAGGAAATGAAATTAGATTCAAATATATATCCAATGAATCTATTTAGAGTCATAACTATTCCATATGTGTCAGTACCAAGTGCTGCAACATGACTACCATCAAGAAATCCAAAATTTGTAAATAACCACTTTCACTAAATTGTGCATAACTTCTTAAGAAAAAAATGAAACTAATATATACCAAAAAGAGAAGGAATATTATTCATCCTTCTATCCAAAATACAGGTTATACATGGTTTCCAATTCTTACATGGCTGTACAAGACCTATAACCAACACTAAAATTGAAAAATCAATCAAAATAACAACTCAGAATTTCACCAAATTTGTTTCAAATGTATCTCTTTCCTTCCATTCTTCTTTGGTTTGACCATACATCCATTTTTATATTTCTTGTGTTTGGTTATAATTTTCAAACCACCTTTTAAACCATTTCCTTAGATTCTTTTAAATCATTATGCAACTTTGATATTTTTTATGCACTTTTCACATTACAACTTTTGAAGTGTAAGTCCAAATTTGACATATATTTGCATGGACACTTCAATAACCTTAAAATGGAATTAAATGTAAATTTTACATAAATTTATTTATAAGTCATTATTTCATATTTTTACCTTCTTGACCAATTTAAAACCTCCTTGCACAATTTTGACACTTATTACAAATGGCTTCTCTAGCCTTTACATTTCAACTTATGGACTCAAACACATTATAAATGTCTTTGAAAAAAATTAATATATGATATAAGGACTCTTAACCTCCTTTTTATCTTGTACTATAGGTGCTCCTACACCATATTTAAAGGAATCCTTCTTGTGTCAACAAATTCGAGTTCAGGTGAAGACCCTTTAGAATTAGGATGCTATTGAAATAATGGATTACAAACTTGATTGAAGTTTATAGGAAAGACACATATAAAATAAGGTCATTTGATAGGTGAGAGAGATTGAGATGATCTCCCCTAGATGTAGTTGGTGAAGGTGACTTTAAATACCCTCCACTACACTCAAATTGTATAATAATTTTAGAGTGACCTATACCTCAGCTCCTACCTTGTCTAGCTCGACATATAGGAAATGTATTGTCATTTATAGTCACAATAGTCATAGAAAAAGATGTAATTATAGGTTTAAACTAGGACCACACTTATAACTTTGGCTCTAGGTAAACACAAAGAACAATAGAGGTGATGTATGCCCGAGTATGAATTGTCATAGAAGTGGCTAGAACAACTAAGAGTTTTAACTATCATGACAACAAGGCATGACAACCCAATAGAGAAAGTAGTATAGTAAATCGATGAGACAAGTTTGGATGTGGATCATGTAGTTTTTGACCAAATATTTAAAGTTATAAACTATTTGTATACAAAAAAGTGTACTTGTGTTCCTAAATAAACACTAGATTGGATAGAGATGTTAGAGAGAGACAAAGAATAACTCTCTAGGCTAGGAAATTGTCTCATAGAATAACATGAGAGAATGATCTCTGAGGCAAATATATATCATGGGTCATACAAGATTATGTTGGGTGATTCAAGATTGTACCTCCCTAGGTGAGATTGTGTAAATTTTTAACAATTTTAACAATTTTTTGACAGCATTGAAGCAAAAGTTTATGCAAGGATACAAAGATACATGTACAAATAAACACAGAGAGTCAAGTAAACAAACAACATGGTCTAAAATTTAGACTCGCATGAGATTTAGTGGCACAACATGTGACTAAACAGGTAGCTTTGATAGTTTGACCAGTTTATGACAAGATGGTACCATTTTGAAAGGTCTTAGACAATATCAGATTGTTTTGATAGGGTTTATCAATTTTTGAATAGTGTATGGATGTGCCAACTAGATTTTGGTAGCACGATGACATAGGTTCAGAGAATAAATATGCCAAGATCTCAAAGGATAGATTACTCACTTCCTAAAGTTTGACTAAGTTTTATCTTGGACTTCAAATGTTTAAGGATATAGTTTACTAGCAATTATGTGAAGAAAATAGTAGTCAACAAGAAATTACACAAGAGACAAAGAAATATCATGGAATGATAGTGATGGGGAAGTCTAACTCAATAATATGATTATGACATTTTTGAATATTAAAGAGCATTCTTCAAAAGTCTAGTACAATGAAGGTACTTCAAGCGTAGATCTACCTTAAGGATAGTTTGGTTAAGGAGACAAAACCTTTTCCTATATCATATGTATGCATATACACCTCACACAACTATGTCACCCTATTATAGGGTGCATGTGTTTTTGGTGTATTACAAGGACTAAATAACATATACATATAAAGATCACCCTTGTGGTAGGGGCCAATGTCATTTACCACCTTCCAACATCTAGGTGTGTATATATGGTGAGTATCTTTAGGAGAGATTATTCTCCCCTCGTGCACATAGATCTTTCCTCCCTTTAGAGGTGAGTTTGGTAGGCTACTAATATTAAGGTTCTTAGAAAGGGTTTCATTCACAATTACCTCTTGAGTTCTTGTAAAGCTCAATTGAGGGTTTTTCACACCCTTCTCAAGCACTCATGTATAAGGCAGTTTTTGGCTTCTCAATTAGATCAATAACTTGGTTCTAAAAATAAAACTCATGGATTGGACATCAAAAATGATTAGTTATCTTTCTTATGTAGAAGAATCATTTAAATTTTCAACCTAGGGATGTATACTTGAAACAAGTCTGCAAAGTATATTCACTATAAAACTCTCTAAGTTATTCACTATAAAACTCTCTAAATTATTCTATCATTGAAAAATATAAACTATAACAATGTTAGAAATAAATCTAAGTACATAGTAATGGCTGCTAGAAACTGCAAGAAACTACACAGCAATGGCTACAAGAACTGTATACTACAACTTTACATATATCTATCTATCTCTATATATCCATGTATACCAAATTATTGATTACAATTTTGAATATATAAGATTATTGAATCTCTAAAAACCATATAACAAGTGTCTCATCATTCCTTTTAAACAAGGAAGGGACTTATTACAAACTTAATGACTAAATGTGTTGATTTTATGTTCCACCTTTTTAGCAGTTCACTCAAATGCATGATGATCCTTTATTATTATGAATTAGACCAAATCATTTTAGCAGGTTATTCTCATCCTTTTTTTCTTTCCATATAATTTTAAAAATATGAATTTCATTAAGAAACATGGAAGTTATGATTATTTTATTGAAAGTGATTTTCTACTGCTTGAAAATGTGCCACCTTTTACTTAGTTGAACTTTGATCCACAGTGCTCATTAAATATTTTGAACTAACTCAAACATTGGAAAGGGTTTTTTCACCTCATTTTTTTCTTTTCAAATCTGTAAGACATTCTTAATTTTATTAAGAATTGAGTAAAATATGCCTATTTTACTAAAACTAACTTTTTACTTTTTTTGCATTTCCTTCAACTGTTGAATGTTGACAAGTGTCAACTTGCTTCTCCTTCTTCCCATCTGCATGATCGACTCAAATACCTCATAAATAAAATTTAAATCACCACAAGATATCTATTATTCAATAATAACCATTTATCATAATAAATCATCATAATTTAGCATTAACTAGCTACACATGCAAATGCTAATTAACTTATCATTTATCATAGTTAATGCTCATAAATCAAGTTAATATATGGAAATGATTTGGAAATATATTGGAATAATGGGATGAAGTATTATAATAAATGGATATATATATGACTCATCATTCCCTCCAACTAAAATCCTGCTTGTCCTCAAGTAGACGATAGACATTATTTAGACATGAAATATTTTAGCATGAAATCTTGTGACAACTTCAATAAATCATCAAGAATGTCAGAGGTAGTATGAAAATATACGTGCAAGTTCATCCTCCTATGTTCTATGATAATAATACAAAGCATGCATGTGTTTCGCCAGCTAAAAGGTTGTTTATCCTCAAATGATAATGTATGTATGAAGGTAGCAAAAAATTACTTATGAAGCATATAATTACAATAATGATAATTAAGAAACAAAATGAAATGCATAGATAATAAATTACTAAAACTAATAAATATTATAAATAAATCGAAATCATAAAAATAGTACCATTTGTGTTATTGTGAGAAACTTCAAACTTTGCAAATAGCTAAAAGTACAAGTCCCTTTATTGTTGAAATTTAGGTCCCTCCAAGAGTGTTGCATATTTAATATGAGTAGATATAGATGTGTCTTCATATTTTTTGAAAGTTGTCTTTTAAATCACATAGTAGTTACTGCAAAATGATTCTTTAGTCACATTGTATTTGTTGCAAGATTGTCTATTAAATCAAAGAGTAGTGGCTACAAGACCGGTTGTTAAAACCAAATAGTAGTTGTTGCAGGACTAACTGTTATAACATGAAACCTATAGGTAATACCGACTAGATGCTATCATTGAATAAACATTCTTGAGATCATGAAGACTCAACTAAGCAATGGAATGTTTGGAAATATATGCAAAGATTCTCTTCCAAAATTAGAAACTTGATTCACTCAGGCTTTTGGAAAATGATTTAAAATATGGCCAACCAACTAGTTGTAAACTCCTCCAAAATAGTCATTGAGACAAAGAATTGGGAAATAAACTAAACTAGACAACTACTGACTCTAAGACATTGTGTGATAATGCTTATTGAATAGAAAACCTATTCTAACCTATCCTAACCTACACTAACCAAATTACATAACTTGCTTAAACAAAACCATTAATTGGTTCTTTGAAGTATCTTCCTCTTCTTAAAATCTTCTAATGCTTCACATGCTTATGAACAATGAGAAATAGTTGCAGCATCAGTAGAAACTTAACAAACAAGAATACTTATGGAAATACATCAACAAACTTACTTATAACTTCATGTTGACAATATATATTGCTATATTGAAGTGCATAAGTAAGCTTAAATGTTTCCCCTTTTGTTGTAGTTGCATATTGAGGTTTATCTTCAGTTGTAACTTCTTTCTTTTTTGCAAGCATAGCTTATGAATATTTCTTTGCCTCTATAAGAATGAGATGTCTAATAGGACACCCTCATGAAAGAACAAATTTTGAATCCTCCTTGTTGGATTTGTATAGATAAGTTGCCTCATTATTGTAGCTCTCTTCTTGAAATAAGAGCTCTAATTTGATATTGCATTCATCTTCACTAGCAACCTTTTGTATGGTTATTTCTTCATTTTTCAAAACAAGGTTGTCTTCATTTTCCTCTTCATAAATCAACATTTTTTCATCAATATGTGAACAAAATTCCTCTATGATGTTAGAGAAAATGTCTTCATTGATTTCCAAACTTGTTTCAAATGATATTGGCTCTTCATTATTATTCTCCATTGGTCTAAAATCCATATCATGTTGCTGCAAACTTTTATGATCCTAAGTGCTTTGAAAAGAAATCAAAAATCTAGAAAAATGACAAAGAGATACTAAAAACTTAGAGACTCTCGTAGCTTGACCTGTACTCGACAATGAAACCAAAATTTTGGCTTCTCAAGCAGATCAATAAATTGGTTCTAAAAACACAACTCATGGATTGGACATCTGAAATGAGTAGTTATCTTTCTTATGGAGAAGAATCATTTAAATTGTCAACTCGGGGATGTATACTTGAAGCAAGTATGCAAAGTATATTCACTATAAATCTCTCTAAGTTATTCTATCATTAAAAATTATAAACTATAACAATGCTGCAAATAAATCTAAGTACACAATAATGACTACAGAAAATGGTACGAAATTGCACAGTAATGGTTGCAGGAATTGTATAGTACAACTTTACATATATCTATCTACATCTCTATATATCCATATATATCAAATGCTTGATTAAAATTTTGAATATATAAGATTATTTACTCTCTAACAAGTGTTTCATCATTCCTTTAAACAAGGAAGAGACTTATTACAAACATAATGACTAAGTGTGTTAATTTTTTGTTCCACCTTTTTAGCAATCCACTCAAATGCATGATGATTCTTTATTATTATGAATTAGATCAAACCCTTTTACCAAATTATTCTCCTCCTTTTAAGCTTTCCATATCATTTTTAAAATATGAATTTCATTAAGAAACATGGAAGTTATGATCATTTTATTGAAAGTGGTTTTCTGCTGCTTCAAAATGTGCCACCTTTTACTCAATCAACTTTTGATCCACAATGACCATTAACTATTCTGGACTTACTAAAATGATGAAAAGGGTTTGTGTGTCTCATTTTGATCATTTCAAATCCATAATAAATTCTTAATTTCATTAAGAATTGAGTAAGATATGTCCATTTTACTAAAAATGACTTTTGACTTTTTCTACATTTCTTGCAACTGTTGAATGTTGACAAGTGTCAACTTGCTTCTCCTTCTTCCTATCTACATGATCAAATCATATACCTAAAAAAAAACATGTTAATCACCAAAAGATATTTATTATTCAATAATAACCATTTATCATAATAAATCATCATAATTTAGCATTAACTAGCTACATATGCAGATGTTAATCAACTTATCATTTATCATAGTTAATACTTCACAAATCAAGTTAATATATGGAAATGATTTGGATATATGTTGAAATCATGGGATGAATTATTATAATAAATGGATATATATATATATGACAATTTATAGGCTCGCATAACAAGATTGACAGTACTAGCTTGCTCACTTATACCAATCTATTCTATCGTATTACTACAAGTACAAGGGTTTATATGGCCTCATAGTTAAGGTTACAGCCTGAGGGCCCCATACATGCAATAGAGTAAACAAGATAAGATAACTCCTCCACTTGGGCTTTTTTTCCCAAATGATTCCTTTTTATAGTGGATTGGATTAGTTAGGTCTGCTTGTTCCCATGTGGGTCATTCCTACGATAATTTTTAAATTAGTGGCAAGCCCTCTAAAAGAGACTCACAAGAATTTAAATTAGCTTTTAGGGTTGGGGATTTCATATTGAGCCATGAATGGTCAAGCACATACTCTTGTATCCTTAGGCTAATTCCCAAACACACCAAATAGATCTAGTAGATGGTTGTTTGCCACCCTTCATAGCACTCTAAATGAAGTTTCTGGGTTCCTGGTTAGACATTGCGGACCAAGAGAATACTCCCCTAACTCATTACAAGGTTTTAATGTTACTATAAATGTAAAGAATTAAAAAGATAGAATTTTTTCTTGAAGATATAAGGAAACCTGCAACACAAACTCATATATAGTTTTTCTTTTAAATAGTCTTTGACAACATGTCTTGCAAACCATTGTTATGTTGTTCTAGAAAACATCATAAAATTCCTTTAGATAACAAAGGTCAGTAATCAATTAAATACAAATCAAAAATCTTTTAGTATGTAAGCACTAATTTCAGAACTCGCCCAAGCAAGTGTAGATAACCACCCAAGATTATGCTTTGAGTTGCGTAAGACAATGATATTCCCAGGCGAGACTACACCATGTCACGTGAGATTCTCTCACAAGTCATATGAATGTATGAAGGACTTGTGTGAGAAAAAGATTCCTTGTGCAAGTCTTTTCTACAATTGTAGAGAAAAATATTTTTTTGACAAAAAAAATGAACTATTGAGGTCAAAAAATTGATTTTTTCAGCCCCACGATGGGTACCAGAAATGTAAGTGCTAAATATGGGTTTGTAATTTAACCACACACTTCAACATAGTTTTTACTTTCTAGATTCATCTCGAACTGAGCATGAGATTGTTCATCCTAAACTTATGAGCCAACTGACTTGTTGCCTTCTAACTAGACAGGGTTTTACTATGTGCTCTCATAATTGAGAGTTCAGTAACCAGACCAAGTAGAAAAAAAGATTTAATCTAGAATAAATGCAAGATATAGACTAAGATTATTGAAATTAAGCTTTTTTCTTGGTGATTTTCTATGTAAATAATAAAACTAATCTAGATGAGTATGCAAGTTGATCTAAGAATAAAGGAAATTTAAGCTAAATGGATACATATTAATCTAAATGAGAATAAAGTTATGAATGCAAATGTCAAATAAGTGAAGCCTTGAACACAGAATGCTTGAGTACTCAAACTGATAGCACTTCAATATTGAAAATTGGGATCCCTAAATAAGATACAAGAGGTTCCTTTTATAAAATATCAAAACCAATGGATAGTTGGGATTGAATCAGATGAATGGTTCATATTAGAAGAGAGTTGAGTTCAACTAGAGGAATTTCTATAATTAAAGGAGTTAACTAGTTTCTTTTGAATAAGATTAGGAGTTAACTGCCTTTTTCCCTTTTTGATTTTTGAGTTAACTCATAATTTCCAATTTAGAACTCAAGAGAGATTTTGAAGATAATATTTGATTTATTTAATTAAATATTTCCTCATAATTGAATATTCCAATTAATTCAATAATTAAGATGAGGGTAGTTAATTAAATCAAATATTATTAAATTTCTCTTTCGTGTGTATTTAGCTAAAGGGGGTATTTTAATTTAATTAAATGTGCTAGAACTTCTAATTAAATTAATAGGGCCTATTAGCTAAATTAAGTCAATATTTAAGAAATAAATAAAATAAGTGATTATTGCAATTTTAGGATTTTTTGCAATTTGATACTAGGATTAAGTAGAGACAATTGGAATAAAATGCCTAGTAGGCTTTGTTGATCATAAAACTAATGTGGTAGGATCGATGCACTGAAATTGCTATAGGATGCCAAGGTGCCAATTTTGGGGTAGATGTTATGTGACTAAATAAATGTCTCCTCATTCTCATCATTATAGGTTCTTTAGGAGGATAGACAAACTATTCTAGTTTCCTTACTATGGACTATGTCCATGTGTATATGTCTCTTTCATGATAATCTGATGGCAAGGGCTGATAAATCTTGTTATAAAAGTTGTAGTTTTATTCTATTCCTAAATTTGTGTATGTGGGGCCAAATTCCAAGATATCATATCATTTCAAGCACCTTTATATTAGACCATCCATTAGATACCATTTGTTAGCACATTTTACGAGTAGACTTTAACTACCAAGGTATTGATAACATGGCTAGTTTGGTTTCATAAAACCATGTTGATAATACTATGAGAATTCATGTCATCTTTATGTATATTGAAGTGATGGCAGTTGTGGTAATATTAATTGATACTTACCTTGCAAGAATTGATAGAAACTCAAAGTCAAAATTATTACTACAACGAGTCTCTTGGGACAATTTAATTTTAGAGGTTAAAAGTGAATTATTGTGCATTAATATTATAAGGGTATTGTGTTATAAGAAGGTTATAGTTATATGTTAGGATGAGTTAATGGGTTGTACAGAAATGTGTTTAAACCATAAATATTATATGTTTGGTCAAGGACACATTTTTATACCTAGGTGTTATGTAATTGACAAATTTAGATGATGGAAATGAATTATGGATTTAGGATTTTTGTGTCTTAAGAGAAATCAATAATAGTTTAATACTTTATGATGGCCTGATCTTTTACTATTTTCTCTGTATGAAGCTTAATTGTGAATGTTGCCTTGAAGTGAGGGGTTTTGTTTCAAAATCAAAATGTATACTGATGAACTATCACATGATTCTTTGAAAACTAAAATTACTTTATATGAAAAAAGGATTAGAAATCTTGTATAAGATCTCACCCTACTCATCATGACATTGATGATACATTTGTGTTTTGATACTTAAGGATGCAATACATTAACATACTTTAGAATGATTGGAAAGTGATACCATTCCATTGAATGTTTTGTGATGATTTACATTAGACAGATCTGCATTTATGATGATGATGATTATGATCTGCTTTATATTCCTTGATGATGATATGTTAAGATATTTATGTGATTGAAGATAATTGAGCTATGTTCTGATTTAGAATTTTACATGTAGTATGTTTTAAAGTTTGAATTGATTTTGAGAAAGTATTGTATGGTGCTCATATTTTGTAAATAGTATATAATAATATATGATTATAAGCATTACTTTAGACATGAAATGTTATTTAATTTTGAATAATGAATGTAGATGTTGATTTAAGTTATGTAATGTTGAGTTCATATTATATAATTTTCCCTTGGACTATTGATGCTTGAATTTAGTGTGTAGGCAATTGACCATGGAATTTAATTGGAGAACTGAGGTTAAACTTATGTGCAATATGTAAAAGCCAAGGTTTAATCTATTGGAGAGATTAAAATCTCATTGTGAAGTGTTTTTTTCATAAATTTAATTGGAATGTGTGTTAGTAGATTGAATTCATTTTGTCATTAGATGTGTAAATTATAATGTATAATATATTTTAATGGTGTCACTTGACACTTGTGATGTTCATGTGGAAATGAAATGTCAATTAGGGCTCTACAAGAAACACCTAACCTAAGACTAAACCTAATAAGATACTTAAATTAATCCCATTTGTTAATAAGATTTCATGTGAAGTCTCATCGAGTTGAATTCGAATTTGAACTTGAAGGAGACTTTTTAGGGCTAAAAAGTGATCCTAGGATGTCATTTTAGTGAAAATAGCCACCTTAAATAGTGGTAATATAAGTTAGGGGCTTATTTTTACCCATTAGAAGATCTGTAACACTTTTATGGACCTTCAAACAAGCCCACTTTTCAGGAGTGGTGAAAATAGAGGAGTCACAATCACCTTTTTCCTTGGCCACTCATAGTTGAGCTTAAAGTTTTAGAAAGGGGGGACAATTGTAGATGAGAAAGGAGATTTTGTGACTGCCACTTTTAGCTAGGGTTTTGGTAGTGGGGTTGGAGGCCTTTTTAGAGGAATCTAGAAGAGTTAGTGAGTGTTCACCCACTCTCTAGTTTTTAGAAATAGTTAGGACTTTGGAGTTTGGACAAACAAAGGAAAAGGGGTTCTCCTCAAATTTCATTGTTATTTTGCATAGGAGAAAGGTTAGTGAATTTTTCCAAGATATTTCTCTTTCATTTGGAAGATTAAGTGTTGATGTTAGAAATAATAATATGTAGGAATGTAGGTGCATGCTTATAAGTGGATTTTTGTCTATGTTATGTTGTGATGAGTAAGAGAGATTTCTTGCATTATGATTTTTTTTTTTTAAAATGGTTATCTTTGGATTGAATGTTGTTGATGGGTGTAAAGGCATCACTCACCCTTGAGAGGGAAGAAGTAGCCTTGGGTGAAGGGGTTAGTTGGGCTTCACAATGTAGTTGAGAGCCTATTCTCATGGAGAAGAGAGGAATTTCATGGAGTATGGGCTCCATGAAGTCATACTAATTATTATTATGTTTTGGGGTGATAAGGAAAGATTTTGTAGAAGGAGAATGTGTTTTTGAAGCCTTTTGAAGGCCTTGAAATTTCATGTTATGTTATTGGTAATAGTATGGAAAAATCCTCTTTAAAAATCCCATATTCACCCTTTTTTTATGGGTCCATTTGTGATCCATTGTGAAGCTCATGGTTAAGGGAGTTAAATGTTGTAATTGTGTTATTTATGTATTTGTGAGTTTTGGTGTGTATGTATCACATTTAGCCTTGGTTCTCCAAGCTTGGGGGCGGTATTATAAAGACCTTTGATGGGAGGTGACCTCTCCATGGTTACCTTTGTTCTATTTATATATTTGTCCCATTGTTCTAATTGTGGATTTGGGTCTCAGAGTGCAAGTTGAAAGAAATGGAATTATGGCTTTTGTTGCATAATTTCAAGTAGTTCTATTGGTTTAATAAGCATTGTAAAAAAATAAAATTTAATTCATGTAGCATTTATTTCAATATGGTAGAGGAAAGAAAATGGATGTGATGTACACATTTTGGTTCATGTCATATTAGTGAAAAAGTGAGTATGTTGTCATATGATCTTGAAGTATTTCATGTTTAAATAAGAATAGGGGTAAGATTTAAGCTACATGGTATTAATGTGAGAATAATGGCAACAATGTTACTAATTTTTGTATCATAGTGTTGATTATATGTATTGTGAAGAAGAAGAAAAGTACTTTGTTAAAAATAGACCTTGACTGCATCATGTTGCTATTTTTTTTAATATGTGATTTTATACATTTGACTCAAGGTTCAGGTTCAGATTTAAGTAAATACACTAATAATATATATATATATATATATGACTATTTTTGGTCAAAGAAATATGGGCACTACATTTCCACTCATCACCTTTTTTATACTAATATGATGATACTCTCTCTTCAAAACAATCTTTGTAAAATATTTTGCTCCACTCAAATAATCCATTATATCATTCATCCATGGCATAGGAAACCCATACTCCATTTTTATCTTGTTAATAGCTCTAGAATTAGTACACATTCTCTTATTACCATTCTTCCAAGGTGCCAATACAAAAAGTACAACACATGGACTCAATCTTTATCTGATCAAATATCATTTCTACAACAATTCCTACACTTGCTTATTAAGTTCTTCATTTTTAGTAAGTGTCAGTCTATAAGGTGATTTATTCAGGAAAAAAAGCTCCAGAAACCAAATCCAAATAGTGACGTATACTCCTTATTATTTCCTCGTATCTTTCAAAAATCTATTTCTATTAACCACACAAACTCATATTGGTGTACAATGATTTTTATCAGGTGCCTCTATCAAAGATAACAAGACTTGCCTTTTCCATTTACCCAAATAGTATATTGATTCAATGTTCGATCATGCAATGATTTTCTATCATACTACCATGGTCTAACCAAAAGTATATGGCAACAATCCATAGGCATAATATCACATGTAAATTCATCATAGTAATTCCCAATCATTAATTTCACAAGACATAGTTCTCTTACTAGTAATTTGTGTTCATCCTTTATCCAAGCAACTTGATAGGGTTTAGGGTGTGTGATCCTCTACAACTACAACTTATTAACCATATTCTAATGCCAAATTCTCTAAACTACCACTATCAATGATCACCTTACAATATTTTCCTACAATCTTTCATTTGGTCTTCAAAAGACTTCTCCTCGAGAGGGATTTTTTAGCATTTCTCTCATACACAAAGTTCTCCTCACCAACAAATTTTCTCATTTTTCATATCCTTTTGGTGGACTCATAGATTCTCCTTGGACTACAACATTTTTGTTACTACCTTCACTTTTCTTGTATTCAAAGGCTCTATGTCCTTCTTCTCCACATTTTAAATATGTTCCATGAAATCCTCCTCTTCCATAACATCTCTGTAAGAACTACCACCTTTCCACTTGGTCTTGCTTTTCTCATCACTTTTACTCACATATTCCCTTATCTATGTAGTATTCTTAGATCTTGTATTTTGTCCATAAGATCTACCTCTTCCTCTTTGAAATCTTCCTACTCTACCTCTTTGTCTTTTTTCATACTTCTTTGTCAACATCTCCTCAACTTTTAAGACATATTGATATGCTTCTTCCACACTATCCAATTTCACAAAATTGATCTCATCTTGAATTGAAGTTCTCAAATCATTTAAATACCTAGCCACTTTCTCTACCTTATTATCAACATTTCTAAATCTAATGCCCAATCTATATAAATTTTTTGTATACTCTTTCACTCTTATGTCTTTTTGTCTCCAATTTTGTATCTTCCTCAATAAGTTGACTTGGTAATTAGCAAGGAGGAACTTTTTCTTCAGTTTATTCACCATCTTTTGCCATGTCTTGATCTTCTCTTTATCCTTTCTGTGTCTATCAATTTGAAAAGTTTCCCACCAAAGTGAATTATGGCCCTTAAACTTCGCAATTTTTATCTTTACCTTCCTATTATCAAGAGTGCCCTTAGCTTCGAAGAATTTCTCCATCTCAAAGATCCAATCCAACAGAATGTTGGTGTCCATCCTTCTATCATATCGTGTAACCTTAACATTAGGCTTAGAAGGTTCCCTAGATAAAACTCTCAATAATATTTCCTCATAAAATTCCACCTTAGGTTCAGGGTTTGGGTTTGGTGCTCCAAATTCTCCCTCACCATCACTAACATCATCAATATGTACTCCTCTCCTTTGGCCCATCTCCAAAACATCAAGTTAGGTTGTAATTTGTCTCAACACATACATAATAACATTATCAACATTTCCTCTACCATGAAAGTGTTTGACAACAAGTTCCTACAATATCATAACCCTCTATAAGTTTTAGCTAAAGTCATAGATATGTCATCCTATAACCAAATCTACTTAGTGTTCTACCTAATCCAGTTGCCACAATGATGAAACCTTCACTCTGATTCCACCTAACACAAGGTGGGGTAGATAACTAGGGCCAAAGGCATGCCTATTGATCAGCCAACCTTGTTGAGTTAACACAACCAAATAAAATCATGAAGAAATAATGCCAAAAAGGAGAGAGAACAAGTAATCTTTCATTATTTCATCAAATTTCATCATACATGTCTAGTTGTGAGGCCTTCTAGGTTACAACCAATACAAAGATTTGAATACACAAGAAATAATCTCCAACATGCAAGATCTATGATCTTCATTACAGATTCTGACTCCTCTTCATCGATTGATACCTAGATCTAGACCAATACTCTCTATTTATACTTGCCAAAATGACATATAGAATATTCTAGATCTTCATATGGAGAAGGTCGATCAGATAATAGTCTACTTGCATCCCAATGATCAATCTAATACATTAAATTATGGCCTCAAATTAAATACGCAAGTTAGCTTGCAACTGAGAACCAAACAAATAACTCAGTGCAAGAAGAACAAGACATAACTGAACAAAAGTAGCAAAGGTCATCAAGGCACTTGGTGAGCACAATAGAAACACTAATCAAAATAAGAACCTGAGCCACTAGGTGAATGAAGGAAGAAACATCTCCACTGAGCCAATACACAATGAAGTGAACAAGAAGGTCCACAAGTATAACTAAGAACACATCTACCAAGTATGATAGTAATGCAATACAGGATGCTCCTACATCAAAATCTTTCTTACATTAATTAGTTTGAAGTTGGATCAAGAGAATATGTTCCCTAATGAAATGGTGAATGGAAATGGGTTTTGTTTGTATTTTCATGGTTTTGACCATTAACTCCCTTTCGCACACATTTTTTAGATTAGTAATAGAGTTTTTAATATTATTTAGAGCCAAATTATGTAACTTTATATGATCATTAACAATCAACTGCACTTTTAGCATTTTGCCAACACCTTAACTAGCCATCATAAATAGATATTCACCTACTATGTAGAGAAGCAAAACAACTATTTTTATCTTTTCTTCTAACTTGGCATGAGTAACATAACTATGTTTAAATATTTTTCCTAAAACTTCAAGCCTGGATAACATTCTACAAGCTAGGATAAAAAAAGAGGATTTACAAAAATCACCCTTTACATGACTGATTCCACCATTATCAACTTAATAAACTAGTTTATGATGTATCAATTATAGGCTCACCTAATAAAATTGACAAAATAACAAGACTATAAACTAAATAGTCTACTCCTTTGGACACTAAGGGGGAAATTTACTAAACATCAGGTTGAGTAACTACCATTAAGTGGGCATATCTTCCACCATGTTGAGTGTAACCATGACATGTAACTTGGACCGAGAAATCTACTCCAACACCCTCTTCATTTTCTACAACTCCATTTTTAGACCCAACCACATCTCTCAACATTCTTCCAAGTATGACTCCTTGTCATATTTCTACACCACCTTATAAAAGGGATAAAACCATATTCTTTGGCATCTTCTTCATCTGAAAAACATTTTGAAATAGCTATGCCCTAACCTTAAAAAAATCATTCTAGAATTGAATCCATGTCCAATAACACATTATCTTTAAACAATGAATGTATAACCCATTTCATGGTGTCATCTTCTTCCTCAGACTATAGATCCCACACCAATTCCATGGAGACTATGTCAATGTCTATCTTTCATTTCCAGTGCTCTTGAAACTTATTCCCTAACACCTTTCTAACCACATTCACCACCTTCCTTATTTTAATCTTTAATAAAAGCGTCATTCCTCATTTGGAAATGGGTCCAGGAAGTGATTTCTATTATAAGTTAGTGGTTAGAAATAAGTTAACTTCAATTTTTCTAATCAAGTCGTCTCACACATGCTAACTCTCTGATTAGTCTTAGAAGAATTATAATATACCCTCCCAATTTAATGATGTTGTCTGTGTCTAAAAAATAGGATGTGAGCTATAAAATCACTCATGTCCCATGTGCAATGAAAATACATTATTTTCTTCAAGAAAGCCATGCCAAATATTGATGCTACCATTTTTATGTGGAAAGCAAAGTTTTTATAATGAAACATATCACCAAGATTTCCAACATCATTACATAATTAATATTGTTACGCTAGGTCCTAATCTAAATTTATCATCAATATCCTCGGCCAAGTCATCACTCTCAAACCATGCCATCTCTTAGATTTTCCCCTTCTTGTGTAGACTAAAAGAGTCGTTGTTACCCAACATTTCAAATTTGAACTCATTTATTGTGGGAAAGAAATATCCCACTTAGATAATTTATCAACATCAATGTTGTCTTCCCAACAAATATGAAACACCTTACAATTTTGAAACTTGAACAAAGCATCTTTAAATCCATCAAAAATAGGTTTTAAGTGTCAAGCCAAAATAGAATCTCATTCAATAGAATCCGTTATGATCAATGAATCACCTTCTAAATGAATTTTTCAAATCCCATCTCCTTTCCACAACACAATGCCTCTAAAGTTGTCAGCACTTCATCCACATTGTTTGTAACATTGGCTAGTTGAAAAGCTCCAAAAGCCAAAATGGTTCCCTTACAATCTCTAAACATGAATCCAACCCCTGCCTTACCATTATCTTAAATTGAGGCCCCATCAAAATTTTATTTGGTCTATCCTTGATCATGTTTTAACAATTTGACCTTTGATCTATCCAATTTCCTTATGCCTTTAGCTTCCATTTTGTTGATTTTATATTTCATGCTTGGCCATGTCATTTGCTAATCTCTATCCAAATTTGTAAAAGCAATATGAGCTAGGGTGGAGCTAGCTATAGCATTAAGAATCTCTTTAATGAAGTTATAAATTCTCTACAATATCCCACCCAAAGGCTCTTCAACCCCTCTATAAATGTGTCAGTAAACTCCTTCCTTAATTTCCACACTATGATGGAAGGACAAACGTGCCAAATTCTAGAGAAAACAAATTTATGATTTTTATGTGGCCAATAGCAACAAAAAAAAAATCCATCAAGGTGTTAGGCAAGGGACCATGCCACCATAATTTTCTTTGAGTTGTAGTCCAAGCCTCTAAAGCTGTCTTATAATTAAATAGTAAATTATCAACATCCTCACATTTCTCCTTGCATAAATTGCATCTTGATGGGGCAAGAACTTCTTTTTTTCCTTCTATCATCTGTAAGACTAAGAATCCTCCTTTTACTTTTCAACCATGCAAAGGCACTGACCTTTGGGAGGCAATGTTTTCCCCAAAATAGATTTATTGGCCTCAACTCATCTCTTACCTCATTAATTAGGATCTGATAAAAAATCTTTACTGAGTAACCCCCACTTCTTATAACATGACATATCAATTAATCCTCTTTGTGAGTCTTCAATGCCTTTCTTGAATCCAAAATATCTTGCAAATACACCTTTATTTGATTAATGATAATCAATCTTTACTAGGTAACCTCCACTTCTTGCAATGCATCATATCAATTTATCCTCTTTGTAAGTCTTTAACACCTTTCTTGAATCCAAAATCTCTTGAAAATACACTATTATTTGATCCACCAATCTAGACCCAATGGGGTTTCAACTTGAACCAAATAATTGACGACCTTAAAACCCCACTGTTGTTCCAAAATCACACAAACCTCCCCAAAATCTTGATCCAAGTATAGAATTGGATGACTATCCAAAGAATCAGTCTATAAGTTCACTTGCAAATGATCCCTTACTTGTTAAGTAAGGTAATTGGTGATCAATGGTCTATATTATAGAAAAACATTCCAAATGGATGGACCCCTTGGTGGATCCCTTATAGAAGGATCCAATTATCCTATTGAGACTCTAAGGTATTTTTCCTTAAAAACTTATAACCCGTAATAACTCCAAATTAGCATACACCATCCACACAAGCTTCACTCCCAAAGCCCCATTCATTAGATTCCAATTTCTTAATTCTGCCTCCCCAAGAGATTTTGGTTTACATATATGTTACCAAGCTAGTAAAGACATGTCTCCTCCTTACTGCCTCCATTCCAAAATAACTTCCTCATTCTTCCTTCAATTTTGTCCAAATTTTTCTTAGGGATCTTAAGACAACTTATTGAGAACACATGGATTGCATAAATTATTGATTTGATTAACATTATTCAACTTGTTGAGGTAAGTCATTTTCTCTTATTCTTGCCACAAGTTAGCCTTAGAATCCCCTTAAAACAAAGGGATCCTCAGGTATTTACTTGGGATTTTTCCAATTTGTATGCTCATAATATGATTTATTTCTTATTGAAGCCCAAAAGAAATGTTAAAGAAATAAATCTCAAACTTGTGCCAATTGATTATTTTACTTGAAATTCTACTATTTTCATCCAAGAGGGATATCATCACCTTTTCCACCTAGTAAAATAATCACTTGACAGATAAGTTTCATTAACAAATTGTAACTATGTGAGGGGATCTATTCCTTCAATAATTCTAATACCCTTCCATGTATTGTCTCTTCTATATTTTCCAATTAATCTACTTAAAACTTCTGCTATTGTGATAAATAAGAATGGTGATAATGGACCCCCCCTGTCACACTCCCCTAGTTGATTCAAATAATCCTTGAGGGTTTCCATCAACTAATATAGAAAACCTAGGAGTATAAATGCACCTATTGATCCAATTAACCACAAAATCCAAACTTTTCCACACCCAAATAAGAAGCTCCCCATTGACTACATCTTATACCTTTCTAATAGCTAGCTTTTTCATCATCTTAGAATGTTTGCATGTCTTCACTGTGTGTATTACCTCATGGGAAAGGATAACCCTTCATAGATAGACCTATTAGGGGAGAAGCCACTCTACTCCTTAGAAATGATCAGATTTAAGATTTTCTTTGATATGTTGAGAATAACTTTAGCAATACTTTTATATATGGTTTCGCAAAGAGAGATGGGCCTAAAGTCATCAAATAAAATCCTTTCCTCTCTCTCATGAATTAAAACAATAAATCTTTGTTAAGATATTTTAGAATGAAACTACCAACCCTAGAGTCTTCCACCACTTCCCAAATGTCCTTACCAAATATAGTCAAAAGAGTTTGGAATAAATTTGGTGGAAATTCATCAGGTCCTTGAGATTTGTCTCCTTCCATGTTGAATACTACTTTACTACTTTCCTTACTTCCTCCAAAGAGATAGAAGCATAAAGGGATACATTATGTGCATCATAGATAACCCTCATAATGATCTCACCTATATTTGCAAAGGATGTTGGATCCAAAGGGGGGGGGTGGGGTTAGAAGGAAACTTCTGGAAATAATTGACAATGCCCTTGTCAATTTCCTCACTAGAGGACAACTGCAAACTATCCAAATCGATAGAGAAATTCTATTATAGGATCTCTTAACCTTGATTGATTCATGAAACAACTTGGTATTCTAATCCCCCACATCCAACCAGGTGTCTCTATATTTTTGGCACTAATCTATCTCCTCTCTAGCCAACATCTCCAAATATTCTTTGTTTAAATCTCTTTTTTCATTAGAAAATTCCACCTCCCTCATTCTCAAGTGTATAATCCCAGAATTGAAGTTAACTAGTGCATTCTCAAGCTTGAATTTCTCCACGATTTGTTTTTGAAATGTCTCCTAGTTCCAAATCTGAATTTTTCTTTAGTGAACTATAATTTCTTAAATAATTTGAAAGTATTCTTCCCCTTTTTGATAGGAGAAAGACTCCACCACAATTGAATAAGGTCATGTAAGCCATCATATCTTGACCACATTAATTCAAATTTAAAGTAGACTCTCTCTACTGAAGAATCGTCATGAATCTACAAACTATAAGGCAATGATCTAAACCTATGATGGGAAGGATTTATGTAGAGCACATCCATTATGTGACAACCCACTCACTTGATAGCAAGAACCCATATGACCTCTTTAAAATATTAGAAAATCCACACCTCCTATTTGTCCAAAAGAACTACCCATTTTGCAGTTGAATCTCAACTAATCCATTATTTGTGTGGAAGTTTGTAAAGTCTTCTTGAGCTTGACTAGCTCAACCTTTCCACCTTTCCTTTCTTCTAGCTTGAGTATGGCATTGAAATACCCTCCCATCATAGATAATTCATCATCACATCATGAGATAATACTTGTAGGGGATCTCTACTCTTCCCATTTACTTTCTAAGCTAGTGGGCCCATTAACATTTATCAAACTCATATTGGTCATCAATTGTTTGGAAGAAATGTTCATCCATTTCCAAGAAGAATCATGAACCTTAATAAAGGCATCACTAATTCTAGGATTCCACCAAACACCTAAGCTTCCTAAGGGACCTATAGCATCAGTGAATTTACATTTCCAAAACAAAAACCTATGCCTAAAGCTTTCCAAATCATTTGCCTTTAATTTAGTTTCCTACAACAACACTACATCTAGTCTCAAATGAGCCAACCATCTTTTGTTTAGGAAAATTTTATCAAAGACATTGCATCTCTTGATATTCCACAATAGTACCTTCATGGCTCTTTGGAAAGGTTATAACCCTTTCATGATCTTAACAATTTAGCTTGGTTAGATCCATTCCTTGCTATGGCAAGCTTAACCTAAGCTGATTTGGGTCCTCTTTTCTTTCTTCCCCCTTTGTTGTGCTTACTAATATTTGATTGTGTTTGAAAAATAATTCTCCTCTAAAATATTTGGAATATTTGAGAGCCTAAAGTATCCTCCACCTCAACTTCATCCATTAACCCATCATCTAAATTTGATTCTAATTTCCCACTTTTATCTCACACACCTTCAAATGAAGACCCTAGGTTCCTGATAGGGGAGGTAAAAATGTCCTTAAAAACTACTTCCTGATTATTAGCCCCTTCATGATAAGAGGGGAAGAAATTGATAATCAACCAAAATATATTGCTACCCTCAATAACACCACCACCAAAATATGTTCGTTCCAAGGATGTTCGAGTGGGACATTACAGCCATAGTGTATCTTGATTCATGAAGGCTAATCATTGTAACTATAGTGATATATGGAACATCAAATGAAGAAACACCATTTCCATCAATTAAGGTTTCTGATGCACCTATGTGAAATAAATTGCATTAACAGTTAAATGAAATGTCGAATGACAAATTCCAATGCTTATTCGATGGTTCAAGTGAGGCAAGGCATCGAAGAAATATATAGAGAAATCAAGGTAGGGTTTGAATGAAACTGTTATGCGTACAAATATATTGGATTACATAATGAAAACATGGATGAAACGGTTATGCGTGTTCGATGTTAGGACTTGTTACAATATCAACATATGGATGAAACTATAATGTGGTTTTGATAATACTGATAATGACCAAAAACACTCATCAAGATACTAATCCTAACCTAATTGTGTGATAACAATATCCAATTATGAATGAAAATATAATGCATATTTGATAAAACTGAAGCTGCCCAAAAACATTCAACACATATTGTATAAATGTATCAAATTACATAATGAAAATATGGATGAAATTGTTATGCATTTTCAATATCTCCTCCTTTTCGATCACCGAAAACATTCATCGCCATGACTTATAGTTATACAACACCTCTATTGCTCATCACTATAATGATTATATATGTTTTTGTTTGCTGATGATCATTATATGTTATAGCAATAAGCCTCCTTTATCACTCATCGCTATATTGTTTTTGCAGTTTCCTTGCATAGCAACAAAAGGGGTCGCTATATGTCATAGGAATATGTTTTCTTCATCACTCATTGCTATGCCAAGATTAGGCCTTCTATGTATAGTGATAGAAGAGTTTGCTATGAGTTCGCTATATTCAATACCAATATAGTACCCAAAATCTCTTTTGACCATACTACAATCGCTATAGTGTATCTTGAATCATGAAGCCTAATTGTTGTAACTATAGCGGTATATGAAACATCAAACGAAATATAAGCCATTGCAGCTTCTCAAGAGATTAAGTTCGACTTAAGGTTAAGGTAGCAAAGTGGTGAAAGCTTATAATCATAGCTTTTCTGGTCGGGGTTGGAAGAGGCGACAAGGTCATGGTTTGAGCCATCGCAACATCACAAAAGATGAAGATGTTAAATCCTTAACTGTATAGAAGTTGCAAAAAGGTCAGTCTAAAAGGTTTCGCTACTTCACAGGTGAAAGTGATAGTAAAGAATGCAGACAACGATGTTGTGTTGAGCGGTTTCGCCTACGCAAGTGCTAGGATGTGGTCAGTTTCTGAGGTAGTGATGTTGTGAAAATGGTTAACAGTGTTGTCATTGCTACTTTGTTGTGGTCAGTAAAGTGTAAAGACAAACAGTAATGGCTAGTTGGAGGTACATAAAATGTTATCTAACTTGATGCAACATTAATAGGCCCATGAAACCGCATCGAATGAGGTTGCTTTTCTAATATGAATTCATACGAAAATAGTCCACAATGAAATTCCACCGAAACACCATTACTTGGCATCTGTATGACTCCATAATTAATAAAAAAACACACAAATCAACTGTCAATTTAATGAAACATCCGTCAGACACAACCACAGGACATCAGACGACACCCAGGGAAGAGCATAGAAGGGCCATCGATATGGGATGGATTTCCATGAGATGACCATGCCATTCAAAAAGGATGTATGTATCATGCATTTTTTTGTACTTTTCCTATACGGTGGGACGATTTATCTAGAGGATAGTTGCATCCCTAGTTCTTACCTGCTTCGATCAATGTTATTTTTGGTACATGTCTAATCATGTACATTATCTATTGAATTTTTAAAAATTAAATGCATAGGCTAGCGTTGTACATCTCGATTCCCAACGTTTTTGTTAATGTAAAAATTCGTAAGTTTTTATTTAAACTTTTTTGTTTTTAGAAGGTAACTTTTATAATATTTTTCAAAATAAGAATTTGTATTATAAGTTAGTTACTACATGCATTATTTTAAACAAAAAATGATACTTATTTTGTAATCTTTAAAAATAAACATATATATATATATATATATATATATATATATATATATATATATTTCATTTAATGAAAAATTAAATAATTTATAGTAAAATATTTATCAAATAACATATATTATATAATTTGAATAATTGAAAGAATAGCTTAGAAGACAGAAATATATATCATCACCAACTATACAATATTTTTTTAGCTTTCTACAATACTTATAATAAAATTAAGAAAAAATATAAATTTTAAAATGATAGAAGATGAATGTTTATATGTTTAAAAATATTTTAAATTCATATTTTAAAAATAATTTTATATTTATATTCTAATACTTAAATAATAAATGTAGATTTTGATTTGAATTCAAAAGTTTAGTTATATTTAATGACCTGCACAAAATTGTAAAAAAATATTATAAATAATTTAAATGTATGTATATATATATATATATTTTTTTTTTATTTTTTTTTTATAGAGTCAAACCCAAGACCTCTCCCGATAAGAGGCTCACAATTTACCATTGTATTCTAGGCTCTTCCCTAAAAAATTATATTTCTAATATATTTTTTTTTGAATTAATTTTTTATAGATTGTCATTTAATATTACAATTTATTTGCTATTATTATATATGGGATGTTGAGGGGATGTTAATTTATTTAATTTTTTAAAAACTTTAACTTATAAAAAATTTCAATAAAAGCTTGTTAAAATCATTTAATATGAGCATTGGGTTGTCAAGAGGGGTCTCCAACGCATAAGAAAGGGATGGGCGATAAGGAGAGGATAAGGAAGTGGGTGTGGGTAGAAGTGCATATTTATTTTTAGTTTTATTTTTTATTAATTTTAAAGTTTTGTGTGCTTCTTAGGCTAGGTACCTTTTTTTTAGGTTATTGTTTCTTCCTTTTCTTTGCCTTGTGTGCAATTTATGTCCTAGTTATTTAGGTACTTATTTATATATATTATTATTTTATTGTCTATGTGGGTTATTATTATTTTATTGATTGTATTAGTTTGTTGACAGAGGAGAATTTCACATTTTTTCCATACAAAATCCAAAGAGCAATTGTTCTCTTCCATATTTTGCTTCCGTGTGTGTACTTGCAAAGATAGTTTCTACTTGATTCATTTCCCTAACTTAATTATGTTGTGACAAGGATTTGGGTTGGATTTTTAGTTAGTTGTTAACACTATCACTCTCATGATTATACCAACTTGATAGTTCTATTAAAAAACACTTGTGATGTTATAGAATGTAAACTAAAACTTAAAAATTTGTTCAACTTGATATTTCTATTGAAAAACTCTTGTGATGTTATAGAATGTAAACTGAAACTTAAAAATTTGTTCATACTTGCTATCCTACTTCAATTCCATACCTTATATTTGAACAAGTTCAATAATGACAACAACTAGTTCAATCCTTATAAAGAAACCTTTAATGCAATTTTTTATCAACTAAATACAATAGGGAATTATTTTACATAAGCCTTCATATTTGAAATGCAACGATTCAAACAATGCACATGATTCACATATGCATAATCAAACCTATGAACATTGAGTACAAAGAACTATCTATTTGAAATGATTTCTTGTATATTCCAGCTACACCACCAAGACATTCATCTCTTCATTACATTACATATGAATGCACATCACTAACAATGATTCAATTTACATCTCTACAAAACCCTATATTTCTGATATGAAATGATGCTTCACAACAATGCAAATAAGGTTGAGTTTCCTCCATTACAATGCAAAGTAAAAATGACAAGTTCTCCTTCATGTTACATCATCACAATGAGAAACTTCAAGCTTCTCCTATGAAACCATTGAGCACAAAACCTGCAATGTGTTTTAAACAAGAACCATGGAAGCTCACCTCCCATCCTAGGCCTCTATGATGCCACCCCCAAGCTAGGGGAACCAAGGCACAAATGGGTGACAATCAAGCAAGCTCACATATGCATCAACACCACACACACAATATTGAATAATCCCAACCATGGCTACACAATAGCTCACAAATGGAACCATAAACATTGGGTGAAGGTGGGCTCTCCAAGAGGAGAATTGCCATACCAATACAAATCACATAACTTGCAAATTACCATGCCTCCACAAGACCTTCACAACACATTCTTTCTTCCACAATAACTTCACAGCACGGATTAGTATTACATAATTCACATTAACTTGCATACTAACTTATCGCAATGAACTTCCCTTCCTAACCAATATCATATGAAATATTTGCAACATCAAAATATCAAAATCTGCATAACAATATTAATTTCTATTTAACATAAGATAACATCAAGGCATACTAATTATGTCTTAATCATTACAACTAATATTCTTTCAATTTAATTGATCATAGGGGGAATCACTAATAGCATCCAAATACCATCATGAGATAACACCTCATAAGATAAGATCAATTAATGTCAACTAACTGGAATGCATGCATAATAAGTTCAAAAAAATCAATCATCAGATAAAACCAATACATCTTATTTGTCAATATAATGTAATCTCATCATCATCATATTAGTTTATCATCCCATAACAACATATCCGCCTAACATTGCTTGCATAATGATTGACTCAATTCATTTACATCACACCTAGTCCTACCTGGTAGGCACTTATCCAATTCCAATAACTACCTCCACCTACATTATTAATAACTTCTCACGAGGGTAATTTTTCCATAATAACCATCTAGATCAATTATCTTAATAGAACATAAAACATAATGAATCCATTGACATAGTTTCTAGGCTATGACATCTCGAACTTTTACTCCATAAGGTCTTATCAACCCAATGTAGCCGAATAGGTTATTTATCATAGCAATAACTAAAATCCATGCCAGTCTCAAATGAGAATTCAACATATGATCTACATCCTATTTACAAAAGATCGAAACATGTCATTTAACCTCCTAACTCTTTCTATCTCCTAATCATGTATGTGTCATTAAGATCCATGATAGGGCACTAGGGAAGGGGCTTTACATGAGCAAACTAGTCATGATCAAAATTAATTCTCGCCTAATGTTCCATATTTAGTTTTTTTTTAATTTTCTTTTAGAAACAATATTTTTGCATTATTTGCATCCAATCTAATTCACTATTATCCCATTGTTATTATTTTTCTTATATTAAGGTTGCATAGCACAATCGATGAATCTCTCTTCTATGTGCTAAGTGTCTTAGATGCAAACAAGTGATGTGAATTATGGGGTTTACCTCTCAACTTTGACATCAATTGCATTAATTAGGTGTCTAATTATTTCACTTAGATTTGTGTAACATTGCCTTAAACCTATTGAGATCAACTTCTCACTTAACAATGTGTGGAAAATGTTTAATAGGTCTAGGGGTGGAGGGTGTATTCAAATCTCCATATGGACAACTTGTGTATCTTTTTACATTCTATATTTGTTTTGATGCAAATAATATGATTAAAATTGTACCTTAATTACAGGAAATAACAGTTGCTCAAGAAAATAAGGTGGTGGGAATTATATCTAATTAAATTTATTTTTCATTACTTTGTCATATTATTGTACATATTTGGACTACATTAATGTAACACTTTACGGTACAACTTTTTTTAAATGTATTACAATCATTAAATGGCATTCTTGTACATAGTTGATCAATATAAAAACTAGAAGATAAACTTATTTGTAGTTCTTAATAATCTTTCATAATATGGAGAGTTGCTTTATGATAGACAATTTAGATTGCATTCAGTTTCATCATGGTAGAGAATTTGATCCAAATTAAAAGAACTTCACAAAATGTCTAAATGCAAGTGTTACATTAGCAATGTAATTATACCTAGTCAAAGTAAATGGTTATCACTACAGCAATTAGATGATAACTATTTTCCACACTAGTTGAAGGCAATATTATTGGACCTTTTTTGAATAATCTATTTTAATTCCTGAACTACTATATCCTTGCATATATGTACATCTTCAAACGGAACACAATGAAGTCATGATCCAAATCTGATTTTAATAAGAAAGCTAAATGTAATTGGCACATTAAAATATCTGACCCACACCAATAATTGATCAAGCTACGAATGTACGTGCATAAATTGCTACCATTCCAGTTAAAAATGTAAATATATTCTTGGCAAAAAGATAAATTGTTGTTACTTGCAAGAATTCAAAGATATTTTAGGCAAGAGCCTACTACACAACGGTAACTTGTGAGCCCCTTATCTAAGAGGCCTTAGGTTCAATTCTACTTAAAACCTAACAAATACTAAAAATGAATCTCAACAACTACTAATTAATCGGGGCTAGGCCCATTACTTTTATATATACATTCTAAGACACTCCTCACCTTGAGCCTTGACATGTTGCAACTAATTTTATATATACATTCCAGAAGTCATACAAATTAATTCTGCTAAGCCCATTAGTTTTATATATACATTCTAAGACACTCCTCAACTTGAGCCTTGCCGTGTTGCAACTAATTTTATATATCTGCTAAGCCCATTACTTATGTATATACATTCTAAGACACTCCTCAACTTGAGCCTTGCTGTGTTACAACTAATTTTATATATACATTCCAAAAATCATACAAATTAACTCCATATGGAACATGGTAGATATCACTCCATATGGAACATGAATATGCACATTCTATACAGCAACTGCTTGTAGCAAAACTAAGTTCAACAAATTTAAATTTGATAATTTTTCAGGATTTAGTTATGTTTTAGGATTTTCATCCCGAGCGCTAATTTAAATCATGGACTGTGCAAATCTGATATCATTGCAAACACAACTTTTCACATTTAATTTCCATTCACTTCAGATTACCAAAGATCTTCCCAATATTGTACCAATTTCTGGTCATCTGGTCGCACAGAGCTCCAAAAATCTGTGCCCAAAAATGCATACTTTTCAAGTTCGATTTCCAATGATTTCAGACTTCCAGAGGTCTTTCCAATATGGCACCAATTTATGGTCATCTGGCTGCACATCCCTCCAAAACCCAGTGCAAAAGATTGCATAGGCATCAGCAGCATACCTGGATAACACAGCCAACCATTTTGCACAAAGTGGTTAAAACTTCCCCCCACAGCTCCCTGGAATAGGAAGAAACAAAAAGCATATAAAACGAGCTCTCTTACTTGCCAATCCCATGCAATTGAGAGACGCGTGTCCAGTCATCTCTAAGATACTCCACTGAAAATCTTTGTATCATTATTGATCTTTTTTTCTGCAAACCTAGACTGCTGATTATTCGTTCAATCTCTAACACGTCAACCTTCATTGCATAACTTGCATCTGGACACAGCATAAATAGATCGGATATAACCTGTCTTGCCTGCAAAAAATAGCAGCTAACATCTTGAACAAAGATTATGTGTTTAAATGCCCTGATTTTTGAAAGGGATATTCATACAAGATTTGTTTAAAGCATAATAAAAAAAGGTAATATGCAATCAACTCTTTTTCCACACGTTGCTTGAACATCCCATATATATCAATATTAAAACAAACTTCCTTGGCAATCTTGCATGAACTGTATTCTTGAGTCCTTTTAATATTTATTTCATTTCTTTGTTAAATCCTCTATCATCATATTGAGAGTGAATCCGTGATAAATCACTTATAATCTCTTAAACCATAAGATGATGTCAGTCAATCTCCACTAGGGAATTTGATGACATCCTGGAGTGACAGACATAGCATCCATATGTGCAACTGACAATTTCTATGAAACTGCAGCAACCATCCATTTTCTATGGTAACTTGCCAGACAGTGATCTTTGATTAGCAGAAGAAAAAATTGTCAAGGTGCAAACTACAAAGTCGTAGTTCATTACAAGCTACCATTAAATCTTTAACAAATCGAACATATGCTACAACAATCTTAATTGGCAATCCAAAATGATAGAACTTGATTTATTCGTAGGATGAGCTTGTTTGAAGCTGAATTTTCTGTAGTTTCTTAGTGGAAGGCTCCATAACATTGTTTGCGTTGTCGATGAATTATTATTTTTTAATTGACTTTATTTCGACACAAGCTGAAGACTCTTTCTGGTTTCTAAAACCCAGGTCCTGTGTTCAATTCCCAAAATTCTCAATATGCTAGCATTTTTTAATAATATTTATATTTTGTTGTCCAGAAAATATGGCAATCACAAGGACTGGAGTTTTAAACAACAAAATTAATTTGAATGTATCCCAATTCATGCAATGCCCTGAGATCTCACCCAAGTGGCTATCAATCTAGTAAGAGATATATGAAAAATAAAAACTTAGATGAACATGGACAAAGAATTTACAGTCATAGTTGACAACACACTTGGTCATTTGTTTTAGGATTGTGTATTGAATGACAATCATTTAGATTCAAGGTGCCCTGGAGCTTGAGATCCATGTTCAAGTCTCTCATGGTAACTAGATCTTCTTTAAAACATGCTTGCCCTTTTTGGGCTGATTCTATTCTTGCTTAGTAGGGTGCACCAGAGCATTTTCCAACTTCTATTTCACTCTCACCATTGTCAGCCTTGCATATTGAGGTCTTCCCTCAACCATAGTAAGCTCAGGAATTCCATTACTTTACACTGTTTTGAATACCATTGCAAAACAGCGATAGTACTGCTTAGATTATATACGACAAAGATTAACCATTTCCTAGTAACATATTAGAAACTTCTATCACAGGAGGAGTGAATATTCAATGGCAGATCTATAACAGAAACATCATCTTTGGATCCATCTCCACTATGAACATCTCTACATGGTTTATGTAGAAACTGGTAATGCCAACTCATATTTTATGATCTCCAATAAGAACTTATGGTAATGCCAACTCGTGTTTTATGATCATCAATCCGTTTTCAGCAGATTCCACACATGTTTACACCAGTGCTGCACAGTTTGAGCACACTGTACATGGCACCATCCAAACTCTATTTCATTCTCATCATCATTGTCGAGTTCCCTTAAACCTACAGGTAGAACTGCAAAGGACCACCAGAAGTACTAAGGTCTAGCATCTCTGATCTATTGTTTGTTACTCTTAACGGCTTAAGAGGACAACAGAAAGTTAGATCTTCGAGAATTTAACACTCAATAGAAGAGGAATCATTGATATAAACTTTTAACTTTTCACAATGTTACTCCATATTTTATACCAGATTTTATCAGAAAAGGTAAAGCTCCAACATGAATTTATTTAGTAAGCTCATTGGAGGTATACACTGATCTGTAAATTAGCCTAGGAAATACTTTACTAATTTGCGTTTCTTGAGGCTTCGACCACGAGATATAATTAAAAAAACAATTTTAGTTCCTTTGACTAGGAGATATTTATTATTAAGGAAATCACTGTTATTCAGGAAGCATGCTGTGAAAGGGATGTTAATGTTTTAATAGCGTCAGTTGGATAAAACAGAGTGTAAGCCTAAAGGACATTATTATAGATATAACCGTGTAGATATATTAAATATATATTAATATATTAGTATAGAAATATATACTAATTTATTAATATACAATACCAAAGTATATATAAATATATCTATAATTATTATTATTATATAAATCAAGGTTCTTTGGTTAAGTATAAGCCCAATCAGGCACGCTAACCAACCTCCCCTTCTTTAGCAGGCCCAGTGCTCAATTTGACTAAGCACAGACCATTTCTCCATTGTGCGTTGGGTCAGATAACACCGTGGCAAATTCGGTCTCGAACATATTGATGCAGTCCCTCTTTATTTCCTGTATCATATCGGAGATTATACGAATTTGTTCAATAACTAAATCACTTCACCGATTCCTTTTCATGTCACGTGGAAGTGGCGTATTAACTTGAGTACTTAGGTAATATTAATATGCTTAAATCTCCATTATCAGCCAAGTTGATAGGTCACATCATGGTCTGTACGATGTATCAGTAAAGGTGTAAAGTCACACGCTCTTATTTATAAGATATAAAAGGATAATCAGAACCCTCTCTTGGAAAACATAGAAATTATTAAATGCTAACTACAAGGAGTTATAAACTGAAATTATATATATAATAGTAAATTTAGAATCTTAAAAATATTTTATAAATCTGATCAAAATTTCAACACGGTATCAGAGGCAGTCTAAGAAACGATCCAGATTAGATTTATTTATTCAATGCACTCAAATATTCTTATACCTTACTTATCAAAATGATAAGCAGAATGAGGATTGAAGATGGATTTGAAGGTGCTTCAAATTTTGAAGCTTGGAAATTGCGTATAATGATGATAATAAGAAAACAGAAGTTAATGACGATTGTGGAAAATCCTCCTAAAAATAAGCAGACTAGTGAATGGGAAACTGACAAAACCAAAGCAATGGAATTATTAGTAGATGGAGTAAAAGATCATCTACTACCTATTATCACAAAATTAGACTTTATGTATGATATGTTTAAAGCTCTAGAAGACATGTTTGAGATCAGCAACACTAGCAGAATTCTCACTCTAAACAATCAACTCAATAATATAAAGATGAAGAAAGGAGAAACCATCACCTCATACTTTATGAAGATAACAGAGTTAAGAAACCAACTATTAACAGTCTGCAACAACTATGATAGCAAAAAGTTAATTATGGTTTCATTAAATATGCTGCCTTTTTCATGGGAAAACTTTAAACAATAGAATAGGTGCTCATCCTGAACGCCCCAAATTCGATCAACTAAAAGATGAAATGACCCTTAGCTAATCATTGTTTCCGCTAGCTCCCTCGTCTTTGCTCCCAGGATGCGCGTCAACTGTTGATGAAGATCGAAGGTTATATACCTTTCAAGCCGCCGCTAGGAAAAGAGGGATTTTCGACATCAATTCCTATTTGTCTAAACAACGCCCACAAATCTACAATCCTGCGATAACTGCTAGGCCTCTAAAAAATCTCTTGAGGAAAGACGCCCGACCTAGGTGTCCGAATCTTGCTTGCTGGAGATAAATCGCTGCTTGTAATCTCCTTTAAAAATTCAAACCTTCTGACCCACGTGTTTAGTAATTGGTGAGTGTTTATAGATCTTGCTTGGATTGGTTAGAATGCTAACGAAATCTCCTTACTCTTCTGCCAACAGATTCTGGTAAAAATGGTGAACTTCAAAACTTGCAAAAACTTCGAATATCAATTCTCAAAATGATCCTCCAAATTTGGCCTCAGGCCACAAATTCTGCCCTGATGAAATGACTGATTGTCACCTCCAATCTGCAATAATTCAGATGATATTTCACACCCTCAAAATTGCATACCGATTGAGAGTTATCGTTCTCAATGGCCAACTAATTGCAGAAACCCTAGGTTCCACAATGCTCCTATGATTAAATCACAATCTGGAATCAAAAGAGATAAAACAACTGCCTGATTCGAATGGAGCCCCGGGGTGCCTATTTATTCTTTTCTCTCCATCCTCTCCAGAGACTTCTAGAACATTTTTGATCTTATCCCTCAAGTGACTTTATTAAATATTTTTATAATCCAAGTCACTTTATTAAATATAAAGTTATCTTTTAATATTTATTTATTTAATTAAAATAATTAATTAGTCGTCCTTAAAATATTCATTATTTTGGACAACCAGATTAATTAAATTAATTAAATCAAACTGTCACCAAAAATTGGAGACATGACAGTCCGCCCTTCCTGAAATTGCTTGTCCCCAAGCAATGGCTGAACCATAAACCAATCAGTATGCCTGGGTCCCAAATGTAAATCTGTATATCATCCCAATCCTCATCATACTCTCGTGGAGAAATCATCAATACCAGTAGCTGAGAAACTGTACTCAATATCCAAACAACTGACAACTCTGATGGAATCATCTGAAAACCAACTGTAGATGTTGGTAGAAGAAACCATTCTGCGGAACTCAAGCCAACTGAAACATCAACTCTATCAAAACTCAAGCCCCTGTCAAAATGACACCTGCACCCAACTGCACTGTAGATATGACAACAGCAATAGGTACCTGAATTACTGCCATCAAATCCAATCTCTGAAAAACTGCTCCGGGCGTGTCGATGCTGCAGGCTGAGTAACTTGCTACTACCAATTTTATTTTCAAAAGATGGTGCCAATCTATTCCCTAATGGATGGTAAGAAACTGGAGCCAATCTACATCTGCGTGGAATAAAATCTTCTATCTCTGTGTCAAAAGAAAAATGATGAGCATACCCTACCGTATAATGCCGGTAAGAACCTCCAAACTCTGCTGCTGGCTCATCATCACTAAATTGGGAATCAACAAATGGCTCCATTTTCTGACTCCGAGTGACTGTAGGCTGGATAGGATCCCGTGCATTCTGCTCAACAAACCCTTCCTCGAGATCCCTGTGAGGTAGCATAGTAGCAAGGGCCCCTATAATCTTCTCAACCAATCTGCAAATAACACTAGTATCTTGGATGAGAACACCTTCTGTCACTTTATGCGAGTCCAAATGAACACATGCACTATCCAGCAAATACTTCATGAACGGTTTAGTGCAATAAAAATTATATGAGGGAACATTAACATACTCCCCTTTACACCACAACTGGTCCTCCTGTAAGGATGGCGTACTCAACTGTACCACACTATCAACTATCTGAGAAGAATCAATCTGGAAACTTGACTCTACCGGTATCCCAAACTCATTAAGACCAACTTCTTCCAAACCCTGAACATGTGTGTCAGTCTCAACAATAAGCTCCTCAAAAGCAACTGTAGGAGTGTACTTACCGTCATCTACCTCAATAGACAAATGAACTGGGTCTGGGGCTGGGTTTGACCGCAAATACTCCAACTCCACGGTCACCTCCTTCAACTGAAACTGCGACCTTTGTAGATCTCGCTGTGTGTCCTTTAACGCATCAGTAGTCGCTATGAGCTCCTGGGAAAGCTCACTCACCTCCTCTTCACGATCCAAGAGTGCCTCATAGGCTGTACTCCCCCACTCAACCAAGTGATCACGGTCGGCTACCAATCGTAAATAATCCTGCTTCAAAATCCGAACAGCTTCACGCAAGGCATGAATCTCTGCCAAAGAAAAGTAACCACCGCTGGACTCAACTGTCATAGAAGTACCCCAACCAATAACAGCCAATAATTGACGAGCAGTATCAAAATGCTCACAAGCGATAGCAATGTCTTGCTCACTAACTTTCAACTGGCTAGTCACATGATGGCTCTGGCTGAACTGTCTCCCATAAACCTCTTCTGGTGCGTTGTCTATAGGGGTATCCTCCAGGTCGCTGGTTTCTAGACTATTACCATCCATAACTGGCAAATCATCTCCAAGGTCCATATCAATATCCAAATTGTCAAAAGCTGTAGTACTGCTGTCAAGCTCTTCTGTACCCAAAGAAACTGTCAAAGAAGCTGTGTCTTCAAAACTGTCCATATCCTCCTGGATGTCATCAAGGTCAAAAAGATCCTGGGACTCATCTGTACACACTGTCAAATATGAAAAATCTTCAACACCTTCCAGCAAGAACGGTCGTCTGCATATATGAACCAAGCCCAACAATGGTGCATAAAAACTAATACCCATATCGGATGAGCTGTCTGCCATTGTCCTTGTATCCTGGATGTGAATGCAAGATGAACTCGTAACATTATCAGCTACCACATATGATCCGTCAAATGTAGAAAGCTGAGTGTTAGACGTGCCAGATGAAATTAAACTTAGCTCCATGCCATGCTCATTCTCATGTCTCTCCCAATCCTGTAAAGCCAAAGTTTCTCGAGTGTCCTCAAGCTCGCGAGAAAGCTTGACAACCTCCTCCTCCTTCCTCCTCAAGGCATCTGAATAGTCCTTGGCAAGGCTTAGAAGATGGTCACGATCTGATAGAAGATGTAAATAGCTCAACTTCGTCGTTCCCATTCCTTCACCAATTGCATGTAAGTCAAAGCAAGAAGATTTTGCCCGAACTCCCTTATGTCTTCCTTGTGACTGAATTATTCGGATGTGCTCTTCTATCATCTCCCGCATCCTGTCATGATGGGATAAAGAAGCCACAATACTATCTTTGCTTACCTTCAGCTGGCTGGACAAATCTTGTGAAGTATTACCAGTTTCATCCTTATGTGACGAAGCATTTAACTGAGCCTGGTACTCTCTCTCAGCAAAATCAACATCCTTATCATCATTTGAACTCACTTCACTGTAATCATTGCTTGTCGGAACCAAACTACCCTGAGTACCTGAGACATCACCCTTGGGAAACTCGTATTCAACTGTCTCAGCTTGAGTATCAAGTTGACAGTTACTATCCATCAGCGTAATATCCTTCACCACTTCTTCCTGTGACCGAACTGAAGCCTCTGACTGGTTGCACCCTTGTTCCTCGAATTCCTCATTAAGGTTCTTAGTAACATCGCCTACTGTATCAATCAAGGCTTTGCGAGAAGATTTGCCAAATCGAAATCCAGTTGACTTATTCACCTTAGCTGGGTCGGACAGCCTGTCAATCATACAGTGGTGCTTAACCAACAGTTCAGACATGTTATGTCTGATTTTTCTGAGCTCATCCTGAATGCCTGAATAGTCCTCCTTTCCACAATTCCGACTCTGAATACTGTGTCTATTACTTGTCCGAGATTGTGTCCTTGGAGACTTTGTGCTGTACCTGTACATCTTGGTTGAAGTAGAGTGCTGATCACTCATGTAAGTCGGTTCTCACCCCACAGGATGGCAAGAAAACCGCTCTGATACCACTGAAATGACCCTTAGCTATAAAGGTCACTAAATCCCGATATTGTACTGTGGCAATTCGTCAAATAATTTGCAAACATGCTCTGATACCACTGAAATGACCCTTAGCTAATCATTGTTTCCGCTAGCTCCCTCGTCTTTGCTCCCAGGATGCGCGTCAACTGTTGATGAAGATCGAAGGTTATATACCTTTCAAGCCGCCGCTAGGAAAAGAGGGATTTTCGACATCAATTCCTATTTGTCTAAACAACACCCACAAATCTACAATCCTGCGATAACTGCTAGGCCTCTAAAAAATCTCTTGAGGAAAGACGCCCGACCTAGGTGTCCGAATCTTGCTTGCTGGAGATAAATCGCTGCTTGTAATCTCCTTTAAAAATTCAAACCTTCTGACCCACGTGTTTAGTAATTGGTGAGTGTTTATAGATCTTGCTTGGATTGGTTAGAATGCTGACGAAATCTCCTTACTCTTCTGCCAACAGATTCTGGTAAAAATGGTGAACTTCAAAACTTGCAAAAACTTCGAACATCAATTCTCGAAATGATCCTCCAAATTTGGCCTCAGGCCACAAATTCTGCCCTGATGAAATGACTGATTGTCACCTCCAATCTGCAATAATTCAGATGATATTTCACAACCTCAAAATTCAAACCTTCTGACCCACGTGTTTAGTAATTGGTGAGTGTTTATAGATCTTGCTTGGATTGGTTAGAATGCTGACGAAATCTCCTTACTCTTCTGCCAACAGATTCTGGTAAAAATGGTGAACTTCAAAACTTGCAAAAACTTCGAATATCAATTCTCGAAATGATCCTCCAAATTTGGCCTCAGGCCACAAATTCTGCCCTGATGAAATGACTGATTGTCACCTCCAATCTGCAATAATTCAGATGATATTTCACACCCTCAAAATTGCGTACCGATTGAGAGTTATCATTCTCAATGGCCAACTAATTGCAGAAACCCTAGGTTCCACAATGCTCCTGTGATTAAATCACAATCTGGAATCAAAAGAGATAAAACAACTGCCTGATTCGAATGGAGCCCCGGGGTGCCTATTTATTCTTTTCTCTCCATCCTCTCTAGAGACTTCTAGAACATTTTTGATCTTATCCCTCAAGTGACTTTATTAAATATTTTTATAATCCAAGTCACTTTATTAAATATAAAGTTATCTTTTAATATTTATTTATTTAATTAAAATAATTAATTAGTCGTCCTTAAAGTATTCATTATTTTGGACAACCAGATTAATTAAATTAATTAAATCGAACTGTCACCAAAAATTGGGGACATGACAAAAGATGACTGCATTCAAGAAGGGTGTAATTGAAAAACTAGAGGAATTGACATAGAATCGACAAAAGAAGACATTCAAGCTCTCACCACAAACTCAAAAAGGAAAAAGGGGAAGTACGATAAAAAACCATTCAAGAAACACAAGGCTCTTTCTCATGTAGAATGTTTTAGATGCGATAAATATGGTCACACTGCAGCAAGATGTCCTGACAAACTTAAACATCAGGCTTCTTTCGCTGAAATCAGTAATTCAAACTTGCATTCTAAAGAACCTCAACATATTAGAAGATTTTGTGAAAATCCAGATTAAGAAGGAGTTCCTTATCATCTGCACCAAGCCTCCAGCAAAATAAAAGTGGGTCACTTCTGAGGTAATCTTGGTATGTTGTAAAAACTGAGAAGAGTCTCAGGATATTTTATTGTACTAATGAATTACTTATTAATAAAAGTTATTTCATATGGGCCTTGTGTACATCGTAAGCAAGTGACGACTTCTAAATGACTATCACTTGTATTTGCAGAAGTTATTGAAAGATGACTATTTTATATTATGGTGGATGTTCATATGGTAAGTATTATGAGAATGCATGTGCTCATACCTCATGAACATTTTGAGGTACATGGTGAATGTTATGCAAATTGATGTTCGGGAGGCCATTACACGGAGTACTTGGTGATTGTTAAATAATTGGCATTCTAGAGGCCATTACTCATAGTACTTGGTGAATATCTTGCAACTCAATATCCGGGAGGCCATTACTCAAAGTAACCTAGTGAATGTCAAATGAGTTGACATCTAATAATCTAGAATGCCAAATGAGTTGTCATTCTAGAATTTCAGATGAGTTGACATTTGAGTTGACATCCACTTTTCAATATTATGTTGAGATAATATTTCTATGTTTATCCTCCCTAGCTAAGAGGGAGTGTTAATGTTTTATAGTGTCAGTTGGATAAAACACAGTGTAAACCTAAAGGACATTATTATAGATATAACCGTATAGATATATTAAATATATAATAATACATTAGTATAGAGACATATACTAATATATTAATATATAATACCAAAATATATAAATATATCTATATTGATTATTATTATATAAATTAAGGTTCTTAGTTTAAATATAAGCCCGATCAGGTACATTAACAAACCTCCCCCTTATTAGCGGGCCCATCGCTCAATTTGGGCAAGCACAGACCATGTCTCCATCGTGCGTTGCATCAGACAACACCATGGCAAATTCAGTCTCGAACATATTGATGTAGTCCCTACTTCTCGTATCATATTGGAGATGTATACTAATTTGTTCATTAACTAAATCACTTCACTGATTCCTTTTCATGTCACGTGGAGGTGGCGTATTAACTCGAGTACTTAGGTTATGTTAATATGATTAAATCTCTGTTATCAGCAAAGTTGATAGGTCACATCATGGGTTGTATGATTCAGTGGTAAAGGTGTAAAGTCACACCCCCTTATTTATAAATCTGATCAAAATTTCAACAAGGGATAATACAACAAGCTTCTCTAAGAAAGTGAGAAGATCCTCCAAGGAGTTGGAGGTACAGTAAATTCTGGCTCGCTCCGTGCCAAGCTTAAAGATGATCATTATTAATAATTTCATTGAAGCATGTGATGCCTTTTATGTTGCAGGTTTTTGCAGAGCAACCCTAAAGGAGTGCAAGGGGTTTCCTTTGCTAGTAAGGTTCCACTGAATGGACCTTTTAGGGCTTAAAGGAACCTGAATGACGATCTAAAATCACCCACTTTACATGCATTCTTGTGGTTTCCCATGCTTTCCAAATACATTCAAACACATTAGACCCTGCCAGAAATATTTAGAGCCTCCCAAATAGAATGTAGTACAACGGGAGATGTTTCCAACTCTTGGCTTGTTCAGAGACAGCATTTTGTATGTTGTTCAAAATAAGCATTTCCCAAGTTTACTGGCCAAGGCTTTATAAATCCCATTACTAGCAATGATCATATCATGTTTGTTTAAATCCCTTAAGCCTATACCACCTAGTACTTTACTGCAACACCACGTATATTTTATATAGTGAAGTGCTCCTTTTTGTTGCCTCTTGCAGCAGACCATAATAAGCCATCTTATGACACATACCTATGGCCCGTTTTCTCAAAATTGGACATGGATCCATTCAGTGCAGGCTTACCTGGTGGCACATTTCCAGGGTAAAACAAGGCATTCCGGAAGCCACAAGGTAGAGGAGGTCCCTTGTCAGCCTCCAAACACTGAGAAAACATGTAGGGGGAACAGGACGGAATGAGAAAAGGGGGCTGCCAGCTGTCCCCGGTTTTCTAATGCAATTTGAAATAAACTCACTCAGACAAAAATAAATATATATACAGAAATATCTGAGTTTTTGGAAACAAAGAACTCCAAGCCCTCAAAATCCTTTCAAACAATCCTTTGAGTATATCCGAATTGTATTACCTCAAAGCAAGAATTGATTAACAAATCCAAGCACTCTGCACCATGTTTATGTAATTTGCACTTACATGAATCAGCAATGAATAAATGACAGCCATAACAATCTGTATGGTGCAATGGCAGCCTTCACCAGTGCTGTACCAAAAAGTATTCCTTAGATAATATGGCGACTTCTGAAAGGTCTGCAATTAGCATCCAATCTCCCATTAACGTTGACTGTAATGCATATGAATTTATGGATTTCAACTCTTATTTGAACTCTCAATTCAACTCATTTTGCTATGTACAAAGTATATGATGAATGATTTTAAAATGTTATCATACGCATATTTGAAATTTTTCTATATATTTTGATGTAAATTTCCTTTAATATGTATACAGCCATCCCCGCTGACATCCCACGCATCCCCAAAAAAGAACGATAAACTTAAGAGTTCCTCAAACTTTCTTTCAAGAAATTTAAAAGTATTGTTATGTACAACCACAAGTCTCAACAACACTCAATGTAGACACTTTTGTCAATTAGGTACAGAAACTTTTCTATCCTACAAAACTGAAATATTTCATATGGCAGAAACCTACTACAAAGTTGCAAGAAACGACAGTACTATTTTTGACAAAATGACACAAATTTTATTTTATCCATGCTTCTAACAATTGAGTAGTAGAATGTGCTTAGAATGGACTTATTTAATATACAAAACCTGGAAAAAACAAAACAAGTCTGTGGCACAAAGAATATTAACTTCAAAAATGTTGACAAGACTAACTAGAGATGGCAAATGCACAGATTCCTCTCCTTCATCCTCTATGCTTCTAATACTTGAATTGGCTTCAAAAGGCATAGGTTTCAGAAAGTGGTGGAATGTGCTCATAATGGACTTATTTAAAATACAAATACCTAGGAGGGAAAAAAGAATAAGGCACATGACAAAAGAACTTTAAATTCAAAACACTGGTGAGAGAGAAATTAAGCAGAGATGGCACAGGTTCCTCTACTTAATTCTCTACAAATGAATGTAGCTAATAGCTATCATTTACATGGGGGCAAGGCAATGTGAAGGGTCCATATTTAGAAATACAGAATATGGAGAACAATCAAAAGCATGATGATTTGTTAATTATTGTGCTAAGTTGCTGGTTTGTGATACAGTTCATCATATGGAAGATTTATCTCCAAGGATTTGTGCAACCAGAAATGGCCATACAGATATTGAAATGGTTGTATCTCGAATAATTGTCAAATCCTCTTTAATCAACTACCTTTTCCATGTCATACAAGGGTGTCAGATTTGGTTTGGCACCTTCCAGATTCTGTGCTACATGGAACATCAAAAGTGCAAATGATGGTCAAACATTCAGCAATGTTCTTATTGCTAAGGCTAAGCCCAAGGTCAATGGAGGAGCAAATCTTTTGTAGACTGGGAAACCTGCTCAAACACAGCAAAAATGATGGCAATGAATGTGGGCATATGGCTATTTTGTCCCTTGTTCTTGATGAAAAATGGTTGGTGTTCTGGAAAAAAGGTAGCTCTAGCTTAAATTTTTATGGCTTATTTTTCTCAAGTGAACTTGTGATGTTTTCACATTCACAGAAATTCTCTGATGATTGCTTATATTCTCTTTGGCTCAAAAATATGGGTCATTTTGTAACATTTTGTCGGATGTTGCAGAAAGATCTCGTTTTCATTTGTTTTAAAAACAATGAATGCACTGGTGCAAAAGAGAAAAACAGGGCCCTTGCAAGTAGCAGAAAATTTGCAAAAAACACAATTGAATTTCCAATTGTGTGGAAGGAATTCTGCGATAGATCCCATGAAGTCAAGGTGAAATAACAAGGTGAAAAACATTGATGTTGCCAATAAAGATGACAGTGATGTGGTATACCTTCAACAAACTGCATGTATATGGAGAATTTTAGGAGTGAAATGGACTAGGGCTGAGATCCATAGTTGGACTCCTGAGAATTGGAAAGAAGAGGTGGTATGTTAGTTTCTTGTCAAAACATTTTCTCATGGTGATCTGACAAGGAAGAAGACAAAGCTATGATTCTGGAGGAGGCCCATGAAATATGGAAGTTAATTTCGATTTTAACCAGAAAAGAAGCCCAAGTTTCAATCTATAGAACATGGTTCCCTTGAAAAGCCCTATTTTGATTAGACTTAATATTTTACCTCTTGATTATTGGTTAGAGGATTGTTTGAAACTAATTGATGATGACCTTGGTCTTGCCCTCAAGGTAGATATGGGTGATAAAGAGTTGGGTTTGTATGTGCAAATCAAAGTTATCACAATCTAGGAGATTCTATTGAAGATCTGAGCTCCGACTTCAGCAGATGAACGATTTCTATATAGAAATACAGGAATAAAAAATTAAACCGCTTGTGATCTCGAAGAAGATCTCATCCAAGCTAGGATGTCCCTACCCTAGGCTCTAAAAGTGGGTGTAGAAGCTATTGCCATAGACTGAGGAGAGATCAAATCTCTAATAGAATGGATCTTCAAGTGATAGTGACCTCCCAAATAAAGTATTTCTCAAGAATGAAGCTCAGTGGCATACCTAAGCAAAAGGAGAAATACTCTGGATTAGCACATGAAGGGTAGATACTCTTTCTCTCACAATTGGCATCACAAACCCAATGCTTAATAAAGGGGTTGAAAGCTGTAGGTTTAACCCTCCCAAGGCTATCCTGGAATCTGAGTTGTCATTTGATCCTATGGTCAAGTCTCGTTCCAAGCAAATGTAGGTGGTGTTAGAACCAAATGGCTTTGGAAACGAGGATAATGATTTGGTACCCTTTGATTATGAGAACGAGTGTTGAAGGGTGGATGACCTAGGTACTGTTGTGACCTTTTCACACCATCACTCCACTGCAAATGGGGACCCCCTCTGTTCGCCTCAGTTGTCATTAGGCGATAGTGTAGCAATAAGTTGGCAACATTTTGAAAGCTCAAACCTCAGGCTAGTTCTTCTAATTTTCGAACATTAGAGGCTAGTTATGATGTTTGCACCTTAAAGAAGAAAGAGAAGAGTTCAGATTGATCGTGATCAAGTAAAGAATGGGCAATTCATGAAATAGAGGTGATTTGGTCAAGCCCATTAGGGAGGAAAGAACAAAGTTGAGATTGATCGTGATCAAGTAAAGAATGGGCAATTCATGAGATACAGGTGATTCGATCAAATCAAGCTCAATATTGATTGAAGTATTATCAAGAGCAATAGTCTTTTGATCAAGGTGAGTTTGAACAGTCATGGGATAGATGAAATTTGAATGTGAGATGATCAAGAGAGAAATATGAAGCTTGTACTTGGCTTGTGACCATGGATTTATACTTAAGAAATTTTGTGGTGTGTTTAGTATTGTCTTATTTGATGATAATTTGATCGACTATTAAGGTGATAAGTCCAAACCTATGATGCACATGATCAAGATCAAACTTTAGTACAGGTGCAAAGTGCCTTATTTATTCCCAATTTCTGACCTGACATCAAGCTGTGCTATTTGCACCAGAATCCCGTCGATCTGATTTCGGACCTTAGCCTTTGACCATTTGCCTTATTTGCTCGTGATTTCCACCCAGCACTTAGTCTATTTGCCTTATTTGCTTAAGATTTTCACCTATGCAAAGGCATGTTTGATGATTGGTGCCTTATTTGGGCTGAATTCTGCCCCTCCTCAACAACTTGAAGTGTGTTTGCATTATTGACATGAAATTTCCAACTTGGGTCTCTAGTGCCTTATTTGAATCTAATTTCTGCTCTACGCAAATGCAAACACCTTATTGACATTTTATTTCCGCCACGATGTCATGACCAATGCCTTTTTAGTATGAGATTTCTGCCCAGCCTAAGAGGGCATTCAAATTGCATTCGACATCATTGATTTGCATTAGAGAAGGTTCAAACTTAATTTGAAATCAAGTACATTAGGCACAATTTAAAATTGCAGAGGCATGAATTACATCCAAGAGGCTCGATTTGAATGAAGGGGGCATGAATTTAAATGTGAGGAGGTGTGAAGTTCATAAAATAAAGTTCAATTTGATTAGAGGAAAGCCGGAATTAAATTGGAAAAGACCAAGTTGGCCTTGGTTAGAGACACCACCTTTGGTTTAACCACTCTATTAAGAAGGATGTTGAAGCTGTTTCAATACCCAGCTCTCACTTGATCATACATAGCTAATTTACAGGCGCAGATCGCGCCTTATATGCAGCAAATTAGGCAAGATATTATTGGGAAGATCACACAAAATCAAGAACAGATCTGGACTTAAACGACTAGAAAGATCAAGACAAGGAGCCAATATCAACCCAGATTTTGGTTAAAAACTGACTTTTGTAAGAGCAAAGTTTCATCTGTCTAAGTCTTAGGTTTAGATATTATTATCAGCAGCGAGGTCAGTATCTATCCATATGGTATTTCATGATGAGTTGCGGAATGTAAGTGTGTGATTAGATGAAGATTTGGAATGAAAATCAAGTAATGGTGAAATTGTATGAATCTGAACTCTTCATATCATTTGACCATGATCAAACTTCTAAAGTTGAAAATTTGATAATACTTTTCTAAGGTTGTGGAACTTAAATTTGATTGAGTAAATGATTGAAATGTTACAAATTCTGTTCAATTGCAATTGAGTTTTACAAGATAAAGAAGTTAGTTGTGCATTTCAAATTCAAAGAATATGCCCATCACGGGTTTTAGTTTCCTACCACCGAATTTTTTTTTATTGGAAGTGCAAGTTTAAAATGTAAGTACTAATCTATAGTATTGTATTGTGGCTCAAGTGCAAGTATGATTCCAAGATCAAGGACAGCTTGGGAGACATGAGTATCATCAAGCCACCAGTTGTTCACCATGCAAGTGAGGTGGTTCTTTGTTGCAGAACAAGTCAAGGTGTAAGCCTGAGATCAAGTTCAAAACACCAAAGCGAAATTCAAAGAGCAAGTGCAACATCATAATCAAGACTACAAGTGGAGGAATTCATTATAAACTTGAATTTTATTTGGAAATCCAAGTTCAAGATTCAAGTACATGAAGAACCTTCATCACTTCTACAAGTGCAAGAGAAAGGGCAGCACATCAAGATTTCAAGTACAGGTGCAAGTTCAAAGTCATGACAATAAGAAAGGTTTCAAGATGAAGAGTTTCAATAGACGAAAGACTTCATGAATATGGAGCAATTTGGGAAATAAGCCATCAATAATGGATTTAGGATTTGATAATGTTGAGTATCAAGAGGTATTTTCCCATCACAAGGGATTATCTAGTCTATAAGATAAGCACAACAAGGTGATGTTTCTCATCTTCAACCAATCAAATCATGTCATGTGTCCCCATAGAAAGTGTCCACATAGAAGAGCTTAACAATGTTATGTACAAATTCATTGAATTTGCAAAAGGATAAAAGGTCAAAGGAAATTATCTTCTAAAAGAAGCTTTGTTGTTAGCCCATGTGGCATTTTCTCATTGGACCATTGATTGGCGTCTTCTTCTATAAGTTTCTACATAAGCATTTTCTTATTGGCAAGTAAAAGCAATGTAATTTTTGCACTGTCCCACAAGGTGGTGCTTTGATGTAACCAGCTTAGCATTTAATGCTTGTAGATGGTAGTTGGGGAAACCCTAATTAAAGCTTTGCTGGATTAATCTTGTCGTTCATTGTATTTGAACAACTATAAAAAAAAGCAAGGCCTTCTTAGTTGTAACTCGTTAGTTTTAGATTAGAGAGACAATGACATGTTAAGGTTGTTGCTGTGATACTGCCAACATTGGCCATAATTTATTACTGGTCTTGATGGTAGATGTTGATGCGAGTTTTGTGTCACTACATAACATATTAGTAAATGGATGCTTGATACAGAATATCAAATACACAATTCCTCTCTTAAAAAGTTATCTCTCATGGGACATGAGTATAACTCCAATGTTCCTTACACCGTTGGATACTCGCTCAGTTTTATCAATGTGATTTGCTGGTAATCACGTAGGCGGCCTTACGTTTTCTTATTTGAGAAAAATTTGGATCTTGGTGAGAAAATGGAGATGGTGGTTCGGTGTGAATGCTAGATGATGTTGATGGCGCGATGATGGCAATGTAGGGTGAATGGCGATGGAAGGTGAGAATGCCGATGTTTTGGTTTACTTCTCTAACTAACCTCTTCTAAGCATGAAATTTGGCTGCTCAACTACTCCTACTCCTAAGAATGGAAGGTTAGTAGATGGACGGGGATCGAATCTAATGAAGGCTAACCAGCGGCCCTACCTCCATAGATGCAACGCTTCAAAGGAAAGTAAACTAGATCACCACACAAAGCCTCCCAACCAGCCGCTAGGATGCTAGTGGCCTAGTGTTGACCCCTATCAAACATCTACCAAAGCTACCATGCAACTATCCATTTTATTTTACTCTTACTCTAACAACTTGAAATGAAATTGCTTCAACTTGAAAAGAAAATTTAACTATGTGGAAGTAGAAAACATGCAATAACACCCAATGTTCTTAGTCAACATGCAATGAAAAAGAGAGCACTTTGGTATTATTTTCACAACAATTTCTCCAACCCCTCCCTTTTACAAATGAGAGCCAATGGCCTTATATAGAGGTCCAAAATACAATGGACGGTAGAGATCAAAACAAGATCGACGATCCAGATTGGATCCAAAAACCCTAATTAGGGTTGCCACCCCATCGGCCAATGAGAAGATGACACCTCATCAATGGACCAATGAAAAAAGTGCAAAAGTGGCAACCAATGAGAAGGCACCAAAATGGTGGCCAATCAGAAACAAACACTTGTCCTATTCTAGAAGAAAGAGAAAGTTGCCACTTGGGCTTACATAAGATGATCTTCTAATATAATTCTTCCTTTTTCTTTTGTTCTTTTAGCTAAGGCAATGAACTTAGCTAGCCTTTCGTTAACTTCTTCCATAGGAGGACAAGGTGTGTGCTTCGCTCGGAGTTCTGCTGACTTTGCCACGCTGTTTGCTGCTTGTAGTATCCTTTCGTGATCCTTCTCATATTCCTTTGCAAACCCAATAAAAGCATTGAGTGAGGAAAGGGTGTTCAGATGTTTCCTTTTGACAGCAGCCTTTCCTAACTCATCCAATCTCGATCCAAATCCTGTCTCACTGACATCCTCCTCTCTAATACCCTCAAAATCAAGCGCCATCCCAACGTCGCCCATCATGGTCGAAATGGAAGTGTCAACGCTTGGGCCGTGTTGTGCAATCTCATCATGAATTTCTTCAAGTGTTCTGAATCTGGTAGTCAATGCGACATACCAAGATTCAACTATGCTCAATCCTCTCTCATCAACCAACCGGGCTCTTTCCAAATATGCCTCCGGTAGCCTCATGAACGCCTGCAGCCTAGGAATAACCAAATCCTTGATGGGAAGAAAATTCTTCCATTCCTCTTCAAATAATCTGAATTTGTTTCTAACAGTCACCAATGACTGGAATGTTGAGATGAAGGAGGGCAAGAAATTTCGCCCATCTTGGATTGTATCGTAGATCCAACCCCTTACTTCATGTAACTGAGCTGATACCTCTTCTGAATTGCTCCCGCTGTCTTGAGGAAGGGCTGCCTGATGCAGCTGTTGGATTGGCTAGCAATCTCTCCAATATTTGTTTTCGGCCTCCAACTTCACTATCCTTTCGTTTGCCTTCCTCAATCTTTCTCTGATTGATGCTATGCCTTCCTGAACCTCCTCACATTCCATATCATCTGTATTTCTTCCCAAATTATGTTCTACTATTTCGTACTCCCGGGCTGCAATCTCATCCGCTGCCTTATTGACTGTTGGTATAGCAATCTGAACCCTTCGGTGACCATCACTGTCGCTTCTGATTACCCTTGCCACCGTATTTGCCATCTGTTTTTGGTTCTCGCTATCATCCTTTTCTATTAGTCCTTGGATATCATCAACTGCGTGAGCCATTACCACCTCGCCTCTCGGCATAAGCATTTGCCTTAACCATAGTGGTGCAGTGCATCTCCCCAAATCCGGATTCGGTTCAACCAACAAAGCATCACCAACGGCCTTAGACGCCTGACTTATCTCTTCAATATCAATCGGCCCATCTTCTTCTCTACTAGTGTCTGCCATATTTCCTTGCTGGTTCTCCGAGAGAGGGGAGTACTCCGTACTTTCACTGTAGCCACTTGATTCCGAATCAGAGCTCACCTCCACTACGGCCCCTTTTTTACTCGAATTGACCTCTTGGCTTCTAGCCTTAGTTATACTCTCCCTTGACGGCGCTGCCCGCTGTCTCTTGGCTGGAGGTTCCGAACGTTCTTGGCTTTTCTCTACCTCCAAAGCCCTCTTCTTGCTATTTCTAACTGTCTCCGATTGCCGGCCACTTCCTTCACCCTTCTGTCCGATTGATTCTACTAGACCTTCCTTTGGTTTCATCATCTCATAAGTAAGGAGAACCTTTTGTCTTTGTAGCTTTCTCAACTTGGCATTATACCACGACTCGGTATGCAAATCTACTGTCCTTGTGACTGCCTCCAAGGAAGGATCCTGATGATCGTCCCAATCCACTGGATTCAACTCTGTTCCAACTACTGTCTCATAGTCTTCTCTCAACACACTACGATCATCCTCCAATTGATCGGGAATATCAAGGCCTCTCCATCTGATATCTCTCATCATGTTCACCGACAATCTCGAGAAAGCTAGCTTTCTCACGTAAAAATCATCCTTTGCATTGGCCCAAAAGTCCTCTATAGTGGGAACATGCTTAAATTCGCTTTCATGAGATGCCTTGATAAGACCAACAGGGTCGAATCCTTGCCTTGCTCTGTACCATCCTAGATGATACCACTCCAATTCCTTTTCCGCAGCCTCAAAGGCGGCCCGATTTGGGCAACTATCATTGCCAATTATAATTGAGAAGGAAACGCCTGTTTTCCCCTCATTCCTCATTACTCTATCATAGTGCTCAAGCTGCCTAGCCAATTCCATCAAAACTACCTTGTCGGGCGGGTATCTTGGAAGCCTCTTGGGACAAACTGTACTTCCTGTCACTCTAATGTATGTGAATTGCGGGAATTGGATGAACCAACTCCCAAACTTCTTAATCCTTGCTTCTGCTTCCGATGAAAGTCTCTTAGCAGGCGCCCCTTGTAATACCCTTACTGTCTTCATGGCGAATGCATCGCAAAACATCTTGTAATCCTTGTTATTGTGCAAATGAAGCTGCGGATAGCATTCATGCACCAAATATTGCCCCGGCCCATTACCAATCTCTCCTAAGGCCCTAAGTCCCGGACTCTCATACAATCTAGCAATTAAGTAAAACAGATAGGATCCCATGTAGAATTGCCTTTGGTTTTGAACTGTTCTAAGTTGCAACTCTAAATTTTCACTTATGATCCTAGCCCAATCAAATTTTCCTTTTCCCTTTTCAATTTCATCAATGAAGAAGTACATCCAGTTTTCGAATTGCATAGCTTGAGCTAGGCCCATGATCCGGCTGAGAAGAACAATGAGATCGCCATATTCCGGCTTGAAATCTGCCACTGTAAGCCTTGTTGATTTGTTAACTCCGTTCCTTCCTTCGTGTATCCAATTCCGCTTTAGATGTGAGAAGTAGGCCTCTTGGTTACCTTGAAATGATTTGGCCGCCTGATCCACCATTACAACTGTCATGCCCTTGCTCTGAGGAATATTAAATGTCTCTTCAATTGCTTGTTCGCCAATGTTGGCCAACACTCTCTTCCCTTCGCCAAAAATGATGGATTTACTGTCTAGATCAAATCTGGATGCACACTCCATAATCAATTCCGGACAAGGCAAAGTAGGAGGAAAAGCTGCTGCATGTACAATTCCGCTCTTGTATATCCTCTTTGCCAAGGGGGATTGTCCTTCCTTTAGTCTGTCCCTCATCCGTATCATGTCCACTGTAGCGATATTAGTATCGGTTATTTTCTTCATTTTCGAGAAGAAGGAAGTTTTGGGCGTCATATCCTCTTTGTCTTTCTTAGCGTTTGCCCGCTTGGGATTCTTACTTGCACTATCATCCTCCATACTCGTCGCCCTATTACGGGATGGTAGAGTGGTGGACCAAAAGGCAAGAAGAACCAAGTAGTGCAATTCTTAGAAAAGAGCGAAAGAATGGATGTCAGCTTAAGCACTCCTTGCAACTCTAGATGATGACTTTCACCTTAACTAATAATCTAACAGCAACTTTTCGGAACCCGGGATATGACATCAAAGAATTACAAATCCCTTTGCAAATTGGAAAACAAAGCCTCTAAGCTTATCCAACACTTGCCTTCTATGCAAAAATCAAACTTTCATATGTATCTCTTCTCCCAACAAAATCGCCCAAATCTGATATAAAAATTGCAGCCCCTCTAGAAAATCAGAATTTTGTCTTCCACAAATTTCGGCCCCCACAAAATTCGGCTCCCCCAAAATTCGGCTAAGCATGAAAAAAAATCTGCCCTTCCACAAAATTCGCCCAAGCAAAGAAGGAGCAAAATCTGTAAAATCTGCCACCTAGGGCACAAATCGCAGCCCACAAAGTGGAGCAAAAATCCCCAAAAACGCAAAAAATCTGGCCCTTAGACAAATCGCCCAACAATGGCAATGGAGAAATTGCCCAAAAATCGCCAAAAAACTGCCTTCCACCAATTTCGCCCAAGTCTGGAAATCTGCCCTTGCTTCAAATTCGCCCAAGCATGAGGAGCAAATGAATTGATGAAAATGAAATGGGAGGGGACTCCCTTTATAGCAGCTTTCACCTTCCTCCCAGGCTGGCCGACTTGGTCCTATAGAGGAAAAAAAACCAAAATTAAAGCTAAGTTAGTGGCCCACTTTAAATACTTTGCCAAAATTTTAATTTTCTAAAATGAAAACTGCACTTTTAATTTACTAATTAACCACAAATTGCAAAACGAAATTGAATGGTGCCTTGGGGATGCTAAAAATTTCTATTTAATGAGGGTTTGCTAATTAATACATCCTTGAAGTTGAATTTTGGCTAACCAAAAGCCATTTCTTAATATTAATTTACCAATTTTATTAAATACCAAAAGCTTTCAAGGCAAATTTAAACTATTAAAGCCAATTTTGCAATTTTCCTCTAAATCGATTTTGCTAAATAATTAAAATTTTATGACAAAAAAATAAAATTGCCTCTAGAGTAAAAATCGATTTTGCAATTTAACTTCATCTTACAAAATTAAATTCTATTTCACCAAAAAAAAAAAAAAAAGATTTTCCAAGAACCTAAGTCTAACGAAAAATTTCCTTATTTGAAAATCATTCAAATTTACAATTAAATCCAAATTTTCAAAAGAAATCGTCTAAGTACAAAATTCACAATCTTATCCTGCCAAGTTGAAATCAATTTTGAACTTATTCGGCCTAAGGATAGAACTGATAGCTCTGGAAAATCAAGTTGAAACCGGGTGAAAAATACATCTAACCTTCTCCACTGGCCCTAAAGGCGATTAAAAAGGGGGTCCCCAAGAATTTGGGACGATGTGTGAAAACCTCACAACAGTAGATTAATTGTATTATTTTGAAGTATTGCATTGTTTCTACAATTCCTCACTTAGATTAGTATTTTATTAACGTTGAATAGAGGTAATTTAATTGGATGAAAGTAACTGTGAATCAATCTTTGTGGAACTCACCTAATCAATACCACTATTTGTTTGTTGGTTGTAAGATTGCCTTGCATGGTCAACAAGATGTTTCATGAGCTTTTCTTCAATTATTGCTTGCAAATTGACATGCATTAATTGATGGTGTTAATGAAATGGTAATACTTTGAGCATCTTATGTTTCCATTGGAAGATCGCACTAGCTTGGTGGAGTTGATGACAATACTAAGTCTAGTAGAGTCTCAAAGACATTCACAGATTCTTGCATTCTAGGAGTAGAATAGCTTTTCAAAAAACCCTTGCATATTTGAACATTATTTGTTTAGAAGTAGTTGAACTCAGTTGAGTGAATAATGTAAGTCCCTTTGCGATGCTAACATATTACAACCTTACAACCGAGTGAAAGTCCACAACTAGAAGGAAACTTGAGGTCTTCTCATTTGATCACACAATCCATATACATTGTTTGGCGAATGCACTTCCTTACTCAGGAGAAAGTTGGAGATTTGGTATTTCGTTCAGATTCTCAAAATACTAAGCATTCAATTTTGCATGTTGAAATGGTCATAAAACGAATATTGTAGATCTGCATTGCATTAGGTGATAAAGCACTAGGAAGAGAGAGGAAGTCAAATTGATCGCTAAGTAGGAAGACTAAAAAGAAGCGTCAAGAGGAAACCTTTGAGAAAGGGCTTGTCACTGTAAAAGCATACATGATAAGATGTCGTTGAATAATTTGAAGTTGGTATTGGCATCTTTAATTGTACAAAACAAATATAGTTTCACTTTTGGAAGGGACATCATGGACAACATCATCCTAGCCGACAAAACCATCCACTCTACCTCAAAGGATAGATCAAAAAACATAAAGATTAAGCTCAATGTCATTAACGCATATGACAAGGTTAGATGGTAAACTCGCCTAAAGGCTGAATTTTTTTGGGTCAACAAAAATTGTACTGGAAGAATGTCCTAAGGGAGGTCTCATTGCTGGGATATTCAACACCAACTCATCAAAGAGAACAAGATCTCATTACAAGTATTGATTTCGCATCTTGGGCACCTTTCGTAGGTTTACTAGCAATAAAGGGATCCATTTTTCCCTAAGCAAATTGAGAGAATCTACAAATTTGTCAAAATCTACGAAGTTGTGCTTTGCAAAAAATGGAGGAACCATGAATAGGTCTTTTCAACTATTTGAACATTGTTTAGTGGAGGAAACTATAAATTTGGTCCTCGCTAGTGTTATGTTATATATATATATATATAGGAGCTGCCCATGACAATGCTTACCTAAAAAATTAGATGCACAAAAAGGATACTTAGTTTGCAATGTTGGCAAATATGTCTTTCAAGCCTTTGCTATGATTCTACTATAAACTAAACGATATAATTGAAATATCTTTACCGAAATGTCCAAGGGATTGAGCTTAATGGCTAAAGCATTGAGTTCTTGTTGTAGATACTAGAGACCCAACTTCAAATCTCAAAGGGGCGTCTAATATGGAATTCTAAGTTGCAACTCTTGGCTTTCATATATGTGTTACAAGCTAGGGGGGTTGTTGAACCAAAAGATTGACCTGTCAATGCCTAATACAACCACTAGACTTATAGAACACAAGAGGGGTTAAGCCATGTCACAAATCTTGGGTTAGTCCAACAATCCCCCCCTTAGTATTACCCGAGGAGATTTAGTCCTATGACTAAGCTCTGATACGACTTATTACAAGCTACAATTGTCGTTGCACCAAAAGATCAAACTGTCAATGCCAATATAACCACTAGACCTATAGAACATAGGAGGCGGTTAAGCCATGTCACAAATCCAAAAGGGTAACATTGGCAAAAGTCTGACACTATGTCTTCTAGTGTGGAGATGGATTCTAGTTAGGTTGCTAAGGAGTCGATGAGAATCTCGTGGTTGTGCTTAAAAGAGCTTGCATTGGTCTCATGTTGATGCATCCTATCTCCACCAAATGAGTTCAATTGAGTAATGGCATCCTATCTCTTTCTATTGTCTATGTTTCTTGAAAATTTGGGTGAAGTTATAAAAACAAAGGATGAAGACACTAAAATCATGTTTCCCACATTGTTTTATTGTCATCTCTCAAACCATCACTATAATTATTATTTAATCCTTCATTTAATAATATATGTTTGAGGTCCTAATGTACACTTCAAGGGCTACCTATCCAATCAAATTGGCAAACTAAAAAAATCAACACACAATCAAATCCATTGACAAATCAATCAGCTTATCTAAAATTATTTAATTAATCAAAAAATTATCAACTCACCAATCAAATAACATTAGTATTCTAGTGTATGTCCTGCAATAAGGTTAGTATCACAATATAATAAGCATAAAAGCCAAAAATACACAAATTGAATTCCAATTCATTACTATAATATTCAACATATGGGGATTCGTTAGACGAAATATCCTACTTCTTGTCATCATTGAGTACCAACTGGGAGACTCTACAAGACAACTAAAGGCATTCCACTCAGCCCAAGAGTATGGAATGACAACCTTCATCTACCCTCCCAACCCCACTTGAGGTATCTCTACCAGCATGGCTTCCTAGCTACTTGCAATCTTTTGTATGTACCATGTCTCCCTTCAAAAAAAGATACCCCGGGGACGCGTCCCCGGCCAAAAAACCCATGTTTCTGAGACAAAGATGTCCCGGGGACAGGTAGGGGGCATCCCCCAACCGTCCCCAAAATTTGCAAATCACCAAGGGACATCTCCAAAACTTGGGGACTTCTGGGAAAGAAAAGCGGGAAGGCTTGTCGTCCGTGGTACAAAAAAGGGACATCCAGAAGTCCCCTAACCGTACCAGGGATGGCTGGCCATCACCGTTTTTTGTGAAGCTTTAAAAAAAATTAAACCAAATGTCCTTACTTGGTCGTCCAGTGGGCTCTGCCTCTCCAAATGCCCTAAAAGGCCAAAAAAGACCACATTGTGGTTGTTTTGTCATTTGTTTGGTTTTTCCTGTCAAGTTGGAGTATGTTGCAATTGGCTAGGGTTTTCATTTTGCAAGAAGAGGTGATTTTTTCACTTCCAAGAGCATGAGCAGCAATCTACTTCATTTTTCTATATTTTGTTTTCTATGTTGAACTTGAACATGATGATGAAATTTTATGACAACCCTCTAGCCTTTGGGCATATTTAGATTTCCAGATTTTTATGATATTGTTCACTGCTAAACTTATATTTAAATATTTTGTTCACATATTGATAATTAAGTACTGAAAACGGTTATTATTTCCTAGACAGCATTCAAAGGGTGTATGTTAAGGTTCTATAATGTTTAAATGACATGTTATGTGCTTAGTTTCATATGAATGACATATATATTTGCAATTTTCAGTGTATATTTTAAAAAATTTACTAATGTCTTATCAATCATATTCACCAATAGCTGTGCCTTGCTAGTCTAAAACATGCACCCTCCCCTTTGAATGCAAGAATATAGCTCTTGAAACATTTTTAAGTACTCTTGACAAAACAGTCATGGAATAAACTTGTTTGAAGACACGTCAAATAGGAAGCATATACATTTTACACTCCAGGCATGAATCGCACATCTGAATACACATAAGATATGAGTTACACACATGAATACATAAAGCGCATTAAGCTTGAATTTACTTGAGTCGGTAAGTATACACATAGCACATAAAACATGAAGCATACATATGAATTTGCTTAAGCCACAGAATTTAGAACTTACATGTGAATATACATAGCGCATAAAGCATGAAGCATGAATTTGCTTAAGACATATAGCATACATGTGAACACAAGTAGTACATAAAGCATGAAGCATACACATGACTTCACTTAAGTCATGGGTATACATGTGAATTCACGTAGCACATAAAGCATGAAGCATGCACATGAATTCACTCAAGTCATGAAACATATATATGAATACATAGAGCACATAAAACATGGAGTATACATATGAGTTCACGTAATTCATGAGAAATGCACACAGTGGACAAAGTATGAAGTATACACATGAATACACGTATGAATTGTGCCCCAAAATACACGTAAGGCATAAGTCATGCATATGAATACATGCAAGGCATGAAATTATAAGCAAGAATACCTGAATATGCATGTCAAGGATAAACAATAAATACCCATCAAACATGTAAGCATGAAGTAGTACATAAATTCATGCCAGCCATGTAACGCATGAAGCGATACACTTAAATACACATCAAACATGCAAGAGGTGAACATGCATAAAATACACATGGAGTAAGCAAAGTAGGTCATGGCACAAATATATATATATATATATATATATATATATAGAAATGCAATGTTGTTCTTCTTAATTATATGCATACCTACTTTAAGAAAGGTTGAATATTTGACCCTAATTCGATGGTGTTAGAATCTGAAAAGATTAATAACCCAGAAAACTAGTGCAAAGAGTAAATATCTAAACTATGAATGCAAATGATACAAAATCAAAATAGCATCATAGAGTTAGTCTCCAAGAGAGTAATGCAAATGCTGGAAGCAAAATAGCATTAAGAGGATGCAAAAACAAGAGATACAAATACAAGCCAAGTAGCATGCTTATATAGGCTAGGAAGAGGGAGGAGGTGGCAACACCAACCAATGAGAAGCAACCATCTATCGGACTAAAGATAGCAAAGTATCTTCCCAAGATAGCTAATGGATGCTCACATGTAAGAAGGTGACACCTCACAACCATTCACCTAATAAGACATGCTTTATTAACCTAAGCGAGATTATTAAAAGTGTAGGAAAAACCTAGCAAAATAGGAAAATTAAAAAACTACACTAACACCCCCCCATAAGCGAAGCTTAGGTGGATGTAGAAATGGGTCCCGGCAACGAGGCCATGTTAGGTACCCAAGTACAATGCAAGAAGATGCAACCTCTGAAAGTGGGAAAAGAGAGAAAACCACAAGGGAAAAACCCTCCCCCAAAAAGAGGTAAGAACCTAGTGAAGAACTGAAGAAGTCTCCCACTAGGGAAATTGTCCCCTAAAACAGGAACAAGGAGTGATCATGAAGAAGCAGCATCACTGAAGCATGAAGAACCGCAAAACTCTGTCAAAATGCTGATCTGTAGAACCCCCATGGAAATAGAAGGCACGAACCATCAACCAAAGGAACCTCCATGGAAATAGAAGGCACGAACCATCAACCAAAGGAACCTCTATGGAAATAGAAGGCACGAACCATCAACCAAAGGAACCTCCATAGAAATAGAAGGCACGAACCATCAACCAAAGAAGCATAGAACAACAATATATCCTCCCCTTAAGGTAGGTGAGGTGACAGGCAGCTGAAAAGATGGGCCAAAAATCTCCTACAACACAGGGGCCAAACACATCGAGACTGAGGTACAAACACAAATAAAGGCATGTGTCGTCGACACTGCATGAGGAATTAGAGAAAGAGGGCCTATAAGCGGCAAACAACTATCCCCCCCATGGCACTTTATATAATAGTGCGAGTACAACGAATCACAATGATGAAAAGGATCCTGAATCGCAAGAGTGGCACTTTATCTCAATGTGTTGCATTGATATGCTTACAATAAATATCAACAATGATCAGAAAAAATATAAGGCTGAAACAACAGAAGGTAAAGCCCAAAATAAAGCAACTGAAGCAACAAAATCGATCTCCGGACCTGAAACAAACAGAATATCCACCAGAATGCTTAAACGCAAAGGACTGAATAGGATGTGTCTGGAACAAAATCTGGAACAAAAACCAACATCACTGGAAAGATCACAAAAAGAGCTTTCCAGCGATATAAAGAAGTCCAAAATCGGAGATCGGAAGCTCAAGATACGCCTCTCGGAGTGCAAAATAGAACATCCGGCTTCGACTGCCATAACAGGCAACCAAACTGCACCAAAACTCAAAAATACCTATACCAACATCTCCGTCTCAGAACCAGCTTTCCGGCACTTCTTTTGGATCGGAAAGATACCTCCGTATGCAAAATTTATGGCCAAAAAACCGAAAGTAGGTCTTGATTTCAATGCATTACAAACCCTCATGAAGAGCATATGTTAAAAGTGAAACTTGGGCACAATAATCAAGGAAACAAATAGCACCACTGCGATCTACTCAAAAAATATGCACTTTCAAAAAAAGAATCGCCTCGATATGAGGTCGTATGAGAAAGTTATGATCCTCCGAAGTTTCCAAAACAAGAACTGTGCACAGTCATGGCTGAGAATCTGCAATTTCTGAAGAATTCATGCATGAAAATCAAAAAATAACTCCAATAGTGGATAGAGCACAAAAAAATAGCTAAGTTCATAACAAGAATCATCAAAATCGGAGTTCGTATGAGCAAGAACGAGACATTTGAAAACTGCATTCAAATCTGCGGCTGCCAACGGAGAGGGGTATGGCTGTAGCTTTGCATGCTCGATTCTGAAAAATATACAGCTTGCATGCAAAATCTAAAAGATACCCAAATGGTTTTTCGGGGCTGCGAACAAAACCCAGAAAGCGTTTTTCTTTCTGATGAACAGAAGATGTTGCTGTAGTGTAAATCAAACGCCTTTAACAGAAAAAAACGGCTCCAAAAATCAGAAAACGACCCCAGCAACCAAAATTTGACATGCAAATGCTGGATCAGCTTCTCAAGTCCATCAATGGCATGCTGGAACCTGCAAAACTGATTGAAAACTCCAAATATGCAAGTTGGTTGTCAGATTTGAGATTGAAACCCCAGAGAAAAACTGTTTTTGTCAAAACTTTTCTGATTCTCAAGATCATCCAAAGATGCAAGAGAAGAGCATACTTCGTTTTTCAAAAAACTAAAATAAAGTTTATTTGCCCCCCCCCCGAATCTCTCAAATAAGGAAACTAAAATCTACTCTTGCACATAGAAAAGCTCTGATACCATGTTAGAATCTGAAAAGATTAATAACCCAGAAAACTAGTGCAAAGAGTAAATATCTAAACTATGAATGCAAATGATACAAAATCAAAATAGCATCATAGAGTTAGTCTCCAAGAGAGTAATGCAAATGCTGGAAGCAAAATAGCATTAAGAAGATGCAAAAACAAGAGATACAAATACAAGCCAAGTAGCATGCTTATATAGGCTAGGAAGAGGGAGGAGGTGGCAACACCAACCAATGAGGAGCAACCATCTATCGGACTAAAGATAGCAAAGTATCTTCCCAAGATAGCTAATGGATGCTCACATGTAGGAAGGTGACACCTCACAACCATTCACCTAATAAGACATGCTTTATTAACCTAAGCGAGATTATTAAAAGTGTAGGAAAAACCTAGCAAAATAGGAAAATTAAAAAACTACACTAACAGATGGCAATAAAAATAGGCCTGTCCCACAAGGTGACAAGATGTCGAGAACAATGCTCCGATACCAATTGTAATGTCCCTACTGGGGACTTAATCTTCCCAAAAATTCTCTTTTAAGGTTTGGATAGTGCTTGAGAGTGGAAGTTGTCAATTTACTATCCTAATATAGGTCTTGCAGCCAGATTAGTATCACAAATAATATTCAACAAACGAGATTCAATTGGCGTTCTATCTATATCCAACTTATCATCATTATGGAGAAGCTTTTGGGAGACCATACAAGGCACATCAAGCCATTCCAACCAACCCAACAGTATGGAATAACAAGCTTCTTTCAGCCTCCAGGCCCCACTCAAGGTGTCTCTTTAGCAAGGCTTCCTAGCTACTTGCAATCCTTCATATGTATCATGTCTACGCTCCAGAATGATATAGCCCAATAGATAAGAATCGTTAAGGGAATTGTCATATGTGTCACATAATATACAAGTAGATATAAAGTTATACAGGCAGATATAAAGTAAGTTAAGAACATATATGCATAACAATAGCAAGTTGGGATATTATACATCAGATGCAAGTCTATTAACTATCATGCAATTCATTATAATATACATGATACAGAGTGTTGAAGATTAATACAAATATATCTTCTAATTCAAAACTTGCTTTAATTATTCGACCCTTTGGGTATAGCAAACTACATTGCTTCTTCTTACCAAAACATACTTATTATTTCCAACTTTTATACTGCTCATTGATTAAATTACTCATATCTGAATTATTAGCATCCTTACCACATTTTCTTACAAAATTTATGGGTTACACAAACCATAAAGTTGCACCCCTCCATCATCGACTTGCTTCTCAATGTAAGTTGTCGAATCATTGTGATGTATTTTAACTATCTTTAGTCACTGCATTTGTTAACTTGTATTGCTGCCATGTGATTACTAATTTGCTGCATTAGTTGACCTGTAGTCTCTTTTTAAGACGGTCACTTGCCATATGCTATCGTTGTGCAATAATTAATTGTTGCTTTATTTCATTTGTGTCTTCCATTTAACGATAGCCACTTTACATGGACAGTTGGGTACATGATAGAAATCAGTAGATGTATTGATGTGGTTTAATGTCATCCTTGTAAGATGATCAAGGGAGAATTAGGCGAGGCGTATGACAAAGCAAAATTAGGCTAATTATTGTTTCCTTTTGCTATTAGGATAGCATACCAATCAATATGAAAGAAAATGTTATACTCAAAGGCATTAAGAAATGCACTTATTATGGCCACTAAAGTTTACGGCACAAACTCCTAAGAATTTGGACATTTCTAAACTTTCAAATGTCTCTAAAAGCACAATTTACTTTTAAAATTTGTATAATGCCTCCCACAAAATTAAAAAATAGTGTGTTAATATGAGTTCAAGGAGGTAGTACTAAAAATAAGTTTTGAGAATGTCATTCAAGTTGTGACTGTTAGAATGGGGTTGTCGTTGCACCAAAAGACCGATCTGTCAATGCCCGATACAACCACTCAATTTATAGTACACAAGAGGCGATTAAGCCTTTGTCACAAATCCCAAGGGGAGCGCTAAACAAATTTCAAAAAATCTCCTCCTCAGCATTACCTGAGGGTCTGAAGATTCGAACCTATGACCAAGCTCTTATACTACTTGTTAGAATGGGGTTGTCGTTGCACCAAAAGACCGATCTTTCAATGCCCGATACAACCACTCAACTTATAGTACACAAGAGGCGGTTAAGCCCTTGTCACAAATCCCGAGGAGAGCATTGAACAAATTTCTAACAATGACTAACAATGTCAAACCACTCATAGTAGCACAACACTTTTTCGTGATAAAGTCCTACCCTTTTTTGGAGATTGTGCCCTACTCATTAAATTGATCTTATGTTTCATTCCAAAAATTCGGATAGATGTAAATCTATGGTTGAAGGTGCAACGGACATACAATCACACTTGAGTACTCAATGAGAAAGGATATACAATGAACCATACAATCGCACTTGAGAACTCGATTAGGGAGCACAACAAAGGAAAGGAGTTTTTTGCGATCAATAATCATCTTGATCAACAAAATATTCATCAGATTGCAGAGCATTGCGACTAGACTGCTGACTTTCAAAGTAAATGCATGTGACCAATTGATGGTTATAGCCTCCATATCCCAAGGAGGTAGAAAAAGAAAATGTTGTGAAGATAATATTTGATGACATGCTTGTGAAAAAAATAGAAGAGATCTTTAACATACTACCTTGAAATAGTTCTAGAACCATAAACTTGTACCAGCATAAAAAAAACCCACCCCACATTTTCAACTTTGACTAAAAATATAATATTTTAAAACAATGTTGATAATATCTAAGTAACTTCTCCTCTAAGCAAACATTGTCACTCTACTTGAATCATTTTCCTAGTAACAGATGAGAGTTTATTCCTGATAAAATTAAAGAAAAAAAAACTGAAATTTTCCTATCTCTCCTCTTTTGATATTTTTGGTTTTCAACTTTACACCTATTAAGACTATCTAAAATAGATGTATGGTTGTATTTGTCTTAATTTTCCAATCCTGGGTCATATGTCATTGAAAAAATAAAATAAACTAAAATCCCTATACTAGAAACTTCTAGAAAATGTGAAAGATAAGAAAGGTGTAATATGGTGAATACCTGGCGCCCAGTTGTTTTATTGAGTAGTATGCATATAACTAAGACCTTCCACGGGTCCTGATAGTAACTCTCTTGAAGTAATTCATATCTTGATTTTGGAGGAGTCCAGTAATTATGCTCGCTTTTTCGTCGATAGGCTTCCAAAAATGGGTTAAATCTATTGTTTTTACTGCACCCTTCACCTTCCCTTCTAATGGAGAAAAGAGATGATGAGGAAGATAACGAGTTTCCGGAAGACTTTTCTATTGCCTTTTCTTTTACCACTATCGTAAATTTATCATTAGGGTAATGGCTATTATCAAATTAATGCCTATTATCGAAGTAGGGAGAAACAAACAATTCTTGCTTCTCATGATGTACCTTCTCAGGGTTAAATCTATTGCGTTCACCTAATCCTTCACCTTCCCTCTCAATGGAGAAAAGAGATGATGAGGAAGAACTTTTGCATTGCCAGTCTTCTTTAAAGCAATCTCAATCTTTGTCCCTGAAGGATAGCTTTGTTTAAAATAAGGGGAAACGACAATCTCCTTCCCCTGACTGTTACTATCAGAAGAGGCCAATAACGCTTTTGTTTTTTCAGTCTTCTTCGATGCAATCTCAATCTTCGTGCCCGGAGAATATTCATGATCAAAAAAAGGAGACACAAGCTTATATTCTTCATTTCTATCTACTTGACTGTAATAGTGTGTGCCCTCAATGCGAGACGAGCGCACAGCCTCTTTTTCTATTGTCTTTCTCTTTCTCTTTCTACACGCAGAAAAGGGATGGTTGTCCATTTATGTAAAGCCAAAACAAAACCCTTTCCAGTAATGCTATAATAAGCTCAGTGAATTACGTACCCTCGTGTGTGCGCCAAATCGATACACTCACTTTTGCAGGATGCAGCCTGGATGCTCAAATTCCCATCCCTGTTTCCAGGTTTAAAAATAAATCATTAACATCTAGGGTTTATTTGTTTCTAATTTTCAGGAGTTTTTAATTTATTACTACCTGTCCTAGGCAGGTTTTAGGCAGGGTACTATTGCTTTCGTTCAATCTAAAACTTTTTTAAATAGACCAATGAAATTTGAGAATTTTAGAGTTTGTATTTATATATTAAAGTTTGAATATTTAAGTTTATTTAAATAATTTAATTTATGCTGGTTTTAAAAAGTAATGAAAAAATTAGATTTAAAATGTTAATAAAATTAAAAATAAGATCGTACATGCTTGTTGAAAAAGTTATGCAGTACAACTATAATGCGTGGAATTTCTCGAGCTCATAGCTCATTCATTTATAAATTATTAAAATGATTTCTCCCATCTATTTATTAATTATTAAAGATCTTCATTCACATAATATCCAGCTATATTTCTTCAGGCTTGTGCATTTCTAGAGTAGGGGCTATCAACAAATTGGCATTGTTTTAGATTTTCTCCCTCATTTTGAAGGTTTAAGAAAGCTTTAATTGATTTCTTTCATTTGCATCTTTAAGATTTATTGGTATACTTTATCTCGATGTGTTTCCTATTGATTATGCATTTTGAAGGTTTAAGAAAGCTTTAATTGATTTCTTTCATTTGCATCTTTAAGATTTATTGGTATACTTTATCTCGATGTGTTTCCTATTGATTGTGCTTTTTCGGTATATCGTAGTTGACTACACATTTAATCTCTAATAAGAATTTAAGAGTAACTAGCAACATTGAATTTTTTTTTTAACGCTTGAACTTTCAACTTTGTTTCTATTTCCTTGCAATACACCACTACATGAAATAAAAATTTATATGTTCTCATTAGTTCCTCCCATTTTTAACTTGTACAATCTATGTAACTTCCAGTTTCTTGTAATTCCAACATTTCCATCTCAGATGCACCTTGACCTCATCCAAAGATATTAGGAGAGCAACATATTAGAAATTTGTATACACAAATTCTTCCTTCTCCTTTGGATGCCTTAGGTATCATAGTTTTGCATTAAAAATGTCTTTCGGTGAATCTTGGATATTATTTCAGAAGTCTAAGGAAAAAGGGATGACTTTCTCCTGATAGTTTTGGCCAAAAAAGACCAAAAAAAAAAAAGTTTGAAGCTTTTGCACAGATTTCAAGGTAAATTATTACTTAGATTATCTCTATAAAATTCTTGTGGTTGTGAAAGGATTCTAATTGCACTTTTTTTTCTCGATATTGGTTTCTTAGAAATACAAGCCTTCCCTCTAAAGTGATTTACTAGTGGAGAATTTATTGGTAGCTTTCCTAACTAGCCAAAATTGCATGCTCTGATGATCTTACTCTATCATATGCTTTGATGTAGGGCAGACTATTTAACTAGCATTCCAGCATTACATTCTCATGCTAGGAACTATTGTGATTATTCTAAGTCTTCCGGTTCCTTTGATAGGTGGTAGTAATCTAAGTTTGCTTAGGATTACAATGTATGTGTTTGACCTTCTGCTAAAAATGTTGAAGTTTCTCTAATATATTTGCCCCTTCAATGTCTTGATTTCTTTTGTCATAAAGTATGATAAAGCATAGGTAATATAGAAAACAATATCATAACCTGCAATTGCAAGTGGAAAAAATGTCATCGCTTGTAGCATTTCAAAATTTTATGTTCTCCTAAGATTTGTCAAATGTTTTATTGTATAAAATTGAAATTTCAGAAATTGCTATCTATATAAAGAATTATAGCTAATCAATCCCGTTGCAGTTCGAGATGATACATGTTTGCAGTTGCTCTGTAAACTCTAACCATTAAAGTTTAAATGCACTAAAATGAACCTACCGAGAAAGCCCAGCTGAGTATATGGCCATCGCCTATGTTGCTCCTAATTGTATCAAATACAATATCACACGAAAATCTTAATTAGTTTTCACCAAACCCAAAGAATGAAGTCAATCGACCATTTAGATGAATTGAAGTTTGAAATTTGTGCCTTCTTCTAAAGTTGTATTTGATGAACAAGCTTTCAACTTTTTGTTTCATTTCATCTTCATGATCACTATCAATGGGTGCAATCATATACACTTTGCATGGAATGTTCATTTCTTCCAGTACCACGTAGTTTCTTTGAGAGCCACGTAGCTATTCAAGCCTTCTGTGAATTAAAAATGTTATAAATACTTTTGACATATTCACTTTCCTAAACAAGAAAATTGGAGCATGACACATCTTAGCATTTGACAATTGTTTAAAAACTTAATATTTTTGCTCCTAGCTTTGGTGGTCAATTGCCATATTTGGCTAGACGTGCAAATGTTCAAATAATTTTGAACACACCACCAAAGGTAGGTACTATGGTGCTTGTGCCTCTTGTTTTTTATTTATATTCATATTTGAGACGTGCAGTTTCATACTCTTGTCGGACCATGCTAATCTTGTTTGTAGTTTTATATTGATTTATTTGAAGCTTTACTTTGATTTATTCGTGTTTTTGGTTTATCTAGTAAATTATTTTATTTATCAAGATATTTCTTATTTGTTTGTCATTCATATTTTTCAAATAAATATTGCTCCTTTTAAATTTAAATTTCAAATATAAGAATTTACAAATAAAGAATTAATATGGTACAAATTAAGTGGTAATGAAAGTGTAAATAAATTATAAATAAATAAATAGATTAAAGAAAAAGGAAAAAAATTAAAGTGAAATTCTAGTAATTATTAGGACAACTATAGAGCACGAGAAGAGACATGTGCTTGTTTCAAACCTATGAATTTGCTCTTTAATAACATGAAGATTAAGTCTGTAGATTCCAAGTGATGGCATTGATAAAGAAATTATTTTCTAGAGTTTAACCAAACAAAATTTAAAAATAAAAATTATAATTTTCTTTGGCATTCACCATGACTAAGGTAAGTAGATTTATTTTATATTTGTATTTGTTGCATTTGACAAAAAATCAGGAAGGACTTAGTTTATTTTATATTTTTTTGAACTAGATTAATCCTACATACAACCTGTTTTTTATTAATGCTTTCTAAATTAACATTGTGATTTTCAAATTGGTCTTTTTTATAGTTATGTTTCATTTTTTGAATTGATATTTTTATGTTGATATAAAATGTGTGAAAATAGCTTGGTTGGAGAGAGATGGAGAATGACACACAAGGTTTAGGGTTTAAGCAGCATTGAAACCTCATATACAATGGCAATGGTAGTTGGTTATACTCATTTAGCAAAAGGAATTAACGAAGATTTGGGGTGTTGTGTAATGGGTTGAAGGTTTGTCGAATTGTCAAAGAGTGCATGATGGTTCCCAATGGCAAAATAATGGTGCAAGGAAGAATGCTTAAAGTGACATGGGGTGATTTGGGATGAGTGATTACAAAGGATTAAGAATAAGGGGTTGATTTTCTTTAGAGACTATTGATAATAAATTTTGGCACCCTAAGAATAACATCCTAAAGGTCAGAAAAATTCAAACAGCAAGCACTGATAATGATTATCCACTAGTTTAAATTATTTCCATAGATAATAAAGGATGCAGTGAGACCATAAGTTCCTTGAAAGAATATGCATTTTTTTCTGAAATGGGGTGGCATTTGGCATGCTTATCCTAGAATCAAAGAGTGGTGTTTAAAAAAATTAGGACAAGGTTGTCAGGATAAACCAATCTCCAATGGTTTTTTCTAGTGATTGTGGTTGCATCAATAGATAAGAAATGGTTTATGAATAGCAGTCTCTTCTCATGGATAGAAGAGGTATCTCGGTGGTTGATTGGAGTCCTAACTTCAATCCTTTAAAGGCAAAATTTGGCATGATCTCAGTTTGGTTACATCTTCCTGACATCTCTTTTGAATATTTGAATCCACCCACAATGAAAATAATCAAAGACAAAGTAGGATGTTATGTTAAACATGAAGAATGGGTAGATATCAATGATCTCAAATGTAATGTCTACCCGTAGTTGACTTTTCATGCCATATTTTTGGATTCTTTTAGGCCAATTTTATGATTAGCGATACATGGTTATCAGATTTGATTATATGTATTTCATATTCAGTTGATATATGTGTTGAGTTACTTAGTTATTTCATGTGTTCATGATTATTTCGATGATGATATATGTATGTTCATTTAGTGACTTTGAGTTATTTCATGATGTTAAATGGATGGATGATTTATATGCAGTTTCTATGGATACTTACCCCATACTTGCATGTGTATGGTGTACTCGTATGTTTTACTTTATGTATGATGTTTCTGATGTAGTTGAGGGAGGGAGTCGTAGTCACCTACAAGTCGGGATCTACATAATGCACCACTTCCCACCATTTCCTATTTAATATAGATTATATGTGTATGTACATGTTGGAATTTTATGCAGATTGTAGGTACTGGGCATCGACTTCCTTGAATTGCCAGGATGAGTGTGCCCTATTGCAGTATCTCAATGGTAAAAGAGGGGAGATAATCTTTGAGTCCAAATCCTAACCTTAAGCCAATTGTCCTAGAAAGTAGGACAAGTATCTGAGTTTTTTTACCCTTCTAAATTTTTCAAGTGACATGAATTCATGATTTTGACCCTTGAGTTTGATTTAGTATTATGTACTTTATAATGGGTTTTTGTATTTAGTCTTGTGGGTCTATTGTGATTTTCAGTTATAATTAAATCAAATTAAGAGATAATTTAATGGTTTAATTTAATAAAGAAAATTCAATATTTAATTATCTTTAATTAATTGAGAAATTAATCAAATAAAAGAATTAAATTTAAAGATATAGTTAAAGTTCAAATTTTGGTGTAATTATATTTATTTAATTTAATAATAATTTATTTAGGAGTTTCATTTTTATAATAAACTCTAAATATTATTATTAGTTAAATTGATAAATATTTAATTAAAGACATCTTATGATTTAATAAAAGAGAAAAATGAATTGATTTAATAAAGTTTATTTTAATTAAAATGCAAAAATCTTGCACATGAAATTAAATATAATAAAATAATTAGAAAAAAGGTTACGTGTGATTGCAAAATTGAAGCTCTGATTTGGGGAAAGCTCTTTATTAAGGAATTAGAGCTCATTTCTACATATGCAAGTTTGGAGGAGCCAATTTCCAAGAAGGTTTTCAAAGGAAAGAGAAATTGCTTGTGAGTACCATGCATTTGTTTGTTTAGCATCAGATCCAAGTAGGTGTACACTCAAAAGTGTCCCACTCTAAACCCTTCTATCCAAACGATTCCATGAGTTTGGAATGCTTGGATGCCGGCTTAGAGCTCCCTATCCATGGAGTGCAAGAGAGTATATTTCAAGAATAAGAAGGCTCTCAGATGAGCCTTAGAGATACTCTTCTTGCTAGTAAACCATGCAATGGGAGGTTCCAAAGACAAGATGCAAGAATGCAAATGTCCCAAGGAGTTCCTCAAAAATGTAATGCAACTAAAGATTAAACTAGAATGAATATGAAAAGTGCAGCTATTCTAAGCATGGATGAGAGTGTTACAATCCAAATATTAAGCTATGTGAGATAGATTATTGCAAAATAGAAGCTAAACTAACATGCAACATGAATCTAAGCTAAAATACTATGGTATGAGAGAATGTAGACAAGAAATAGAAGTTCTCCACAAAGCTCCAAAGAAACTTGTTAGAAAACCTGCAGTATAACAATATTCAAAATGAGGATAGATGCTTTGAGGGGGAAAGCTCTCTCCCTTTTAAAGTCGTACTAATGGTAGAGATCAAGATGAAAATGGTGGATGATCAACAATGGAATTCAAAAAGAGGAGTGATCCATGTGCACACACAAGTCAACCAATAGAATATAAGTTGACTTGTCACATAAGACAAAAGTCTCACAAGCCTTTTCTTTTAATTGTAAACTAGAAAAAGGACTTTATGTGTGCACTTTAAGTGGGTTAGAAGAATGGGATCTTTTATTTAATTAAAAGGGGAAATGTTCTTTTAATCAAATAATGAACTTAGGATAGCATAGTCAAACTATAGGTTATAATCAAATAAATTGATTATTAGCAATTTGGTCTAGGTAAGTGATTAAATTAAATTAGCCAAAATGCTGAGAAGGGGGCTAATAGTCTAGATGACCATTTTTAGGTGATTACATTTGCCCCTCTTTGACTAATGCGTGATCGATCTGGGAACACATTATGTCAAAGAAAATCGAAGCCAAGTAGGCAGTGGTAGATATAGATGTCTGATTCCAAAGAATGAAATGCAGAAATAGATAGCCAGTCCTGAATGCATAGCCTAATAGCAGTAGTACTGAACACTAGGAAGATGATGTTAGGATTCGAAAAGAATTCTAACACCTAGCAAAGCGAATAGATCGAGAGCAAGTGATAAGGTCAAACAAATGCTCCTAAGAAATAGATAGTTGTAACAATCAGCAATAGAGTATTTCTGCCCCCTCGGGATCGAAATCGAAATGAGGTAAGGGGATGCAAAAATTGGCTAGACATGAGAAAATTAGAATATAGCAATGTCCAAGATGACAGATAGATGATTAGAACCCAAGAATGACTATAAGAAACTGATAAAATGCCCCAGTTTGACTAGAGTTGACCTTGAAGGATATAGCATAAAAATTAGGTCAAAATGAGTAGAAAGGTGATTTTAGACATGAAATGGTGAATTGAAGTAGATATGAAATATGGAAATGATGAAGACACGAAGAAATGAAGATGCCCCAATGATGATTCGGAGATTAGACCTCAAAAGGTCAGCTAACTGCTCAGAAGAAAGTAGAATTTTAAAAGACAATTTTGACCATCAAGATGAACTTGAATTTGGATTTCGATCCCGAAAAGGAATCCAAGACATCGAAATTATTTAAGAGGTCAAAACTTTATATAATGTGATGATAAGATAGAAAAGAGATGAAGTGAAAGATTAAGAAGGTGAAAAGGCATGAACAAAAGAAAGTAAAGAAATATATGAAAGGAGTTAGCCGATATGTTTGTGAAAAGATGAAGAGAGAGCTCTCCCCATATTCAAGAATGCAAGACTAAGCTAGAAAATAAACTTAAAATGCAAGCTAATATGCAAAGTGGTTTACCAGCAAGAAGTGCATAACATTCAGACTCTTAATTTCATCATTGAGCATTTATTAGGGACATCATGAGATCATACAACCATCACTAGTATAACTATGAGGATATGAATATGATTGATATCAGATAGGGATGTAGAAATCCAATCTAAGTATCAGAGACATGTAAGTCAAGATAACTACTTGATTAGATTCCCTAAGTTTAATTTACCAAGATTACACCTGTATCAAGGCATAAGCGCCAGGATAAACCCCGACTGCAGTCTTGTGAAACAGTCAAGGATGATACATTTGTAAGTCAAAATGTTGGATAGGACAAGCATAAATGCTTACAACACTATAGACAAACAAAGTATACCCACAAGCAAAAATCAAGAAAACATGCCCCATGCCCCCAGTCTTCTAGTCAATGACATCCTTGAAAGACTATTAAGGATGGAACATATAGTAAAGAAATCATCATAGACAACACACAAAGTAGATAAATACCAGCATAGCTCAATTGTTTAAGTGTTAAAGTGTGTGTGTGTGTAAGTCACTTGGCCATTTCTTCAAGACTTGATTCTGATAGTGAGAAATATCGCGACATCGAAGATTGTAGGTAAACTATTTGAAAAGTGTTGAAAAACACTCGATGTCAAGGTGGGGGAAGTGTTGAGAAACATTATTTTGTGAGTTGTCAAAGAAACCCTAATGCACAAGAATACCTCAATAGGCTAAGTAGCTATGCCCCTGAGATGAGGACAAGAAACAATTCCAAGCTAGGAAATGTGTAGTGAAATGGATGATTGAGACTGATAGACATAGCTGCAAGGGTTTCAAGTAGCACCTGTTTCCAAGTTTTCACCACTTGACAGATTTTTTTAGGACTTTTTTTCAATTTTTTTGTATTTTTTGATTTTTTGATTTTTTTGGTGATACATCAAAGTACCTATTGCTAGGTTTTCACTAAGATGATCATTTTTTCAGGGCATTGTTTTGATTTTTAGGTTTTTTTTCAGGATCATATATGATTTTTTGGATTTTTTAGAATAATTTAGAGATTACTAGTTCTCAAGCAAGATCACATCATTTTCTCCCAATGTCTAGCAAGGTGTAGGACATGATGGAGTAGAAAGTTGGTGGATAGACAAAGATGGATAAGAAAGGAGTATGAAGCAAGTGAAAGTGATCCTTAAGGACACACTCCTCAAGAGTACCCAAGCTAGGGAAAGATAGCCATATAAAGTAGGTTTTGGATAAGCAATGGAAGAAATGAGCAAGATAGCATGTAGGATAAGCAATGATGCCAACAAGTGTGATAGCATATAAGATAAGCGATGGAAGCCAATGAGTAAGATAGCATGAAAGCGTGCAATCCAAGAGAGTAGACATGTCAAGAGGCCTATGAGAACCATGTTTTATATATTGTGATCAAGACTCATGGGGTCAACTAGATAGGATAATGATGGGATAGATTAATAAGAATGAAGCTAGATGTGAACGATATGAGAGAATGAGAAGGATGGGGTGAGTGATAGATAAGATAGCCAATACACAAGGATAGCTCAACATTGTCAAGATCAAAGAGAGAAGAGGGGATAGATGGATGATGGAAGAATTACGCATGATGCCTGTTTACTAGGTTTTCATCATGGTACTTATCCAAGGTGCCACAAGATATATTTTTCACCGTAGGATGCATTTATTTCTCTTTACTTTTGCTACCAAGGTGCCACAAGAAGTAGTTTTCACCAAGGCACATTTTCATTTTTTTCATTTTTTCATTTTTCATTTTTTTTTTTTGGAATTTTTTGAATTATTAGAAAGAGCTCAAGCTTTTTGAATGTAGATAGTGCTCCTATAGGAAAGATAAGTCATGATAAGCCAAGACCATAGAAAGGTATGCTCAAAGATGTTGATAGGGTGATGAAAGAGAAATGGTAGTAGGAAGAATATATTGAGGATAAGAGTTCATGTATAGAAAGTAAGTGTAAGCTTTAGAGGATTTCATGAGGGTAGCTGAAATATTGGACAAGATCAACATTGACACACACCTTGAAGGGTATTGGAAAAATGGAGGAATAATGGATGAAATAGCTTGAGATTTAATTGTATGAGGTGGTAGAAGAGATTTGGAAAAAAGTGGAGTGGAAGGCTTTGGAATATTTTTAGAAAGATTTTTGGAAGAAGATGGAATGGAAGCCTTTGGAAGCTTGAATGTCAACTTTGAAGTATTTTCAATATTCAAGTCTTTTAAAAGAGACTTGGGAATCCATATAGCTTTAGATTTTCTTTTGGATACTTCAAAACACATTTCTTCAATAATGGGTTTAGGAACCCATATTTTCTTTGATTTAGCTTTTTTAATAGTAGACCTTTGCAGTCTCTTTTGTGCTTTCTCCTTCTTAGCATTCACATGTCGATTAGATGGGACATAGTGATCTTTCTTTTTCAATGGATTCTTATGTTTATTCTCACTTCCAAAGGACTTGGGATTTGTGGATGAATAAGGATGATATGACTGGTTTAGATGTATAGATGGGTGAAAAGTCACCAAGGATGAGTGTCTTTGTTGATCTTGAGGTATTATGCGAGAGCTAGGGAATGAGCTATGAGTGAATGTAGGAGATGGAGGAACATAAGACCCCAAAATGGATGGAAGGTTTGAATGCTTTAGCTTAGATGGATAAGGACCAAGGATAGATTTAGAAGATGCAAAGGGATAGTGGGAAGGGATATCAACATCTTTAGAGTGAGCAACATGGTCAAAGCCATCAATAGACTCAAGAGTACCTTTCATAGGAACAACATTTTTAATAGAAGCACTTGAAGCTTGAGCACAATTTTGAAGTGGATGTGGAGAAGTAGAACATGAGGGGATGCTTTGATCTTGACAAGTAGCTTTGGATAGCATATGAAGAGAACTTTTCTCATAATTTTTAGTAAGCTCAAGGGAGATAATGGAAGTGGTATCTTCATCATACTTAGGAGGTGGACAAGATATAGGATATGGAGGGGAAAAATCTTGAAAGAGACCAAAGGGTGCTTGATCTTGATCTTTCTTGACATTTATAGCTTTTTCTTTTTGAGAGCCCTCTTGACATGGAGCCACTTCTAAGGGCAAGGGAGAATGAAGAGTGAATGGAGTAGTGCTTGGATTAGGCATAGTAGTGCATGAAGGTTGAGGATGTTTAGGATTAGTAGCATGGAAAAGGTTTGTAGCCAAGTGAAGGTTAGCTTGAGTTTCTTTTAGAGGTAGCCCTTGATGATACACATAGTCAATGTGGAAAGCATTAGGTTCTTTATTTGATGGAGGCATGTTGGAAAGCTTTGAAGTGTTGGTACATGCACGAGTGTTGGAAGAAGTGGAAGATGTAATAGAGCCACTACTAGACATAGGTTCATTAATGTAATCTTGCTCAAGAGAAGTATCTTCACCACATGAGTCACTAGAGGTTCCAATATCAACAATCTCATCATCAATGAGATCTTGGATTTATGTTTTAGCTCTATACAATCAAAAGTAGCATGGTCATTAGATTGATGATAAGCACAATAAGCATCCAAGAAAGAATTTCCATACGAGCTAGACTTAGGCAACATGATGAGCTTAGTTTCAAGAAGTGTTTGCAAAATGACATCATAAGAATGTTCCAAGGGAGTAAAAGTCCTCTCAAAAATATGTCTAGGATCTTCTTCTTGTTTCTTAAGTGAATAGCATGCATTCATGTCTTCATCATTATCTTTGTCAAAGATAGGTCCATCATGAAATTTTGGCATAGGCTCAAGTGCTTGTTCTCTACAAAGGTCTTTAGATCTAGAAGATGAAGACATTTGATGTCTTGAAGTAGAGCATGTAGACCTAGAAGAAGAGGATGACCTCAAAGAAGGTGACTCACATGCATGTAAAGACCTTAAGGAAGATTCATGTAATGATGAAATCTTCTCCTCTAACCTTTTCTCAAGTTTAGACTTCATTTCTATCATGCACTTAGAGAGATGAAGGTAAGAAAGATCATTTGTCTCTTCTAGTTCTTTGTATTTCACATATAGATCTTGAAACTCTTTAGTGACATGGAGGATATCATGATCATCTAGATTCAGTTGAAGTTTGGTAGCACAAGGTTTAGATCCCATAGTTTTAGATGCAAAGCCAAGCATAAAACAACCTAGAAGATAACTTGATGTTGAAACTATAGGAGGTAGAGTGTTCACTTGCCAAGATAGTAGAGAGAGATTAAAGTGACTTGTCAAACAATATGTCCAAGAAACTTACGATATGAATGACTCAAGTCAATAGCTAGGCAAGATGTCCAAATAGCCAAATAGATAGAGCAAGTGGGGTAACAAGTGAACAACTTTACCAACCCAAGAGTGTAGTCAAGAAATCAAGGTAACCATTTTAGCAAAAGGATAACTAGCAAGCATGCATAGACCATGAAGACAAAAAGACCAAGAGCACTAAGACCAAAGAGCCACTTTAAGCATGTTCAAGAACTAGAGACATATAAAAGAAAAGTCAAATGATGAGACTCCTCTTAGCAAGCAACACAAGAAAATGTTTGCACTTGATGTTTTGACTTGGTTGACAAAGTTTGACAATAGTTGATAGCATAGCAAGTTTGATGTTCAAAAAAAAAATCTTTCCAAGCAAGATAGTGACACATGGAGTAGTCTTCAAACAATCAAGCAATGGACAAAGCAACCTTGCATGATACAAGCATATGTGAGGTCTTAAAAGAAAGCCATATAACTATCATCATGTGTATGTTCCAAAGATTTTCACAGGTCCAGCACATTCAAGAACACATCAAGAAATATCTACCTAGAAGTCATGGTTCATTACTCAACAACTTGGCCCACACTTGATGCTCCTTCGCCTCACACCAAGTGGTTGCCCACAACAGATATTAGCTTTGTCATAGAAGTGCCATAAGGACAACCAAGGGAACACATATGGTGAGTGTAAAATCTTGGGGTGATCCGGGTAGTCCACTAGGATCGATCCTTGCACCAAGAAGTTGAGCGGCTAAAAAGGGTAGTTACTAACTTAGGGTGTTTAGATAGGGCTTCCGTTCATAGTGTTCCTCTTGCACCCAATTATGGGACACCTCACCTTGCGATGAGTAACCGATCTCGCGATCACAAGAGTACCTTAAGCATTCTTGCCTAGTGATCTCCTTATGGTCGAAATCCCATAAGTGATCACACAGGGCAAAGAGAAAATACTACATCTACCAAAGTTTTGTGTCCTTGATAGCCTTGAGTTTATAGTGGGTTGGAAGAGCTAGGTAATCTACTTGTCCCCACTTGGGTCGTTCCTCTCAGGTTGTCTGAGAGTAGGCCCTCTAAAGGATTCTAAACTACACAAAGAGTGGATCAACTTTTGGAAGTCAAGATTTCTAATTCACCACAAGGGTGAAGAGCATACTCTCCTATTCCAATCGTTTTCTCCCAAACACACCAAGAAGATTCAGTTACCCCTTGCTTTTGAAACCAAATGGCAAGTCAAGATTTCTGATTCACCACAAGGGTGAAGAGCATACTCTCCTATTACCAAAAGACTTCAATCACTAGTTTTATGTGCCTATGAAAAATGAAAAATTAGTCAATGCCGCACATAAAAATAAAAAAGCAAGAAAGTTTGGGTTTTTATGCTTTGGGCAGCCCTGCAAACAATGTTAGTAGCCCTTGCGCATTTGAAGCTTTGACATGCATTCTTTTTATGCAATGTTTCAATTTTTTCACAAGGATGGCAACCTGAAATCACAACTTGTTAGCACCAAAATTTAGTGTGAAATAACATAAAAATTCTACAATAAAAAGTGGTTAGTTTCCTCAAAAAGCCAATTTATCTTCCAACCAAGTGCATGCAAAGAAAGTGCAAGTTAATCACAAATGCTCTTATTTTTACTCTTTGATTTTGACCTAGTCAATAAGATTGGACTTTTTTGATATGATTTCGGATCCAAAAATAGAAATAAAAAGAAGAGACCCTTGATAAAAATTAGAGAGCTTTCCAAAAATGCAAGAAATTCAAAAAAAATTCTTCATTTGTGCCCTAGGGACCCATTTTGTCAAAACAGACCAGATTTATCAAATCGGGCTTTTGATCCCTAATATGAACTCAAAAGTCAACACACAAAGAGAGTACCCCTCTTAGAATTAAAAAATATTTTTGAAAATGTAATTTTTTCTAAAAAATGCGCTGATTTGCAATAAAAAATGGCTTTTTATGAAAAACAAAGAAAAAATCATAACTCCTGCAACTAATGTCAAAATTCTATGAAAGTTGGACTAAGACATGGTGGAAACATATCCAACTTGCAAAAAAAATTTCAGAACCAAAATCCAAGCGGTTTAAAAGATATAATCAAATCTTTAAACCAACTAGATTTTTGGCCTTCAAACCAATCTACTTATGGGTTGGCCTTAAAACCCAAGTGATAATTCTACAAAAGCACTTGATTAGATCCAATATGCTGTTGTAAAAAACTAGAGATGAAAAATAAAAGCAAATAGAGCTAAAAACTTGATTCAAGCCCCATGGTGGGCGCCAAAAATGTACACTCGAAAGTGTCCCACTCTAAACCCTTCTATCCAAACGATTCCTTGAGTTTGGAATGCTTGGATGCCGGCTTAGAGCTCCTTATCCATGGAGTGCAAGAGAGTATATTTCAAGAATAAGAAGACTCTCAGATGAGCCTCAGAGATACTCTTCTTGCTAGTAAACCATGTAATGGGAGGTTCCAAAGACAAGATGCAAGAATGCAAATGTCCCAAGGAGTTCCTCAAGAATGCAATGCAACTAAAGATTAAACTAGAATGAATATGAAAAGTGCAGCTATTCTAAGCATGGATGAGAGTGTTACAATCCAAGTATTAAGCTATGTGAGATAGATTATTGCAAAATAGAAGCTAAACTCACATGCAACATGAATCTAAGCTAAAATGCTATGGTATGAGAGAATCTAGACAAGAAATAGAAGTTCTCCACAAAGCTCCAACGAAACCTATTAGAAAACCTGCAGCATAACAATATTCAAAATGAGGATGGATGCTTTGAGGGGGAAAGCTCTCTCCCTTTTAAAGTCGTACGGACGGTAGAGATCAAGATGAAAATGGTGGATGATCAATGGTGGAATTCAAAAAGAGGAGTGATCCATGTGCACACACAAGTCAACCAATAGAATATAAGTTGACTTGTCACATAAGACAAAAGTCTCACAAGCCTTTTCTTTTAATTGTAAAATAGAAAAAGGACTTTATGTGCGCACTTTAAGTGGGTTAGAAGAATGGGATCTTTTATTTAATTAAAAGGGGAAATGTTCTTTTAATCAAATAATGAACTTAGGATAGCATAGTCAAACTATAGGTTATAAAAAAATAGATTGATTATTAGCAATTTGGTCTAGGTAAGTGATTAAATTAAATTAGCCAAAATGCTGAGAAGGGGGCTAATAGTCTAGATGACCATTTTTAGGTGATTACAGTAGGATCTTGTGGATTTTGTGCAATAGTTTCTTTCATTGGAGTATATGTCTTCTCTATATTTGAATGAAATGGTTTTTAGAATGTAATTAGTTTGAAACCCTTGTTTGTGAATTTAATTGTTCTTCATTCGAAAACCTCTGTAAACAAATTGATGATTTGAAACCCTTGTTTTATAAGTTTAGAGATTTGTATTTTGTTTTGGATAGGGTTTGAAAAAGAAATCAAAATTTGATATACAAAATTCAATTCGTTGTTTTTGTTTTCCCTATCAGACCTATTTTGTAAATTTAGAAAAATATATAAATTAAATATGATATTAAAAATTACCACAGTAAATATTTTACTGTGATAATTTTTATCACACATTATATTTTTGGAAATCATGATGATGCGTTTCTGGAAGGAGGTTTTATGTTAATTATTTTTTATTATTTTTTTTAAAAGTACATATATTTATATATTTATATTTATATTGTAATGGGGATCAGGGTCACCACTTCCCTCTCCTCAGCTACAATAGCAACTGAAGCTGCTATGGCAACCAAGGCCGCCTCGACAACCAAGGGTTGCTAAAGCAGTGACCTTCAGGCCTTCTCATTTTTTGCTGCATGAATTTTTTTATAATATTTTATTAATTAAAATTTTTAATTTAGTTTTTTATCATTTAAAAAAATTATATAGTTTTTTATTAATTAATATTTTAATATAGTTTATAATTATTATTAAATATTATTTTTAATAAAATATTACTATTATTATTATTTTATTAATTTTTTATATTAGTTAATTTAATAATTTTTATTGTTAATAAAAAATATATGTTATTTTATTTTATTAGTAATATAATAATTATTAATACTAATAATTTAACAATACTTAGTCAATTTTAATAATAGTATTAAATTTTATGGTGTTATAATTGTAATTATTTTAAATATAAATAATTAGAATAGACATGTTTTCAATTTATTTTAAGAGAGAACTTTCCATTTGATATTTGGAGGTGTTAACTAAAAAATGGATTTAGTTTTTACGAAATTGATTTTTAATTTCTTTTGAGAACTTAAAAGAAAACTTTATCAATTATGATTATTTTTGGAAGAACAAAAAAAAACTGAAACATTATTTGTATATCAAACCTCTGTGTTTTGAAAACCAAATGAACTATGAAAACAAGTGTTAAAATTCTGTTTGAGATGTATGTTGTATTTCATGTTGGGTTTCGGGTTTGACTTAGTACTTTGACCAATCAGGATGTTTACCAAAGGCTTGGGGGTTTTTGTTCAATAATGATGTTATGTATATGATCTTTTATACCCGACCGTGGTGATGTGTCTCATGTTTTCTATGATGAGTTTGATATGTTGTCTATTTTCTTTCTAGTTGTGTGTATAGAACTGAGGTGAATGGTATGATTTTCCTGGTGTAACCTTTGAGCTTGCAATTGGTTATCTTCTAAAGCTTTCTAGTTGCTTGTATAGGACTGAGGTGATTATTATGTTTTGTCTTGTGATGCTTTCTAGTTGCTTGCATAGGACTGAGGTGAATGTTATGTTTTATCTTTAGGTGCTTTCTAGTTGCTTGTAAAGGATTGAAGTGAATACTATGTTTTATTTATACTTGCTTTCTAGTTGCTTGTAAAGGACTAAGGTGAAAATTTTTGTTTTATGAGTTGTACTTTTTATGAGCATAGGGTAGGTAATCTATGAGTACATTGGGAAGTGTCTTGCAATGGAGGTTGGAGCCCTAAGTGGCTACTTGGGTAACCCATTGTAGGTTGTTCTAATAAGTGATAATATTTCATTAAATGGGAATAAAATGAATTAATAAGAGTCAGTGTTTTTCATTGCACATGCCTCGAGTGCTAATACAGGCTAGGATGAGAGTAGCGAGGATGCTTGGTTGCAACCTTGCTTTGTTAGTATGCCTTGTCTATATGAAAGGATATTGGTGCCGCATAGACACTAGGGGTAAGAGTCCAAAGAGGTTGCTAGGGTAACCTTAGAGTTGGCTCATGAAATAACACTTGCCCACTTGCATAGTAGATTTCCTACATGTCTTTGTTGCCTATGGGATTAGATGATACTCGTGTCTTAGTAGCCTTTGAGATAGTTTGCTTTTACATGTTTACTTGATCTCGATGTTGGTTATGACTTGTGGATTGTTATCCATTTGGGACTTGAGACTATCTCCTTAGCATAGTGGGAGTGGGCCATTTGGATTCCATGAGGTTGAGTGGTACTGTATTTTACTTGTACCATTGAGATCCGATCATTGGGTGTCATTGTTGGATGTACTTGTGCAATTGTTCCTTTCTATCTGATCTCGTATTTCTCTTGGATAATAATATTTTTTTGTATTGTACTTGATTTTTTAGAGCTCTTATGAGATGATGTATATTTTTTGAGCTTTTCATACCATATGACTTGTACAGTGGGATCATGCATTCTAGTTATGCCAAGAGGCATCCTTTGTAATTGTATATTATTTAATTGGGTTTGTACTTGTGATCATTCTATGATGTGGATTTTGGTTATGTGTTACAATTAATATTAGTATACTTTTGCATGTGTTTCAACATCATGGAACCCTTAGGAGATGTAATATGTTTATGATGGTTGTATGTATGTGAGTTATTGTTTCCACTATGTTATCTCCTATTGTTATTATCTTTCAAAAAAAATGTTTGGCAAACTTAGTGAAACTTTAAGTTAATCTCGTTTGGGTTCCTTGGTGGGGTATTACATCAAAGTTTGTATTAGGATATTGGTGAACTACAAAGAGGTGTACCCCATCCCTAATATTATAGAAATTCAAACTAGAGAAGAGATATGGAGTCAAAAGATCATTGTGGACCATTCTTCACTAGTTGACAGAGATAAGCTCTCGGACGGTGTGGGTGGAAAGGGAAATGGTTTAGAGCATAATGTCTTAGATTACACGGTTCTAGAAATTAATTCAAATCTATTAAAGGACTTATTGGTGGACTTTTGGATGGATTTTCTCTTCCCTAGTCTAGAGAAGGGAGATTTATATGATTTATATGAGGATATTCAGGAGAGCTTTATTAAAGAAACTTTAGATAATTGCTCCATTGAAGGGTTGCTAAAGATAGCCTCTCCAAATTTACTAGCCACAAACTCAAGAAATGAAGGATCAATTTTTTGCAAAAGGAATAATGCAGTGAGCAAGGTTTGTGATATACTATTTTAACTAAGTTAGCAGTTGACTGGGACAAATTTGAAGTGGAGATAGGGGGAAATGAATTTCATGTTAGAGTGGGGTTGTAATTGCACCAAAAGACTGATCTATTAATGCCCGATACAACCACTCAAATTATAGTACACAGGAGGCAGTTAAGCCCTTGTCACGAATCCTAAGGGGAGCACTAAAAATATCTCTAACAATCTCCCCCTTAGTGTTACCTAAGGGTCTAAGGATTCAATTTTGTAACCAAGCTCTAATACAACTTGTTAGAGTGGGGTTTTCGTTGCACCAAAAGACTAATATATTAATGCCCAATACAACCACTCAACTTATAGTACACAGGAGGTGGTTAAGCCCTTGTCATGAATCCCAATGGGAGCGCTGAACAAAGTTCTAACATTGCATGGAGGATGAAATACAAGCCATGATTTATTTTTTTACAAGTATGAGTGTACATGAAAAAATCATACATTGATCTCAAAGATCACAACGGAAGTCTTAACCACCATCCCAACAACCAATGAATCTCCAAATGCCACTACCCGAATTGACATACACTAACTAGAATTGAACTCCCAAAAAGATAACCAAACAATGAATATAAAATCTATCAGAGCATGGTAATTTAAGTCATCCCAAAGGGTACTACGAACACTAAAAATTGATCCCAGAAAACTAATGGAGATGCCCCCTAGTTTCCATGTGAGGACCACAGATTGACAAGTTTTCGCGTGAAGATGTGCAAAATTCCGTGTGAAGAAATACCTTTCTGTGCAAAGATGTGCACAATAGTGTGAGGAAGTGTTTGGATGTACCACCAAGACACCCCAAGACTAGTGTAGGGTTTCACACGAGAAAGTGCCAAGCCATGCAAAGAAACCCAATGCACTACGCAAGATCTTACATCCTCGTGTGGGGATGCACAATTTCGTGTGAATTCCTAGAACAACACGCAAAAGCAAGAAAGCAAAAAGACTAAGTTAAAGAGATTTCTCCACACTAGGGAGTACCAGATCCACATCTTGAGGCAAGAACACTCAAACAATATAGTAAAAGATGAAAAGCCAAAAAATTGCATCTACCATCTAGTTGAACAACAAAGGAAAAGAATAGAAGGAAACATCACAGTGTATTGAAATCAACATCACATTAAACAAAAATAACATCGCAATGACCAATACAACTAAACTAAGTACACAGTTCCTCCCAACCATAATAACATCATAAGACCATCGTGGGCCCTAGCCATCCCTCGTTCGTAACATCACAAGCTACCAAATAGATCATCGGTACTATCATAAGAAGGATGTCACTACTAAAAACATGCTACATCATAAGCATAAGGAAATCTAACATGCTAAAAGTAAAGCATAAGATAATCCTACGAATATAAATAACATCATCTATCACATGCATATATCAAAATAAGGAAATGCATCAATAAGTAACATCATGTAAACATGATATGCAAGCATCCCAATGAAAGCAAAAATCACAATAAAGTATACTCTAAAACCCAAAGTCACGAGTGAAAACATCCTACAATGGTCGCGCTAGAACAAGAGACCATCTCTGTACACTAGTCCCTAGTAGTGGTATGGGTAGCTACACCTCCCAACCACGTGGCACTTGTAGGTCCACTCCTACCATGTTGACAGAGGTAATGATCCAACTACAAACACACACAACCACAATGTCCATGGCTAACACACACGTTAGACACTATAATGATTGAATCCAAGACATAAACAATACAAAAACTATGGGTCCTGGTCAGGCACTCAATGGGCTACTAAGTAGGGGATAAAATCATGGAGAGTCTCTTGGCATCGACAAGCCCAAGCTCGAAAAGTGCAAATTCAACTCCGTCAAAGGAAAGGCTCTAGCACATATTATTATCTTAAGTTTTATTACCTCCCAGTGTTTTATTTAGTTATCACTTAGTTAAAACTTCTTTCACCAATCCTCTGGGCACAGTGATCACCAAGCTATGAGGTAGAAGCCCCTTCCATATGCTACCCTACCCCACCCATGCTCATCCAACAATGAGTGCCCGTAGGCATGTAGATTCCCAACCCAACCCCAATGATCATAACTTCTGAAAGTACCATAGAAGATTAGGCCTCGCAAGTCACCCAACACACACACACTCATGTGTGGCGCACCACTATCACGAAGATCATAACACAAGGATTGGATGAGAACATAAAGCATAAAGTCACTCAACCAAAACCAGAATTGGGATGATAGATGTGACATGCATCCCAATGCAACAATAAAAGTGCAGCAAAGGTCTGACTGACATCCAAATGAATAATCTAGGTCCACGACCAAACTCATACCAAGAAAACCCAAGAAAACAGGGTGGCACACAAAATGAGGTAAAAAACCCAAAATTTGAAAAACTTCAAAATTAAAATGCATTTGTCTTTTGGGTACAAAAACAACAAAAATCCAAAAATAATTGAGTTTAGACACTGTATGCAAAAATGGCCAGCATAACGTTGCAAAATCTCAAAGCCCCATCCCATAAACAGGGAAAATGTTCATACCCGACCAACCGGGTAGAACCAACAAATAGAAATGGAGGGGAACACTAGTTCTCAACCTCCTAACAAACAACTACCAAAAAAAGAAGCTGAAACAGGGTAGAAGTGATAAAATGGGAGAGCCCTACCTCATAGCCAAAAGGGTAGAAATTGAAAACAACTCAGTAAAATAAATAATCCGCCAAAACTACTAAAAGTGATGGCAAAGCAAGGTCTCCCTGAGCCAGATCCAATGAGATTGATCTTGCAAAAATCCCACACTCACAACTCCTAGAATGAACAAAAACACAATATTCTAGAAGATGATTTTCATAAAACCTCTCAAATTTGTATTTTCAAAAAGTGAGAAGTGAATAATAAAATCCCTTTTTCAATACTTATTCACTTTTCGAGTGAATAGTCGATTAGAGCAAATAGCTAGCTAGACTAACTAGACTCCAAATCGACCCAAATGAAAATAGGTTATTGCTCATAACGAGAATTCACCTAAGGAAAAGCTACTAGAAATTAAATTTGAGAAGATTTAAAGCTCGAGAACCCAAAATCAAAGAAATTACTAAACAACTTTTACGACAATGTGAACCTCTAAATGCACAGACATGCTCACTGGTGTAATCACATAATGCAGATGAGTTTGGATTTAATAGTCGCTGAAAGGTTTTAATTTAAACAATTAAAATAAGGATACGTTGACCATATAGGGACAACATTGGTAAAATATGAATAGTTGGATCAATAACTCCATGTGCCACTATCAAGGATATAATTCCTACACACTAAAAAACACGATCAAGTGCAATTGTGTATAATATCATAGTCGAAGCAATAATGCATTAAATTCCTAATTAATCCATTTACATCACTCACATTTGCATAAAGCATAAAGAGACATAAATGAAGTAAATAACCATAGCATAAAAACCATCACATAACATAATCATAAAGTATGTCTAAATACCAGATAATTAGATATCACCATAGATTTACTACCATCTCAAAATGGCATCAACATGCAAATATGATAAACTGAACAACATAGAAGTAAAGCATCTACGATACTGAATCAAAGTATAACATTCGACCCTCAAGTCAGACAAGGTAAATAAAATAAGAGTATCAAGTATCTCTCAAATCAAAATAGACAAGGTACAGATCACAAATACAAGAGGCACTACAATGACGATCACAGTATGGTCAAATCTCTTTTGGGTACTATATCGCTATATAATATAAAGAACTCTTCTATCGCTATATGAAGAAGGCCTAATCTTGACATAGTAATGAACGATGAGGAAAGTATATCACTATGACATATAGCGATCCCTTTTATTGCTATGTGAAGAAACTGCAAAAACAATATAGTGATGGGCGATTAAGGAGGCTTATTGCTATAACATATAGCTATCATCAATAGACAAGTTGTTTCTTCATTTGATGTTTCATATATTGCTATAATTACAATGATTAGGCTTCATAAGTCAGTATACACTATGGCGATCGTAGTATGGTCAAAAGCGATTTTGGGTACTATATCACTATAGAATATAGAAAACTCTTATATCCCTATATGGAGAAGGCCTAATCTTGACATAGCGATGAGAGATGAGGAAAGTATATTGCTATGACATATAGTGATCCCTTTTATCGCTATGCAAAGAAACTGCAAAAACAATATAGTGATGAGTGATGAAAGAGACTTATCACTATAACATATAGCAGTCACCAATAGAAATATTGTTTCTCCATTCAATGTTTCATATATCGCTATAGTTACAACAATTGGGCTTCATGAGTCGGCATACACTATGGCAACTATAGTATGGTCAAAAGAGATTTTGGGTACTATATCACTATAGAATATAACAAACTTTTCTATCGTTATATGGAGAAGGCCTAATCTTGACATAGAGATGAGCGAAGAGGAAATTATATCGCTATGACATATAGCAATCCCTTTTGTCGCTATGTGAGGAGATTGCAAAAAAATATAGCAATGAGTGATAAAGGAGGCTTATTGCTATAACATATAGCGATCATTGACAAAAGGAAAATAGATATAATCATTACAATGATGAGTGATAGAGATTTTGTATCACTATAAGTCATGGTGATGAGTGTGTTTAGTGATAAAAAAGCAGGAGATATAGAAAATGCATAACAATTTCATCCATATTTTCATTATGTAATCCAATACATTTATATGATATGTGTTTAATATTTTTGAGTAGTTTTAGCTTCAGTCTATTTTTGTTATTAATAAAAACATTCCTCCGTCGATGTCCCTAAAGAGGGAACACATAATGTTGGAAATGATTGCACTGGGTATTTTTTTGCTTAACAGTCATCTAAATAAATTATCAATACAATATCAAAATGGCCATAGTAATTATGTTTTGTTTCTATTCATCTAACTAGGTAAGTACTGATGCAAGTAATGGGTGTCAATCACTAAATTCTTCCCACAATCCTTTCTTGAACTTCTTCCAAGTCCAACCAATACCTAATCCCTTCCTTAGGGCCTACTTAAGACTAGATTGGTGGTGATGGCTTCTTCACATTTCCACTTCACCTTCCTATACCATCTTTATCATCTAAGTATCCTCAAACCTTCACAGAGGTAACCAAATCTTCTCCACACCTCACTCCCTTGCACCCTACAAGATCTCATACTATATTACACTCATTTACACTCTTCTCCATCATTTCACCAAGTTTCAAAACCATCTCATAGGTTTTGTATTTCCTCCCAAGTCAAAACTGCAAGTTTCTCTAGGAGGCCTAATAGGTGCTCTTTCCTAGTAGCCTTGTCTAACCATTTTATTCATCAAACTCCCAAAAATCCCAAATAAATTTCCAAACCAATTATAGAATCACTTATGGGTTATGAAAACCTAAAAAATTCCAAAAGATGGCATTTGGGTTGACTCTCCTTTCCCCTTAACTCTCAAGCCCTAGTTTAGGACTAATAAGAACTAATACCACAATTTTTGCCTAACAATGATATAGTAATTAACACTCCATACATATGATTGCTAGAAGTAGAATGGACATTCTAGTATATTAAATTCCCCTTAGGGAATTCTTTAATCTCCATAAAAGTGGGCTTTTGGTGTTTTGGAGCTAAACTCTAGATTTCCATTGTTTGGGCATCAATGTTATACCTAGATCCTCATACTTGCCCTAGCTAATTCTCATCTTCAAATGAGATAGTCTTTTCCTACTTCCATCATTTGATTTAAAAAAATGAGGAACTAATGTCCCAACCTAGGAATAAAATCATACCACTCATTTGCATCAGCTCCATGGCCTCTTCTACAGTGAAGGTTTCACTTGTAGGGTCAGACTCTTGTAGTTTTTTAATCATTTCAACTACTTCATCTGAGTCCCTTGGTTATATCTATAGTGACAACTTATTTTGCTTCAACTTAAACAATAAACTCTTTAATTCCTCCATTTTGATGAAGTTTTCATCACCCACGAATTCATTGGCGTTAATGATTCTATCATCAAGCATTTGAGCTTGAAGCTCTAGCTTTTTGGCCATTTTCTCATCCTCAATGGCTTGAGCCAACAAACAATTTCTTCTTGCAAAAATGAAAAATTGATTTTGATTTTATATGTGTATTGTGAAACCATATTATTACATCAATTTGCATTTGAATTAATGACCAATGCCTTGTCCATTATTACATAGAGTCAAACTAGTAACCTTAGACCTATTTAATTGAATTTTTCAGTTAAACTTATCAGCTGTTAACCCTGAATTTCATTATTATGATATCCCTCTCGTATACCTACAAACCCTATCAATTCATTAGAGCATTTACTTAAATCTTTTAATTAAAAGAAATCAATGAATAGACATACAACCCATCCAGGCTACATTAAATTGAAATAACTTTTCTCATTTCAATCTCAAAATAATAGATACATGAAAATGGAGACAAAAATCAGAGACACAGATATGCAAAACTTCCCTTTGTATTAATTCTCCTTGAAAAACAATACATTACTGGTATGAAACTCAAAAACAACTTAAGACATGAAAAAACTTGTCATTCAAGATTCATTATATTCTTAGATTTAAAAAACTGAATACATCATACAATTGGCACGAAAACTGGATCGACTGTAAATAACATAAGCACTCAAATTCTACAAAATTCAGACCTTAACTCCACATCTTGGAAATCCTTTATAGGAAGGATTGCAAAAAGTTTCAAATGGGAGGATAGGTGTTAAAAATCTACTGGAAAAAAATACAAAGATATTTTATATTGTTATTTTTCAAATATTCTTTGCACTTTAATCAAAATTGGGAATGCAATTGCAAAATTGGCAGGTGGGTCTTTCTCCAAGTATCTTTAGCTTGAATTTGTTTGTACTTTAATAGCCTATCACTTTCCTTGCCTTTTCTTTATCTTTTTGTCTCTTTGCCTTTAACTACATCTTTAAACTGCCTAGTCACTTTCCTCAGATGGTAGGTCTTTTATATTTTCTATAACTTCCCAGATAGCAATATTGGTGTCCACATCAGGCCATGTGGAATCCCTAACTCCATTTAATTCTTCTAGGAATTTTCTCCACTTTGCATCTGTTATAGCCTTAACCTCCACAGTTATCTTTGACATCTCAACTTCTAACTTATATAACACATCTATCAAATCATATACTACCACCACACTTGCCTCATCATTACAATACACCATAAATATGGGATGATTCAAAATATTGTCAAAAGAAGATGACCATTCCATCCAATCTTTAACTCCTCCATCATTATCTAAAATGGTGGGGACAAAATTAGGTGTTCTTGTGGCAATTGCTTTCATTTTATTCTAAATTAATTTAACTTGCCAACAAAGAAACCATTCAAATCTTTTACCTTGTTTACCATTTTTCTGACATTGATAATCATAACCTTTGGAAAATATTTATTTTGTCTCAACATAGGTACAAAATTAACAAAAAATTGGGTGTAAGGACCCCATGTAGTAAAAAGGGGAGAAAATAGAGAAACTATCTTAGAACATTTGTATTCAACCCCTTACAAAGCAAGATAATTACGATGCATATTTTGTGAAACAAATTTTAATGCATTTATCTTTTGAACCAAAAAGTTCTTGATATTTCTAATTTTAATCTTCTTGCTAGACTCTAATTCTTCTTCATCAACTACCATAACTTGGCCTATGACCTCTTCTACTTCAAGTGCATATCCTTTTGGTTGTATAACCTAGTCTTGAATTTCAACAGTCAATCTGGTAGTGCTATTTAAAACCACTATTTCATTTTCCAACTAGAGGTTTCTCCATTCTAAGACATAGGTATTTTTCATTTCCTCTTCATAATGCCTCTTGGTTTTAATCTACCACTCATAGGCTACTTCTAGTTGTTCCTCCAACACATCAATCCTATTTTTTCCAAAACATTGCTGTTGAATTTTACAATCCATAAATCTGGCTACTAGAAGTAGAGTGCACATTCCAAAATATAAAATTCCCTCTAGGGGACTCTTTAATTTCCATGAGAATAGGATTTTTGTTTTCTAGAGCTAAACTCCATATTGTCATAGTTTGGGCATCAATATTATACCCAAGACCTCTCAACTCTACCATTTGATTTTCATCCTCAAAAGATATAGTCCTTTCTTGTCTTCTCATTTGATCTAATAAAAATGGAAAAATAATATCCCATCTTGAGAAGACCATCATCCCACTCCTCTTTACTAGTTCTCTAGCCTCTTCCATAATGAGGGTTTCACTGGCAGGGTTATACTCTTGTAATTTCTAAACCATCTCAACAATTACTTCATCAAAGTCACCTAGTTTCATCTGTATGGATAATTCATTCTATTTCAATTTGAACATAAAGCTCTTGAATTCCTTTATTTTGATGAAATTATCATCAATCATGAATTCATTGGCCTCAATAATCCCATCATTAAGTATTTCTCCAACTTTTTGGCCCTTATCTCATCCTCAGTGGCTTGGGTGATTATAAATTTTCTTCTTATAGTATCAAAATACTAACTACCTCTTGGAAGGATTTGCACGGCTTTTTGTGTAGCCTTTTGTGAAATTTCCACCATTTTCTATTTCTTGTTCCTTTGTTGGGCCCAATCAGAAATTTTTGCTTAGTCTTCTTCATCATCACTTACTTCTACCACAATGTCCTAATTAGAGAACTCAAGGTCCACCCTCTTTCTGATCTCTTCTAGAACTTGAGATGAGATTTCATCAAATTTCTCAACACATTTATCCAATTTGGTCTAGTACTCCATCTCAGGATAAAACCCCTTACAAGATGGATCAACCTTCTTCATCTCTTGCTCAAAACTTATTACATCTCTAAATTTGATCATCCTTTCTCTACAAGCATCCTAATTCAATCTATCAATAATGACATCCTCTATTAGTTTTATTTGGATCTTTGATAGATAAAATAATTAACACAGAAGCAATATAACTCTTACTTGTATAACAGTGAGTAGCCTATTCTTTGAATATTGCAAACTTCTGGGACTGTCAAAACAAAGTCAATTTCCCTTTTGTATTGCTGCTGATTTTGGAATGGCTTCTAATGAACCTGCAAGTTATATATGCAATGGAGAATATTGATACAATAAAGTACAAATTGTTGATACAAAAATGCAGTGTATTGATAATTGTTTTATCAACATTCTGCAAGGTTCTTAATATATGAATAATTGTTTTATCAGCATTCTGCAAGGTTCTTAATATATGAAGTGAAGAGTCATGATTCTTGAAGAGTCATGGCTGTACGTCGCCTTTGGCCATGTAGAGTCATGCCTCTTCAGGGGTACAATTTGTTATGTATGATTAAGACATAAAACAACTTTGTCCACCGGTGATCATTATATCAAGGAGCCCAATCACATAATAATGTGATATATATATTTGGCTACTGATAAACATACAGATATCTGTTGATGATTATTATAATGCAAATGGATATTATCCAAAGCACATATACATACATACATACATACATACATACATATATGTGTGTGCGCGTGTGTGTGTGTGCACACACACACACACATATATGTATATGTATATGTGTGTGTGTGTGTGTGTGTGTGTGTGTGTGTGTGTGTGTGTGTGCACACACACACATATATGTATATGTATATGTGTGTGTGTGTGTGTGTGTGTGTGTGTGTGTGTGTATGCATTAAATTTAATAATCAACAGTAACAACTTTATCTATTATCTGTTACACATAAAAACACATTAGTATATTAGATAAATAATTAGTTCTACTAATGCTAAAACATTAAGACTCCGTCTTTAGCCAGGGAGAAGTAAATACCATTAGAATTTCAATATAGAAATTTGATCACTTTATCTAATCTTCATAATACAAAATATGAACACTTATCATAACGTATAGTTAAAATCTCTAATTGTCTGAAACAAGATCTAGAGAAACCATAATAAGAATGTTACCTATGATCTCTAATTACTTGAAGCAATGTCTAAAGATGTCCATAGGTTTTCATGATCTCTAATTTCTCGAGGCAATGTCTAGAGATGTTAATGAAAGTCTGTTATTCATGATCTCTACAAGTGCACTTAAGCAATGTCTAGAGATGTCCATGAAAATTTGTTACTCATGATCTCTACTTGCACTTAAGCAATGTCTAGAGATGTCTATGATAACAGGTCTATTATTTACAAGATTATCACCTTGTAAATAATTATCTTTTGAATAAATATGTCCATGAAAGATCATCACCTTTCATTACATATATGATGCTACTAAACAACACAATAGAAGCATAAACTCACATGAGCTAAAATTTAATTTAATATTCAATATTAAAAATTAATCATACCAAGTTTTTCTCTAAAGTATTTCAACTTCACTTTAGTAAGAGGCTCAGTAAAGATATTAGCTATTTGCTCATTAGTACAGATGTACTCTAGTTGAATGATTCCTCGATTCACCATATCTCAAATGTAGTGGAAAGGAATTTCAATATGTTTGGAGCGATTGTAGAAGACTGGATTATTTGAAAGCTTGATGCAACTTTAATTATCATAATGAATCACAGTGGGCTTCAAAGGTCTTTTAAACAAATCCGCTAACAACTTCTGTAACCATATCACTTCTCTAGCACCCAAGGAGGATGCAATGTATTGCTTTGGTGGAACTTAAAGCAACTGAAGTCTATTACTTTTTGGACCAAGAAACCATGCCAAATCCTAAACTAAAGCAATATCCAAAAGTACTTTTACATTCAATGGGACTGCCTGCCCAGTTAGAATCTGAATATCCATGAAGTTTGATGTCAACTTTCTCATATTTGATTCCCATTCGAATAGTACCTCTTAAATATCTCAAAATGTATGTTATTGCATGTAGATGTATCTTCTTTAGTGCACACATAAACTGACTCAAGGTGTAAGTAGCATAGCATATGTCAGGACGAGTATTAACCAAATACATTATAGAGCCAATAATCTACCTATGGTAAGTAGAATCAATAGGTTTAGATTGGATTACATCATCTTTCAACTTATGTAAATTTACTTCCATAGGAGTAGCTACATGTTTACATTCCATCATCCCAAATTTAGTTAAGATATCCATGGTGTATTTTTCCTGATTCAGAATAATGTAGTTATCCTATTGCCAAACATCTAATCCTAGAAAGTAGTGAAGTAGACCTAAGTCTTTCATTTCAAACTTTGTTGCGAGTTCTTGTTTTCATTTCTTTATGAGATGTTTATCACTTGTTATCAATAAATCATCAACATATAGCACAAGAATAATCATATCATCACGATCAATTTTGAAATATAAGTTAGGATCAGCTTCATTTTTGGAATATCTTAACTTTAGTAGATAGTTGTCTATCCTTTTATACCAAGCTCTGAGAGCCTGTTTGAGACCATAAAGTGCTTTCTTCAATTTACAAACATGAGTTTTGCTGTCATGAGTACTAAATCCTTCTAGTTGCTCGATATAGACTTGTTCTTCAATCTTGCCATAAAGAAATGATGTTTTGACATCCATTTGATGTATCTTCCATCCCTTGGATGCTGCAATAGCCAAAATAATTTTAATTGAAGTATATCTAGCAACTAGAGCAAATGTTTCTTCATAATCAATGCCTTCTTTCTGAGAGAAACCCCATGTTACAAATCTGGCTTTGTATTTTTCAATGCTGCCATTAGATACATGTTTAATTTTGAACAACCATTTCGAAGAAATGATTGATTTGTTCTTTAGTCTTGGTACAACATCCCATACATCATTTTTAAATATAGAGTTATATTCTTCAATCATTGCTTCTTTCCAAGATTGATTTGAAAGTGCTTCTTCAACATTAGAAGGTTCTGATTTTATAAGTTCAGTTAACAATGCAACATAACATGATTGATTTTTAATCTTTTTCTTTCTTGAATTACTTCATTTGGTTTAACCTGATTTTCTTCTATCATGTTTCTAGCCCAAAGAGGTCTTTTTTTAGTATTATTAATGTTTTCAGAATCTCTATGATTTGACATAGATGAAGGTTCAGAATCATTCTCCCTCTCAATTTTTGTAGGTTGATCTTCTTCAGAAATAGACTCTATAATATATTCATCACCATTTTTGGAAATTTTAAAAGCCTTGTCTTCTTCAAATTTCACATCTCTACTAATTTCAATTGTTCTTTGACCTGGAATGAAGATCCTGTATCCTTTCATGGTTTCAGTCTATCTAATAAATATTCCCTTCTTTCTTGAAGGTTCTAATTTTGTTCTTTTCTCTTTTGTTATGTGGATATAAACTAGACATCCAAATATTCTTAGGTGACTTGGGTTAGGTTTAATGCCTGTGGATATTTCCTTTGGAGTGGTGCTCTCTAATACTAAGTGTGGGCATCGATTTTGAATGTAGACTGCTTTGTTAGATGCTTTAGCCCAAAATGAATAATGAAGATTTTGATCGTGCAATATTGCTCTGGCTGATTTGTCTACAGATCTATTTTTCCATTCAACAATTCCATCCTATTTAGGATTATAAGGTATAGAAAACTCCCTCTTAATCCCAATAGTAATGTAGAAGTTCTTAAAATAATCAGATATGTATTCACCCCCATTATTTGACCTTAGGTATTAATCTCTTGTCATGGTAGGTTTTCAACTAAGGATTTGAATTTTTTGAATTTGGATAAGACTTTAGTTGATTCCTTTTGTTTCAAAAAATAGATTCAAGTTCTTCTAGAATAATCATCAATAAAAATTATATAGTAGGGGCACCCATTAAGTGAGGGTACTGACATAGGGCCACAAAGATCCGTGTGAATTAGTTCAAGAATGGATTTGGATTCATGATCACTTTTAGGGAAGGATTTCTTAGTATTCTTACCTAAAGCACATCCTTTAAAAATGCTTAAATGATCAGATTTTAGATTAGGTAAACCTTTTATAATTTTTCCTATAGATGATAATGCTTGATAGTGAAGGTGACCTAGCCTCCTATGCCAAATTTTAGTGGAATTTGAAGTTTCATAACTAAGAGTTAGGTTTAGATTCTGACTATTACAAAGTTTATAAAGACTTCCATCTCTAAAGCTAATGGAAATGGCTTTCTTAATATTAGAGTTCTTGGGCCAAGATAGAACTCTATCTTCTTGAAATGTAATTTTGAAGCCTTGATCAACAAGACCATAAATAAAGACTAGGTTTCTCTTGATTCCTGGTACATATAAAACATTTTTGAGTTGTAGTGTAATTCTTGATTTTAGGTGTATTGAATAGGAACCAATTCCTTTAATAGGATAAGTAGAGTTATCTTCAATGGTAACTTCTTCTGAGGCTTGTTTAGAGAAGGTTTCAAATTTGTCATTAAAGCCAGTAATGTGTCGAGATGCTCCACTGTCTATGATCCAAGTGTTGTGCTTAGAATTTATTTCACTTGAAAGGGCTAAGTAAAAGACATAATTTTCTCTTTCTCCTTTCTCTTCACTTTCTTCTTTAATTTCTGCTAAGGCCGCTTGTATTTTCTTCTTTTCAGGGTAGAACATATGAGAGTGACCAATTTTATCACATTTAAAGCATCTAACTTTGGACCAATCATGTTGCTTGTTTCATTTGTGATTTTTGTTAGATTCATTTTGTTATACTTGAATTTTCTTTTCTTGTTTGATTTCACATGAAGTGCTTGAATTTCTCCCTCTTGATTGGTACTTAGTCCTCTTGAAATTAACCTAGATTCTTCTTGTGTGCATTCATTTTTTAATAGATTGAATTTACGAAGTTTGGGTTGAGAGCTTAAACCTCAAATTAATATTTCCCATGAAAGAGGAAGACCTCTTAGAGTGATCATGCTGAGTTCTTTACCCTCAACTTGATTTTCCATAGTTGTGAGTTGATCCTTTAGTTCATAAATCCTTAGAAAATATGAAGTTATAGATTCTCCATTTTTCATTTTTATATATATTAGATCTTGTTTTAGAGTTAATAATCTACTAGTATTGTTGATTTTGAATGTATCTCAAATAGTGGAGAACATTTTGAATGCAATCTGAAGATTAGATATGGAAGGAAGAATATGATCTTTTACAGAATCTCTAATGATTTTTATTGCCTTATTATTATGTCTCTTCCAAGTTACTTTTTCTAATTCATTTTTAGGCATGGGTAGATTTGACTCAATATGTTGTTCTAACTTTATTTCTCTTAATATTATTAATACTCTAATTTTCCATGAAGAGAAATTAGATGCAACCTCAAGCCTATCTTCTAGTCTCACATGATTCACCATTTTAACAGTATGATTTTAGCCTCTTTTCAAAAATTGAGAATGTGTGTGTGTGTGCGCGCGTGCGTGTACGTGTGTGTGTAATGGTTTTTCTTATCAAAATGGCTCTGATACCATGTTAGTTTTATTTGGATCTCTGATAGATAAAACAATTAACACATAAGCAATATAATTCTTACTTGTATAATAGTGAGTAGCCTATTCTTTGAATATTGTAGACTTTTGGGACTGAAGAAACAAAGTCAACTTCCCTTTTGTATTGATACTAATTTTGGAATGGATTTTGATGAACCTACAAGTTATATATGCAATGGAGAATATTGATAAAACAAAGTGCAGACTGTTGATACAAAAATGCCGTGTATTGATAATTTTTTTATCAGCATTCTACAAGGTTCTTAATATATGAAGTGAAGAGTCATGAATCCTGAAAAGTCATGGCTCTACATGGCCTTTGGCCATGTAGATGTTGGAATTATGATATATTTTTCATTAGTCACAACACTTATTCGATTCTGAATACTTATCGAGCTCATCACCTAGTCTATAGTTCACACCGAGCATTCAGTAGTTACCTTATAAATTTTACAGGTAAACAGTTGATACCGAGCATTCCTTTGGAAACCTAGCATATGGGAAGTTCAGCAGTATTTACCAAGTTCACAGTGGTTACCGAGCAGAATAGTGTTCTCCAAGTAGTTAGTGGTTACCGAGCAGAATAGTGTTCCCCAAGCAGTCAGTGCTCACCGAGTCATTAGAAGAACTTAGTTTTTATCGAGTGATCAAGGTAAACAAAGAACTTAGTGTTTATCGAGTGATCAAGGTAAACAAAGAAATTAGTGTTTACCAAGTGATCAAGGTAAACAAAGAACTTAGTGTTTATCGAGTGACCAAGGTAAACAAAGGAATCAGTGTTTACCAAGTGAAGAAGGTTATCAATGGATTCAATTTTTACTGAGTGACACGATATTCATCGAGTCACCAATGGTTACAGAGTTCCAAGCTACTTAGAATGATTAGTATGGATCGTGCCTCTACTCTTACCGAGTGCATGATGATGCAATGTATTGTAGTGGATGCCGAGTATCAGAAGGTCACTGAGTCAGTTTGTGGAACTCGAGTTTTCTACCACCTGGCCGACTCAGTAATGCTTGTTCACTTGTGTTTGGCTGACCTTGCTAGTGTAAATATTGGAGTGGTATATATCATTTGAAATGATGAGATATTGAATATCATTGGTTGTGTTGTGTTGCAATATTTTGAGAAGAGGGAAAGCAAATCACTAGCAGAACAGAGGAATACAACAAGGTCAAACATTGATACAGAAAAGATATGTCCATCACATCAGGTGATCAGAGCATAAAGGATCTTATCAGCAATCAGTTGTAAACCAGATCCACTGCTTCATCCTAACAGGTGAATCAGTTTTCTAAATCTTTTAACAAGGTAGACTTGACAGTCTTTTGTAAAATCTCCTAACAGAGTGCATACTTCATTGTATGTTTGTAAATCCTTTAACAAGGTGGATCTAGCAATCCTACTTGCTCCTAACATGATAGATCATCAGAAGTGATCATTGTAAGCCTTAACCGACCAACTTTATACTGCAGTATTGAAGTTTTGTGGATATCATCCCCACCCCAGTTTTACTTTCTATTTGGAAGGTTTCTGGGTCACCAAATCTATGTGTTCATGTGTTACAAATGATTATCTTTTCCTGCATATAGTAGATTAAATGGATGAATGGTAAATATGTTATTAAGCAGAAATGGATTAAAGTTTTAGGGTTACTGATTCACCCCTCCCCTCTCAGTAACCTTGTCAGTCTTGATTATTTCCAACAATTGGTATCAGAGCATTGTGGTTCTTAGGATAAAAGTTTGACAGCTTGAGCAAAGATCAAGGACAATGGAGATATTTAGACTTGACAAATCTATTGAGAATGAAAAGCTAGATCTGGAAATGGCCATGACTCAACTCAATGAAGCAAAGGAGAATCTTTCTCAATCTTTGAAAAGAAGGAAGGAACTTGCAAGACAAATGAATGATCATCAGTATATTGAAGAAAGGATTGAAGACATTTTACCATCAAGCAGTTCAAATGAATCTAATGAAGCAATCAAGGAACTCCTAGCAAAGAATGGTTCTCTGCAGGAAGAAGTAAGAAAGCTCAAAAGAGAACAAGAAGTCCAATCCATCAGGTTATGTGAAGTTTTGGAACAGAGAAACAAGGCATATGAAGACTTAGAGAGAAGAAATAATCTATCCCTTTAGCATGAAGATCTTATAGGACAACTATCTAATGCAAATGAAGAAATTATGAATCTAAGATCTGAGAATGAAAATTTGAGAAATGATTTAATCACTGAAAGAAAAATCAATGCAAGCTTACAAAGTGATCTGAGATCTGAAAGACAAATCAATGAAAGTTTGAAAAATGACTTAAATGTTGAAAAACAAGTCAATGAAAGGATGATAAAATCTCAAGTAGATATGGATCAATTGAATTTTCAAAATGAGCAAAATTTTCATAGACAAAAAGGTAAAGCAGGCCTTGGATACAATGAAGAAGGTGAATCTTCCAAACAGGGTACTCAAAAGAATCAAAGACCTACTTGCAATCACTATGGTAAGTTAGGTCATACATCTAACAGATGTTGGAGCAATGGTAAAAGAAAATTCAATGGTAAATGCTACAATTGTAATTAGCATGGTCACAAAGCAAATGAATGCAAAGAAAAACCAAAGTTTGAAGGCAAATGTCACAAATGCAAGAAACAAGGTCACAAGGCATCTGAATGTAGATCTAAATCATTCAATCCAGCAAAACAAATTGTCAATGCATTATTTGGTTGGGACTACAATACTTGGTGCAGATGTCACTATTGTGGAGAATATGGACACATTGGAATAAACTGTGCAAGGCATCACCTAAGGAAGAAAGATACTACTATAAGATGTTATACATGTACCGAACTTGGTCATATATCCAAGAATTGCATGAATATAGGAAGAATTGAAGATGAAAAGAAAGCCAGAGCTGACAACATTCAAAAATAGATGAGGCAACAGTGGATTCCAAAATTTACCGAGCCAAAAAATTCAAATAATGGCTATGTCACTCAAGAAATGGGTGACTCCACCATTTCTAATTAGACTCATCAAAAAGGACCAGGGACTGCATCTCCAAGCAATATCCTAAAGCAGTTCCAAAATGTAGAAGTGCAAATGACAAATCAGTATTTCAGATACAAGACATAGTTCACTATGGTGTATCTACCGAGCAAGGTTGGTTTTAGACTTAACCGAGCTAGGTCGGTAATGTGAAAGGTTTTGTTTGTTTACCGAGTTGCAAGGTTTACCGAGTAAGTCGGTGACTATCTGACTAACCCTAGGTCATCTCAGCTACCTTCGTACTTGAGCATTAATGGCAAAATTTTCATCAAAAATGCAGAATTTGATCTCATTTTTCATTGCGAATTTAGAATATACAGAGTGAAGAAATTTCCAATAGTGTGAAAGTGAGTTCAAGCAATTTGAAGTGATTTTCCAGCGAAAAATTTGTTTAACGAAATCATTCACTCACCAAGCAGCAATGGCATCCACAAGCACCAGCAGTAGCAAGGCAAAGAGAGGTTCTAAAATGCATTCGAAGGGAGTAGAATGGAAAGCACCTAGCTTCAAGCTCGTTCTCGCCATAGTTGAATCGCTCGACCCACATGGAGCCCAATCGAAGATTCCACCAAAGGTACTACTTATAAATGACATTCGTACTCATTTCAAATGCACTGTTCAAGAAATAGGAACACTAGATATGTATAATGCCCTAGCCGAGTTATGTGTGGATGGAACCCTCAAACCTGAGTTCAAACATCTGGAAACCAAAGGTTTGACCCATATCCCGCACCTGCCAAGGAACTTTCAAATGAAATGGATAAGATACATTTTAAGCCATGTGCATAATGGTCAGTTGTGGTTAGAACAACCCGTCCTGATAACGAAGAAAATGATTCATAAGATCACAGGTTTGCCAATGTTAAGCAAATCAAAAAAAAACTAAAACCCTAAGGATAAACTTTAGAAGTTAACCCTAGCCGAATGGGATGGCAGAGGATTAAAACCGAACAATGTATCTGATATAGAGCTAAGATTCAAAATTTATTTAATTGCATATAAGATGTATAGTTCCAGCAGATTGAATATCGTGCCCTGTGAGGCTGTAGATTTAGCCTATAAGGTTGTGAAGAAAAACATGGAGTTTGAGCTAGCAGATGTGCTGCTAAAACAACTTACTAAAAACATGGACAGTATAAGGACCTCAAAAACCAACTCTTGTAAATTTGGTTCTTTGTTAGTTTGTCTATTTTTCTATGTACAAAAGTTTTTCCCTTCAAAAGTTACAGTTGTATGGAGGAAAGATATTCTAGTTTTGTATCAAATAAATGAGTTTGTAGCAGAGATGGGTGAAAATTTTGATAGTATTATGGATAATTATTTTGAAGACTTCAAAGAGAGAATGAATAATAGATTTAGAATTCCTCCCAAGTTTGTTGAGGACTAAAAAGATGATGTGTGCTTCATGGTTGACTGTGACAAGGTATACATTCAGGCAGTCAGATCTCGAGTTGCATGGGTAAAACCTCTTCCTTATGAGGTAAATATTAATGAAGCTAGAGACATTGTAGAAGCACTGGTAAATGAACCAGTAGACCCACAACAATTTTTTTTTGGAACCTATGAAGAAGCTAAGGCCAGAATTGAGCTTGAAATCAAGCTACCACAGGCCATAAGTAAGGGAAAGAGGAAAATAGCCAAATTGAAAAGTTCTACCGGTCCTCTTATGCTCACCAAAGGAAAAGGTGAAGATGAAGAAGGTGAAGAAGAATAAGGAGGAGAAGAAGAAGGAGGTGAAGAAGAAGGAGAAGAAGAATCTGCAGAGGAATAGCCAAAGAAGAAAGGTAAGGTAATCATTACCAAACCCAAGAAGAAGCCTATTGCAGTATTCACCAGAAGAACTAGGAAAGGTAAGCAGGAACCTATACTAGTTAGGCCTGCACCCACATTCGAGCAAAGGCTCAAACAACTAGAGGAATGAGCTAGCATCACAAATTTCAAAGCATTGAAATTTGAAACTAGAACTAATGTTGAGAAAATGTAGATTGAGGAACTGGTACTTAGCAAGATGGGTAAATGGAAATACTCCCCAGACCAGATTGCCCCTCAAATCTCAAAAGAAGTACTGGAGAGATTGCAACCGAGATGGGAGTTAGCCACCCAAATGTTAAAAGATATTTATGAGCAATCCCTGAAGAATCTCCAACCAAGTCTCACTGGACCAGAAGTAAAAGTTGAAATGAAAAACCATGAAGGTAAAATGATGATCAGATTCCACACTTGTTTGATTTTGATTAAAGACATTGAACATGTTGTAAATGATGCTAAAAGCATGTGGAAAAACATCTATCATCTACATAAGCCCACTGTAGACCCAGTAGAAATCAAGGATGATGACAGTGATGATGAGCTTGATAGCACTCCATCTGTCACAGTCTCGCCAAGAGAGCTGCATGCACTAATGAAAGATAAAGAGGAAGAAGACAATGAGGAAGAAGCTGAAGAGGCATATAAGGAGGAAGATGATCTGGTGAAAATTGCAGCAGCAATTATTGCATCCCTTCCTCACTCTCCACCTAAATCTGTGATATCATCAAGGTTGGAGTCAGCTTCAGCAGGTTTGGTCACATCTACATCAGATATATCATCTGCACCTGCCACATCTTAGCTCCAGGTATCATCAATGGAACTGTCTACCACTTCATCTACTAAGCTGCATACCTCCACTTCATCTACCAAGCTGCAGGCAACTTCTTTAGTTACTGAATCATCCACTGTAGCAGTGACCACATCAGAAGTATCTATTTCTCCTGCAGTATGTATAGTAAGTTTTTGAGTTTGCTCTCCAATTTTGTCAACTTCAGCTACATTAGCACCAATTTTTGCACCAGTAAGCTCTTCAATTGTAAATATTTCGGTATGCACATCAATTCTGGAAAGTATATCAATTTTGGATACATTTAGCCCCTCTCTCAATCTTCCTTTAGTTGGTCCTATTCCATTTTTGATAGCCAGTCCAACCTCATCAACCATTGTCTCTGTTTTCAAAGGGAAAGATGTTAGTACAGCAGAAAAACCAAAGACTCCATTAAAACTTCTGCTTACAGGCAAGCCAATTGATGAGGATGTAGACTTGGATACTGAAATTGTCATTCCAAAAATAGATACGGATACTGCTTTAGTTGATGAACTAAGACTGCTCAGTCATCGCATAGAACTGAAGGCAAAGTAGAAGCAACTAAGGAATGAGAAAGATAGAGAATTTAAAATAATTGAGAATGCCTAGAATATAATTACAGAGGCTATAGGTGTTGATGTAGATACTTCTCAACACATTTTGCTACAATTAGAAGAGGTAGTCAATAAATTCAATGAGGATACCTCTGGTCAAGAAAAGTTGATAGAAAAGGCAGAAAAGAAATTTGATAATAAGGTGCTTGAGCACATTGCTCAACACATAGCAACACAATAGGATGAATTAACCACAGTTTTGGCCAATATTGAAAATTCTTTTGATAATGTAACATCTCTTTTTGCTAAGATCTGTGATGTTACCGAGTATACTAAGGAGATAAGAGAGCAATTGAATAAGATAGATGAGGATCTGAAGGCAAGCGCACAAAACCTGAAGCTTGACCCCAATTCAACCTCATCTCATCACCTCAGGATAAAAATTTTGTTAAAAAAGCAAGCAGAATTACTGAGAGAAGAGTCAAGGATCCGATCTACATTGTTAGATATTCAGAATATGATCCCTCCCATCATGGACATAATGCAAAAGCACATTGTACATTCAAAAACATTGATCCATGACAACAATTTCTCCATTGCAGACCATGTGATTGAACTCTCTGCAGAAGTTCAAATAGCTCTATCCACATGCAATATCCTGGAAGAGAATTGGGACAAGACTCCACAACTCATTCTTTAGGTACATTCAGAGTTTATCTCACATTTTGGTGTTTCTATGTAAATACATTATTTTTTTATTCTTTGGCATTATTGTAAAAAAGGGGGAGAAAGAGATACTCAGAAAAAGTTATTGGTGAGATAAATGTACAAAATGGACAAAGAGATACTGTAAATAAAAGTCATATAGCTCATTTAAATACCTTGTGTATATTGTATGGGGGAGTCATATGTAAGGAATCCATGTATATTCAGCAGAATCAGTTGTCAGTATGTCAGATATTATATATAAGTTTTGGCTCATAAGTGTTTTTATCACTAATGCCAAAGGGGGAGATTGTTGGAATTATGATATATTTGTCATTAGTCACAACACTTATTCGATTATGAATGCTTACCGAGCTCATCACCTAGTCTATAGTTCACACCGAGCATTCAGTAGTTACCTTATAAATTTCGCAGGTAAATAGTTGATACCAAGCATTCCTTTGGAAACCAAGCATATGGGCAGTTCAGCAGTATTTACCAAGTTCAAAGTGGTTACTGAGCAGTTAGTGGTTATCGAGCAGAACAGTGTTCTCCAAGCAGTTAGTGGTTACCCAACAGAACAGTGTTCCCCAAGCAGTCAGTGCTGACCAAGTCATCAGAAGAACTTAGTTTTTATTGAGTGATCAAGGTAAACAAAGAACTTAGTGTTTACTGAGTGATCAAGGTAAACAAAGAACTTAGTGTTTACCGAGTGATCAAGGTAAACAAATAACTTAGTGTTTACCAAGTGACCAAGGTAAACAAAGGAATCAATGTTTACCAAGTGAAGAAGGTTATTAATAGATTCAATTTTTACTGAGTGACACAATATTCATCGAGTCACCAATGGTTACCGAGTTCCAAGCTACTTAGAATGATTAGTATGGACCGTGCCTCTACTCTTACTGAGTGCATGATGATGCAGTGTATTGTAGTGGATGCCGAGTATCAGAAGGTCATCGAGTCAATTTGTGGAACTCGAGTTTTCTACCACCTGGCCGACTTAGTAATGCTTGTTCACTTGTGTTTGGCCGACCTTGCCAGTGTAAATATTGGAATGGTATATATCATTTGAAATGATGAGATATTGAATATTGTTGATTGTGTTGTGTTGCAATATTTTGAGAAGAGGGAAAGTGAATCACTAGCAGAACAGAGGAATACAGCAAGGTCAAACATTGATACAGAAAATATATATCCATCACATCAGGTGATCAGAGCACAAAGGATCTTATCAACAATTAGTTGTAAACTAGATCCACTGCTTCATCCTAATAGGTGAATTAGTTTGCTAAATCCTTTAACAAGGTAGACTTGACAATCTTTTGTAAAATCTCCTAACAGAGTGCATACTTCATTGTATGTTTGTAAATCCTTTAACAAGGTGGATCTAGCAATCCTACTTGCTCCTAACAGGGAAGATCATCAGAAGTGATCATTGTAAGCCTTAACCGGCCAACTTTATACTGCAGTATTGAAGTTTTGTGAGTATCATCCCCACCCCAGTTTTACTTTCTATTTGGAAGGTTTCTAGGTCACCAAATCTGTGTGTTCATGTGTTACAAATGATTATCTTTTCCTGCATACAGTAGATTAAATGGATGAATGGTAAATATGTTATTAAGCAGAAATGGATTAAAGTTTTAGGGTTATTGATTCACCCCTCCCCTCTTAGTAACCTTTTCAGTCTTGATTATTTCCAATAGTAGAGTCATGCATCTTCGGGGGCATGATTTGTTACGTATGATTAAGACGTAACACAACTTTTTCTATTGATGATCATTATATCAAGGAGCCCAATCAAATAATAGTGTGATATTATATATTTGGCTATCGATAAACATACATATATTTTTTGATGATTATTATAATGCAAATGGATATTATCCAAAGAACATATATATATGTATATATATATGCATTGAATTTAATAATCAATAGTAACAACTTTATTTGTTATCTGTTACACATAAACACACATTAGTATATCAGATAAATAATTACTTCTACTGATGCTAAAACATTAACATCCTCCTCCCATAGAAATTTTTTTGGAGGTAGGGTATATTCCCTCATGTTCTTTAAAGCATTCCTGACTAGTTGTAGGGGTCATAGATTCTAGCAGGGGCCATTGGCAATTTTTACTCTCTAAGGAAAACATCAATTTCCTCAATTACATTCTTCCCTATCTCAAAATCTCCTAATTTGGTACACCTACATAGGAAAGTTCCCTTCTTGAAATTTTTACCTAAGTATTCTCTATTCAATGAAATTAATTGCCAGAATATCTCTACAATTCCTAACCTCTCTAGTATAAAATTTGGAAGAAGATGAGGGGGATCATCCAAAAACCCTAATAATAGTATACTCTTCAAAAAGGAAAACACTACCCCAATTATGTCCTATCTATTTTCCCTAATCATAGCATAATTGGGCTTAACTACCTTCTTCACAGTATGTGGCATTCTTTCATTAACAACTCATATCATTTTTAACATAGGGTGTACAAAGTCATTATAAAAAGAAATAGCATTAGAGTATGAGTAAAATCTTTGCTATACCCTTGCCCATCTTTTACAAGTAATCTCTCTCCCCATTCCTCTGTACATTCAAATAAGCTCTGATCAAAGAAATCTAAATTTCTGAACAAGATCAGATGCATTAGCAAGGAGTACTAATAGAACTTGAAATTATCCAATCTTCCCTCCTGTATAGAAACAATTTCATCATGGATCTTGGTGATGATGTAATCGACAAATTCATATCCCACATTTGTGTTGGGATCTTAAATGTTTAATGCCATGATGTAGTGTGCACTAGTAGCATACATGGTTCCATTTGAACCTAGAGTTTTATTTAAAGAAAAAATAATGTTCTTCATATACCTCTAAAAGAACTCAAGAGGCATGAATTAATCCACTTCCTTTTTGTTTGGTATTTCCCCTTTCTCTTTTCTTTCCATAGGGATGTGCCTAGTCATAACTCTACCCATATAGAAATTCTTGTGGCTTTTGAAATTTTCATTAAGTTTTTCTATGTCAACTAGCAATGATATAGGGCCTCCTAGATCGAATGCTTCTATAAACATCTCCTTATCCAATGCTAAGAAAATGTTTCTATCTTTCCTATGGAAAGAATTGCTAACTGGATTGTAAGATTTTATTAATGCCTTCACTAGTTCAACATCCACAAAGACCTCTAGCATAATCAACTTTCCCAAGTTTCTAGCCCAAGGGTTACAAATTGGGACTTTCTTTGTCCTATTCTTGTAAAAAAACCTAGAATTGTTCACTACCATTCCTATCAGGCACCTCAGCATCTCTACAAAATGTGTAGGCATCCCTGAAAGCATGGTAATTTGTAGATTGTGCATTAGAAGAACCAAGTAGAATCTATATCCATTCATCTACAAATGGGCTATGACTTTTCTCTTTTGAAGTGGATTCTTCAATTATAGCTTGTGCTATGAGTTCTCCTTACTTTTATGCCATTTTTGAAAAATAATCTCAATAATTCTAACTACTAGATGCTAGAAATCTGCTCAACTTCACTCTACAACTCTAACTCTACTCTGAAATCTCAAATTCTTGCACACCTGGTAATGAAAATCTCTGTTATTCTTAGAATTTATCAATCTCTGCAAAAGGGAGCATGGCATTAATGGCTTAAAAAACCCACATGCTTGAAATCCTTGGAAAGCTAGCAGTGCGTTCACTTTTTCATTATCTATGCTTCCAACTCACATTTCTTCTTCCAATTCATATATTAGATATGGCCATTTAAAAGTATTTTATGCCTTTAAAACTAAGGGTTGCAGTTATGCGATGATCTCTTTGTCACTACTTCACCACAGTTTTCTTTCTTTCTTTATCCCTGGCTGTGACCATGCAAAGAGGGCTATTTCAAGGCAACCTAATATCTTAACTCATGATCGTACTCTACAAAAGTGCAATGATAAGCTTTCGCCACTTCATTACCTTGACCTTAAGTCAATCATAACCTCATGGGAAGATGTGATAGTTTAAAATTTAACTACATGGTGCTTTGTCACTTCTTCACAACTTAATATCCCTAAAATGTGTTCCCACATGCAATGTTGCAATAGCCATATGATTCTAACCCTTTCTTTGTTTCACAGTCTCACAAACTCAAATTTTAACCACTATTGTAACATTGTGACAATGTGACCATGAGAATTTTGCTACCTCACCACATTAACCAGAAGTTATCTATAAGCTCTTGGAACAGAGTGATAACTTTGACTTAACTGCTACTGTTAACTTTGACACCTTCACAACTTAGATATTTTAAGCTAGGAACAAGCTGCGATCATGCAATCTTTATTGAATTTCTCCTTTGTTAGTAAATAGATTTTTTCTTTTAGATTATTACTCTTAAATGCCCAATTCAGAACAATATTTGATCACAAATTTTTGGAAAGCTACTTATGGATGATTTGGCTTTCCTCTGAATTGGTAAGTATAGCTCCCTAAAATAGATTTGCAATGAATTATGTTTTCCTCCTAAATTACTTTGGGGTATGTTCTTAACTTGAGAATAGTAGAGGCATAACTAGACCTAAATAGAATCTAACTTGGGAAAATAGAATTTTCTCAACACCAAAATAGAGTGATAACTTTGACTTAACTGCTACTGTTAACTTTGACACCTTCACAACTTAGATATTTTAAGCTAGGAACAAGCTGCGATCATGCAATCTTTATTGAATTTCTCCTTTGTTGGTAAATAGATTTGTTCTTTTAGATTATTACTCTTAAATGCCCAATTTAGAAAAATATTTGATCACAAATTGTTGGAAAGCTACTTATGGATGACTTAGCTTTCCTCTGAATTGGTAAGTATAGCTCCCTAAAATAGATTTACAATGAATTATGTTTTCCTCCTAAATTACTTTGGGGTATGTTCTTAACTTGAGAATAGTAGAGGCATAACTAGACCTAAATAGAATATAACTTGGGAAAATAGAATTTTCTCAACACCAAAATGGTTTTATCCACTCACACATCTTATGAACTCATAAAACTTACCTGAACAATAATGAATACTGAACTAAGCGATTTTGAATCTGAACTTTGATTAATAAATTGAAAACATTGAAAGGATTTCTCTTTGAATGAACAATAAAAACACCTATTATTCTCATTCATTGCCTCAAAATAGGGGAGGTAAAACTCTATTTCTCCCTTATCTCAATTCAAACAAAAGAGAAAACATAAACTAACTATAACATTAACTGGAATAGAAAATGATTGATACAAAATACCATTCAATTGTCTCTGCAACAAAAAGTACTTCACACCAAAATTTTTTTGACCCTTCATTAATCTTTTAATTTAATACATATGGAATTTGTGAGATGAGCATTATAATGGAAGCTTAATCGGTTATCTTCTGAGGATGACAAATGGGAAGGTGCCAGTTTGTTGTATTACAAAATTACAAAAGAAAACAAAAAGGGGGCATAATATGAATCACTTAGGCTTCTTCTCCTTTTTGATTTGCACCCTATATGCCTTAGTAGCAACCATTATTGGGATTAGCTCTTCATGGTTGGGCACATGTATATTAGTAAATCCTAAGAGCCATTTTGAATGTTCCCTTGCTAGCTCCTTTACAACATTCAATTGATCCAACAACTCTTCCATGACCACATGTATACAACCACTAAGCTTCTAGATTTCTGCGATTCTATTTTGACTATTGGAAGCCCCTCTGGATAGATTATCCACAAATGTAGAGAAGTTACTTTTCATTACATTCACTCCAATGAGAGCCTTTCTTTGACTATTGGTTTGTGAATCAGTGTGTAGCCCTCTCATAAGTTTGAATCCTTTGTCTTGAGTCTTCTTTACTTTACTCTCTGTTTCCTCGAGTCCCTTCTCAGCTACCTAAATCATTTCTAGCTTGAACTACATACTTTGGAGCCAGTCAAATAGAGGTTCATTTCCTTTCTTCAAAATCTTTGTTTCAACTGCTTCTTTCACTTTCATCTGGATGATCATCTTTAAGGAAGATGTAGTCATCACATCTAACCCTTTCTCTGGCCAAAGTATTAGTATTAGACAATATGTTATCCTTTTCTATCTCCAAATTGAGGATAAAATTCCCAATTTGATCTATAAGAGAAGCTCCTTCTAATTTGAGTCTCTCAATCCATTCTTTACCAATCTAGCCATAATGCCTATCTTCCTGGAGCTAGGAAATGAGGGCTTGCACTTCAGCTGCACTAGGAGTCTGGGTCACAGACATACCAAAAATAGTTGCTAGTGGAGTGACTAGTTGCTTGATAAATTTGTTCAATTCTTCTATCTCAACTTTTATTTTGATCTTTGAAAATTTGAGACTTTCTAATTGTCCTTCTATCACTTCATTACTTGATCTCCACAAGCCAACTTTTGTATCATGTATGGCTTCTCCAAGATTGATTGAATGTAGAGTAAAATCATTAAGCGTCATATCCTCAATTCTCCCTCCTTTGTTTGGCTTGGCTATTTCAATTGTCAAGTGCCCTATTTCTGGATCTTGCCCAAGTATTGACAAAGTCTTTTGCTTCTTGACCTTTGTCAATGCAATCCCAAAATGAACTGTGAGAGATACAGTGTCTTTTGCATAAACACTTTCATCTTTTCTCTTTCTTTTCCTTTCCAAAGTATCTTCTAACTAGGAATTGGTTCCTATCACTTTGGAAGCTACTTTGATTGATTCAATACTGAACATTTTCTTCTTCATTGGAGTCATTGTTATAGCAATTGAAGAGAGAGGATTCTTTGAATCCTTAGAGATGAGTCTAGAAGAAGTCTGGCCCTTCTCCATTTCTAAAGTCTTATTCATCTCCTCACCTGACCTAGTAATCATCCTACTGCTACTCTTTCCATCCCCTAGGTCTACTATCTGTCCAAGGGAACTACCTGGCTTCAAAAGTGAAGCACTTGCTAATGGCATGAGGCAATGATGAGGAGATGGAATTAGGGTTGTATGTTGAGAAGGAATAGGGGTAGTGTGAGGAGATGGAACTGGAGTAGTATGTGGGGAAGGTACCAGAGTAGGGGCACTATCCTTTGGTTCTTTCACCTTCTTCTCTTTAGTACTAGTCTGGGTTCTTATGACTAGCAAGGAACCATCATGATAGTTATGGGCTATAGGAACATTCTTGTTTGGAGGTTGATCACCTCCACCTGTACGTTGAGCTGGCCCTTGAGTGGAAGCTATGGTCATGCCTAGTGTAGCGCTCTAGGATGAGGTAGGTGTTGCAGTTGTTGGAGAAGCTTGAGTGGCTGCTCCCTTACTCCAGCTCTTTTTAGTTGTCCACTTAACCCATTTCCTGGTTCTCTTGATGATCCTAGCCATCATCTATATATGGCTTGGAATTGATAGGAATCCCCATTAATTTGGTCAAATATGTATTGCTATACATATTTTGATCATCATCCTCCATCCTTCAACATTGAGATCTGTTGGAAATATTCAAGATATAACAGTTTACTGAGAGGGGAGGGGTGAATCAGTAAACTTAAAATCTTAAATCAATTCAAATTAACCAGTAAAATATTTAATCATCTAATCTGCAGTATGTAAACATTCATAACACATAAGCACAGAGATTTTGGTGACCCAGAAACCTTCCAAAATAGAAAGTAAAACTGGGGTGGGGATGAAACCCACAAATCTTCTTTACTGCAGTAGGAAGTTAGCCGGTTAAGGCATACAATGATCACTTCTGGTGATCTGCCCTGTTAGGAGCATAAGGGATTGTTATATCCACCTTGTTAAAGGATTTGAAACATACTTCATAAGTATGCACTCTGTTAGGAGATTTAGTACAAAGACTGTTAAGTCTACCCTGTTAAAGGATTTATAAAAACTGATTCACCTGTTAGAATGAAACAGTGGATCTGAATACAACTGATTGCTGATAAGATCCGCTATGCTCTGATTGTCCTTGATATGACAGATAAAACATTTCTGCTCCAATGCTGACCTTGCTGAAAACCTTCAAAATTCAGCTTACATGCTTTCGCACACATTCTTCACATACTTCGCATATATCACACATATTTTTTTTTTGAATGATACAATACATTACATATATATACCATCCAAGTTAAAATTACATGCAATGGTCGGCTGAATAAAAGTAGACAAAATTTAACTGAGTCGGCCAAATAGCAAAACAAACTCGGTAGAACAAACTTCTTTGTTTACCGACTGAGCTCGGTTAACACTGAGTCCTATGTTAACCGACCGAACTTTGGTTAACACTGCATCCGTCTTTACTCGGTTAATATTGAGTTCTTAATTAACCGACCAAACTTGGTTAATGCTGAGTTCTTGGTTAACCGACTGAACTCGGTTAATACTAAGTTCTATGTTAACCGACTGAACTCGGTTAACACTGAGTTCTATGTTAACCGACTGAACTCGGTTAACACTGAGTTCTTCTTTACTCGGTTAATACTGTGAGAAAAGTGTTGTCACTAATGGCAAATAACTTTATGCCAACAGAGATCAATGCAATATGTCTTTATTTGTTCCACTGTGAGCCTGATGAAAGCACGATCTTGGCTCTCCAACTCATCCTTGCAATCTGTCCAATAATCCTCTATAGGGGTGAAATGCTTGATCACACTTCCAATTTGAAGCACCTCTCTGGCATATCCATTTGGGTCGAACATGGGTCTTACAACCTCGTATTCTTCTAATTTGTAACTATTCTTGAATGCCCTGAACATGTTTTTGGCATCAGATTGAGACTCACAACTGTAAGCCCCAACCTTCATGGGGAATTCATACCCCTTCTTCCTTAAATTGGTGCTCAGCACATTCACCTAGATAGCTTGTCTCATAATTTCTATTAGCACGATCATGTCGCTTGGGTATCTGGGTAGCTACAAAGGAATTTTTTCGAAAGCTTCAAGATGCTAATACGAAAAGGATGAGAATTGAATAAAGTAGCTATCAAATTGACTGATGGCCACCATTGCTTCTAGGCTAAACCTCCTCTCTGGGCATCATTGGAGTTCCTTGCAAATCCTCATTGTAAATGAATCATTAACTCTAACATATTCTACATAACTATTCTATAACTGCAAGCATGGATAAAATCAATAACTTTTAACATCATTAGGGAAATTCTCTATTTTGGGAAGGCCTAGCCACAATTGTAGAGAAGCTAACATATAAATCAGGAAAGAAGACACGTAGAAGGTATTGTAGAACTTTGTAGCACTGAGGGCTCTGGACAAATGCTCACTTACTTCATATGCCTAATCAACATAATGTGTATATGAATAGATGGTTTGAACCAAAAAGAAATATTGTTCAACAAAATTTAGTGCTTCTACCTCACCTTTCAATTGATGTATAAGAACCAAAATGTCTATGATCTCAGGCTTGAGATTAGTGCCAAAAAGAGTCTTAGGAACCTTACTCTTAGGTCCCCATGGATTTTGTAACTAGGACCTCATAATTTCCTTCTGCCACACCATCTTCCTCAAGGAGAACTCAGACATGGCTCCTCCTATTGTCAGTTCAAAAAATTCTTTTTGCTCTAGAATCTAGAGGCAATTTACTATAGTTTGCTGATCAATTGAGATCAAAACTGTATGATCAACTACCAAAATTTGTTTAGTGTCCAGATTGTAGTGGTTGATACATTCAATGATCAACTCAGGAGCTTGAACTACCATTGGAAACCCAGCTGCTTCCACTAGCCTGCTTCCTCAAAGTTTCTCTATTATTGGGTGAATTGGCTTTGTTCTTAGCCTCCTTTGAAACTCTTGCATGTCAAAGAAACGAAGCAAGGTGTCTATAACATTTTGCAAAGTTTACTTAATTCCATTCAGTCCATCAAATCCAGTAAATCTTGTTGCCATTTATCTAAGATAGACATGGATTGAGATCTTAAAACTGAAAGTAGTGCAAAAAGTAGAACTTTGCAACTATGAGAGCTTTGAAATCACTATTCAATTCAATAGCATAATAGTTCAATAACGAAAGTGATAGTTTGAAAATCTGTTATGTTCATCTCTATATGGAAATCCTAATTCACCCGTTAATCTTTAAGATCCGCACCAAACGAGTGAATTAAAGGATAAATCCATCAGGTTAGTAAATGTGGGGGTTTCTAATAGATTTTTCCATGTCTTTTCACTATTTCCATTGGCCCAATGATAAATTTCTTTTATTATAAAGTTACCTTCCCATTTTTCACCAAGTTTCAAAAAATTAAGAACAAAGTACTCTGTAAAGAAAAATCTACTCAGCCAAATTTTTCTTAAGATACCTTCCCAAGTGTGATTAACTTGCTTGCATTATCATTTTTAAGTATCCTGCGATCGATCTATGAGCCCAAAATGCTTGCAAAAATGATTTTTCAATGGATGTGAAAAATTGCTTTCTAGGGTTGAAAACTCGCTGAGGAGAAATCAACTTTTGTTTTTTTGCCTTTGCCTTTATTTTTGCTTTATGCTCTAATTCAATGTGCCTCTAAGCTTCAAAAAATCTAAAAAGGGCTGCGCAAGTGAAAAAAGAACCCACTTACTTGCTTTTCTCTCTCACAAATGTCTTTTTCAGAAAACTAATTTCCTAGGTCGAAAACTTGCCATGGAAAAGTTACTTCAGAGTTTTCCACTAGATGCTATTTTGATCATTATGATGAATTCTAAGTGACTCCCAAGGTAGAATACTATAATGTAAGGATGATCTATCCATAAAAAAACTCATGTCTTCCTTGCTTTAGCTTGTAAGCCTCATTCATTGACCTCTATGGAAAATCACCTTCACGGGTCAAAATCCCATCGAGGAGAAGGCAATACTAGATTTTTTGCAAACTTCATTTTCTTTATGTGCAAACTATAATGAGCCACGAGCAAGTTCAGCCTCGGAAATGACTCTATGAAAATCATTATATGACCCAAGAATCTCCATCGAATAAGAACCTAGACTATCCACAAAACTCATGACAATAAGGAAAACCCACCCAGTTATGTAATGCGGGGGAAGAGGAAAGATGAAAACTCAATGGAGAAACTTTTCACTTGAGGGGAAAGAACTAGACTTAAACCTAACTAGACTAAACTAAGAAACATGATCATTTTCTACTTTGCAAAATAGGCACAGGATGAAAAGTGGGGCAACAACTAGCTCTGACTAGGGACTTGGGTTGAGCATACCCAAGCAAGGAACTCAAAATATTTGGTTTTGACAAAAGAAGGTAAAAGATGGCAACATAACAAAACATAAAGACACTAAACCTAACTATAATACAATACAGGGGTTACCTGTACTCAATTAACAATTTGATAAAGCTTTAGACCCTAACCATTATAGGTTAGGGGTAGTATTTTTCCATCTTCATATGCCAACTTGAAAGAATTATTTTCAAATGCCTGATGAATTCTGAATGGGCCTTTCCATAAAGTGTCAAACTTCTTATGCATTCCTTTTGAAGCGCTTCATTTATCCCAAAGTAGCACATTGTCTCCTACCATGAATTTTTGAGGTCTTGCTTTCTTATCAAATAGATCCTTCACTCACATTTGGTGCTGTGTAATGTGGTCTACAATTTCTTCCCTTTCCTCTTCAAATTTTCTCAGGTATAGGATCCTCTTCTCCAGATCATCTTTATAAACATTATCTTCAATCACTGTTCTGAGTTTATTTGTGGCTAATTGCAGAGGTAAGGGGAGATTAGCTCTAGTCTTGTAATTCAAAAGGAGATATGCCAATTGCCCTTTTAGGTGTCACTCTATCTACCTAGAGCACCTCATGAATCTTTTTGTGCCAAGTCTTTTGATTATCTGAAACCAGTTTCTTAATAATATTCATCAAGTTCTTGTTACTAGACTCAGCTTGACCATTTCCTTGAGGGAAATAATTAGATGAATGACCAATGGTGATCCCATACTCAAAGCAAAAATTGGTAATTTCAATTGAAGAAAAATAAGATGCATTATCCATCACTAATTTAATGGGGACACCAAACCTGACCAATATGTTCTCCTTTATGAATTCACACACCACTTTAGAAGTAGTTTTCTTGGTAGCCTTAGCTTCTACCCACTTAGTGAAGTAGTCAGTTGCAGTTATTACATATTGGTGACAAACACTGGATGCAAGACTAATCAGACCAATGAAGTCAAGACCCCTTTGTTGAAAAGGTCCTTCAATGATGAAGGGTCTCAATGGCAAAACAGTTGATTGAGGGCATCTAGAGAACATCTTGCACTTCTCACATTTTGCTACCCAAGCATATGCATCTTTAAACATCCCAGGCTAGTAGTAATACTACCTTAGTATTCTAAAAGCTGTGACTAAAGATGAGAAATTTCCTCCGCAAGCTTCATCGTGAAATATTCTCAACAACTTTTCCTACTATTATTTGTCTACACACCTAAGGAAAGTGCCATCAATAGATTTTTTGAATATTTACCATCCCAAATCACATACTTAGCTTCTTTCAATTTAAGATCTCTTCTTTATTTTGTAGTTAGGCCCTTTGGACATTCACCATATGTCAGTAGGTAAGAAATATTTTTGAACCATGAATCATAGAGACCTACAACTAACACCAACTACTTCTCTCCCGATTCTTCTGATTCTCTAGTGATCTTGTTTTTTGCAATTGCCTTGCATAGAACATTTCCCCTTATTAGCTTGGTAGGCTTGATTTCTATATCATACTCTTGTATTTTTGCTACCCATGCTCCTCTAATGTTACAACATACATATTGTTGCGTTGGCACACTCTTTACTGCTACATCTAGGATAAAGACTACAGAATGTGAATGGAGGATATAGAATTGAAATTTTTTGAGGGCCTTAACCACCATAAAAGTGTGCTTTTCAATTTGCGAGTATTTTAGCTCATGATTCTTCAAAGGTATGCTCATGAAAGCTATTGGGGCCTGTACTCCTTCATCATTTTCTTGCATAAGTATCACCAATAGAGTATGTTTAGAAGCATAACAATAAATGATGAAATCTCATTTATAATTTGGATGACATAAAATCGGGGCATTAGCAATAGTAGTTTTTATATCTTGATAGGCTCGCTTTCCCACCTCATTCCATTTAAAACTTGAATTCACTTTCATCATATCCACTATATGCTTAGTGGTCTCCACGAAATTAGGCACAAACCTTCTAAGGAAATTCACTTGCCTGAAGAAAGACTTAACTCCTATTTTATTTGAAGGCAAGCTTAATCTTTGAATGGCTTTCACCTATTCAGGGTCAATTCTAATGCCCTCCTGGGACACTATATGACCTAGGAGTTTTCCTTCTGTTATACAAAAAATCAATTTCTTTGGATTGGGAGAAATCCCATGCTCTTGGCATCTTTGTAAAACTTTTCTCAAATCTTCCATATGATCTTTGCTTTTTCTCGAGAACACAATGAGGTCATCCAGGTATATGACTATGATTCAGTCCTTCAGATCGATGAATGTCTTGCTCATACATATTTGGAATGTAGCACCAGCATTGATAAGCTGAAAGGGCATTTTGCAATACACAAATATAACCCAAGGAGTGGTGAACGCCATCTTATGCTGATCCTTCTCTTCTACTTTGACCTAGTTATAACCCGAGAAACTATCGAGCATAGACATCATTTTAGATCCCGCCACCATTTGTAGTAGATAGTCCATGGTAGGAAGAAAAAAGTTATCTTTAAGAGATGCTTGGCTTAGGTTGTAGAAATCAACATAGATTCTTATCTCTCCATTCTTCTTTCTGATAGGTACTATATTGGCTATCCAGGTGGAATGATGAATGGGATAGATGATCCTTGCTTTTAGGATTTTATCTACCTCCTAGAAGATAGCATCTGAGACTTTAGGATTATAATTCCTTTGTTTATGTCAGAAAGGAACTACATCAAGCTTTAGTGGAATTTGATGTCTTACCTTCCCATCTCTATAACTTTTCAAATCTTCATAGCTCCAAGAAAAAACATCTCTATATTCCATGAATAGATTTCTTGTGGCTTCTTTTTCTTCAAATGAACAACACTTCCCAATATTAATCATTCTAGGATTATGAATATCTCCAATGTTTACTCCCTCATATTCACCCATATTAGGCCCATTTTCTCCTCTCTTTTTCTTTGTGTAGGCATCATGTCTATTAAACAATTTTTCCAAAGCTACAAAATATGGGGGAATAATATTACCTTTCAGCTGAACTTCTCCATTTTGATTCTATTTCTTATCTACATCAGAGCTTTCATGATCACTTCCACTGGGTTCATGTTCATAACTAGACTTGTCACTTTCTAGGAACATCTGCAAATTCTTATCATCACTAAAGACTTGCCAAGATTCTGTGTTATCTGGAATAGTAGGTCGATACAAAATTTTGATCTGATACTTTTTGTTTTTGAAATTTGGATGAGGAAGTAATAGGGAGGCATAGACTACAAGGGAATTAGCCTTGGTATTCATCTCCATCGAAACTACTTCAATAGAGAAGGCATCTAGGACTTCTATCTCATCCCAGACTCCATTTCTATAATTCTTCAACTTGTGATTTTTCATAGAATATTGTCGTTTTACCTATTTCACAATAAGCTTTGTATCACCTTGAGCTTTTATGATCTTTATCCCTCTTTCTTTTGCTGTTATTATCCCCAGTAATAAGGCCTCATATTTAGTAGTGTTATTTGTATTCCCAAATTCTAATTTGAAAGCCACAGGTTTAGGTTCTCCTTTTGGGGATATCAATACCACACCTGCTCCAGATCCTGGAGAGGCACAACTTCCATCAAATTCAAGTGTCCATATGCCTGATGCATCTTTGTTTTCATTAGAAACTTTCTCGCTTTGACTCTCATCTATTTGTTCATCTAAGCCTTCTTTAGTAAACAACATATAGTTGCCGAATTCCAACTCTTGGTATAGAATTTGAGCTTTAGGATCATCTGATCTCAAGACTTTGAACTTTGCCTTTTCTTCAAGTTCTAATTTGACTTTCTTATTCCCAATAGTTATCACTACTTGAGACCAGTCTAGCTTTATTTATCCTCCTAAGTCTCGACAAAAAACTCTACTTAAAAGAAGTCCATAGCTTGCTGGAATGTCAGCTACCAGAATAGTCAATAGGAGCTTCTTTTCTAGATGCTAAACTAAGGCTACCTAAGCATCTTTAATCTGCCCAAGTAAGGGGACTTTTTTGGCATCCATTGAGTAGCATCTTCCATGCACTTTAGTGAGATTGAGACCCAAGGCTTTGGCTATAGAATAAGGCATAACGTTATCTAATGCACCTGAATCTATTATACAATTACTAAGTTTACGTCCATTGATATATAATGAGATATAAAAAGGCTTAGGCTTTTGCCCAGGGGATGTTGCTAAGATTGTAGAATCTTCTTGATTAAACAATCCAGATGTCAAGGTTGCATCCTCTTTCTCAACTATTACATTATAATTTGCATTTGATGTGTTTCCTTTACACTGGTCTACCAATTTTTTTAGCTCAGATGGGTGTGACTTTAAATAATCAATAGTGGAAATTTAAATTTGTGATTCCTCGCAAAATTGAACAAAATCAAAGGGTGTTTTATCCTTACCCATTTGTGAAGTAGATGCTCCTTGATCAGCATGTACATTACTTGTCGAAGGACCGAAATCATTTTTGTGAGTGTAATTAGAGGATTGATTCTTCAACCTTTGCCCTCGAGTAGGCACTGTGTATGAAGTTCTGTCAATGGTTGCATAACATTCACCTTTTGATTTAGAATTTGACTCATATTCTAAAAATACATTTCTAGAGTCACCATTTGAATAGGAATTAGGCTCTAAACAAGGAGTTGCAGTGTTCAATTCATTAGTAGATAACAACTGCATCATGTGGGCAGTCTTCGAACAACTCTTGCTATCGTGATCTGTGATCAAATGAAAGATGCACTTATTTCCTTTTTTTGATGCCACCTCAATTTACAACTTGGGTTGTGATCCTATAAGTTGTGAAAATCTACCTTCGTTGTTTCTTCCTGACGAATTTTGATAATTTTGCTGATAGGGACTATTAAACTTCGGTAACTGCTTCTTTACTGCTACTAGCTCATTTGAAATTTTTTGAATCATCTCCTCAGACAATGTGGTATTACTAGAACTTCTCTTAGTTTGAAGTTCTCATTTCCATTTTCCTAGCAAAAATAAAATCATCCTCACATTTGATCACTTTCTTTTGTGCATCAGTTAGATCTGTGGGATGTGCTCTCCTTAAATCATAATTGATGTCTGGAGGCATCACACTAATAAAAAATATTTTCAAATTACCAGGTGTATATCTATCAACAGTTGGAATTTTGCTGATAATCTTATTAAACTTGGCAACAAAATCTCTCATACTCATAGTGGGTTGCTTCTTAATTGAAGTCAACTATATTAGTATGGCATATTTGTCTTCCATGGTCTTGAATCTTATCTCAAAGGCTATTCTTAATGTATCCCAATCAGTTATTAAGCCGTTAGCTAGATGATAAAACCAGTCTATTGCCTTGTCTATGAGGGTCTCTATGAATAATCTTACAGCAACATCCTCATGTCCAACCCCTAAGATATGAGTAGCTGCAAAGAAGGCTTTAATGTGTTTGTTCGTGGTAAGTTTTCCATCACCTAAGAATTTAGGGAAATTCTTCCTAGAACTAGCCAAGAGTGGATGATAAGCATTTAGCGCTAATGGCCTTGTTGCCGTAGCCCATGGAGCAGCCATGATTGTCCGGTAGTATATGGTGGGAAATGAACAATTGGAGTAGTAACTCTGTTAAGTGCTAACACCTGACAAGTGGAATGTGAAGTACTAGTGTCCTAATTCCTAATAGGGGAAGGGGGTCTACTGCAGCTTTTCTTTTCACTTTTCTACTTTGGAACATCTAAGATAGGAAAATCGAGCTCCATAAGCTTATCAAAGATAAGGCCTTGCCCACTCCGTTCCTTTGTACTTCTGAGGAACCTAATTTGTTCCAGGATGGTAGGCTTGGTTTATCTCTGAGCTTCTTTTCTCAATTGTCTTTCTACTCTTTGGATATCTCTCCTTTAAATAGCTCTCTCTAAGGCTTTAGCTCTTCTTTCTTCTTCCTTCAATACCTGGCTAGCATTCCTATAATGTTTAGTGTTCCTTCTATATTTCCAAATGAATGTGTTAAGGGATGAAATTATCTCTTCTTGGTCATCTTGAAAACCAAGATTAGGTTGGAGCATTGGAATAATGTTTTCATGAGGTAGTACCATTTTCCCTCATGACATAGGCTTTTTAGTCAAATGATTGTTCATCTCCCTAGTAGAGTTGCTAAAAATCTGTTGGTAAAGAGATTTGTTCTTTCAGAGTATTACTCTTAAATGCGCAATTTGGAACAATATTTGATCACAAATAGTTGGAAATTTGCTTATGGATGATTTGTCTTTCCTCTGAATTGGTAGGTACAACTCCCTAAAATAGATTTGCAATGAATTCTGTTTTCTTCCTAAATTACTTTGGGGTATGTTCTTAACCTAAGAATGATAGAGCTATAACCAAGCTAGACCTAAATAGAATCTAACTCAGGCAAATAGAAGTTTCTCAACACCAAAATAGTTTTGTGCACTCACATGTCTTATGAATTCATAAAACTTATCTGAACAATAATGAATACTAAACTAAGAAAATTTGAATCTGAACTTTGATTAATAAATTGAAAACATTGAAAGGATTTCTCTTTGAATGAATAATAACAACACCTATTACGCTCATTCATTGCCTCAAAATAGGGGAGATAAAACTCTATTTCTCCCTCATCTCAATTCAAACAAAAGAGAAAATGTAAACTAACTATAATATTAACTAGAACATAAAATGATTGATATAAAATACCATTCAATTGTCTCAGCAACAAAAAGTACTTCACACCAAAAATTTGCCGACCCTTCATTAATCTTTAAATTTTGTACATATAGAGTTTTTGAGATGACTATTACAATGGAAGCTTAATTGGTTCATCTTCTGAGGATAACAAATGGCAAGGTGCTAGTTTGCTGTATTACAAAATTACAAAAGAAAACAAAAAGGGAGCATAATATGAAACATTTAGACTTCTTCCCCTTTTTGGTTTTTGCCCTATATGACTTAGTAGCAACCATTATTGGGATTAGCTCTTCATGGTTGGGCACATGTATATTAGTGAATCTCAAGAGCCATTTTGAATGTTCCCTTGCTAGCTCCTTTATAGCATTCAACTGATGGAGCAACTCTTCGCAGCCACATGTATACAACCACTGAGCTTCTAGAGTTCTACGATTTTGTTTTGACTACTGGAAGCCACTCTGGATAGATTATCCACAAATTTAGAGAAGTTACTTTTCATTACATCTACTCCAATGAGAGCCTTTCCTTGACCATTGGCTTGTGAATCAGTGTGTAGCCCTCTCATAAGTTTGAATCCTCTATCTTGAGAGTCTTTTTTACTTTACTCTTTGTTTCCTTGAGTCCCTTCTCAACTACCTGAATCATTTCTAGCTTGAACTACATACTTTGGAGCCACTCAAATAGAGGTTCATTTCCTTTCTTTAGAATCTTTGCTTCAACTACTTCTTTTGCTTTCATCTAGATGATCATCTTTAAAAGGGAGATGCAATTATCACATCTGACCCTTTCTCCATACAGAGTATTACTATTAGACAATATGTTATCCTTTTCTATCTCTAGTCCGAGGATACCATTTCCAATTTGATCTATAAGAGAAGCCCCTTTTGATTTGAGTCTCTCAATCCATTCTTTACCAATCTGGCCATAATGCCTATCTTCCTGGAGTTGGGAAATGAGGTCTTGCACTTTAGCTACACTAGGAGTCTAGGTCACAGACATACCAGAAATAGTTGCTAGTGGAGTGACTAGTTGCTTGATAAATTTGTTTAATTCTTCTATCTCTGGTTTCATCTTGATCTTTGACAATTTGAGACTTTCTAATTGTCCTTCTATCACTTCATTACTTGATCTCCACAAGCTAACTTTTATATCATGTCTGGCTTCTCCAAGATCAATTGAATGTAGAGTTAAATCATTAGGCATCATATACTTAATTCTCCCTCCTTTTTTTGTCTTGGCTATTTCCATTATCAAGTGCCCTATTTCTGGATCTTGCCCAAGTATTGACAAAGTCTTTTGCTTCTTGACCTTTGTCAACGGAGTCCCAGAACAAATTGTGAGAGATATAGTGTCTTTTGCAGAAACATTTTTCTCTTTTCTCTTTCTTTTCCTTTCCAAAGTATCTTCTAACAAGGAATCGGTTCCTATCACTTTGGAAGCTATTTCGAGTGATTCAATACTAAAAAAATTCTTCTTCATTGGAGTCATTGCTACACCAGTTAAAGAGAATTGATTTTTTGAATCCTTAGAGATGAGTCTAGAAGAAGTCTAGCCCTTCTCCAATTCTGAAGTCTTCTTCATCTCGTCAACTGACTCAGTAGACTCGCTGCTACTACTCTTTCCATCCCCTAGGTCTACTATTTATATAGGGGAACTACCTGGCTTCAAAAGTGAAGCACTTGCTGATGGCACAGGCTATGATGAGGAGATGGAATTGGGGTGGTATGTGGAGAAGGAATGGGGGTAGTGTGAGGAGATGGAATCAGAGTAGTATGTGGGGAAGGTACTAGAGTAGGGGCACTATCTTTTGGTTCTTCTGCCTTCTTCTGTTTAGTACCAGTTTAGGTTCCTATGACTAGTAAGGAACCGTCATGATAGGTCTGGGCTATAGGAAAATTCTTTTCTGGAGGTTGATCACCTTTTCCTAAAGGTTGAGTTGGCTCTTGAGTGGAAGCTATGGTCATGCCTGGTATATTGCTCTAGGATGAGGTAGGTGTTGCAGTTGTTGGAGAAGCTTGAGTGGCTTCTCCCTTACTCCGGCTCTTTCTAGTTGTCCACTCGACCCATTTCCTAGTTCTCTTGATGATCCTAGCCATCATGATATCAAGATTCTCTTCCACATCTACATATGGCTTAGAACTGAAAGGAATCCCCGTTAATTTGGTCAAATATGTATTGCTATACATATTTTGACCATCATCCTCCAATCCTTTGACATTGAGATTAATGCCATATGTCTTTATTTGTTCCACTGTGAGCCTGGCGAAAGCACGATCTCGACTCTCCAACTCATCCTTGCAATCTACCCAATAATCCTCTATAGTGGTGACATGCTTGATCACACTCCCAATTTGAAGCACCTCTCTCGCATATCCATTTGGGTTGAACATGGGTCTCACAATCTCATATTCTTCTAATTTGTACTTATTCTCAAATGCCTTGAGCATGTTTTTGGCATCAGATTGAGACTTGCAACTCTAAGCCCCAACCTCCATGGGGAATTCATACCCCTTCTTCCTTAAACTGGCACTCATCATGTTCACATGGATAGCTTGTCTCATAATTTCTATTAGCATGATCATGTTGCTTGGGTATCTGGGCACTTCAAAGGAAATCTGTCGAAAGCTGTAAGATGCAAATATGAAAAGGATGAGAATTAAATAAAGAAGCTACCAAATTGATTGATGACCACCATCGCTTTTGAATTACACCTCCTCTCTGGGCATCCTTGGAGTTCCTTGCAAATCCTCATTGTAAATGAATCACTAACTTTGACATACTCTACATACCTATTCTGTAATTGTAAGCATGGATAAAATTCATAACTTTTCACATCATTAGGGAAATTCTCTATTCTAGGAAGGCCTAGCCATAATTGTAGAGAAGCTAACATATAAATCAAGAAAGACAACATGTAGAAGGTATTGTAGAACTTTGTAGCATTGAGGGCTCTTAATAGATGCTTGCTTACCTCATATGCCCAATCAACATAATGTGTATCTAAACAGGTGATTTGTACCAAAAAGAAATATTGTTCAACAAAATTTAGTGCTTCTACCTCACCTTTCAATCAATGTATAAGAACTAGAATGTCTACGATCTCATGCTTGAGATCAGTGCCAAAAAGAGTCTTAGGAACCTTACTCTTAGCTCCCCATGGCTTTTGGAACCAAGACCTCATAATTTACTTCCATCACACCATGTTCTTCAATGAGAACTTAGACGTGGCTCTTCCTATTGTCAATTTGGAAAATTCTTCTTGCTCTAGAATTCGAAGGAAATTTACTACAACTTGTGGATCAATCAAGATCAAAACTATATGACCAGGTAGCAAAAGTTTTTTACTATCCAAATTGTAGTGGTTAATACATTCAACGATCAGCTTGGGAGCTTGAATTGCCACTAGAAACTCGGTTGCTTCCACTAGCCTGCTTCCTCAAAGTTTCTCTATTATTGGGTGAATTGGCTATGTCCTTAGCCTCCTTTGAAAATCTTGCATGTCGAAGAAACATAGCGAGATGTCTATAACATTTTGCAAAGTTGACTTAATTCCATTCAGTCTATCAAATCCAGCGAATCTTGTTGCCATTTATCTAAGATAGAGGTGAATTGAGGTCTTAAAATTTAAAGTAGTGCAGAGAGTAGAACTTTTCAATTGTAAGAGCTTTGAAATCACTATTCAATTCAATAGCATAATAGTTCAATAAAGAAAGCGGTAGTTTGAAAATTTGTTATGTTCATCTCTATATAGAAATCCTAATTCACCTATTAATTTTCAAGATCCATGCCACACGAGTGAATTAAAGGAAAATCTATTAGGTTAGTAAATTTGGGGGTTTCCAATGGATTTTTCCATGTCTTTTGATTATTTCCATTGGCCCAATGGTAACTTTCTTTTATTACAGAGTTACTTTCCCATTTTTCACCAAGTTCCAAAAAATTAGGAATGGAGTACTCTGTAAAGAAAAATCCACTCAACCAGATTTTGCTTAAGATACCTTCCCAAATGTGATTAACTTGGTTCCATTATCATTTTTAAGTATCCTACAATGAATCTATGAGCCCAACATGCTTGTAGAAGTGATTTTTCAATGGATGTAGAAAATTGCTTTCTAGGATTGAAAACCCACTAAGGAGAAGACAACTTCTATTTTTTTGCCTTTACCTTTATTTTTGCTTTACCCTCTAAGTCAATGTGCCTCTAAGCTTTAGAAAATCTAAAAAGGGCTATGAAAGTGAAAAAGTAACCCACTTACTTGCTTTTCTTTCTCTCACAAATGTCTTTGTCAAAAAACTGACTTCCTAGGTTGAAAACCCCCCCGTGGAGAAGTTACTTTAGAGTTTTTTGTCAAATGCTATTCTGATCATTACGATGAATTCTGAGTGACTCCCAAGGTAGAATACTACAATGTAGGGATGATCTATCCATAAAACAACTCATGTCTTCCTTTCTTTAGCTTGTAAACCTCATTCATTGACCTTTGCGAAAAATCTCCTTCACGAGTCAAAAACCTGCCGAGGAGAAGGCAATACTGAATTTTTCGTAAACTTCATTTTCTTTATGTGCAAACTATAATGAGCCATGAGAAAGTTCATCCTTAGAAATGACTCTATGAAAATCATTATATGACCCAAGAATCTCCATCAAATAAGGTCCTAGACTACCCACAAAACTCACGACAACAAGGAAAACCAACCCGGTTATGTAATGTAGGGGAAGAGGAAAGATGAAAACTCAATGGAGAAACTTTTCACTTGAGGGGAAAGAACTAGAATTCAAACTAACTAGACTAAAATAAGACATAAGATCAGTTTCCACTTTGACAAATGGGTATAGGATGAAAAGTGGGGCAACATCCTTCACAACCTGAACTTGACAGTTAACACTAACACTTGCGATTGCACGATGACTACTATCTTGACTATTTTGCATCCTCACATCCCTTAAAATAGTTAGTTATCATAAAGGAGCAATGTTGTGATTGAAACACTTTTGCAACATCGCAACTTAAAAACTTTTAGAGACATGACTCATAGTATATGAAAATAGTCAAATGACTTAGGGATATCAACATATAATAAAGATTTTTCATAGATTGCTATTTATACTTGCATGTTAATTTTGAAAAAAATTCAACAAAGCATAAGACTTGACTATTTGCTTAGGGATTTTTCATGAGGGAAAACAAATTTTTAGAAACCCTAAGCAATTGAAAAACATTTTTTCCTTGATTTTCATAGGATTTCACAAATTTTTTTGTTGGGTGAAAAATTAGACCATGATAAATGGTGATGGAAATGCTCATTATTCTTAGAATTTATCCATTTTGAAAAGGAGAGCGTAGCATTCTTGATATTAATGGCATACATACAATTGGTCCTTGAAAAGTGCATGACTTTTGCACTATTTTCAAACTATTTTATGCTTTAAAACTGAAGGTTGTGAAGTGGTGATTTCCTTCTATCTCCACTTCATAGTGGTTTATCATTCTTATTTACTTCTAGTTACAACCATGCAAAATGGGCTATCTTTAATGTCACATGTCAGAAACCTCAATCAATATAAATATTGTTTCTTCATTTCATATTTCATATATCGGTATAGATACAATGATTAGGCTTCATAAGTTGGTATACACTATAGTGATCACATAATGGTAAAAAGAGGTTTTGGGTACTATATTGCTATAGCATATAGAAAATTATTCTATCGTTATACAAAGAAGCCCTAATCTTGACATAGTGATGAATGATGAGGAAAGTATATCACTATGGCATATAACGATCCCTTTTATTGCTATGTGAAGAAACTGTAAAAATAATATAGTGATGAGAAATAAAGGAGGCTTATCACTATAACATATAAGGTCATCAAAAAATGGAAAACAAATACAATCATTACAACGATAGGTGACAGAGATGTTCCATCACTATAAGTAATGGCAATGAGTGTTTTTGGTGATAAAAAAAGAGGAGATATTGAAAATGCATAATAGTTTCAACAATATTTTCATTATGTAATGTGATACATTTATATGATATGTGTTTAATGTTTTCGGTCAGCTTCAACTTTATCAAAAATGCATTACAGTTTCATCCATAATTGGATATAGTTATCCAACAATTAGGTTAGGGTTAGTATCTTAATGAGTATTTTTGGCCACTATGAGTATTACCGAAACCACATTACAATTTCATCCACATTTTGATATTGTTAACGAGTCATAATATTGAAAATGCATAATAGTTTCTCCATATTTTCATTATGTAATCCAATACATTTATATGATATGTGTTGAATATTTTTGGGTAGCTTTAGTTTTATCAAAAATGCATTACAGTTTCATCCATAATTGGATATTGTTATCAGGAAGTTAGGTTAGGGTTAGTATTGTTATCGTACAAATTTTACAAAAATTTCAACATGGTTTTCTCTAAGTATAATGGATGAAGTAGATGAAAATATGGAATAATTGTGGAATATGAATTTTAATTTACCATGTAGGTAGTATAAGTTTGTCCATGTAGTGCCTCTATATGTGGATTTAAACTGTTATTATATGACTGTATTTCAGGAAGGTTGGTAGTTTGAGGTCGATGTAGATGATGCTGTCAAAAGTGTTAAATAGAGTGAGGTATATAAAAATGGCTCCGCTTATAGTGTTGATGGTAGGGGGCATGCAAAGGTGTTAGTAAATTTGTTTTGTTTGTCTAGATTTTGCCTTCATTTTTTCCTTGCATTTTGAATGAAATGTTTCCTAAAAATATTTATAAATTCAAATATTTCTCTTGATCCTAGATTCACGTCAAAATTTTTGGATCAAATTTTATTACACCAAGATTGATATGACAAAAATGATTGATATGTCTCCTTAATTATATTTGTAAACCTCACCAAAATCCTAGCTATGATGTAAACCCTTATGCTAACCATAATCCTAAACCAAACCCTAATATTAAGCTTAATCCTAACTCTAAACCTGAACCATAATAAAATACAAACACTAACCATAATATTATCAATAATGTAAACCCTTACCTTAATCAAAATCCTTACTTAAACCCTAAATCTTACTATTAACCATGTCAATAATTCAAAGCCTATACTCTATTCCATATACTAAACTCTAAACCCCAATCCCAACACTAATCTCAAATCTAAATCATAATACTAACCATTTAATACTTGTACTCATAGCCACAATAATGATAATTTTAATCCTTATCATATCCATACCTTAAACCCTAATCGTAACCATGGTGGATGCCCTAAACCCTAACCATATTCATAAATTGTAACCATCATCTTAACTCTAATCCAAACCCTAACATTAATTATAACTATTTTTCTAAATGAAAAATGATCCTCAACCTAATGATATCAATAATAGAAAACCTAAACATAATTCTAAACTTGAGTATAATTTGGAACAATAGAATTTATCTGAAAATTGTCAAAATTAACAAGGTTTTAGTATGGTTTTTGAATGCAAATATAGATAATAAGTCTTGTTGTGTGTCATCATGCTGTTGTGAGGACTATGAATAAGAATAATTTTTATAGAAACTTGATAGAAACCAAGAATTAATGACAATATGCAAAACATATCATATATTTCTTTGTCTCATACATAACTTTAAATTTACAAGTCAACTTTAAGGTCACCTAATATAAAAAACGTATATAAGTTTCATCCATATTTTCATTATATAATGCATTACAAAATTTGTAGTAATACTTTATAGAATTTTGTTTTGTGGGATTAATATTTGTTCCACCTCACAATATTCAAATGTAAAGTTGTATTTCATAAAATAATTTTCTAACTAACAATTTATTATGATCAATACAAATGAAATTAACTACAATTATAAAGTCAAGAAGAAATGAAAAAGAGGATTCCAATAGAAGATAGACTTAGGAAGATAGGAAATGAGGGACAATCAAGGTGCTATCTATGTAAACATGACAATGAGACTATTGACCATCTATTATTCCAGTGTTTGTATGAAAAAGAGTGTTGGGAATGGCTCTGACAAAAGCTAAGTTGGACCTCTCCTCTACCCAAAAATCAAATTTTTGCTCATTCTCTTCTAATCTTATTTATATTTATATTGAATCTTATTATCATTATCAATGTAGAGTATGGAAAATAACTCAACAGGATTGCGACAGTTGGCAATAATGAATTTTTTTCCCTAAAAAATATTATAGTCTCCAAATTCTTCGATCATGGCATCCTTTATAAAAGAAGCCTTATTTTCAATTGATCTATCTTGAGTATTTTTCTAGAAATCATATTTAGTCTCTGTAACTAATAATTGATAGTATTAGTCTTTCATGCCCTGGAAACTTGAACCATGGCATTTAGGGGAAGGTAACACCCTAGATATTACATAGATATTTCTTTGACATAGAGGAATCTCCCTTGATCTGACTCATCAATCTTTTCAATCCTTTCACCACCACTGCCTATCACTTTTCAGATGTATTTGATTATTCATTTTTGTAGCTTCTCGAGTTTGTGATTATCACGTGAATCTGCAACCTTATTAGTTTAGCTGTTAACTTTCAACACTAAGGATAGATTAATCCCTCAAACCAAGGTCATTTTCATGCATTCTCTCTGAGATTAGTAAGTGATGGACACCCCCATTAGAATATGTTGTGATTCAAGGCTTATTGCCTTTGATGAACCAATCAAGGCATAATGATTGAAGTTAATATTGATCAAAAGCAATAATGTTCTAATAAGGGCAATCATGAGGGTTTGGGAGATCAATACATCAAGTGCCCAAATCGATGGAGATCAAACTGTGACATAGTGGCAATGTTTGTAGCTATAGGCCACCATGTTTATGGTGATAACAATATGATTGTAGAGCTCTGCACTAAGATTTTCATTCCATGTATTCATCTTGGTCTTGAAGAAGCATAATCGAATATTAGGGAGGACCTAACCATCCCATCAGATGCCAACTACATGATGCTCTATATCAGAGGAACAAAAGTCCCTACATATCCAATTATCTTCATAGAAGATGAAGATGGTTTCTAGGAAATCTGACCCATCTTTGCAAGAAATCTGAGCTTCTTGGCCCATTACCATGGGGTCTTTGACCCAACCAATTTTAACTGGGTAGAAGATTACATAAAAAAGGATGAGGTTCTAGAAGATTAAGCAATGGAGGAAGATATCTAGGAACTTCAAGAAGAGCTTAAGGAAGATTCAGAGTAGTCAAACCCACTATTAGAGCTAGATCTCTAACTAGGATCTATGGCTTTAGGTTATGTTCTAAGTTTTTAAACAATCTTCTAGTTTTAATGACCTTATATTTTGTTTTATATCAACAACTACTATAAACTTGAACTATTATATTTTAGATGCATTCATCATGTGAAAAGGTATATTACTATACAAGGATAACATGTTTCCAAAGGTTCTCTATTTGCTACCTACTTTCTAACCAAAAATATAGATTTGCAACCCAAGAATGGTTTGACACTACAAAAAGGTAAATTGGGAAGTCATCTTATTCTTTAGATGGATTTGGTATCTATTAACTTGTTTTGGTAGGAACTAATTTATTTTTTTGCAACATAACAATGTTTTCCTTTATATGATTATTAGTAGTGGGGAGAGATGATTATTTTTTCAAATATGTGCCTTTATCATTGATGCCAAAGGGGACACAATTCATGTTAAAATAGTATTGAGCTATTTGATGGATAGAAGAGTATGTAATGAGAGATTTCCCTTAGCTAGAGAGATTTACTATAGAGACTTTGAAAGATAATATCTTTGTTTGATTGGTTGGTGCTTACCATTTGATCTTTGTGCATTGTTATTTTTTGACATCTCATGTTTCCATTTGAGAAAGATATTATTGTAATAATGTGAAATAATGTGCTTCAAATATTGTCACCACATATTTGAAAGGATTTTTCATTGATGTCAACATATTTCTTCATTTTTTCTAGTGTTCTCGAAAAGTTTAGTGAGAATAAAGTATTAGTAAAAATAATGTGTTGAGATCAAGGTGTGTGAAGTTACAAGATGTTTCTTAGATTTCTATAGTGAGTACATGCCAATTTATAGAGGTTTGGATGATGATTTGCATTGGTTATGATTGATCAATTGATCAAAAAATAGTATTTCAATGTTTAGAAATAGACAATGTGTTTTTAGTTATGTAATATTTCTATTTGCTAACCTAGTGGTGTATTTGTGACATACATTTGCATCCTTGACTGAAGAAGATCATAATTTAGATTTTGGAAAACTACTTTTCTTTAATGATAGAGATGACGATTTTGTGGTTTTGATGCATGATGAAAAGATACTATTGAATTCAATGACAAAATTAATTTGGTTTTTTCTATTACATTTAATATAAAATTATGGAGATACTCCAGGACTATAAATTGAATTACTTATTAGTACTTATCAGTAAGCTAAGTACTATTTTATCATGTTTTAGATTACTCATATTAATGGTGATTAAATGAATTGTAGTTGACTAAGTAGATATTTTTTAATTTGATCTTTTATTATAAGTATTAGGTTCTAAAATATAGATGTTAAATTTTTAATTTTATAATATGTATAAATTATTTTTCTTCTTTTTAATTGGATGAATCAATAGAAGTCTTATAACACCGATTTGTATATTTTGATATTTTATAAACTATAGTAGAAATTATTTGAATGATATATTTTACCCATAATAAATTATAAAATTCATTTGCAAATATTCATTCTTATGTTGAAACTAATGTATTATAATATTGATAATTGATAAATTTATTTAGTAATTTCATTTATCTACTACTAAAATCAAATTTATTAAATAGTTGTCACTTACTTGCATGAAACTTTTTTTTTTTTTCATTATTCATTATAATACAATAAGAATGAAGCCAATAAGCTTCTTGAGTTACATATCTGCATTATTAGAATTTTTGATTAAGCATTGACAAACAAGCTTTAGGCATACTCACTAGTGGAAATGAGTTATCTATTTCTTTATTAGCCAGATCAATCATAATTTGGGGTCAGTTTTTGGTCAAGAGTTTACTTTCATCAAGTCGACAATATACACCAATATTATAAGTCATAATATTTGCTAATTTGTTCCCTTCTTTGTAGACATGACTACATTTCCATTCTTCAAAAGTGTCACAAAATTCTAGCATCCTAAATTTTTACATCTTTGTTCCAATCCCCACAACACTCATTATTAAGAGCATTCACAATAGTCATGTAGTCACCTTCTATTTCCAATTTAGTCCATCCATGTTGTGCTACAATATGGATAACTCTGAGTAATGCTCACACTTTAGCATAGTATGCTGATTTATATCCATAAGTATCTGCATATACAACCACAATATGCCTTCTACATTGAGAAATGCTCCTTCTCCTTCTGATCTTCCAGGATTTCCTTTTGAAGCGCCATCAAAACTCAATTTTATCCAATTCTTTTGTGGTGGCTACCATTTCACATCTTCCCTCTTGATTCAAAATCCTTTATTATAAACACTCATTTGTTCCCAAATTATGCTCTACTACACAAAAGTCAACAACACATTAGGAAAAAACATGAATACATTAAGAGTTCAAAAAACAATTAAAGCCAAGTAAAAGCCCATTGATATAACATGCCTCTAAATGCACCTTTAATATTTTGTTAACACATTATATCAATGTGATGGAAAACTTATTTAATAATTAGATTTTGGAGAAAAAATTGTCAACTATTTTTTTGAGTTCAACAAACAATACAATCTTGTTGCAAGGTATGAAAAAACCTCTTAATTAGATTGTTTTCCATGATAGAAGATAACATTAACAAACTATGGTTAAATTGCAAGGTAAACATGATTATAATTCTGCATGTGAAAGACCAATCCAAGGATTTAATTTGGTTCATGGACACCTATTCAATGCTCAACACTATGGCAATAAGCATTTCATTATTTTGTTTCATTGTTCTTTCTAATAATTTTAAAAATTGTCTTATTTAGTAGTAACAATTGATATGAAATATTAGTCAATGTTTATTTTCTTCTACAAGGTTCATGTACACATCTACAAGGTTCATTCATTTGACTTCAACTAAAAAATAATATTAACTTTGATATACAATAAATAATTTCAAGATGACAAGATCTTTGTCTAGTCTTAATTGATCCAAAGTAGATAATAATAATTCAAAGGAGCCAAAATAATTGAAAACCATTATGAAAAAATGTACTAAATTATAATATATAATGATAGATGTGTAAATACTTTTATTTTTGTATACTTATTATAAAATTAGTTTAACTCTTTCTTCTATTTAGCTATCAACTTCTCCTTGCACCTCTTAGTGGTTCAAGTGCTAGTTTTAATTTATGATGAGAAGTTAAATCAATGTTTAAATAATTAAATCTAACTTTAGAAAAGTAAATAAAACTTTATATACTTAAATTAAATTATACATAATTAAATAAACAAGTATATTAATTTAATAGTAAACCATATTAAACCTTGATCCTTGTATAGGTTTTATTTTGATAGTAAAATCAATTGTTTGTTGCTTTGAATTGTGAAAATGAAGATGAGTATAAGTTTTTTTAATCGGTTAAAAAATGAATATTAATTATTAATACTTGTAAAATCTTAAAATTATTGAACATGTTTCTTAATTGATATTCATATTTATGAAATTATTCAAGTTTCATATCTATGTTGTAATCTTCAATTCTTGAAATTTTTTCCCCATTAAACAAAAAGACTATCTTACATTATTTAATGATCATTCTACATTTATAAAATATCTCATCCCATCACCAACCTCTATAACATCTTCGCCATTTGCATCATGAAACAAAAATTGATGTCAACGGTTTGTAGACATAGATGTTAGGCCTGCTTGCCAATTATATAATTAATTCATGAGAAAGTTTATATTGACAAAAAATTGAGATGCTATTAAGCTTGAATAGATGTAGTGCATATTTCCCACAACCAAATGCTAATGTGTGCTCACCAATATTTAGTGAAGTAGACATAGGATGACAACTGACTTTAGGTACGTGCAAGGAGTCCTTTTTAGTCCACCCCCTCCTACATCCCTGTCTACAAAACACAAATGACTATGAAGAATAATCATGATTTAGATTATCATGTTGAGAGGCATGTTGTCGTTGTCACTTTCGAGGGATTGGTAGTGAGGTTTAACTGAACCATGGATGCATATGTACTATGTTATTTGAAGATGGATTAGTGTTTGGAGTAAGACTAAATGGAAGAACACCGAACATGGAAATATCATTCCAAAATTGGTTCACACATTCATGGAATGTTTTCGCTTGTTTGTTAGACTATCACATTATATGTGTCACAACCTTCAACAATGCCATGGATTCTTTCCACTCATCAAATTTCTAAACATGGCCATTTTCCAATTTAGGGGGTCTTTTCTCCACAATCAATTGTGGTGGTGGGTTGTATGTCTATAATTTGCTTGAATAATCTTGTATTGTGCATAAATTGCCTGCATTGCAATAGTTATGTTGGAGGAATTTGATCAATACATGAATTGTAAGTGAAAGCCAAATTACATAGAAGAGTATATTATGAGAATAGGTATACTTGTCAATAATCATAGGCATAATCACAGCTAAAAACTTCAACACATGCTTGTATGTACTACACTATAGGGCCCAAGGATAATCACATATATACAACTGATCACCAAAGGGTTCGACAAAATAATAATTGCTTCTAGTATGGTTGTTCACGATAGTATCCTAGTCTAGTTTCATTAGCAATGCAATCATTATTGAGAATTGCCTATGACTTATCTATACTTTTCTTCAAAATTTGTGCCTTGTAGTTCCTGATGAAACCAAATTCTTATAACTTTTGCTTTTTCATGTAGAATGGTTCCATCATATAAACTAGGGTGAAGTATAGATGATCCATTCAATGCGTACATTTGTTTTGATGGTCACAAATGTACCACACCTTCAATGTGGAATGATAAGATTTGATGACATTGTTTGTGTCTTGGTTTGCATGTGGGAAGATTCTAAATAGTTTGGCCCACCTTTATATGTGTGTAACAGGGGACAAGATTTCATGCAAAGTTACTATAGCAAAGAGAAGATAGATTTCAATGTAACAATAGTTCCAAATAAGAGAGTAGAATGTCTTACATATACGACCATCCCTTTTGTACCATGTCATCTAGAAGTATTCTAAGAACTCTTGCTCATTAGAGAATTCAACAAAAAAATCATTCAATAGCCTATAAGTGGTATCCTCGGTCTCACCCATTGCATTCATAATCATCTTGAGCTGTTCAAATATTGACTTCACTCTATCTTTTGATGCATACTTCAACATGTTCTTCAACCATGCCCAACGAATGTGAAAAATGCACATAAGGACATGATAGTTGAAAGCAACCTTGGTGGAAATGAAGACAAAATTCATTGCCTTTTCTAGGGGAAAACTTTGAAGATAAAAAAGTTCAAACATGTAGTCAAAGATATATATTGTTGCATCCCTTACTCAATTTCCTATATTTTGACACTTGCATTATTAGTGAGGAAGGCATTAATTGTCTAGTCATTTCTAGCCTTCTTTCCTCATCTATAGATGGTAGAGGGCCAACCTTGATGTCCTTGATCTTGTTGCAAGATGTGACAACCCATGCAACCGAAAACCCTGACTGATGTTTGTCAAAGATGACAAGAGAATATAGCTGGTACTATAATCAACTGAGAAGTTAAAAATGAATTGCAACATGTTATTGCCAATTAAGAAGAAGAACAAAGTGTTAATGGTAAAAAAAAAACAATTGTACATGTCTCACCCCATTTTTGTTTATTCCAAAAGTTGAATCCATGGATATTACAGAATTATTAAAGTGTTTGAGCATCATATGAAGTATCCACGAGGTTTGGAAACCCACAATGTAAGGCGTGCCATCTTCCTGTGGCTTCTGCCAATAAAAGAAATTAGTTTAGTCCACTTCTATCCATTTAATAATACTAATTGTATCATTGACATGCTTTTGTGTTTGACCATACTTAACTCTCCTCCAAGCATTCATGACATCTTTTCGAGTTAGGAAAGTATCCCTTTAGAATGTAGCCACAAAATATGGATCTCTCAGATGTCTATCCATTACAACATTCACACTCACATCCATTTCCAAAAGGCTCTCTATGTAAGTCTTGCATTCAGTAGATAGATTTGGGGCCAAATGAGCTTGTGGCTCATTGCTTGGATCATTTATCACATGACAATCTAAATCTTCATCATCTACGTGTAACATATTAGTGTTGCTGATAATATTGACATCTATTCTACCAAACATAACCTTTACATTCAAGTGGCTTTGACACTCCCTTTTCTTAATAAAATGATGATGACATTTTGTGCCAGTGATTTGGTCATGTTATCTTCTGGCACAAAATAACACCAATAGCTACAAATAAAGAATAGTCAATCAAAGTGTAAATCCTAGAATACAATTTTGCATTTCCTTCCTTGTAATTTTCATGGCTGTTGTCCCTATGAGTCACATGGATAAAAGCACATTCCATGCCATCCCACTTTGATTCCCCTATGATAAATACATTAAGTCTGTGTAGTGGAATATCTGCATGTAACTATGTTGCCTCATCTTCATCAGACTAAAATGGAGTCCACTGAATTTTGTCCATTAAAAAAGGCTTCATTCCATCACTTTCATCTTGCACTTCAAGTTTGACAAGAAGGTGTCACTTACAATCTGTTTCCATCATAGGAGACTACAATTGCAAAGGAGAGGTATAAAATATGAAAAGCCACATTAAAACACACACATATATATAACTTCATGATCACTGCCTTCTTGCCAAGATTGGCTACAATCAAGTCTGCTAATGTTTGTTGCAACCTTTTTTTTGTTAGAGTAAATAATTATATATTAATTATTTATTCTTTTACTTAAGTTTTCTTAGGTTAATGCATTTAGTTAATAGTTAAAGTCTAGAAGTTGTTGACAACATGAGAGTTTGTTCCTATCTAGTCATACTTATCCTTGGTCCACCTCACAATAGGTGTATCATAGTCATGCTTTGAGCCATGCTTAGGAATAATATATTCAAACTAAGGACTATTTTTGCCACTATAAGGTGCATTTAATCTTGTCAACCCAGAGACGTATACTTGAAATGGTTGACACAATATGTGCACTAGGTCTCTTAATGAGTCACTAAGCTTATGCTGCAGGAAAGTAAAATGCAAGGAAAAGAACATACACTATTACTGTAGGAAACTAACACACTTAACTCTATGAATACTGGAAATACAATGAAAGGTTAACAAATATTCCAACTCAATTTATCCATTATAACTATTCTCACATATGTTGTAGGAACATTCGCGAAGTGCGATGCTACAAGAAGGAACTTACAACTTCTACTTACAATAATAAGAATGCTTGGAAATAAATCTATTCTATCCTAATCTAATCCACCTTCCAAGTGGCCCCCCTTGGTCAACTTCAACTAAACTACTAACACAGGATAGAAGCCAAAAACTTATTTCATTACATTTCAGAAATTCATTACATAACATAGAGAACTATAAAAACACAACTCATTGTAAAAGTTAACAGTCTTTTCTCATAAAACCTTTCTTCTAATTGGCTAATCTAACACACTTGGGCCAATTCCTATATATAAGAGATCAACACTTATTCTCATAATAGAAAATTAAATAACCTAGCTATAAATCTATAGGAGAGAAAGAAGGAAAATAACAACTCAAGGCAAGAAGAAGAGATAATGGCTTAAGGTGGGACTAATAAAGCCTAAGCATCCACTGACCATGGGAATAAATGAAGAGAACACCGTAAGTCTTGATAGATCCTCCATACTCATTGCCATGTCCTTTGGAACTGTTATGACTTTTCTCCACCATGGCTACACTTCATCATTCTTTTCTCCTTGAATGCTATTGGTGCTCATCTTTGAATTCTTCCAATCATCTTTCAACTTCATTGCTAATAGGTTAGTTGTTATGTAGAGACATGTTTGAAAATAATCATTTATCAAATTAAATTCAAATATAAGAACACACATTTTGATAATTATATGAAATACTACATAATATATATAATACTAGCAAAAGATGGCATAGTATCTACCCATAGTTTTATCATAGGTTTCGGTAAACATAGGTCCACAAGTGTTTTGAAAAAATTAAATAGAGTATCAACAAAGTGTTATAAAACTATTGTGAAATAAAGGTAATATTTGGCCTCATCATCTGCCCCCTGCTAAATTAATGCTTGCCCTCAAGCATTGCACTTTCTTGTTAATGACCCGAACTCTCCAATCTCAGTCCTTCCTTTCCTGATGCTCTTGAAGGTATAGTAAAATCCTCTTGTTCTTTCCCACACTTCCCTTCAATTATCTTCCTGTAGCTTGTTGAGTCTATCAGCATTAATGTCATATAAAGGCCACAGGAGCATTGGAGGCTGCATGGTTAGGGGACACCACAATTCTAGTTTGGCCTACTTCCCTAACTCTAGATACTTTGGAACCCTATTAAGTGCTACCTCCAAGTTGATTGGACTATGTGGTTTTGACTTTTTAAGTGATTCAGGAAATTTGGCCCATCTACTTCTAGCACTAGTCATAGCTCTCTAGAAAGCAAAGTAGGGAAAATTCTCATAATCAGCAGAAAGGATCCTATCCCTTACTTCCAAATTCTTCTTTCCACAAATTAATGTAAACCAATCCCTGAGAACTTCATTTGGCTTGCTACTCTCAGCTCTTAAAGGCAAGGGCTTTGTCCTTTCCTCATCCTTGTAATTATTTAGCTGCCTATCATAGTTTTCTTCATTGGACATCCATGACATGAGGGCTCTTAAATGCATATACCCTATATAGAGCAAGGGATTCCATTAAGTCTCTGAAGGGATAACAAAATTATGAACATATAATTCACAAAGAAAATTCTACTGCTAGGGTGGCAGAGTTTGATATAATCCATAAAATTCTTGTGCTGATTTGAACTCTACATTAATATACTTAAGAGTTAACATTAGTTGGAACAAAAAAAATTGTTCTTTTAAATAGAGAGCACAAACTCTTAGCGGTGGTCTACAAGAAAGTGCCTGATCAACCAACTTGAGGGCATGATCCATCCATTGTTGTTGACTTGCTAATTGTTCCTTTAAATCTACGATTTCTTCACCTTGAGATGCTATGACTTTATTCATCTTTTCCCTCTCTTCTTTCCATAAGGACTCAACAAATATATGCTATCCAAACAACTTAAAAAGAAGTTTCTGCAGTGTAATAGAACCACTATCTTCTTCATGATTTATTTTCCTCTTCCTCTGTTCCTTCCATAAATGTTCTACAAAAATAGTAATCCATGTTGATTTATGGAGAACTAGGGTAGTATTTGGATCAACTTGCTCAAGAATTGTTTCATTCCTACAACTCAAAGTACCTAGTTGGTCTGCTCGGGTATCATTTGGATTTTCATTGATTTCATCCCTACATTCCTCATTAGGATTTTTGGGAATGCTTGTAATTTTAGAAAGGGGAGGAGAGTGATTAGAGACAATTTCCACAGGGGATTCCTTAGTAGATGTTTTGGACAAAGTAGAATCTTTAGAAACTTGGCCTCTCATCCTAGGGCTTCTCCTTATAGGGGTTTCTTCTTGTATCATAACTTTTTGTCTACCTTTCCCTTTGGGTGTCTTTGTTGCATGAGTAGTTGTTGCAAGACTTTTCTTAGTTCTCTTTTGTCTCACAATTGTAGGGTTTGGCTCTTCCTTTTTTTGAATAGATATTTCTTCTTGTAGTTTTTGTTTCCTCTTTTCTTTGCTAGAAGTAGGTTTCAGGGTTTCTTAAATAGGTAAAGATACAATCTCTTGAATAGGGATAGTTTCTTGCACATTTTCTTGGGTATTTTTGGCTTCAACCTCTTGGGTATTTTTTTCAGTAAGCTCAATGGTGGGGACATTTCCTCACTGGGTTGTTCACTAGGGGCAACTTGTGGTTGTAGAGTTTTGGCTTGTACAAATTCATCCAATGTCATGGAAGACACATCCCTAAGTGACCTTTCCATATAGGAGCTCAGATGGTGTGAATCTTGTAGTAGTCTTCCATGTTTTTCTATAAGCCCAAAAATCTTCTTGTAATCTACTGGTCCAATCCCTATGATGTAGATGAATCATTTTTGTTAGGATGTTCTCTAGTTCATAATTTGTGACCTCTGCTTGTCCATTAGCTTGAGGGTGATAAGGACTATATTTTTGGTGCCTAATGTTATACTATTTCATCAACTCTAAGATTAGATTAGAGGTAAATTATGCACCTTGGTCAGTGACTAGCTCTTTAGGTACACCATAGCGAGTAAAAATTTCTTTATATAGAAATTCAACAACTTTTTCATCATGAGCATGCTTCATGGCCTTGACTTCAACCCATTTTGTTAAGTAAGATGGAGGATCAATTAGACCAATGAAGTCCATGCCCCATTTGTCAAATGCTGTTAATGCCATCTGAGGGTTAAGAGGCATTTCATCTATTCTTGTTGGTTGACCCATCCTTTGACACTTATCACACTTTCGTGTATAGTTGGCTACATCTTTGTGAAGTGTTGGCCAATAATAACTAGTTGTCAAGATTTTCAAGGCTGTTCTTTTTGTTGCAAAGTGTCCTCCGCATGGTTCATTATGACATGCATGTAGAATATCATATGTCCCATCCTCTCTCACACATCTTCTCATAACTTGATTAGGTCTAGTGTAAAACAAGAGATTATCTATCTAGGAGAAACATAAACTTTTCTCTACAAGCAACTTCTTTTCCTTGTAAGAAAAATGTTCTAGTATTTTATTAACTACAATATAATTAGCAAAGTCTACATAACATGGAGTTTGAACAGCAATATGAAATGAATGCTAATCTAGAAATGCATCATCTACAAAAGTAGTGTCAGTATCATCATGATGAATTCTTGATAAATAATTAGCTACAACATTGACTTTTCTAGGCTTATCAACAATAGTTATATCAAATTCTTGCAACAATAGTAACCATCTTGCTAGTCTACCAATTATAGTAGGTTTATTCATGAGATATTTAATTACTGCATGATCAATATGAAAAAATATGGAATAGCCAGTTATATAATGCCAAAATTTGTTGAGGGTATAAACTACTGCTAGCAATTCCTTTTCTATCACTGTGTAGTTTAATTCTGGTCCATGAAGGCTCTTGCTAATATAATAAATTGAATTTTCAAGATTTTGGGATTGCTGTGCTAGGACTGCACCTATGGCATAACCAGAGACATCTGTATATATGTGAAGAAGTAAATTCCAATCAAAGCCTTGTAAAATTGGGGATGTAGTCAGAAGTTTCTTAAGTTGCAGTAAGACTTCATCACATTCAGATGTCCAACTAAATTTAGCTTCTTTTGTGAGTAACTTATACAAGGGACTAGCTATTTTGCTGAAATCTTTTATGAAACATCTGTAATATCTAGTATGACCTAGAAAAGGTCTTACATCTTTTGATTTTGTAGGTATTGTTAGAATTCTTTAGAATAACTGAGAAAGGGGGGGGGGGGGGGGGGGGGGGTGAATTAGTTATCCAAGGTCTAAATGCCCTAATAATACTTTTTCTCAAATTATAGTGAGCCCATAAAATTTTCATCCATCCAAACTTAAATCAATCATCTTAGCAAATTACAGTAAATCAATATGAAAGGATAAAACATGCAAGATCAACACATGACATAGTGATTTACGTGGAAACCCAATTTGGGAAAAAACCACCAGTAACATGCTGCTTAATTCTCACTCTTCTAAAGTGATGCCTTGTTAAAAGCCTACCCTGTTAAAGGCTTACAACACACTGCTAAATGTGACCTTGTTAGAGGATTTTACCATACTGTTAGGAATGGGCCTTGTCAAAGGACTTTTGAACATTCACTTGGAATGTCACCCTATTAAAGGATTTATAACATGGCTATTAAACCAACCTAAGTCCATAGGATTTAAACTATCTGTTATAATTGCTAGAGAGTAACAATAATGGCTTGTTGATCTGATACAACTTACAACATATCTTGCAAATTTTAGATCACACTTCAGTTCAGTCCTTTTTCTTGGCTTTAATCACTTCAGCTTTGACTACTTGTCATCTCAAGCTTCGTCTCCTTAAGTCTTCTTACTCATCATACCAATGCAACCATATCTGTGATCATTTGTTGAAGCAGAGTAACTATACTTTCTTACTCCTTAGCACCTCCTTAAGCACTTTATGCTTTCATGCTTGACCTCCTCTCTTCTGCTTCATGACCTTATGACTCCTTAAATAGAAATTTGGATTGCCTTTGCCACTCAATTCTCCTTCTCCAAATTTAGGGTTTCAAATGGATTAGGTAGGATACAATGTATCTACCCCATATCTTGCTCTTATCTAGAAACTTTGTCTAGAGTCTAGTTGTATTCTCAAAAACATTCTACATGGTGTTCTGTGCCACCAGCTCATCACTTTTATCTTCTATTTGATTCACATAATTGAGATAACAACCTTGTCAGCTCAAATCTGGCAAATCTTTGATCTTTGAAATAATGTAGCAACTTGGCATTATTGGTTTACTGATGCTCGACATCTCTGTGTTACTCAGCACTTGTATTTGCTTAGCACCTATATATGCTCGGCATCTAAAGTTTACTCGGCATCTAAAGTTCACTCGGCATCTGAAGATTACTTAGCACTTACTAAAGTTTACTCAACATCTAAAGATCACTCGTCATTTAAAGTTTACTCGGCATCTGAAGATTACTCGACATTTGAAGATCACAAGACACTTACTAAAGTTGAACTTGCTTAGCTTCAACTAAGAATCTGTTTGGCACTAACTAGCTTGCTCAGCTTCCTCTCTAATAGAATTAGTTAGGCTTTACAAATGACTTAGCTAAAACCTTACATATTTGATATGTTTCAGTGTGCCCATTCTCTGTGTCTTAGAGTATGTCATCAATAGACTTTTTCATCAATGGCTTAGCTGATCCTTGTACTTCATTACAACATCATAACTTCAACCTTTCTCTAGGTGTTCAAGTTACATCTTATTGATTGCCTCCTCCTTGTTAATCAACCAATTGATAGTATTTGGATCACTAAAGCAATTGTCATTCCTAAAAGTAGCAAGTTTGACATCAATGACAAAATAATGATTGAGAACATTCTTTACCAGTTCCATTACTTTTTACGTATGATCATTTCCAACAATCTCCCTCATGATCTTTTCAATCATTTCCAACAATCTCCCTCTTTGGCATTGATGGCAAACCAAGCTAATCATTTGATCAACTTAGTTACCACCAAGATTGTGTATGTTGTCTGCTACTTTCTTAACTGCTGTATCCTTACTACTAATCTCATATATCTCCCTCTTTGATATATATCTCCCTCTTGCTTTGTATTGATCAGTTTTCTGTATATTTCTCCCTCTTTGACATAAATGCCAATGATGTAGCATCTCTAACATTCGAAATAGAAGCTTTGGCTTTGATGTCTTCTCCCTCCATCACCATGCTTGTGACTGATTTGGAGTTTTTGCTCTTGTTGTCATCCTCTGCATCATTCTTTTGATATTTCAATGATTTGTTGCTATTGATGTAGGGCAGCTACCTTGTTGCTTTAAATTGCTTGAGTTAGGGGTATTACCCCCAACTTGCCTCTAAGATATTCATAAGCATCCTTGGGTAATGGTTTGGTGAAGATATCTGTAGTTTGTTCCTTTGTATGAATGTACTCCAACTTCACTTGTTTGTCTTCTACCAATTCTCTGACATAGTTATACTTGATTGCAATATGCTAAATTTTTGCATGCATTACTGAATTTTTGGATATGTTTATAGCACTTGTATTATCACAATATAATATCACAAGTTTAATTACCTCTTCTTTCATTTCTTTCAATAGATGTGTGAGCCACACAATGTTTGTGCAGTTGACTGCTGCTGCCACATGTTCTAATTGTGCAATGGACTGGGATGTGCATGTTTGTTTCTTGCTGGTCCAAGTAACTAGCCTTTTACCTAAAAATAATGCACCTCCACTTGTGCTTTTTCTGTCATCAATGTTGCCTCCCCAATCTGCATCTGTATATGCATTGAACTCAAACTTCTCATTCTTTTTGTAATATAGACCAAAGTTATCAGTTCCTTTGAGATACCTCATTATTCTTTTTACTGCTATGAGATGATTTTCTTTGGGATTAGCAGAGAATCTAGCCACTCTTTTAACTGCTAATGCTATGTTTGGTCTACTATGAACAACACATTTTAGTTTTCCAATCATGGATCTATATATTGTTTGATTGAGCTCAGCTGATACATCATTTTTGGATAGCTTATTTCCTGTTGCCATTGGTGTGCTAACTGGTTTGGACTCCTAAAATCCAAATGTTTTAAGTATCTCTTTGATATACTTTAATTGTGTCACAAATATACCATGTTTTAGTTGATGTACTTTCAATCCAACACAAAATTTGATTTCTCCAAACATAGACATCTCAAACTCATGTTTCATTTTGTCAGCAAAGCCTTTACAAAGCACTTCATTTCCTCCAAAAACTATGTCATCCACAAAGATTTCAAATACAATAATATCCTTACCTTCTTTTGATTTGATGTACATGTTGCTATTATCATCAATTCTTTCAAATCCTATTTGCACTAGATATTTGTGAAGTCTCTCATACCATGCTCTGGGTGCCTGTTTCAGACCATAAAGTGCTTTATGTAATTTACAAACCATATCCCTGTTGTTCTCATCAACAAATCCCTCTAGTTGTTCAATATAGACTTCCTTTTCTAATATACCATTAAAAAAAGTAGACTTTACATCCATCTGATAGACTTTAAAACCTTTATATGCAACATATGCAAGTAAAGTTCTTACTCCTTCCATTCTAGCAATAGGGGTGAATGTTTCCCCATAGTCTAATCCTTCTTCTTGAGCATAACCCTTGCATACTAGTCTAGCTTTGTTTCTAGTAATCTCGCCATTCTCATCTAACTTGTTTCTAAATACCCACTTGGTGCCAATCACATTCTTGTCAACTGGTCTGGGAACCAAACTCTAGGTTTTGTTCTTCTTTATTTGATCAATCTCTTCTACAATAGCTTTATACTAGTCATCATCTTGTAATGCACCATATACTATCTTAGGTTCAAGTTTGCTCATCAGACATGATTCATGTCTTAGTCTGTTCCTTATCATTAGTCTTGCATCTTTGTCACCAATTATCTATTCAGCAGGGTGATGTCTTTTTACATATTTGGATAATCTTGGTTCTATCCTTTTTTCCATGTTTGATCTTTCAGATTCAAGGTCACCATGCACTGAGTTGTTAGGTTGTTCTTCATCTCTTTCATGTGTACTATTTTTCAGGATCAGATGGTGCATTTCTTTCATTCTGTAACTTGACTTTTGAATGTAACTCGACATTCATTGGTTGTGACTAGACTAAAACTGAAATTTGTTGTTGAGCTTCAATTTGATTGATAACATCCTCGTTAACAGGCATTCCTTCATAGGAATACACAAAGGTTCTATATTCATCCATTCTTTTTCATTCTTCAACTTGAACTTCTGTATGTTCATCAAAGTTTACATTTGCACTTTCCACAATTTTGTTAGTGTTAGTATTCAAACACTTATATGCCTTACTTCTAGTGGAGTAACCAAGGAATATGCCTTCATCACTTTTTGCATCAAATTTCCCATTTCTAGCATCTTTAAGGATAAAGCATTTGTAACCAAATACTTTGAAATGTTTTACATTGGGTGAGTGACCATACCATAATTCAAAAGGTGTTGTATTTGTACCTTTCTTGACTTGTACACAATTTAGTGTATGAATAGCTACACTTACAACTTCTCTCCAATATTTTAGAGCAACAGTCTTTTCCATCATTAATGTTCTGGCACAATCAATCACAGATCTATTTCTTCTCTCAGCAATTCCATTTTGTGGGGGAGTTCTAGGAGCTAACATTTGTCTTTTGATTCCTTTGTCATTACAAAATATCTTGAATTCATTTGATATGAATTCACCACCTTTGTCTAATCTCAAGCATTTCAAACTCTTTCATGTTTCCTTTTCCACTCTAGCCACATACCACTTAAAAATTTGAAAAACATCAAATTTTTGCTTTAAGAACATAACAGTCATCATCTTGGAATAGTCATCAACAAACAACATTATATATTTATCTCCTTTGTAGCTTTGTACTTCCATTGGACCACATAAGTCAGTATGGACTAACTCATGTACTTTAGATGTATAGTTTTTACTTTTAAAACTTGACTTTGTCATCTTTCCTAGCTGACATTGTTTGCACATGATATTATCAGTTTTCTTCAATTTTGGTAAACCTCTGACTTTCTTCATTTTACTGATATTGACTAGATTATCAAAGTTGACATGACACAACCTTCTATGCCATAACCATTCATCATCAAATTTTGCAACAAAACAAGAGACATCATCCATATCAAGGTAAAACAAATTACTTCTTGTTTGATCTCCTTTTCCTATCAATTTACCATCAGTACCATAGATTTTTGCAGTTTTGTTTCCAAATTCTACTTTGCATCCTACATTGCCTAACTGTGAGACACTCAAAAAATTGTAGTTTAATCCTTCAACATAGTATGCATTATCACATGAAATTTATTTTGTTGAAAATAATCAAGACTAACAAGGATACTAAGAGGGGAGGGGTGAATCAGTAACACTAAAACTTTAAATCAAATCTACATAGTAACATATTCACCATTCATCCATCTAATTTACTGTTATGCATGAAAACATTTATAACACATGAACACACTGATTTGGTGACCCATAAACCTTCCAATTAGAAAGTAAAAATGGGGTGGGGATGATGCCCACAAAACTTCAATACTATAGTATAAAGTTGGCCTATTAAGACTTACAATGATCACTTCTGATGATCTAACCTATTAGGAGCAAGTAGGATTGCTAAATCCACCTTGTTAGAGGATTTACAAACATACAATGAAGTATGGACTCTGTTAGGAGATTTACGAAAGACTATTAAGTCTATGCTGTTAAAGGATTTACAAACTGATTCACCTATTAGAATGAAGTAGTGGATCTAGTTACAACTGATTGCTGATAGGATCCTTTAAACACTAATCACCTGATGTGATAGATATATCTTTTCTGCTCCTATGTTGACCTTGTTGTATTCCTCTGTTCTGCTACTGATTCGCTTTTGCTCTTCTCAAAATATTGCAATACAAAATACCATCCAATTTCTCATCATCATCATCATGTTTTACAAATGATATAATACATTACATATATACCATTCCAATATTTACTTAGCAAGGTCGGCCAAACACAAGTGAACAAAACATTACTGAGTCGGCCAGATGGTAGAAAACTCAGGTTCGTCAAGCTGACTCGGTGACCTTCTGATACTCGGCATCCACTACAATACACTACATCATCATGCACATGGTAAGAGTAGAGGCATAGTTCATACTAAACACTCTAAGTAATTTGGAACTCGGTAACCATTGGTGACTAGGTGAATATTGTGTTACTCGGTAAAAATTGAATCCATTGATAACCTTCTTCACTTGGTAAACACTGATTCGTTCATTTACCTTGTTTACTCTGTAAAAACTAATTTATTCATTTACCTTGATCACTTGGTAAACACTAAGTCCTTCATTTACCTTGATCACTTGGTAAACACTAAGTCCTTCATTTACCTTGATCACTTGGTAAACATTGATCTCAACTGATGACTTGGTGAACACTACGAAGCTCGATTTCCAAAAGAATGCCCGGTATAAACTTGTAGATGAGCTTGGTAAGCATTCAAAATCAAATAAGTGTTGTAACTAATGACAAATATATCATAATTCCAACAACCTCCCCCTTTGGCATTAGTGACAAAAACACTTATGAGCCAAAACTATATACAACATCTGACATACTGACGACTGATTCTGCTGAATATACATGGCTTCCTTACATATAACTCCCCCATACAATATACACAAGGTATTTACATGAGTTATATGAATTTTATTCATTGTATCTCTTTGTCACTTTTGTACATTTATCTCACCAATATTTCTTCCTGAGTATCTTTTTCTCCCCCTTTTTGACAATAATGCCAAAGAATAAAATAATGTATTTACATAGAGACACCAAAATGTGAGATAAACTCAGAATGTACCTGGAGAATGAGTTGCAGAGTCTTATCCCAATTTTTTTGAAAGATTTTGCATGTGGATAGAGCTATTTGAACTTTTGTAGAGAGTTCAATCACTTGTTCTGCAACAGAGAAATTGTTGTCATGGATCAATGTTTTTGAATGTGCAATGTGCTTCTGCATTGTGTCCATGATGGGAAGGATCATATTCTAAATATCTAATAATGTAGATTGGATCCTTGCCTCTTCTCTCAACAATTCTGCCTGCTTCTTTGACAAAAATTTGATCCTGAGGTGATGAGATGAGCTTGAACTGGGGTCAAGCTTCAGGTTTTGTGCGCTTGCCTTCAGATCCTCATCTATCTTATTCAATTTCTCTCTTATCTCCTTAGTATACTTGGTAACATCACAAAGCTTAGCAAAAAGAGATGTTACATTATTAAAATAATTTTCAATGTTGACCAAAACTGTGGTTAATTCAACCTATTTTATTGCTATATGCTGAGCAATGTGCTCAAGGACCTTATTATCAAACTTCTTTTTTGCCTTCTCCATCAACTTTTCTTGACCAGAGATATCCTCATTGAATTTATTGACTGCCTCTTCTAATTGTAACAAAATGTGTTGAGAAGTATCAACATCAACACCTATAGCCTTAGTAATAATATTCTTTGCTTCAATAATTTTAAACTCTCTATCTCTCTCATTCCTTAGTTTTTTCTGCTTTGCCTTCAGTTCTATTCGCTGACTAAGCAATCTTAGTTCATCAATTGAAGCAGTATCTGTATCTATCTTGGGAATGACAATTTCATTATCCAAGTCTACATCCTCATCTACTATTTTTCTTGTAAGAAGAAGTTTTAATGGAATCTTTGGTTTTTCTATTGTTCTAACATCTTTGCCTTTGAAAATAGAGGCAATGGTTGATGAGGTTGGACTAGCTGTCAAAACTGGAATAGGACCAACTAAAGGAAGATTGAGAGAGGGGCTAAATGTATCCAAAATTGATATACTTCCTAGAATTGATGTGCATACTAGAATATTCACAATTGAAGAACTCACTAGTGCAAAAATTTGTACTAATGTAGTTGAAGTTGACAAAATTGGAGAGCAAACTAGAAAACTTACTGTACATACTGTAGGAGGAATTGATACTACTGATGTAGTGACTACTGCAGTGGATGACTTGATAACTAAAGAAGTTCCCTATAGCTCAGTAGATGAAGTGCTTGGCACTTGCATTGGGAATACCTGGAGCTGGAATATGGCAGGTGCAGATGATAAATCTGATGTAGATGTTATCAAACCTACTGAAGCTAACTCTAACCTTGATGATGTCACAATTTTAGGTGGAGAGTGAGGAAGGGATGCAATAACTACTGCTGTAATTTTTATCGGATCATCTTACTCCTTATCTTCCTCTTCAGCTTCTTCCTCCTTGTCTTCTTCCTCTTTATCTTCCATCAGTGCATGTAGCTCTCTTGGTGAGACTGTGATGGATGGAGTGCTATCAAACTCATCATCATTGCTGCTCTCATCATCTTTGATTTCTACTGGGTCTTCACTGGGCTTATGTAGATGATAGATGTTTTTCCACATGTTTGTAGCATCATTTACAACATGCTAAATGTCTTTGATCAAAATCAAACAGGTGTGGAATCTGATCATCATTTTACCTTCATGGCTTTTCATTTCAGTTTTTACTTCTGCTCCAGTGAGACTTGGTCAAAGATTCTTTAGGGATTGCTGATAAATATCTTATACCATTTGGGTGGCTGACTCCCATTTGGGTGGCTGACTCCCATCTCGGTTGCAATCTCTCCAATAGTTCTTTTGAGATCTGAGGGGCAATCTGGTCTGGGGAGTATTTCCATTTACCCATCTTACTAAGTACTAGTTCCTCAATCTACATTTTCTCAGCATTAGTTCTAGTTTCAAATTTCAATGCCTTGAAATTTGTGATGCTAGCTCCTTCCTCCAATAGTTTGAGCCTTTGCTCGAATGTGGGTGCAGGCCTGACTAGTATAGGTTCCTGCATACCTTTTCTAGTTCTTCTGGTAAATACTACAGTAGGCTTCTTTTTAGGTTTGGTAATGATTACCTTACCTTTCTTCTTTGGCTATTCTTCTGTAGATTCTTTTTCTCCTTCTTCTTCTCCTCCATCTTCTTCACCTTCTTCATCTTCACCTTTTCCCTCAGTGAGCATAAGAGGACCGGTTGTAGTTTTCAATTTGGCTATTTTCCTCTTGCCTTTGCTTATGGCCTGCGGTAGCTTGAGTTCAAGCTCAATTCTGGCCTTAGCTTCATCATAGGTTCCAAAAATTTGTTGCCTTGGGTCTACTGGCTCATTTACCAATGCCTCTATGATATCTCTAGCTTCATCAATATTTACCTCATAGGGAAGAGGTTTCACCCATGCAATTCGGGGTCTGACTGCCTGAATGTATACCTTGTCACAGTCAACCATGAAGCATACATCATCCTTATAATCTTCAACAAGCTTGGGAGGAATTTTGAATCTGTTATTCATCCTTTCCTTGAAGTCTTCAAAATAATTATCCATAATACTGTCAAAATTTTCACCCATCTCTGCTACAAACTCATTTATTTGATACAAAATTGGAATGTCTTTTCTCCATTCCACTGTTCCTTTTGATGGAAAGAATTTTTATACATAGAAAAATAAACATATTAATAGAGAATCAAATTTACAGGGGTTATTCTTTGAAGTCCTAATGCTATCCATATTTTTATTTAGTTGTCTCAGCATTACTTCTGACAGATCAAATTCAAGGTTTTTCTTTACAATCTTGAGGGCCAAATCCACAGCTTCACAGGTACACTATTTAATCTCCTAGAACTATATAATTTATATGTAGTATATGAATGCCAAATCTTAATTCAACATCAGGTATAGTGTTGACCTTTAAACCTCTACCATCCCACTCAGCTAGGGTTTGTTTTTGTAGCTCTTCTCGACCTAGGGTTTTGGTGGTTTTGGTTTTGCTAAGCATAGGGAGACCCGTGATTTTGTGAATCATCTTATTTGTTATCACTATGGGTTGCTCTAACCACAATTGACTATTATGCACCTAACTCAGGATATACCTAATCCATTTGGTTTGGAAATTTCTAGGCATATGAACGATATGAGTCAAGCCCTTGGTTTCTAGATGCTTGTGCTTAAGTTTGAGGGTTCCATCCACACATAACTCGACTAGGGCATTATCCATATTTACTGTCCTGTCTATTGAATAGTGCATTTAAAATGAGTACGAATGTCATTTGTAAGTAGTACCTTTGGTGGAATCTGTGATTGGGCTCCATGCAGGTCGAGCGATTCAGCTATGGTGGGAACAAGCTTGAAGCTAGGTGCTTTCCATTCCACTACCTTCACAAGCATTTCAGAGCCTCTCTTTGCCTTGCTACTACTGGTGCTTGTGGATGCCATTGCTACTCAGTGAGTGAATGATTTTGTAAAACAAATTCTTTGCTGGAAAGTCACTTCAAATCGCTTGGAATCACTTGCGTGCTCTTGGAAATCTCTTCACTCTATATATTTTAAATTCATAGTGAAAAATGAGATCAAATTCTTCCTTTTTGATGAAAAATTTTCCATTAATGCTTAGGTACGAAGGTAGCTAAGATGACCTAGGGTTTTTCAGATAGTCACCGACTTACTTGGTAAACCTTGCAACTCGGTAAACAAATGAAATCTTTCATATTACTGACCTAGCTCGGTTAAGTCCGAAACCAACCTTGCTCGATAGATGCACCATAGTGAACTATGTCTTATATCTAGAATACTGATTTGCCATTTGCACCCCATCATTCTAGAACTGCTTAGGATATTGCTTGAAGATGCGGTCCTTGATCTTCCTTGATGAGTCTAATTAGAAATGTTGGAGTCACCCACTTCTTGAGTGACATTGCCATCATTTGAACTTTCTGGCTTGGTAGATTTAGGAATCCACTGTTGTCTCACCTATTTTTAAATGTTGTCAGCTTTGGCTTTCTTTTCATCTTCAATTCTTCCTATGTTCATGCAATTCTTGGATATGAGACCAAGTTCGATACATATATAACATCTTATAGTAGTATCTTTCTTCCTTAGGTGATGCCTTGCACAGTTCATTCCAATGTGTCCATATTCTCCACAATAGTGACATCTGCACCAAGTATTGTAGTCCCAACCAAATAATGCATCGACAATTTGTTCTGCTAGATTAAATGATTTAGATCTACATTCAGATGCCTTGTGACCTTGTTTCTTGCATTTGTGACATTTTCCTTCAAACTTTGGTTTCTCTTTGCATTCATTTACTTTGTAACCATGCTGATTGCAATTGTAGCATTTACCATTGAATTTTCCTTTACCATTGCTCCAACATCTGTTAGATGTATGACCTAACTTACCACAGTGATTGAAAGTAGGTCTTTGATTCTTTTAGGTACCCTATCTGGAAGATTCACCTTCTTCATTGTATCCAAGGCTTGCTTTACCTTTTTGTCTATGAAGATTCTGCTCATTTTGCTGATTCAATTGATCCATATCTACTTGAGATTTTATCATTCTTTCATTGACTTTCTTTTCAACATTTAAGTCATTTTCCAAACTTTCATTGATTTATCTTTCAGATCTTAGATCACTTTGTAAGCTTGCATTGATTTGTCTTTCAGTGATTAAATCATTTCTCAAACTTTCATTCTCAGATCTTAGATTCATAATTTCTTCATTTTCATTAGATAGTTGACCTACAAGATCTTCATGCTGAAGGGATTGATTATTTCTTACCTCTAAGTCTTCATTTTCCTTGTTTCTCTGTTCCAAAAATTCACATAGCCTGATGGATTGGATTTCTTGTTCTCATTTGAGCTTTCTTACTTCTTCCTGCAGAGAACCATTCTTTGCTAGGAGTTCCTTGATTGCTTCATTAGCTTCATTTGAACTACTTGATGGTAAAAGGTCTTCAATCTTTTCTTCAATATACTAATGATCATTCATTTTTCTTGCAAGTTCCTTTCTTCTTTTCAGAGATTGAGAAAGATGCTCCTTTACTTGTTTGAGTTGAGCCATGGCCATTTCCAGATCTAGCTTTTCATTCTCAATAGATTTGTCAAGTGTGAATATCTCCATTGTCCTTGATCTTTGCTCAAGCTATCAAATTTTATCCTGAGAACTAAAATGCTCTGATACCAATTTTTGGAAATAATCAAGACTAACAAGGTTACTAAGAGGGGAGGGGTGAATTAGTAACACTAAAACTTTAAATCAAATCTACATAGTAACATATTCACCATTCATCCATCTAATCTACTGTTATGCATGAAAATATTTATAACACATGAAAACACTAATTTGGTGACCCATAAACTTTCCAATTAGAAAGTAAAATTGGGGTGGGGATGATGCCTACAAAACTTGAATACTGCAGTTTAAAGTTGACCTGTTAAGGCTTACACTGATCACTTCTGATGATCTTCCCTGTTAGGGGCAAGTAAGATTGCTAAATCCACCTTATTAGAGGATTTACAAACATACAATGAAGTATGCACTCTGTTAGGAGATTTACAAAAGATTGCTAAGTCTACCCTGTTAAAGGATTTACAAACTGATTCACCTGTTAGAATGAAGCAGTGGATCTAGTTACAACTGATTTTTGATAAGATCCTTTAAGCACTGATCATCTGATGTGATAGATATATCTTTTCTGCTCCTATGTTGACCTTGCTGCATTCCTCTGTTCTGCTACTGATTCACTTTCGCTCTTCTCAAAATATTGCAATACAAAATACCATCCAATTTCTCATCATCATCATGTTTTACAAATGATATAATACATTACATATATACCATTCCAATATTTACTTGGCAAGGTTGGCCAAACACAAGTGAACAAAACATTACTGAGTTAGCTAGATGGTAAGAAACTCAGGTTCCTCAAACTAACTCGGTGACCTTCTGATACTCGACATCCACTACAATACACTGCATCATCATGCACTCGGTAAGAGTAGAGGCATGGTTCATACTAACCACTCTAAGTAGTTTGGAACTCGGTAACCATTGGTGACTTGGTGAATATTGTGTTACTCGGTAAAAACTAAATCCATTGATAACCTTCTTCACTTGGTAAACACTGATTCCTTCATTTACCTTGTTTGCTTGGTAAACACTAATTTCTTCATTTACCTTTATCACTCAATAAACACTAAGTCCTTCATTTACCTTGATCACTCGGTAAACACTAAGTCCTTTGTTTACCTTGATCACTCGGTAAACACTAAGTCCTTCTTTACCTTGATCACTCGATAAACACCGATCTCAACTGATGACTTGGTGAACACTGTGAAGCTCAATTTTCAAAAGAATGCTTGGTATAAACTTGTAGATGAGCTTGGTAAGCATTAAAAATCGAATAAGTGTTGTAACTAATGACAAATATATCATAATTCCAACATGTTCTGTAAGCTTAATGGAACCTTTTCCTTTTATTTGACATGGAGCATCATTACCAAATCTAACACTATTTCCATCATACTGAGTAAGGTTAATAAACTTACTTTTGTCTCCTATCATGTGATGTGAGAATCCACTATCTATGATCCATCTATGATTTTTGTTCATAAATGTTACCAGTGCTATAGGTTCTTCTTCATCAGACAGGTCCTTCATGGCTACATAAACAACTTCATCATCATTATCATTAGAATTCTCGTCAACAATATAACACTTCTTGCCTTTGTCTTTGTAATCTCTCTTATCATCTTCTCTACCATATTTGTACTTGTTGCCTTCCTTGTAATCCTTTTTCTGTGTACACCTTGTAGCAATATGTCCTACTTCATTGCAATTGAAACAAATGATAGGCATCTTACCTTTGAATTTTTCTTTGCCTCTGTGAAATATTCTAGCTAGCAATGCTTCCAATTGTTCCAAATCTTCCTCATCAATGCTACTATCACTAGATACATATTTCATTTTTCTTCTTTTCTTTGATTTCACCTATTTAGCATCTTTCAATGATAGCTTGGCCTTGAAAGTAGATTCAACATTCTCAGGTCTGTAGTTGTCAAAGTTAGATAACTCAAATGCAGTGAGTCTACCCACTATTCCTTCAAAGCTTAGATTGTTTCCTGGTATACATCTTAGTTCTTGTATTGCTGATACTCTAATAGCATAGATAGGGAGAAAGGTTCTTAAGAACTTACTATTAATAGTATCTTCGTCCAATTGACCACACAAACATCTTATTGCACTAACCACTTCCTTTATTCTAGTGCCATACTGAGCAGCATTCTCACTTTCCTCCATTTTCATATCATCAAACTTTCCTCTAAGGCTTTCTCTTTGTGCTCTTTGGACATTTGGATCTCCTCCATAGATGTTTGATAGGGCTTTCCACATTTTGAATGTAGTGTCACATCCTTTGATAGCATTGAATTCAACATAGTTGAGTGCTGAAGCAATTTCCAACATTGTCTGATTGTGTTCCTATTTGTTTTTCAAATCTTCTGCAGTAAGAGTACCAATTGGACCAACATGTTTAGTAACAATTGAATTTTGGGCATAATCTCCTATGGATCCAAGATGTAGCTTCATCAAATTTTGTCATGAAACAAAGTTGTCTTTGTTGAGCTTGGGAACTTGTCTCTTAGGCATTTTGATCTTTTTTGCTTCTAGTCCTTTTAAACTGAATCAGTAGTTTGGCTTTGATACCAATTTTTAGAATTCTTTAGAATAACTAAGAAAGAGGGGGGGGGGGGGGGGGGGGGGGGTGGTTGAATCAGTTATCGAAGGTCTAAATTCCCTAATAATACTTTTTCTCAAATTATAGTGAGCCCATGAACTTTTCATCCATCAAAACTTAAATAAATCATCTTAGCAAATTATAGTAAATCAATATGTAGGAATAAAACATGCAAGATCAACACATGACATAGTGATTTACGTGGAAACCAAATTTGGAAAAAATCACCAGTAACATGCTACTTAATTCTGACTCTTCTAAAGTGATGCCCTGTTAAAAGCCTGCCTTGTTAAAGGCTTACAACACACTGTTGAATGTGACCTTGTTAGAGGATTTTACCATACTGTTAGGAATGGGCTTGGTCAAAGGACTTTTGAACATTCACTTGGAATGTCACCCTGTTAAAGGATTTATAACATGGATATTAAACCAACCTAAGTCTATAGGATTTAAACTATCTGTTATAATTGCTAGAGAGTAACAATAATGGCTTGTTGATCTGATACAACTTACAACATATCTTTCAAATTTTAGATCACACTTCAGTTTAGTCCTTTTGCTTGGCTTTAATCACTTCAACTCTGACAGCTTGTCATCTCAAGCTTTGTCTCCTTAAGTATTCTTACTCATCATAGCAATGCAACCATATCTATGGTCATCTGTCGAAGCAGAGTAACTATGCTCTCTTACTCCTTAGCACCTCCTTCAACACTTTATTCTTTCATGCTTGACTTCCTCTCTTCTGATTTGTGACCTTATGACTCCTTAAATATAAATTTGGATTTCCTTTGCCACTCGATTCTCCTTCTCCAACTTTAGGGTTTCAAATGGATTAGGTAGGATACAATGTATTTACCTCATATCTTTCTCTTATCTAAAAAATTCGTCTAGAGTCCAGTTGTATTCTCAATTTTTTTTCTATATGGTGTTCTGTGCCACCAGCTCATCACTTTTATCTTCTATTTGATTCACAAAATTCAAGATAACAACCTTGTTGGCTCAAATCTAGCAAATCTTTGATCTTTGAAATAATGCAACAAATCGACATTATTGGTTTACTGATGCTTGACATCTCTGTGTTACTCAGCACTTGTATTTTCTCAGCACCTGTATCTGCTCGGCATCTGAAGTTTACTCGACATCTAAAGTTCACTCGGTACTTATTGAAGTTGAAGTTGCTTGGCTTCAACAAGAAATCTGTTCGACACTAACTAGCTTGGTTGACTTCCTCTCTAATAGACTTAGTTAGGCTTTACAAATGACTTAGCTAAAACCTTACATCTTTGATATCTTTCAGTGTGCCCATTCTCTGTGTCTTAGAGTATGTCATCAATAGAATTTTTCATCAATGGCTTAGCTGATCCTTGTACTTCATTACAACATCATAACTTCAACCTTTCTCTAGGTGTTCTAGTTACATCTTATTGATTGCCTCCTCCTTGTTAATCAACCAATTGATAGTATTTGGATCACTAAAGCAATTGTCATTCTTACAAGTAGCAAGTTTGACATCAATGACAAAATAATGATTGAGAACATTCTTTACCAGTTCCATTACTTTTTATGTATGATAATTTCCAACAATCTCCCTCATGATCTTTTCAATCATTTCCAATAGGTATGGACAATGTTTGAATTACCTCTATCTTAGCTAGATCCACTTGTATTCCTATAGCAGATATGAAATGACCAAGCACCACGCCCTCCTGCATGAGTATGAAACACTTTTCACTATTAAGTGGCCAATTATGTTCTTGAAACCTTACAATTTTTTTTTCAAGATTCATCATTGCTTGCTGAAAAGTGACTTCAAATGTTGTGAAATTATCCATATATATTTCCATACAATCATGTGATATATCGACAAAGATGCTAATAACTGCTCGTTGGAATGTTGCAGGAGCATTACATAGACCAATGCAAAAGTACCCCATGGGCATGTAAATGTGGTTTTGTCTTGATCTTTAGGAGAAATACTGATTTGGTTATAACCATTATACCCATCTAGAAAAGAAAAATACTTCTTTCAAGCTAGAATGTCCAGAACTTAGTCTATAAATGGTAAAGGAAAGTGATCCTTTTTGGTGGCCTTGTTCAATTCTCTGTAAACTATAAAAATTGTCCATTTTCCTCCCTTTTTAGGCACTATGACTAGGGGTGACACCCATCTACTATCAAGTATAGGATAAATAAAACCAGCATCAAGCAATTTTTGCAATTCAGTTTTAACTATCTCTCCAAGGCTTGGATTTATCCTTTTCTGAGGTTGATAGAGTGGTAAACAAACTTCATTGATGTATATCCTATGGATGCATAGTGTAGGACTCAACCCTTTCATATCACTAAAGTCCCATGCAAAGGCCTTTTTATGCCTTTGAAGCAATTCTTTTAACTGTTCCACTTGTGTGGGTGTTAATTTGGGATTAACATGGAGATTATGACCTTTAGTTAGATCAATAGTAGTGGTGGACTCTATCATAATAGCTTTAGAGATTGGACTTGCTTCTAATTCACATGGTAAGAGTGGATGAAGAATATTAGGTTCTTTGAGAAAAGTACAATTGTTATCACATTCTTCATATGTGATTCTTTCAGATACATCTTTTTCTACCACATAACTATTAGTAAGGATACTCTAAAGTACTGAATCTTTCTCTTGCAATTTTAGAAAAGATTTTCTATGCAACATCATGAGGTGTACTATAGAATTTAACTCTTCTTCTTTATCCCCTATATCTAGGCAAACATATGTGTTCAAATCTGGTAATGGTTGGGCTAGAGGATATAAATCAAATTTCTTTGTTGCTTGGCCATTTGATATGGTCATATTTCCTGATCTACAACTTATATTTGCATCAGTTGTGGCTAACCATGGTTGACCTAGGATGATAGGGTAATCAAATAGATTAACTTTGGGGGATAAAATCATGAAGTCTGCAGGATATTCTAGAGAATCTAAGGTAGAATCTAAGGTTACAACTATGTTTTCTATCATCCCATTAGAGGTGACAGTAGAACTATCTGCAAGCTGCAGAATTGTTGGTGTAGCTCTTAGTCCTTCTATTTTCAACTTCTTCATAGTATCCTTGGTCATGACATTTATAGTAGCACCAAGATCTATTAATGCATTTTTAACAAACTAACCATTTATGCTGACATTCACTATTGGATTTCTTGGATCAGAATATTTTGGTGTGATCGATTTTCCTAACATGATGTCAGCCAATTGTCCCACAACATGGACTATGGTGGGGTCCTTTTTCTTCCTTTTAGGATTCTTTAGGCAAGCATCTCTATTGACTTTTCCATAAATTGGAACATCTTTAATGGCTTGAAATAGGGGTATTTGGACATGTATGCTTTTCAACTAATCAAAAATATCAAAAGGCTATTCCTCTGCTTGTATAGGTTTTCTTTGTATAAACATTTCTAGAAAAGGAGGTTCCATTGCTAGTTGAGCTTGGGTTGACATGGTAACATTGGTTGAGTTAACTATTTCAGTAATTGAGGGTTCTAATGCTAAAGGAGGGTTTTCTATTTTATTTATAAGAGGTAATTTAGGTGCTGGTAAAGTTGTACCAGATCTCAGATGTATATTTGCAACACCCAAAGCCTAAGTAGGATACTACTGAGCATCACCACTATACATGGGTTGTTGTTGCTATTGGCTATTTGGGTTTGGCTGAGGTTGTGTTGGTAACTATGTCTACTTTTGAAGTTTAGGATTTATAGGTGGTGGCATTAGAGTAGGTTGTTGAATTGGAGGTGGTAATTATGGAGTACCAGTATTTTGGTTAGGCCATTGTTGAGATCCCCTCCATTGGTTTGTAGATTGCCAATTCCCTTAGGGTGATTGCCATTGGTTCTACTGGTTCTACTAGTAGTTTTGTTGGTTCTACCATTGGTTACTTTGTTGGTTAGGCCATGGTGGTTGGAAATTATGAGGCCATTGAGATTTTTGTGGGTTGTTTTGCCTAGCATTGTTCCAATTAGGTTGATATTGTGGAGGACCTTAGGGATTACAACTTTTCCATTGATTTCCATATGAATTTGAATTTTGCAAAGGGTCTTGAGCATACCTTGACATTAGGCCCATGATCAATGTTGATCAACAAAGAATACTTTCTCATAATCTCCATCTATCTTAATGTACTCAATTGGAAGATGTTGGTTCTTCATGCTTGTGACTAGTTTACATTGGCAATCTTTCTTTTGTTTTCGACAATGAGGGCAATATTCAGCTAGTTGTAGCTTGGCTTCTACATACTTCTTCTTTGTAGTCATTATGTCAAGATGTGTAGTGACATTGCTGATGATTTATTATTTGAAATCTAACAATAGGTTAGATATCTTGAGCTTTGAAATACCTTGACCGATTCCTTTAGTGACTATGGAACAAGGTCCTCAGCCTTTCTTCATGGTTGACCTTGAATAGTTCTGATAGATCTTCTTGAGGTCTTCCCAGGAAGCTTGATATACATCACCACCAGCTATGAAGTCTAGTACTTCTAGACATTTATCATTCACACCTCTTAAAAAGGCTAGCTTTTGTGAATCCTTGGACAACACATGCTGAGGGTTCTTTTGTAGTGTATATAAGAAACATGAAACATAGTCTTCCAATGTTTCTTCCTCCTAAGATATCCTAAAGACATCATCTCCTCTTGAACCAGATGCTTTGCAATACTCTTTGTACTTATCCAGAAACAGAGTTTGCATTTCATCCCAACTTCTTGCTACAGTTGATTCTTTCAATGTTGCTAGAAGCAATTTAAGTTTATGGGTATCAGTGTTGTAGTCAAAACTATGACAAAGTCTATCAAACTCAAACAAGATAGTATCAGGTCTTCAGTTGCAAGGCCATAGAACTTTGGAAGGGCATCTGTAGGTATATTCTTGAGATTATTAGTATTTACAAGGCTTGTGAGAGGAAATGGAAAAGTAGGTTGTGCCATGATTGGAGGTATTAGATTATGAAGTTGCTACTAAAAATGGACATTGGGTACTAGATGATTAACAAATAGTGGATTTAGAGTAGAGTTATCAAGAAAACTAGCCAAAATTTTAGTAAAAGATTGAAGACCACTTGTATCTATTGGTTTAGCTCTTGGTGATGATGCTGTGGGAAAAATAGGGCTTGTGTCTCCAAAAGGTAACTCAACTTCTTCTTCTTCAATTTCTTCATTCAAATTAATAGAATCCCATGGAAGAAATCTACCATATTCATCTCATCATGTTCCTCTTTGATGCATGTAATTAAACTTTTCACATTGGTGAAAGAAGCTTCAAAACTAACAATTTCTAAACAAAAAACTTTATCTAAGAACTATGACTCAAAAATGCTCCTAGCTTGACATCATCCTTGGCAACGATGCCAAAAATGGTCTACCTCATAATAGGTGTATAATAGTCATGCTCTGGGCCATGCTTAGGAATAATATATTCAAACTAAAGACTATTTTTTCCACATGAGGTGCATTTAATCTTGTTGACCTAGGGAGGTATACTTGAAATGGTTGGCACAGTATGTACACTAGGTCTCTTAATGAGTCACTAAGCTTATGCTGTAGGAAAGTAAAATGCAAGGAAAATAACATTCACTATTGCTATAAAAAAATAGCACACTTAACTCTATGAATACTAGAAATAAAATGAAAGGCTAACAAATATTCCAACTTAGTTCATCCACTATAACTATTCTCATATATGTTGCAAAAACATTCACAAAGTGCGATGCTACAGGGAGGAACTTACAACTTCTACTTACAACACTAATAATGCTTGGAAATAAATCTATTCTATCCTAATCTAATCCACCTTCCAAGTGGCCCCCCTTGGTTGGCTTCAACTAAACTACTAATATAGGATAGAAGCCAAAAACTTATTTCATTACATTTCAACAATTCATTACATAACACAGAGAACTGTAAAAACACAAATCACTGTAAAAGTTAATAGTCTATTCTCATAAACTCTTTCTTCTAACTAGCTAAACTAACACACTTGGGCCGATTCATATATATAGGATATTGACACTTATTCCCATAACAAAAAAGTAAATAACCTAGCTATAAATTCGCAGGAGAGAAAGAAGGAAAATAACAACTCAAGGCGGGAAGAAGAGATAATGACTTAAGGAAGGAATAATAAAGTCTAAGCATCCGCTCGCCATGGGAATAAATACAGAGAATACAGTAAGTCTTGATAGCTCCTCCATACTCAATGCCGTGTCCTTTGGAACTATTATGACCTTTTTCCACCATGGATACACTTCAACATTATTTTCTCCTTGAATGCTATTGGTGCTCATCTTTGAATTCTTCCAATCATCTTTCAGCTTCATCGCTAATAGGTTAGTTATTATGTAGAGAGATGTTTGTAAATAATCATTTATCAAATTAAATTCAAATATAAGAACACACATTTTGATAATTATATGAAATACTGCATAATATATATATAATACTAGCAAAAGATGACATAGTATCTACCCATAGGTTTATCATAGGTTTTGGTAAAAATAGGTCCACAAATGTTTTGACAAAATTAAATAGAGTACCCACAAAGTGTTTAAGAACTATCATGCAATAAAGGCAATAGTTGGCCTCATCAGTCCTCTCACCTTGATTGAGGATATTCCACCTTTTGTGGACATATGCTTAGTTGCCAACCTTATCTTCTAGTACTTTCTAACTTTTTCTACAAGCTTCCTTGAGGCCTTTATATTCGGTCTCTCTCATCATAAATTCTCATCATTCACATAGCAATTTTATTTTCTAATTGTGCGATATCTTTTTATGCTTTATTGAATTGCTCCAAGCTCTTGTTCCTTCTTCTTCATTTTCCCTTCAACATGTTATTTGCATGCAGGTGATCTTGGTGCATTGTGAAGTTGGCTTTCATCAACTTCTAAATGTTATCAGAGCCTCCTTGCTACTTCTTGGTTGAAGGATTTTTCAAGTCATGATTTAGATACACAAACCCTAGTTTGTTTGTGCATTTTTCTTTAATTAGAGGAAGAGCAATTTTTTTGGAGCACTTTGGGCCTAAATGGACGATGTCATTGAGTTCAAAAGGTCAGTTATAGTCAAAATTCATACAAATTTTTTTGATTTTGGCTTCCATGGAATTTGGAGGATTTTTTAAAGCACTTTATAGGTGGTCGTATAGACTGTATGAAATTTTAGAGCAAAAAAATAAAAAAATCTACTATCATAGTAGCGCCCCCATGCCATCGCGATGCTACTCCCGTGCCACCTGTGCTCAGCCCCGACACCACTATAGCTAGTTGCACCTCTGTAGTGATGCTTGGGCCTAGCCCTTGTCGACAGGCTACCAACCCATCACTGTTGCTAAGTTCTCCTCTCGGGCACCACCTTCACTAGTGGTGCCACTGCCTGTCACTGCTTCGATGGTGATGTCATTGTATGGTCCAACTATGTCAACATTTTGATAACACATCAACATTTCTTTGTGCCACATCATCACATTTTGATGTGATGTTAGGCTAACATCATCAGCCCTATCCACCTTGCTGATGTCACTTTCTAGCATGTTGATGTCACTTTTTGATGTGCTGATCTCAACAATTTGGCTATCAATTTTTTCCAGCGATGACGGTTGTACGACCGTCAAATTTTTTGTAGTGATTGTATTTTTTTGGTGAGCTAGTCTTTTAGAGCTATAGTTGGTTTCTTGGCCATAACTTGAGCATATGGAGGTCTTTTTTCGATCTAAAAGAAGCACAAAAAAAATGGCTTAGAGATAGAGACAATGGTTATAGTTTTATCACATTCCAAGTTCATTTGAGCTCTCCTTTTTAGCATCAAAGTAGAGGCTTCGATTTCCTTCTTCTCTACATCCAAAATCTAGGTTATTTTCTCAGTTTTTATGCTTTCTATAGTTGTTTTCTTTGCTATTTGAGGGATATCTTTATCTATTGTTGGGGTGGGGGGGGGGGCATTTTATTTTATATAATTTAATTTATAATAAGACCCTTCTAGTTGTGTCTTCTTCTCTCAATGTTAGATCCTTCTGTGACCCAACTCATGCCACACAACTATCACACCTGGAAAGCACAAATGACTAGGCTTCTAATGTCACAAGGCCTATGGTCATCTTTGGATGAGAACCAACCTATTCTACAATGCCATTTTGAGGTTTTTAGCACATAAACAAAATGGATGAGGCCATGGGATTGATTGCATTGGACATCTCAGATAGTCTTCTATTTCACTTGGATGGTTTGACCACTTCATGGGCTATTTGGATGAAATTCCAGTCTCTGTTTGGCATAGTGAATGAGTTTCAATCACTTTAGCTTGATCCAAAGTTGACATCTTTTAAACCTACTAACTTCCCCACCATTGAGGACTTCTTGATGAAGTTCAAATCTCTATGTACACTTTTACAGGGATGTGGGAAAACCAAGACAGATGATGAGTACATTTTTTTGATACTCTCAAAGTTGAGGGGATAGTATCAAATCTTCTCTTCCACTTTCTACTCCACTATGGATGCCTTGGGTGACAGACATAGAATGCCTTCTTTTGAGATATATTGTGATTGGTTAACTCGTGAACAATCCAAGATCACTTAGATGGATTTACTTTTAGGTTCATAGTCATAGGCATTGCTTGCCAAGGATACATAGGAGTAGAAGCTGAAGCAGATATCTAATTCGCCTTCTACTAGTTCATCATATTCTTCTAAGAAGAAGGAGAAAAAGAAGACTTAGACACCTACTTTTTCCTATTTTCAGAAAGGATCTCATGATGAGGCACATTATTTTCAAAAGAGATTTGATGGCTATGAGAAACAAATTGCAGATTTGCAAGATCTTCATCAAAAGAGAACTTTTACCTCTCCATCCTCTTCTACATCATAGGGGTCTACCTTTTAGTATTCTTCCTCATCTTTGACATCTACATTAGATCTTGGAAAGGGTCATGCATTATGGGCATCCATTGTATCCTCTTCACTAGTCCCTTGGATACTAGATTTAGGTGCTTTTCACCATATGACATTTTCTCAATGTGTCTTCTCCACTATTGAGGCTTCTCCCATTCCTCATATTCTCATAGGGAATAACACTACCCTACCAGTCTATAGGAAAGGTTATGTTCTCATCCAAGATGGTATACTTAATGATTTATTGTATGTTCCATCTCTATCTGCAAACCTTCTCTCGATTTCTTAGATTACATGCAGTAGATCAAGGAAGACAGTTGAGTTCACTATAGATTCAGTCTTCATTCTAGATCATGCAATAGGAGGTCTTATTTCTCTAGGGGTAGTTGATCCTTCCACTCATCTCTACACCTTCTCATACTTTGGTCCACCATCTCTATTGATGGAGCACACTTCTTCTCTTTTGCATGAGCATCATGTGGTGCAGTCAGGATACTTGAACCTTTTTATTATTCTTGAGATCCATGTTTTGACTTCCACACCACATCTAGTTGAGGTCTATTCTCTTCAGCAAGATTCTTCTTCTGCTTTGCTTGATTCTTTGGCTCCATTCGTGAAGCCTCCAGGTGTACTTGTTGTAGATTCTAAAGTGGACATTCATGACAATGTCATCACACCTTCCTTGGGGATTCCCTTTAAGGATCTTCATATTTTATCCTTTGAGCATCAGCTAGGCCTTCTAGTTTTTCCTCTCATTTAGAGGTTCCCTTGTTATTTTCTCTTATTTCTTCCACATTGGATTTGCATTGGTTCAATCCTTACTCCAGGGGCTCCATTATTCTGGGGGGGCTTTGGTATCTTTTCTATCTCTTATGGGGGGCTGATTTTACTTATGGTTTTGAGAGAGTCTCTTGAAACATTTTCGGTGGAAGTTATCCTTGGGGGGTCTTATTGAGGCCTTCCTTCCTTCCTTCCTTCATTTTTTAAGCATGTTTGTACTTACCTCTTTTTGAGGCAGGGTTTTTCCCAAGAGGCTTTCCCTCTTTCCCCATTTTTAGAGGTTGCATTTCTTTGCATTGTACATGGGTACCTAACATGGCCTTGTTACTGGGACCCATTCTGCATTTCATCTTAGTTTTTGTGAGCTTAAGGTATTCCCCTAAGTTGCACTTAAGGGGGGGTGTTAGAGTAAATAATTATTTTTTCTTTTACTTAAGTTTACTTAGGTTAATGCATTTAGTTAATAGTTGTAGTCTAGAAGTTGTTGACAACACGGGAGTTTGTTCCTATCTAGTCATACTTATCCTCTCACCTTGATCGAGGATATTCCACCTTTTGTGAACGTATGCTTAGTTGTCAACCTTATCTTCTAGCACTTTCCAAATTGTTCTACAAGCTTCCTTAAGGCCTTTAGATTCAATCTCTCTCATTGTAAATTCACATCATTCACATAGCAATTTCATTTTCTTATTGTGAAATATCTTTTCATGCTTTGTTGAATTGTTCCAAGCTCTTGTTCCTTCAACTTTTGTTTCCCTTCAGTAGGTTATTTGCATGCAGTTGATCTTGGTACACTGTGAAGTTGGCTTTCATCAACATCCACATGTTTAGCTATTTTCACGGTAATAGTCATTTTATAAACATTATCTAAAACTCATATCTTAATCTATTATATGCATCTTGTGTCAACCATAAAAACTTTGTTTTACATCTCTTGCTCTTCATCCTGATGATGGATCATGTAGCATGATTCAAAACATTGATGATAAAAATCTTAACACAATTGAGTCCATAAATATATCACTGCAATACAATGGATTGTGGAAATTTGATTTCTTTAACCATTGAAAGGTTTTGTCATCTTAACCGTTGCCTTATACTTTTCTCATATACCACTATAGATTTAAAAATTGTGTAGTTTTGTGTGTTAAAGGAGCTACATTAAATGAGTCAAATGTCGAATGAATATCTTTCTACTCATTCGATATTTGTAGTTCAAAAACTATGGTGCATTTTTGTGCTTGTATAGGATTGCAGGATTGTTTGAAGCAAAGGGACTCCTTGTTGTAATCTTGTGATGTTCTATAGTTTTTTGCATCAAAGGAGATATATAAAATGAGTCAAATATCAAATGGATATCTTTCTACTCATTTGACTTTTGCAGGTCAAAAATTATGGTGCATTTTCATGCCTGCACAAGATTACATGACTGTTTGAAGTAAAGGGACTCCTTGTTGTGATCTAGTGATGTTGTTGAAATTTTCTACATCAAAGGAGCTACATCAAATGAGTCAACCCTCAAAAGCTTTTTTTATCACAACCATTGCATTATAATTTTCTCATATATCATTATAGCTATAACAAGAAGGCTTCATTAATTGATATACACTATAGCGATGACATCATGGTCATATGAAAACTTGGATGTTATATTGCTATGAAATGTACTAGTCTCTTCTATCACTATGCAAAGAAAGCATAAAATTGACATAGCAATGAGCGATAAGGAAGATATATCACTATAATACCTAGCAATTATTGGCAAGCAAAAATGAAATAAAGTCATTTTGGTGATGAACGATAAAGATATTATATCACTATATGTCTCAATGATAAGGATTTTTGGTGATAAAAAAGGTGAGGATTGTGTTGTGGCAACAAATAATAGAAAATACATGATTGTGCATAACATTTGGAGAAAATATGAAATAGCAATAAGCAATGAAGACACGTGTATCACTATCTATTATGACAAAATATGTTGCTATATATTATGGCCATAGGTCAAAAGGATCAAGCATCACAATTGGTGTAAACATGAAATAACAATAAGTGATGAAGATACATATATCACTATGTGTTATGATGACAAAGTAGTATGGCTATAAGAAGTATCACTATAGATTACAACAATAAGGAAATTTTTATTGTGGATCTTTTTTATAGGAAAGTGGCTATGGCAATAAGTGTTAGGGTTATCAATATTTCCATAGTGCTAAAAGCAAAAAATGTAATAGATTTATATTAGGAATAATAAGATAAAGCAATCAATGGTGTGTACATGTTTTTTACCAGGAGTTATAATGATCATTTATTCGAATATTTCTTGAAACAAGTAAGTAATGACTAGAAACAATTATTCACATGCTTACAACGATCAAAAATCTTAATTGCAACAATCAATGCGGTGAAATGAAATAAATGCATGAACTCATAGGTTTCAATTTTTACCAAGAAATTTATCATCCTACATTCCACAAGAAAAGAATTTGTAAAGAATTGTGAGATTTTTTAGAGCTTTTTGAAGTAACAATTTGCAAAAAAATGGAAGGTTCCAGCTCATCAATAAAAAGAAAGGCCAAGAAGGTAAAGAAGGGGAAAAAATAAAAGAAGTAGAAGACAAAAGATGAACTTCCTCCAACGAAGTTGAATGAAGACTTGATTTATCAAATGGAGTTTTTTGGGCATAAATATTGAAGGATCAAATTTTCCTCTCAAAGTACAACAAAGTTGGTGATAAATGGACAAGAAACCAAGGATATGAACTTTTCCTGTATCACTATGTCAGAAGGGATCATAAGGGGCCCATATTTCATCCATGGGTGATGGATTTGGGGAAATTCACTGTGCCAAATTTGTTTGTGAATGCTGAATTGCTAAAGGTTATCATTGGAAAATAGAATGTTGATGACATATGTATATATGATGCTACAGGGAAAAAGTTCATGGAGATTTCAATTGATTCTTTGAATGAAGTTTTCAAGTTGATGGATGGGCTCACCCAAAGGCTATCATTTAGGGAATTAAAGAATGAATATAAGATGTTAGCTATATCATACATGCAATAGAAGCTAATGTTACACAAGGTAAAGAAAGAGCCACTTACTGAAGTAGATGGGCCACCATTCAACATACAATTATTCAAAACATACTTTGACATGACATATCAATCTTGCAGACAAGTTGGAGAAATGAAGGTTCCCAACTTGATGGAGATTAGACCTATGGTAATATCTTCTAACATCCAAATGCTGGAGCCTAGGCCCTAAGATTATGTTGAGTATTTTGTGGACAAAATTCATACTAGTTTTGTTAATTTCAAAGATGTTGGTACTCCTATTTTTAGGCATTATTCTTTTCTTATGCACATGATTTTGTATTATGGTCAAATGAGAGATATGTGGCATAAGAACTTAAATTTATATATAAAGGAAACTAATGGAGAAGATAAGCTAGTTCAGATGTGGACTTTTGTGTGGGACTATACATATAGTGCCTCATGTTACCTCACCTTTGAGGATTATTTTGTTCAGCCTTTATATTCATTGTTTGGATATCAAGCTTTCCCTTCCATTAGTCCTGACATAAAGAGGTTTATAAGACCTAAAGATAATGGGATGGGAAAAAATATTAAACACAATTGGGGTGATTTGTATACCTATGACTATTTCACTTGCATTAGAGTATATGAATTTGAAGGGATGCCCTATCAGTTACCAACCTCAGTACTATATAAGATTGGTTATTTGGAAATTATGGGATAGATGTCAGAGTTAAGAAAATAGTATTTTGGAGGGAAGCAGAGGAAACCAAATTTTCTCCCTGCTACTCTACCTTTTGGAGATTTTACTATTTGTGCCACCAAGTCTTATGACAAAATTGGGGAAAAATTGCAAAATGAGTATCATATGTACACCATGGATCCATGGACCCATTATGTTCCTCAAGGCTATATCCATGCATATAGAAATTCATAGAAATTGGGTGACTATATTCATAAAATTGTTGAAAATAAGGAAGAATATAAGAACATGGAATGGTTGGAAATTCAACAAAAGTTGCAAGAACAAAATAGGAAGTTGGAAGAAAGAAGGCAACATGAGTTGGAGAAATTTAGAGATGACATACAAAATTTGCCAAACTCCCTTGTACCATTGAGTAGAACTTTGGATAGACCCAAGATACAAGTACTAGAAAATGATGTCCAGGTAGTTGATAGGGTTAATGTGGAAAAGGATGAAGGAATCCTTGAGTCAAATAAATTTATTGGTGATGATGAATTTATAAAGTCAAAGGAATTCATGACTTGTCTGTACAATTATAGAGGAAAAATCTTCAGGCAGAGTATTCCACATATCACTCCTAAAAATGAAAAGGAGCTGATGGCAAGACTTAAAGAAGATATCAAGCAAGAGCTGGAGAAAATGACTCCAACAAGAGGGAGACAATAACTTCTTAATGAATTAGGGTCATGGTTTTACCTAGATGGGATCTTAGTGCATCCTATATATTTGATAGCTTAATGAAATCTGGGAAAAAAGACATGAAGCTTGATGTGCAGGGAGTGAAAGATGTCATTATTGGTTCTAGGTTTTTGAGGATGAGAGATCTATGCTACTATAGGCCCTTTACTCTCCATAGAAAAGGCCACAGATTATTGATATTGATTAGGCATTTGGACACTTGATGTCTTTGAAGGTATGGGTAACAAACCCTAATAAAATGACACACATGCAAGTGGGTTTGGTGCAATTCAATGAGGCTTAGATGAAGCAAGTGTCAATTGAAAGAGATAACTAAAGAGAAATGTATGAAAGCTTGTTGAAAAAAGGAAAGCCACAAATGTAACCTATGATTTAAGCATAGGATGATGCCATGAAAAGGGAATTGAAGGGGCTACAAGAGGAAAATAAAAACAACACACATGCAAGCAGGTTTGGCCCATTTCAATGAGGTTTAGATGAAGCAAACATAACAGACCCTAATAAAACAACACACATGCAAGTGGGTTTGGCCCAAGTCAATGAGGCTTAGATGAAGCAAGTGTCAATTGAAAGAGATAACTATAGAGAAATGTATGAAAGTTTGTTGAAAAAAGAAAAGCTAAAAGTGTAGTCTATGATTAAGGTAACATACCCTAATAAAACAACACAATGCAAGTAGGTTTGACTTAATTCAATGAGGCTCAGATGAAACAAGTGTCAATTGAAAGATATAGTTGGAGAGAAATGTATGAAAGCCTATTAAAAACATGAAAGCCACAAATGCATCATATGATTCAATCACCAAATAATGCCATGAAAAAGGAATTGAAGAGTTTGCAAGAGGAAAATAAAAAATTAAAGGATACAAATATGATCCGGAGAAAAGTATTAGGCTCCATATTGAGAAACTACTTCAAAAAATTGTTGGAAAAGCTTGGACATGTGTGGGAATTATACAATGGTTAAAAAAATTTGGCTTTAAAACATAATGAAATCTACAAAAAATTGACCAAGGAAATGGATGAATTGGTTAAAGACACCGATATCCAGGAAGCTAATAGATTAATTCATGACCATGATGTGTTTACTAAGGAATTCAACAACACTTTGAGATGTTATAAGATTTGGTAACGTAGTATGAAGAACCGACATGGAACAATTAGGATGTACAAATTTTCAACAATGATATATGGATTGGGACTAGTCATGCAGTGTTGGAGGAGGCCTTGGGAGCATCACTAAATGATGACCTAGAATTGACAAAGATAAGAAAGTAGTAAGAGAAGATGTTTGAGATGGATTTTAGATCTCGAGAATTTATTGTAGATGCAAACTTTCTTGAGGATGACAAATACTAGGAGCATATCAAAAAATGCAACGATTTTATTGAAGAGTTAGCATCAGAATCACCCGAATGAATTCAATTTCCTTTGTAAATTTGTTTTAATTGATCGACATGTAATAATTAGTTACTACTTGGCTAGTTAAAATAAATTTTATAAACAAATAGACATGTCTTTTCATTTTGTAACTGATTTTCTGTTCATAAGTATAGTGACCTAATGAAGATAGTGACTGAACAAATCTCAAATAAATCCCAAAAGGCCAATAGACATAGGAATCTATCTCTATAATCATTTCTTGTTGTTTTATCTTAAATGTAACAAGTTAAGTTTATCAAATAGAAAATATGGCATGTGTCATTATTTTCCCATGTCTGAATCTTATTGCAATCCTTATGATATAAAAAGAATTTCCAAGACTAGGATGTGGAGAGTCTAAGTTTTGATAGAAGAAATGGTATTATCATGTTGTTAGTCATTTTAGTGCTATCTATTTCACGACATCTCATATCTAAGTTGTATTTTGCAAGAAAATATATCCCTCTTGTATTTCTTTTGTTGTTAAAATTTGAAATGTAAAGTTATATGATTACCTCAAAAAGAACTGTGGCTGCTAATGGAAAATCTCTAATTATTGTAATGACCTATGTTCAACAATGAATACAAAAAATGGAATTGTGTAAATAACTTACATAACATTATCATAGTGGAATCATAATAATGAGTGCATATTTTTTTAAATTTATACCTTTCCTTCTTGATAAATTGAGCTGATATTATTTCCTCTCCATGATTATGCACTGCACATGCAAGTAAAATGCAGTATCAGAGGAATAAAATTGCAGTTTGGGTGCCACAAAAATTGACTATGGTTAGCAAAAAATTTAAATATAGTAAACCAAGCACTACAAATTCACAATTAGATTATAATTTAAGCGTATTTAACAATAAACACACCTATCAGTTTCATCACAAATTGTAGCCCCAAAACTGCTTGGCACCAACTGCTTTCCACTTTCTTTATAGTTGAGAGAAAAATTAGAAAATGTATAATGTTTCTGTGCATCACCCATTATGAGTGAAGTTTTGGTAGGAATTGTCATAAATATTCTCAATGTTGTTCAATTTTGTGCAACAAAATTTTCACCACTTTAACCTTTTCTATTTATGAACACATGTGCGAGGATGGGCTGCCATGATTGACACACCTTTGCAAAATAAATCTCATTAATGGTTAAACAAAATGTCAAATTATGGATTCCAATTCTTAGTTAATGGTTTGAGCAAGGTGGGGTGTTGAAGAAATATGCAAAGAAGTCAAGGTAGGGTTTGGATGAAACCGTTAGGAACCAAAACTCTTATGCATATAAATGTATCAAATTACATAATCTTTTCATAGAATTGAGTCATATCTCTAAAGTTCCTTTAAGTTGTGATGTTGTGATATGTCACTAATGTTAAGGATAACTTCAAAGTTTGGGCTGTGAAGAGGTGATAAACTGTAGATCGCAAGGTCATGACTTGTATTAAGCTTGAGACAATTTAGGTTGCAATGATGTGGAGGATAACCACAACAGTCAAGGCCTACATTATCATGATATCACATGCAGTTAAATTTAACACTAGATTATAGTTGCGAAGTGGCGATGACTCATAATCACTTTCTCGTAGGGTTAAATGATGAGTTAAAGATTTAAGTGTTGGAAATATAAGAGAAGTAACTGAGAGGGGAGGGTAAATTAGTTACCACAAAAATACAACCTAAATCTTTTAGACGTTAATAAAAATCAAAACTTAGTGTAAACTAAACTTTTCTATAACTTGAAAAATACATAGGCACTTGGTTTACTCTAACAAATATTGTAACTAGGTAAACACTGATATAAGTCAACAAATGCTTATAATGAAAATCTTAAGATATTATCTGTGATTGATCTTACTTTAACTTAGTTGCATAAAAATAAAAGAAATAGCATGAATAGAATTGACTCCAGGATTTAATGTGGAAACTCAATTTGGAAAAAACCACCAATTGCAACTAGTTACTGATTTTCACTCTTCTGAAGTGAGACCTATTAGGAGCCAACCTTGTTAAATGTTACAAAACATATTATTAGGTGTCACCCTGTTAGAGGATTTAGTCATCCTATTAGGAGTAGCCTTGTTAGAGGTCTTTAGACAATTTAATAGAAATGCCACCTTGTTAGAGGATTTACAAATAACTGTTAAGCCAACTATGTTAAGAGATTTAGATCACTACTACAATGGTTAGAGAGTAAAAATGAGATGACCTAATTTTTGATGCAATTGAATTGATGATTATAGATCTCAATTTTGGCTTGTATACTTGATCCTTCCTGATCAAATGTATCTTTTTATCTCAACAAGGATATTCTTCTTATCCTTCTAATTCGCTTCCTCTTAGCATCATTAAATCTTCAGTTATGTTCCATACATTGAATCCTCAACTTTACCTTATATTTATATCTTAGACATTGTCAAGTCAACTTGAATACAACTTAGAATAATTAATATTCATCTGCTTAGTCAGCTAGAACCAACATATAATTCAATTGAACTCAATATGTCAAAACAAGAAAATCCTTTATTAGCCAACCTTTCTCTGTAGATAATAACTCAAGGCAATTTTCTTGTGTTAACCAAGTGAACTTAGTTAACATTGCATATTCACAAAGTTTCTTTGGTAACCAAGTGAGCTTGGTTAAAACTGGTTCCATCCAACATTTCCTTCATTAATAGAGTGAGCTCAATTAACATCCAACTTTTGCAAACTATAGTGCCTGCCCCTAGGTCGCATTTTTGTTATTATTGTCAGACTCTTTTAGGGCTAGTTTTATATTGGTGGTTAGTAGCTTTGTTTCAAGACTATCAGATATTATGTTATGGATTTAATTGATGTATGTGATGAGATTACTTAGACTCTACATTTGATATATGCATGATGACTATTACATTATTTCCAGTCATTGATGATGATTAGTTAGATGGTTTATTAACACATGTGTTTTTTTATGGATACTTACCCCATACTTGCATGTGTATGGTGTGCATGTTTGTTCTTATGTATGGCATTTTTGATGTGGTTAAGGAAGGGAGTCGTAGTCACCTGCTAGTCAAAATCTACACGATGCACCACTTCCTGCCATTGCTTGTTTAGCTTAGCATTATATATATTGTATATACATGCATGATTTTTATGTAGGTTGCAAGTACCGTGTATCGACTTTCTTGAATTGCCAGGATGAGCGTACCTTATCACACTATCTCAATGGTAAGAGAGGGGAGATAAATTCTCAAGTCCAAATCCTAAACCCTTAAACCTTTTGTCCTAGAGAGGTAGGACAAGTATCCAAGATATTTTACCTTCCAAATGTGTCAGACGACATAATTCATGATTTTTAACCCTTTCAATTGATTTTGTATGGATTGTTCTATGATGGGTTTTCATATTTTATCTTGGAGGTCTGTGGTGAATTTTCTATTAATTAAGTCTAAATTAAAAGATTTAATTATTTGGGAAAAATTAATATGATATCATGATCTTTGATATTTTGATTATAATTAATTAAATGGAAATTAATTGAGAAAAGAATTAAATAAAAGAAATTAGAAATTAAAATTAATAAAAATAATAAAAATAATAATAAAGTAATAAATAATAATAATAATAAAAGTAATAAAAGAATTAAAATAAAAGTTATAAGCTTGCCTAGGAGTAAACACACCTCTTGATTGCACATATGTCAACAACACAGAAGTTAGCACACAAATTAAGCACATGGTGTCTACAACCTTGTGACTCATCTAAAGTTAGTGCACAAATTAAGCACATGGTGTCTACAACCTTGTGACTCATCTAGAAGGTTGGAAAGGACTCATGCTTAGTTGTCAACACCTTCTGGTTGTTTCTAGAGACATTCTAGGTTCTTCTTGAGAGTTCTTTATATTCAGGTAGTCCTAGAAGCTTAGGGGGAGCATTTGGAGGACCCAGGAACGTGGGAGAAGGAAGAAGCTTGCTCTGCAGTTTTTGAGGAGAAGTGATTTAACATTAGTGTCCAGGTAGACACTTGTGATTTTGCCTATGTTATTTCCACTTCTCGCACTTTCTGTCTTCTTTGTGTCTTCTGAATGCTTTTTGAGAATTCTATGTGTGAATGTTCCAGTTGTTTTAATTTTGTCATGGATATTTAATTCTTTATGTGAGAAAACCCCATGTGTAGATTTGAGAATTCTATGGACTAGGGTTAAAGATTTATAGTCAAATCTTTTAGAAGAACCAATGGGTAAATTTAGGGAACAAATATTTTATAGAAAAATTCTTAAATTTGGAAGCCCTTTAAAAAATAATTGTGTATATGTTCTCTGTAGAAATATACATGTTTATATATTTTTCAAATCTGCATACATACATATATATATATATATTGAAAAATTGAATGTTAAATAATGTCGCAGTGGAAGATACATATTACGCAAGATATAAATGTTTTTGAAAAAATGTTTTTTAAAAAATATCGAATCGCATATAAATAAAAACGTTTTTGAAATTTTTTATTAAAAAATAAAAATTAACATATATTTTGGGGTGGGCGGGGTTAATACCCACCGCATCCTATTTGCCTTATTATCTTCGGCGGGACTTGTACTGCGATTGGTGGGCAGTGGCATGTTTACACGCTTGTACTGCGTATGCAGTGTACGACGACGGGGATTGTTGCAGGGCCACACGACTTATTAAGCCAGTGGCTACGTATATAGATATATATGAGCCACAATGATTTGTAATCGCTTGTTTTTGTAACGTATATTACTAATTTAATAAAGTTTAAATTGTATGTAATTTAGTTTGCATATTATTTAATGTATAATAAATACTATTTAATACATATTAAATATTTATAAGAGATGGTGATTTATAAATGTTAATAAATAATTTTAGATATAATAATAGTTGATTAGTGAAGATTTAATTTATAATAAACAATTATTATAATGATTTAAACTTTAATAATATTTAATTAAGTAATATTAAAATGATAAGGGGTCATGGATTGTGAAACTATGTACATTATTAATCAACTTAATTTATATGATTTAATTAAGATTAATTAATAGGAAAGTTGTTGAGATTAATGTGAAATTGATTTAATAGAGTCAAGATGAATTTGTGGAAATTCTAGAGCATTATTTTAAATGTTAATGGAGTTGTTAATATAGTTATGTAATAGCTATTTAATTTAATTAATTAATCAAATTTAAGCAATGGGTTTAATTGAATTGTTATCGATAATATCATTGTTAGGGAAATTATAAAATGGATAAATATTATTATAATTTGAATAATGGTGAGATGGGTAATATAGACTCCCCTTTAAAATATTTGTTATGGATTATTATTAACAAATTACTATTTGAATGTCAATAGTTTGGATTATGGTTGAATGAAATTTACAAGATTGAATCAATGAAGATTACTTTAATAAATGATTGCCTTGAAGAGTGTTTAAAGAAAATTGTAAATTAATAAGCAATATTCTAATAACTTGAATAATGAAAGATGCTTTTAGAATTAGAGAAGTCTTATTTAATTGACTTTAGTAAGTCATGCGAATAATTTTATTATAAGTTAATGGGGAGTAGTCTAATGATTTAAATAATAGATGGTTACTCATTCTTTTATTGCTTCTAGAGGAATTGAATTAAACACTAAGAAAATTTTATTCAGTTAGCAACATTGATTTTAGAAATAATGCAATGATTTTATTAAAAGGTCAATGGGAATTAGTTTAATGATTTAAATAAGTAAATAACTATCTTCTGAATTGTTTTAAAATAATGGAGGGATAATTCTATGGTTAATTGGAAGAGATAAATGGGTTGACATGGGGATTAAATGAAGAACTTTATATACTTGGAATGTACTTGAAACAAAAATGAAACCTCCATACTTTATTCAATTATGTAACTTTAGCGAACCAAAACATGTGCTTGCATTGTGTTTTCTCTATGCTTCTTGTTTTGAGTTTTTGGGTTGACTAGTGTTGACCAGTTATAGGACGTCTACCAGAGGCTCGAAGGTTATGAGTGTGATGTCATGATGATGTCTTGATTTTGATCTTTCTAAACCCAACCATGGTAATGTGATGGCATGCTCTATGAGAAGTTTGTATTTATTGCTTGTTATTGCTTTTCAATCTTCATGTGTGAAGCTGAGATGTATGTGTATGAGACACTTGAACTAATCATTTTTGAGTCATCATTCAGTTATCTTTGGATTACTTTCTAGTCGCCTTGATGGGACTGAAGAGTTTGCTTTGATATTGATGATGTCATCTTGTGACATGTTTTGACTCGACCATTTTGGAGTCTTCGATCAGTATTACTTTGAGATACCTTTTGGTTGCTTATTAAGAACCAATGGATATTGTGATTATTAGTGATACCTTTAGTTACCAATAGAGAATTTTTTTGGTCACAATTATTTATGATTCTTTTTAGTTTCTCATGGAGATGTGATGTTTATATTGTGGATTATCTTTTGGTATTTTGTGATTTATGATTCCATGAGCTTAGGGTAGGTTATCTACTTGTAGTGTTAGGAAGTGGCTTACAATGGGGGTTAGGGCCCTAAGAGGTTGCTAGGGTAACTCATTGTAAGTGATCTTAATAAGTGAAAACATTCACACCTAATACTGACTTAAATGAACCTAATAAGATAATTGTTTTGTTCTCGCCCATACCTCGAGTGCTAGTATAGACTAGGATGGGAGTAGAGAGAATGCTTGGTTGCGACCTTGCATTCCATAGTATGCCTCATCAGTATGAGAGGATACTAGTGGCCGCACAGGGATCACTAGGGGGTCGAGGTCTATTGGGAGACTACCAGGGTAACTCTAACATGATCTGTGCGATGACACTTTCTCGCTTGCATAGTAGGTTTCCTACATGTCTTTGTTGTGCCTCTGGGATTAGATGTCATTTTGTGATTAGAACCTTTGAGTTAGTCTACTTTTAGGATTCCTAGACTTAGAGAGTATTTGTGTTATGTGATTTTGATAACCTATTTGGGACTTGAGATTAACTCCTCAGCGCAGTGGGAGTGGACCATTTAGGTACCATGTGGTCAGGTGGTAGTGCTTTTCCACTCTTATCATTTAAGATTCATTTGAAGACACCGTGGATGATGCATTCTTTGTTGGCATCTATCTTCATTCTATTAATGGATTATGATGGTGGACACGTATTCTTACATTGATGATTTTCATATGTTAGATGATTTTATCTGATGCTTTATTTTGCATATTAGATTACTTTCTACATATGATGTAGTGTGTTTTTAGGAGTGACATTCCTATTTGATAATACTAATGATCTCTTTGGTGATTTGGAATGTTACACATGGAGGGATGGCTCAAACCCACGATGGTCTAATGATGCTATTAATGGTTGGGAGGAATTGTAGACTTAGTTAATTATGTTTGATGATATATGGTTCTCTTTTATGATGATGTATCATGTGATTACATTTATTTTATTGCCTTTTCATCATGGATGATGTACCTCATTTCACATATGCATATTCTTTTAAGCCTCTCATACCCTGTGGCATGTATAGTGGATGATTGAGCATTCGGTTATGTAATGTATGAACATTGGACTTCTCATTATTATTTTATGTGGATGCAGTGATATATGGATTCATTAATATTAGTTAATTTAGATGTAATTCAACGTTAAGGGATCCTTAAAGAATGTAACCTGTTATGCATGTTTATGTTTACTTTCATTTGAATTGTTGCTATTGCTTCTGTTACTATGTATAAGTTATAATGGTTTTACGTTCATGTTTAAAAAGAAAATGTTACCAAACTTAGTGAAACTTTAAGTTAATTCTTTGGATCCCTTGGCAGCGCATTACAAAAACTTTCCTTTGTCACTCAAGTGAACTCAGTATACACTATCTTCTAAACTAGGCAAACTTTGGAATGCTCAGTAGACACAAGAAACTATCTTCAATACTTGAGTGAGCTCAGCATACACTAAATGGAAATGATATGAAATTTTGTGTAACATCAAAGACAATACACAATTAATCAATTGATTCCAACAATCTCCCTCTTTGGAGTTGATGGCAACACAATATTTCATAATGTAATGAAATTTTAGAGCAAGAATAAAATAAGGAATATATCCTTAGTTTCATTCTAATTCTCATCCATGAGAACTCCCTCTATCGGTGTGAACTCTTTCTGCCTTCAATCCCTCATTCTATTAGGAAAACTCTATCCTCAACATCTTTTGATAGAAAAATCTATCTTTGATATCAGACCAAGTTCATTCTCTCTTTTTGACATCTCTTTCTCTTTATCTTTATAAAATTTCTATGAGATATGACAGTTAAATTCTCCCTCTTTGACATCTCATGCCAAAGACGATATTTAGTGAGTATCAATGTACCTCATGTATTGATTCATTTACAATATGCCCTTTTCAATACTACATCAACTGATTGATCTTCAACATGCTCTGGTTGGTGCATCACTAAACTTCATTTAGTGAGCTTCAAATAGGGGAATGACCCCTAACTTACCTTTTAGATACAAGAATGCATCCTTAGGTAATGTCTTAGTAAATATATCTACAATTTTTTCTTTAGTATTCACATATTTCAATCTTACATCTTTATCTTGTACCAATTCTCTCAAAAAATGATATTTTATAGAAATGTGTTTTGTTTTGGTATACATCATAGTATTCTTTGATATATTAATTGCATTAGTTTTATCACAGAAGATAACCATTGGATCCTTGATTTCTATCCTCATACCTACCAACAATTGCTTGAACCAAACAACATTTGAACAATTAACTATTGTTGCCACATATTTTGCCTCTACTATGAACTGAAAAATAAAATTCTATTTCTTTCTTGTTTAAGACACTAGTCTTTTACCAAGAAAGAATGTTCCACCACTGGTGCTCTTTTTGTCATCAACACTTCCTCAATCAACATCTATGAATGCTTTCAAATCCAAATTGCCTCCTTTTTTGTACCATAAACCATAGTCTTCAGTATGTTTCAAATATCTCATGATTCTTTTGATTGCCATCATGTGATTTTCTTTGGAATTTTTTGAAAATCTTGCCACCATACCAACTACTTATGCAATATTAGGCCTTGCATGCACTACATACTACAATTTTCCAATAATCAATCTATATGTGGTTTGATCTACCTCCTTTGAATCATCATTTTTGAAAATCTTATGTCTAATAGACATACGAGTTCCAAATAGTCTTGAATCTTCCATTCTAAACTTCTTTAGTATCTCCTTGATATATTTAGATTGATCAACGCAGATACCATCTTTCTTCTACTGGATTTGCAATCCAACATAGAATTTTATCTCTCCAAACATAGACATCTCAAATTCTTTACTCATTTCTTCTAAAAATTCCTTGTACAAGTCATCATTTCCTATAAATAAAGTGTCATCCACAAATAATTTTGCCAACACAATCTTCTTGTCTAGTCCTTCTTTGATATACAGACTACTTTTATCATTTTTTCTTTGAAAAGCAATCTTTATCAAGTAGTTATGAAGTGTTTCTTTCATACCAAGCTCTAGGATCTTGCTTGAGACCATACAATGCTTTATGTAATTTTTAGACCATATCTCTTTTGTTGGGATGTACAAAACCTTCAGGTTGTTCTACATAGACTTCCGCATCAAGAAATCCATTCAAGAATGCAAATTTTACATCCATTTGATAAACTTTAAATCCTCTATGAGCTGCATATGCTAGTAAAGTTCTAATACCTTCTAATTTTGCAACAGGAGAAAAAGTTTGTCCATAATCAATAACTTCTTCTTGAGAATAACCTTTACATACTAACCTCTCTTTATTTCTAGAAACTTCTCCATCTTCATTTAGCTTATTTTTGAATACTCATTTTGTGCCAATTACATTTTTATCTTTGGGTCTAGGAACAAGAGTCCAAGTCTTATTCTTCTCTATTTTCTCCATTTTCTCATTCATACCTTAAATCCAACTTTCATTATTTAAAGCATCTTTAACATTTATAGGTTCAAATTTAGCAAGCAAACATGTACCTTTCAATTTGTTTCTTGTCATTGTTCCATTTGACTTGTCTCCAATGATCTAATTAGGTGCATGATGCCTTTTGACATATCTTGATAACATAGGTACTTTGGATTTGGAATTTGTTTCACTGACCTCTTCGTGATCTTCTATATTAAGCTTGGGTCCCACTATCCGTGACTTAGGTCCATTAGACTCATATTTCTCCAACAAAAACTTGATAGCTTTTGACTATGGCTCAGGTCTTTCAAACCTTGACTCAGCTTGCATTGGATGCAAGTCGATAGCTTTTGAAGATTTTTAGGACTCGAGAGGTAAAGCTTGTAGACTTCCAGTTAGATTTGGCAATGTATCAAGTTCATAGTAAACAAATCTTCTATAATTCTCAAGTTCTTTTTTGCTTTCTTCTTCACTCTTTTTTGCAAACTCATCAATTCTCACATGTGCACTTTCTATGATTTTATGAGTAAAAAAATTCAAACATTTATGTGCTTTACTTCTATAGGAGTATCCTAGGAATATTCCTTCATCAACTTTGACATCAAATTTACCTTTCCTGGATTCTTTCAAGATATAACATTTTCTACCAAATACTTTTAAGTAACTTACATTTGTAGCCATAACATAGTTCATAAGGAGTTTGATTTGAGTCTTTCTTCAACTATACTTTGTTTAAGGTATGCACTGTAGTATATATTTATTTCTTCCAGTATTTGATTGCAACATTCTTTTCTATCATCAATGTTTTTGCACAATCCATGATGGATCTGTTCCACTTTTAGCTATACCATTCTGCTAAGTTGTACCAAGGGCTGATATCTATCTCTTAATTCCTTTTTTAGTGTAGAATTCATTGAACTCATTAGAAATGAATTCACCACCTTTGTCTAATCTCGAACATTTTAGTTTCTTTCCAATTTCTTTCTCTACTCTTGCTAGATACCACTTAAGTTTTTGAAAAGCTTCAAATTTTTATTTTAGATACATTACAATCATCATTCTAGAATAATCAACAAAAAGAATGAAAAATTTGTCTCCAATGTAACTCTCTATTCGAATAGGTCCACATAATTATGTATGTAGAAGATCTAGGACTTCTTTACAGTGATAGTTCTTGCTTTTGAAACTAGCTTTTCCCATCTTACCAATTTGACAATTTTTGCATAGATCCATATCAAGTTTCCTCAAGCTAGGAATACCTCTTACTCTTCCATTTTTTCTTATCTTGACTAGATTATCAAAGTTTACATAACATAATCTTTTGTGCCTTAGCGAACTTTCTTCTACTTGAGCAATAAAACATGAAATTTCATTGAGATCTAGGTAGAATATATTACGTTTTGTTTGCCAGACCCAATTAGATTACCTTTTTCATCCAAGATTTTGGCCTTCCCATTCATGAATTCTATATTGAATACAATGTTATTCAACTATGTCACACTCATTAGATTATGTTTTAGTCCTTCAACCCAATAATAATTGTCACATCTAAGTTCATTGGTTAATGAGATACACTCTTTTCCCTTTATGCAAGAAGGTTCACTATTTCCAAAGCTCACACTATCACCATCATAATATTCCATGTGTTAAAACTTTCTTTTCTCTCCAGTAATTTGATGTGAGTAGCCACTATCAATAATCCAAATATTTTTTTTTCTAACATGAGAGATAAGTGCCATTTTATCTCATTCATCATTAGATTCATCTCTTACAACAATATTTACCATTTCACCTTCACTATTATCAGAATCTTTAGCCATAAAACAAAATTTCTTATCTTTTTCCATGTAGTCCTTATAATTCTTGAATTCCTTCATGCCTTTGAACTTATTTCATTTCTTTTCATCTTTGTCTTCTCTATTTGGGCACCTTGTAGTGATATGACTAACTTCTTCACTAGAAAAATAGATTAGGGGAATCTTACCTTTATACTTTCCTCTTCCTTTGGAATGTTTCCTTGCAAGTAGGGCTTCAACAACTTCAAGATCACCATCTAAACTTTCTTCCTCTTCTTCATTTTTTGATTGATCAGCTTTTGATTTCTTACCCCTTTTCTTGAGTGAAAGTTTGGCTTTAAATGTAGACTCAATACCTTTGGAACTAGGGACATAGCTATCATAGTTATCCAACTCAAAAGCTATCAATCTTCCAACTAGAGCATCCAGAGTTATATTTCTATTTGGATCACATCACATTTCTTGAAAAAAAAACACTCTAATTGCATAGATAGGAAGAAGGGTTTTGAGTATCTTTCTTAAAACTATTTTCTCATCAATGTCTCCTTAAGATGTTCTGATTGTGCTCACACTTGGTTTAATTCACTCAACATATTTTGCAAATTTTTCATCTTCTATAATCTTTATCTAATCAAATTTTCCTTTGAGACTTTTGACTTTATCTCCTCTTACATTATCATCTCCTCCATAGATGGCTTTCAATTTGATCCACATATCATAAGTTGTAGTGCAACTTTTGACTTCATCAAATTCAACATAATTAAAAGTAGAAGCAATGTCAACCATCATAAAGTCATGATTTTCTTTTCAACAATTTCTTCAACTGATAATATTCCAATATGAGTCTTGTATTCACTATCAAAATATTTACAACTTTAATAACTGATAGTTTCCAAATGGAACCTCATAAATCCTTTCCATTCTACAAAGTTATCTCAGTTCAACTTGGGAATCTCTCTTCTGTAAGACATCCTGATCTTTAGCTTAGGTCCATGAAACCTTCTCTAGAAGCACAGAAAAGATTTGATATCAATTGGTTGAAATATAAGAGGAGTAACTATAGTTACCACAAAAATATAACCCAAATCCCTTAGATGCCAATACAAATCAAAACTTAGTGTAAATAGAACTTTTTTGTAACTCGACAAATACATAGGCACTCAATTTACACTAACAAATGCTATAACTTAGTAAACACTGAAATAACTTGAAAAATGAAAATCTTAAGATATTATCATTATTGATCTTACTTTAACTTAGTTTCATACACATAAAATAAATAGCATGAACACAATTAACACCAGGATTTAACATGGAAACCCAATTTGGGAAAAACCATCAACTACAACTAGTTACTAATTTTTCACTCTTCTAAAGTGAGCCTTGTAAGGATCCAACCCTATTAAAGGTTACAAAACACACTATTAGGTGCGATCCTATTAGAGGATTTAATCACCCTTTTAGGAGTAGCCTTGCTAGAGATCTTTATACAATTCAATAGAAATGCCACCTTGTTAGAGGATTTACAAATAGCTGTTAAGCCAACTCTGTTAAGAGATTTAGATCACTTCTACAATGTTTAGAGAGTAATAATGAGATGACCTAATTTATTATGCAACTAAATTGCTGATTATAGATCTTAATTTTGGCTTGTATACTTTGATCCTTCCTAATTGAATGTAACTTTGCATCTCAACAAGGATATTCTTCTTATCCTTCTAATTTTCTTCTTATAAGCATCATTAACTCTTTAGTTATGTTCCAAAAATTCAATTCTCAAATGGACCTTGTATTTATATCTTACATGTTATCAATTTAGATTGAATATAACATTGAATAATTAAAATTCATCTCCTTAGTCGGCTAGAACCAATAGATAATTCAATTGAACTCAATATGGCAAAACAAGAAAATCCTTCATTAGCCAACCCTGTTCGGTAGATACTAACTCAAGGAAATTTTTCTATGTTACCCAATTGAACTTGGTTAACACTCCATATTCACAAAGTTCATTTGGTAACCAAGTGAGCTCAATTAATACTAGTTCCATCCAACATTTCCTTCATTAACCAAGTGAGCTTAGTTAACACTCAACTTCTACAAATGTTGTTGGCAATATGTCCAATCATTCAGATAAAGTAAGTCATGGTTATCATTTATAGAAAAATATTTGTTTTGTAGATTAACCCCATTCAGTTACAGAAGAAAATTGTCTAAGTATCAAACAATGTTACAGCAGCAGGACAATTTTGATGATAAAAAAATATTCCCTTGGAATATTCTCTTCTGCAATTGACTAGAGATGCATGACAACATAAGGATGATGTATACTAGTGTGCATGTTTGTACAGTCAACTAAACTTGAGTTATGATGAAAATAGTGATGCAGTGGTGATACATTACAAAAAAAAGCATATCGGTAGAATATGTTTAATGATTTGATTTATTGTTTTAAGTTATATTTTCTTGTTGAGTTGACTTTAATGATGTTATGTGAGCCAACTAAAGAAAAATTCACTAAGATGTTCCATATAAGTAAAGTATTTTATTTATGCAGGTGAGATGTGAGATAAGAGATGTGAGTTGTGAAAGTGAAAGCGAATGATTCAATGATGTGAAGTCAATATGATCTTGTGAAATGAGAGTAACAAGTGAATGCAACATTTTGATATGTGATGCAAAGATTTGATGTAGACTAATATGTGTGCAGTCACTATTGTGTGAAGAATCATCAATCAAAAGGTTTGCAAAGCACAACAAAAAAGTCAATATTGTATGTATACTTATTTCTTGAAGAACTTATTGTATAGTTGCATGTTAGGGAAGTGGGCTCTTCTTGCACACATTTGTATATGATCCACCACCTCCTAATAGGGTTGAAACAACTCCTAATAGGGTTGAGGCTTCTAACAAGGCCTAGTCTCCTAGCAGGGACTTGAGACACTATACATGCTTCATAGACTCCTAACAGGGTCAATATTCTTAACCAGATCCTTATATATTATGAATAATCTAGTGGGTTCCATCCCCACTGGAGTTTTCCCTTGGCTAGGATTTCCCTACTTAACAAAATATGGTGTTATGATCTCTCTTTGTGTATGGTTGTTTACATTGCTTAGCACTATTGGTTTATTTTATTATGCACATCATAAAGTGATTAATAATATTTAGTTGTGGGTTAATAGATTGAAAATACTGATTCACCTCCCCTCTCAGTATTATCTATTTCTAACAATTGGTATTAGAGCCTAGTTATTCAAAAGAGGCTTAATAGTATGAATAAGGTCCCTATGGATATGGAACAACTGAAGGAAAACCTTGAAGAAGCACATGAATAGATTGATCTTCTTACTGATGAAAGAGATGGTCTCAAAGACATATACAAGATGCAAAAGCCTACATTGGTGAATTGAAGGACAAGATAGATGACCTAATATAGGAAGGACCTACTAATTAGACAATTGATGATGACATTGAAGATGTAAAGAAAGAAAATGAGATCCTAAAACATGAGTTGAATATAGTTGAACTTAAGTTGAGTCTTAAGAAAAATGGTGGTAAGATTGACTTTGAATTAAAACTTGAAAATGCAGATCTAAGATCCCAATTAAGCAAGGTAACATTAGAACTAAAATCTATTAAGTTAGAAGAAGATCCAGAATTAGAAAAATACAACACTATTGTGAAAGGTGAGTTGGTACAAACCAAGCATCATCTTGAGAAATTGTATACTAGCAGTAATAAAATTGAAGAGCAAATATGTGTACAAAGACCCAACTATGATAAGTCTAGAATTGGATTCTTTCTTGGTTAATCCACCAAGAAACCTGTTGAAATAAAAGAACTTGTTACTCCTGAAGTCAATAATGACCTAAGTAAGACAGATGATACACCTAAGGATGAAGTGAATATTGCTCACTCAAAGAAGGACAAAGAATTTGATCAAGATATGTTTCGAAAGGAATCTTTTTCCTGGTGTGATGAACCTGAAGACACTGAAGCCAATTGTAAAGGTAAGTATTTTAAACCTATTTCAAAATTTTATTGTCATAATTGTCATGGATACAGTCATTATGCAGTAGATTGTAAGAAGCCTAAATTTGATAGTGATAATTCAAATAGTAGGATACATAGGAATACTAATGATGTAGGAAACAAAAGAAGATCTCATTGTAATGAAAGTGGAGAAAGAAGACAAATTATTTGCTACATATGCAACAATCTTGGACACATAGCAAGGAATTGCAGAACACCTGATGACAAGTTGAATGAACACAAAAAGGATATAGCTGTATGTCAGTTATGTAATAAATTTGGACACACAAAAAGGTTTTGTAGAATGGATAGAACATATCTAAATAGGAATCAGAGTTATAGAAGGAACAATAGAAGAAATGAAGTAAAAGAGAAGACAAATGAATTAAAGGAATCATTTGTGAAATCAAAAGAACTAGAAAGTGCTTATATAGTTTTAGAAGATGTACCTAACAAGACAATGAAGTCACTTATTGTTAGTGACTCTTCTCACCAAAATTAAGCATTTTTAGTGGAACAAAGTATAAGTTATTGATAACTGATGCTAGAGAAGGTATTAAGAGTTGTGCAATTGACATAAGGTAGTAGACATTGAGAGAATTCTATAGTAAAGTGCACATTGCTTGATATGATTAGGATGAGGAGATATGAAAGGATCAAACTCTCTATTAAACATAGATAGTATACTGAACTAGTGGCAGATACAAATTTCTTGTGCAGTATAGATTGTGGAAGATTAAAAGGATGTGAATTGACTTGCACACATCATTTGTTTGTGCAAAGTTTATGAGCAAGATTGAAGCAAGATTTGAAGAATTAAAGAACCTTTCAAGCATGTGAAGTCACCAGAAACCCTAGTGTGCATAATTGAGGCATTTTTCTAAATTTTTGAACATAATCCTTCAAGAATGGTAAGGCAATAAGTTTATAATGTAAGTAGCAGACTTGGGTATAATTTTAAGAAGCACCCATTTGTTTCTTTGCTTGATGACCCCATTGGAGAATTTTCACAAATTATAGAAAATTTTCTTCATGTGGAAGATATTAGAGGTTACATTCATTGCAAGATTGAAAGTATAAGTGACTCTAAGATTCACAAGGAATTGGAAAAAATGTACAATAATGATCTGTTGTTGAAATCTGAACATAAGTTTCTGGAACGATTTAACCGAGTTAAGCATATGTTCTATATGAACTTTGATAATAATGATTGGACAATAATAATTATTAGTAGAGTTCATGATGATCTTCTATGGCTGGGAGGCTGTATCATTAGCATTGATAATGACCTAATTCATAATGTCACATGATTAAGCAATCAAGGCAACAACCCAGTAAATATCAAGAATGTGCACAAGCTTGTTGAGGCAAATCTCAACACATATTTTGATGGAAGGAATATGAAGGTCAACTCAATCCAAGATGACAGAGTAAGACTTATTTGAAAATTTTTGGGTTACAAGTATAACCATGGATCAAGAATTGATTCAATCCCTATAGGATTTCTACATGTAGCTTACCTAGCTATAAGAGGTGAAGAAGTAAACATGTGTGATATTGTCAGAACTCAATTTTTGGACAATATATCAAGAATCAAGAAGTCAAGAAGTGTAGTATTCAGATTTGAATCCCTTCTGACACATATATTCTTTTATGCTACCAAGAAGTCTCTTGGTATAACAATTTGGAATGAGAATGAGTGTGCAATGCAACAGATCACTCAAGTCTACAGATATAGACCTGAAGCAATTAGAGATAGTGAATTGGATAGAATCATGAAGTCTTTTCAAATGGAAATGAAGAAGAGGTCTAGAATACCTCTAGCACTTGTAGAAAAGTGCAAGGATGAAATATGTTTTATTGTTGAAATAGACTTTACATGCATGGAGGCAGTAGTTCCTCAAGTGAAATTCATTGAGTCTATGGGTTATTAAATGAGTGAGGACCTAATTGAAGGGTATGTGTAGATAATCCTTCACTTTGAAGTTGATTCTAACTATCCTAGATGGGTAACATATACAACAAAAATGAGGGAAGTGAAAACTAGTCAAGTCATGAAGGACTCCAAGATGAAGGTAGAGAAAGTTATTGATTCCATCCTAAAGGAATCTGGAATGTCAAGGAAACAATTTTATGAGGTAAAGGGAATAGCCATGGAGATGAAAGCTAGTGGCCAAACTGAGCTCCTAACCCCTACAACCATTGCAGTGGTAGGACCTATAGAAGAGGTCACAATTGCCCAAACAAGTGCGCAGACTGCTTGTGTACCCTATGCAGTAGTTACATAATAGCAACCACCAAGGGAACCAATGAAGATAGAGAAAAAATTTGCAACAAGAAATTCTAAAAAGAGAACAAAGTAGACAATCAGTGCCCCAAGAAAAAGGAGGAAATCTTTACAGATTAGCTCATCTAAGTCTGAGGAAAAACTAATGATAAACTAGTTGAAGAAGTTGATCAAGAAGTCAAAACATTAGCAAGACACAGAGCATGGAAACCAAAGGTAGAAAACCTTAACATGCAAATTATTAATGATAACAATTTTGTACAGTTGAATAAATATTATGACTTGTATAATAACATGAATAAGAGATAACTAGAAAATGCTATAGTTAGAAATATGATTTTGAAAGATAAAAAGGTTTGATACTATAAAGGGGCAAATGCTTGAAGACTTGTACAATAGACTGCTGAATAGGAAAAATAGAGTTATAGAAGAGGACACATAGATAAGAGTAAACATGATAAGAAATTTATGCATTGTAAATAGTGAAGAAGACATAAAATAAAATTTGAAAGGTATAGCACCAATACTGAGGCATAAGAGAAGATCCATCCTAATTATGGGAAGTAATTATGAGGAAATCAACAAAGAAACTCAAGAAGCCATAGTTTCTTTTATGTTTAATGTGCCTAAGGATAGTGTGTAGTTGGTGGAGGTAAGCCAGATGCTAGGAGTAAGTGCATAGATGACTGGAGAAAATGCGCAATCAATAGAGGTAAGCCAAATGCCTGGAGGAAGTGTACAAATGCCTGAAGTGAGTGCGTAGTCAATAGAAGCCAAGGAGAGTGCACAGACAAAGAAGGATTTTCCAATAGCTTACAACCCTCCTCATAGTACTAAACCTGTAGCTACACCAAGCTCTCCTCCTCACATCACTATTGGCAATGACTCTATGCAAGTAGATAATACCAAAGTGACTATTGACAAATCAGAGGACCCATTTAAGAATTATGGTGCCAATATTGTTGGAAATATTATAGATTATAGTAGCTTTGACAATGAAGAGGATCAAAAGACTACTGAAGAGATTACATAGAAAATGGAAACCCATACTAAAGTAGGTACATCAAGTGTGCCTTCAAGAATGTTAGTAGTAGTAGGAACTTCCACTCCTCCTACTCAAATAGTAGTAGCAACAACAACAATTTCAGCTCAATCTAATGAAAATATGAAGCAAATAATCTTATATCATCTCTGAGAAAACTTCTTGAAACGAAGAAGTCAGTCAAGTCGCTTGAGAAAACTTTGACCACAATTTTGGACAAAATGGAGTAGGTAGTGAGCCCTATTAACACCCCAATAGACATCCAACAATGTGCAACAATTTTGTGCAAAGCCTTTGATGATGAGTTCTCAACACTTGTGAACGTGGCTACCATACAAGCACAGATTGAGCATGATGGTAAGCTCCTAAACACCATATGCACTAATATGATAAATGATATAGAAACCCTGAATATATGTATTAAGGCATCGAGGTAGTGTATAGAGGAAGGACAACATGCATATGCTAAGTGTAACTTAGCACACATTCATCTAAAACAATATGATGACCAAATCAAGGATAAAGTGATTGAGCATTAGACAGTCACTGACAACTTTTTGAAGCTAAATAAACAAATAGACACCATTGAGCCTATACTATAATTACTTATAGTTAATATAAGGGAAATACAAGAGGAGAAGGAGAAAATCCTAAAAAGGTTCACTCTTTTGAGAGCACATTTATTCCCTCAGATGACATTATTGGAAAACCAATTGAAACAATGCTTATTTGCAAAATCTTCATATGAAAAGTTTGTGGCTACAAACTTGAACATAGAAAAATTGGTAGCATATGCTCTATGTACACTTGTTGGTGTATCTGATGATGCACTAAAGGACAAATAGAAGAAACAATTTGAGCAATTAAAGACAAATTTCAATAATTATCTTTCCAAATTTTGACATGCAGCAACTAGATTTTGACAGTTTTTGACACCTTTGTCATTGTGATATTGCTATCAGGACTTAATTGTGTGATTTCAAGTCAAACTCATTAACTTATGTTTCATGAGTAGTGATTCAACATGAATCCATCTCTCATGAGAATAAATGGAACACTTAACACTCATTAGATCTAGGTGATGCTCACAAAGGTGAAGCATTGGGACTTCCTGGGAGGTCACCCATCCCAGTACTACTCCAGCTTGAGTGCACTTAACTACAGAGTTTCCTCCATGGTTAAACCCAAAGCTTGCAACCCCATTTGCAAAACCTTCACCAAGTGTTGTGCCTTATGAACCATTCATTAGAAAGCCCCTTATGAACCTTTTTCATTGATGTCAAAGGGGGAGAGTAGATGGAAAATTGCATTGTAAAAGAATTTTAATATGTATGTAAGGGGGAACAACAAGTTGTAATAGGAAGTGATAAGAAATCTAATCTTTCATAAACATGAATACAAATGTCTTTAATGTTTCATGTTTTGATTGGCATGACAACATGTTTGGGACTTAGCCAATTTTTCCAAAATTTTGCCATCAATGCCAAAGGGGGAGTTTGTTGGAAATATGTCCAATCAATTAGATAAAGTAAGTCATGGTTGTCATTTATGGCAACATATTTGTTTTGCAAATTAACCCCATTTAGTTATAGAAGAAAATTGTCTAAGTATCAGATTGTGTTACAACAACAAGACAATTTTGATGATAACAAAATATTCCCTTGGAATATCCTCTTACACAGTTGATCAGAGATGCATGACAACATAAGTATGATGTATACTAGTGTGCATGTCTATACAGTCAACCAAACTCGAGTTATGATGAAAATAGTGATGCAGTGCTGACATAGTACAAAATAGGGCATATTAGTAGAATATGTTTAACAATTTGATTTATTATTTTAAGCTATATTTTCTTGTTGAGCTGATTCTAATGATATTATATGAGCTTACTAAAGAAGAATTCACTAAGATGTTCCATATAATAAAGTATTTTATTTGCAAAGGTGAGATGTGAGATAAGAGATATGAGTTGTGAGTTGTGAAAGTGAAAACGAATGATTCAGTGATGTGAAGTTGATATGATCTTGTGAAATGAGAGTAACAAGTGAATGTGACACTTTGATATGTGATGCAAAGATTTGATGTAGACTGATATGTGCATAGTCACTATTGTGTGAAGAATCATCAATCAGAAGGTTTGCAAAGTACAACAAACAAGTCAATATTGTATGTATACTTATTTCTTGAAGAACTTATTTTATGGTTGCATGTTAGGGCAATGGGATCTTCTTGCACATATTTGTATATGATCCACCAACTCCTAACAGGGTTGAAGCAACTCCTAATAGGATTGAGGCTTCTAACAAGGCCTAGTCTCCTAACAGGGAGTTGAGACACTATACATGCTTCATAGGCTCCTAACAAGGTCAATATCCTTAACTAAATCCTTATATATAGTGAATCATCTAGTGGGTTCCATCCCCATCGGGGTTTTCCTTTGGCTAGGATTTTCTTAGTTAACAAAATATGGTGTTATGATCTCTCTTTGTGTATGGTTGTTTACATTGCTCAACACTATTGGTTTATTTTATTAAGCACATCATAAAGTGATTAATAATATTTAGTTGTGGGTTAATAGATTGAAAATACTAATTCACCCCCCCTCTCAGTATTATCTATTTCTAACAAAATTTCCTTTGTCACTTGAGTGCACTTGGTAGACACTATTTTCTAAACTAGGCAAACTCTAGAATGCTCGACAGACATAGGAAACTATTTTCAATGCTAGAGTGAGCTTAACATACACTAACCGAAAATGATATGATATTTTGTGTAACATCAAAGATAATACACAATTAGTCAATTTTTTCCAACATTAAGTTGTGAGGTTGTGATCAAGGTAACAATTAACTTCAAATGGTTATCACAACATCACAAGTGGAAAAGAAGTTAATATATTTTATGTTGTGAAGGAGTGACAAAGAGCCAACCCAACTAAAGTTTAAGCCATCATAGCTTCCCAAGAGATTAAGTTTGACTTCAGGTCATGGTAGAGAAGTGGCAAAAGCTTATAATCACAACTTTACATGGTTAAGCTATGAGTTAAAATTTGGAGTTGTGAAGCCATAAAGAGAATATAGTTTTTGATATCTCCTCCTTTTTTATCACTAAAAACACTCATCACCATTAATTAAAGTGATACATCTCTATCATTCATCATTGCAATGTTTATATTTATTTTTCATTTGCCAATGATTTCTATATGTTATAGTGATAAGCCTCCTTTATCGCTCATTGCTATATTGTTTTTGCAGTTTCTTTGCATAGTGATAAAAATGGATTACGATATGTCATAACAATATACTTTCTTCATCTCTCATTTCTATGTCAAGATTAGGCCTTCTCCATATAGTGATAGAAGAGTTCACTAAATGCTATAGTGATATAGTACCCAAAATCTCTTTTGACCATTATGTGATTGCTGTAGTGTATGTTAGCTCATGAAGCCTAATAGTTGTAGCTATAGCGATATATGAAAAAATCACATATCTCACATGATTTGAAGAAACTGCAAAACAAAAGAAATGTAGTAAGTGACTCCTTTTATCAAATTGAACTATTATGCTATGATGAAAACCTTTATAAAAATAAAAAATTTAAGATTAGGGACAAAACTATAATGCATTTTTGATATTACCCTAACTAGTTCTCGTGACCATTTGATTGAGGTTTCTAAAAATGTAGGAGCCATCAATCTAGAGAAGAAAAGGGTAAAGTTGGAGATTAAAGGGACCAAACTTAGATGTCATCCTATCATACCAAGTAAGAAACATCAATAGTGAGGAAAATATATTGGAATTCCCTAACTAGTCGATAATAATATCCAAATAAAGATGAGACTATAATGCATTTTCGATAATACTCAATTGCCTAAAAATAATTAATAATTTTCGTATACTTGTATCACATTACATAATGAAAATATGGATGAATGTGTTTTCAAAATGGACCCTAACTGGTCAATATCAGTATGTAGATATGGATGAAATTGGAATGCATTTTTGATAATACTCTAACTGGTCTAAAATATTTAACAAAATTACAATAAATTGGTTTTTCACAACCTATTTCAATGTTCAATTATTTGTGGCCATGAAGGTGCAAAATTTTGTATTCACACATGTGGTGGTTCATATAAATATAACAATAAAGAATGGGACCCATAGATACATGGTCAAAAAGAAACATCGAACCAAGAAAGAACATTTCTATTGACTAAGGTTTTCGATGCGATCGTATGAAATAAATCTCATTAACTGTAACATTTTCCTTTTTTAGTAGGTGTCCACCATGACAAGTAACCTTAAATGCTTTCAAACCTTTAATTTTGAGTGAGATAGTGCATCAAAGAAAGATACTAATAATGAAAGGTAGGGTTTCATATCATCCAATAGATGTTTGGTTGAATTAGGGTTGCCGATACTTGTGGAAGTTGCAAAAATAGATTTGGAACCACAACTTTTAGGTGAGTTACACCTTCCACTCAAGATTTAAGAAATAAACTAAACTAAAGGTTTGATATGAAGTTACTCATGTTTTTTTGAATGAGTGTTAAGAATGCTTAATTGATACTGCTAAGAAAAAAATGAATAGAGTTTGTTTGGCAATGAAAGACTAAGAGTTGAACCTGATCATGACCATTATTTTTTTCAAAGATTAAGTTGGACAACTTAAATGAAATGGAACCTTCATTTCCTAGAAAGAAAATGGAAAAGAAGAAAAATGATGTTTGAATGCTGCAGTCCATTAACCAATACAAATGTAAGAGGCATAAAGCACATGGGAGGCATCTGAAAATAGATCTATTGGACTAGCTATCACTATCTTCTCAAAATTTAAAAGAGTGAAAGTAGGGAGGTGGGAGTTGAAGATAGGTATGGGAAGGTTAGGGATGTATGGACAATGAAGACAAGATATGAATTGTTTTTGTTTCATTGCAATAGAAGATTGGAAAGACACCCATTTTGTCAAGGATGTACAACAAATATAAGAAAAATCATCATTCCAAATGTATTTGTCAATATAGACCTATTGTAGGAAATTATAAATAGATATGATCCAAAAATTAGGATAGTCAAATCACATTCTGGTAAAGAAATAATTAGCATTACGAAACTTGCAATTGAGAAAGTTTTTCAACTAGAGATAGGTCACGAAATAGTTTTGAATATACCAAAATTAAGAGAGGAGTATTTATATATAGAGAGCTTCTACAAGGTTTTTTTTTTTTCCTATACATCACCCAAAGATTGGAGGTGCAAGAGCCATATTAGAGAGTAATGAAAGTCCACCATTTGATATGAATATGTTTCACCCTCGCCTACACTATACTTACATGTCAGTTGGATAGGTATTTGGAATTGATGTCCCCTTGTTAATAAACATTTCATTGATGATTTTTGCGACTAACATTAAATCAAACTAGCCTAGGAATTTTTTATTTTGTAGTATTTGTTGCTAACAAGATAAACAAGGACCTCCTTGTATTGAAAAAATATTTGTCCAAGTTGTGTTTCAAGCATTACTCTTTTTTGATGCATATGTTTCTCTTTTTTGGAAAGAGAATAATAATTGGGAAGAAGGATTACCAATTTAGGAGTATGATGTTTAGGGGTTTTGGTAACCTATATAGTTATGGCTCAAGGTTTGGGATTGGAGATTCCCAGTTTCAGACTAATGTTTTGAAGAGCACTTTGTGAAACCACTTATGAAATTGATAAGGGGGGAGTACAATCATTCCTTGATTGGAGATAAAAATGTTCCTAAGGCCTAAACAATATCTCTACCAAAGCCTAGTAGACCACAATTGTGGTGATTGGTATGCATTTAACAATTTCACTAAAATTAGAGTATATGGTTATGACAGATGCCCTCACAACCTCCCCATCATAGTACCTAATTGAATAATGTATCTTGAAATTGTGCAGAAAATGGTAGTCTCCAATTCAAAACACTTGACTTCAAAGAGCAAACAATCATTCTTGCCTAGTACTATGTCATTTGGGGATTTCATGGTTAAGGAATTATAGAGTTTTGACTATATTATTGAGAAACTTAGCAGATATGGACTAAGTTAGGGTGAGATAAGGAGAGAATTTGATCCAAAGGGATATATAGCAAGGGAAAGGGCTTCTCAAAAATTAATTCCTATTGAACATAGGGTATTACTGAATGATGATCTAATCAGGAACTTGGAAAAGGATAAAGTTATAAGAAGAAAGAAGATGTACAGAAATGTGGAGAGAGATTTTGAGTGGAAATTAAGAAAAGGGAAGATTAATATAGACATTCTCAGTGGCATCAAAGATCCATTTAGCAGAGCTTTCAAATTGTTAGAAGAGAAAGACAAGATTTTGATCAATGTTCCCAATGGTTTGCTACAAGAACAAGAAATTGCCATTGGTCATCTATCATGCCAAAAATACATACAGGTAGAGCACATAGAAGAAAGAGAAGATAGTTGTGGTGAATGTTGACCTATTTCAGGGGACATTGTTAGTAGACAACTGAGTTTGGAGCCCATCTATACAGTGTGATCACTTGATATTAGGGAAATTGAACATAACAAGTTCATATGTACTAGTGATTTCATATATTCCAGTGAGTTTAGATCTTTATTATTTCAATACAAATGAAGGAAATTAAGCCAAAATTTAATTAAGTTGGATAATTAAATGATGAAGGAAATGTTACAGGATAAGGTGCAAAGGAACTTGAGACTTAACTCCACATAAACCTAGGGAAATAGTTAACAATGTTGGTATTCTGATATACTAGGGTTTCCATTTTCAATGTGCAATTGTGCATGAATGTTATGAAAAATACAAAGATGGAGTAAAAGGTTGTAAACCAGAGGATTCTAGAAATCTTGGTAACACATTAGTGAAGGTATGAGAAAGCTTTATTACTGTGGGGATCGAATCACATAGATGAAAGACCAATTGTGATGGACATTAATGAAGCTTTGTGTCAAATAAAAAATCCATAAACTAAGCATGACAGACCCAAGATACATGGCATCATTGAATGTCACTAATACAATGAAGAACTAGGTTTAAGTAGATGAGTTGTTTAGAATTATGAACAAGTATAAATCATTGTTTGAAAATTTAGAGATTGAAAAGGAAGTACATAAACAAAAAGCTATTATGTTGGAGGGAGGGAAATGCAAAGGTTTTAATTTTGGAACTGCAGACCAGGATTAGGACAAAAAGATATGGATAGCACTGAGAATGTAAGTTTCTGGCATAATAAAGAATATAAATTGGATAATATATTTATGAAAAGACATGATCAGTTGGATGACTTGGTAATTAGAATTTTTGAAAAAAATGTCACAAGTTAATGAAGATGGTGGACAAGTATTGGGTCCATTACTTGGGAAATTTCAAAGCTATATGAGAGAACACGAAATTAAAGGTAAAAATTAAAGAAGACATGAAGAAAAATGATCCTCAAAACTTAGGGCATGAATGGTTTGGATATGACATCTTGAAACAACACACAAATTAGGCTAAGAATTTATGCTTTGATATGATGAAACTCGAGTGTGATATTACACATGTATTGCCCATCATCCTTGAAAATAGTTTTCCAATGCTAGGTATATAAATGGAGATCATTTTTTACTGATAGTTTCTCAGCTAGTCTCTTGAAATTGAAGATCACAGATGACATGGCTGATCATGTGTCAATGATAATGGATAGAATGGACTAACAAGAATTTTTAATGAAAGTGTCAACAAAATATGTGTACATTTACAAGGATGAAAACTATGCCAAACATCTATATAATGTATCTAAATTCTTAGCAGATTGAAAGGGCAATAATGATGCTTTTTTTCAATATATGTAAAGATTGTTGACATTGTGTCCTTTCTAGTATTAGAGCCACAAAAAGGGAACACATCCTATTGTCAACAATGTATATAGAAGTTGCATACAGAAAATGCATTTATAAATTAAAAGTCATACTTATGAATTTGGTATACTTCCTATTTATTGGTAAGGATTAGTTCCTCAATTTAAATAGTTTCTTCTAAAGGTAATTTTAAATTGATTCTAATATGGTTTCTCTCCAAAAAGAAATACTTGCCTTTATTGTATGTTGATAACATCTAATTGAAATAAATTTAATTGTAATTGTTCACTACTATAGAAGACATATTCCATTTCATGTCAACTATTGTTGGTTTCTTGTAGCCTCAAAACCATGCAAACATTTAAAAAAAAGGAAAATAATGTCTACATTCAACCAACTAGAGAAAACAAAAGTATCACATACCAATTTCATAGAAAACACATACCAATTTCATAGCAAACAAATACTTCATTTTTAATTTGGTTACATCCATTCATCAAACTTCTTGCATTATGTAGTGTATGAAATGAAATGAGTAGCAATGCACCTCAGTTTAATAACTTGTAGATCATATGACATTACAATTGAAAGTCATATGATATGAAAGATTTACTTAATAAGGAAAAAGTTCAACCCATTCATGAAATTTATTGCATTTAGTCCTTGCAAAATAAGATCAACATTATGTGTATAACAATGACATTCCATTAACATATTGACAAATAAAGTGGATTTGTGATGATATATAAACATTGATAGTGTACAAAATATATTTTAGATATCAATTATCAATGCACCAAATTGTCAAATGTAAGTGCAAATGGTCTCCTTTTTTACACAAGACATCAATTTATATATCCAATTATTAGGTTCATATGAAATTGTGTGCTACAACTGAGATTTGTAATTGAAATGAACAATAACTTCATGTGGCTCAAAATATTCAATTATATATGTATATCTAATCATGTTTTGATGTAGCTTCACATTCATGCTTTAATGACAAGGTGGAAGTTGGTTGTTGCCCTCTATAAAAAGGAAAACCAACCACCTCATTATACTTTTCCTTCCACTCTTCACTATGACCTCTCAAGACATTTAACATGTCCTCACATGTACGGGTTGACTCGAAGAACATATTTTTGTTCATAGGAAGTGATTTCTCCATATTGCAATTGATTAACTCCTGTTCATGTAGTTGAAGACAATACTTCATATTTTTCTCCTTAACCTATATAAGCAACTTGTCAAGCTCTTTGTTTTTCATCTCCAATTGAGAATTTTTCATCTCCAATTTAAGATTGTGCAACTTTAGGCACTTATTATCTACTTCACATGCAACCAAATTCTCTAACAACAAAGATATATGTTTCTCTTGAAGCTGGCTGTGTTTCTCTTTAGGTGAGCTATTGAAGTTATCATCCAGGGTGGGATTGTCTAAGCCTATATTGTCATGACTATTTCTTGGCCCCACCACATCATTTAATCTCAATCATTGCCTCTTGGTTGATGACTCATTCATCTTTCCATGCTTCCCAAAAGTAGCAGACTTTGATAATCCTACAGTTGTACTTTGACAATCCTACAGTTGTAGTTATGGCGATATCAGATGATAATTGATCATGAGCTTCCATTCTATTGAAATCTTTGCAACTACTCATGACTAAATCAACATATAAAATCTATGCTTACATTCCAATAATGAAGTTTAATAAAAAATCCCCTTAGAAATAAAACAAAATTTGCATTTTCCAAATATAATGAATAGAAAAGGTGCCATAAAATAGAAAAATCAATATTGTTCACTGGAAGTAGGAGTATCCATTTAATATAGTGATAAGATCAAATCATCTCCAATTTATTGAAACATCCATCAAATTAAGAAAAATATTAAAAAATTTATGATAGAAGTTACTGTACATTTGAAATAAACATTGGATACATTATAAATTGAAATAATACATTGATTTTCATCAATTTATTTATTTGTTGTGTTTCAATGCCATTAGTTGGCCATACAACTAAAATAAGACCTTTCAATTACTTGATTAACTAGATGGCTTCCACGAGTCAGTTGAACACCACAACAAATCCAATCTTCCTGGTTACAATGGTCATCATTTAACAATTATGAAAATATTCAAATACCATTTACGACATCAAATTTCAATAAATAACATTAGAATAAGACATTAAATTAAAGAAATCAAGATTTATGGAAATTTTTCATTATGGAAATTTTTCATTACCATATGAGTACAACTTGTTATTGAACATGACACTAACTTAATTACAACTGTAAGAGGCCACATCAACTCTATGCATGGAGATGTTCCTTTCACATTCTTCAATCCCATGCATATTGTCCAATAAAATGTCATATTTTTATAGACCATTACTGAAATTCCAATTACACATGCATGGAGGAAAAACATAGTTTAATTATAACATGCTATGACCTATATCCATGTGAGCTCCAAATATGAATTTTAAACTTGCACTCTCATTCTGTGTCCCTAATGACCACAAACAAGCCACACACATTGGTGCTATCCTCCTTGGACCAAAACATAATTTTTATGATTTCCCTTTTTCTTTGCAAGGTGTCTAACATTTTTTCCCTATGCACAGACCACAAGAGTTAATGTGCAAGACCAATGTCAATGTAATTAATATAGTAATGACCAAAACCATACAAATAGATAGTACGATTCTAAGACCAAATAATTTAGTGCACCAGATCCACTAAATGTTTTATATTGTAGATGTTCCATAGTTGAATGAGTTTGTTAGCTTCTGGAAAGATATCTTCAAAATCTAATCCATCAGCATAAGGAGGCATAGCTTTTTTCATAAGGACTTCCTTGAAATGAACTTTCATAGCTCCTAATGGAACATCCATCATGGAAGTATAGAAATTTGAAATCATATCATTCCTTTATACCACACCTTGAACAATGAGCATATTACCTTGATAAAGATCAATATGGTCTCTAGGGCTGATGACTAAGCATTCTACATCATTGGTGTAGGGAGGGATGCAACAAATAGGGCCAAAAGCACACCTAGATATCCAAACCACCTTGTAGAGAAAATCCAATACAAGAAAAAAATAGAGAACAACACCTAGAAGAGAGAACATAACACTTTTATTAAATTTTCAAGTAATCAACATACATGCCCAATTGTAAGGCCTTCTGGGTTACGACCAGATAAAAATTACAACTTCAAGATCCATAATGCAACTTCAAATTTGTAGTTCTGGGCACATCTTCCCTTAACTCTCTAAGTCGTCTAAGTTCTCCCCTTAATCCAAGCCTAAGAACTCTATTTATACTTTCCAAAATGGCTTACAAAATATTCTAGAATATTACATCAAAGAAAGGTTGACCTCAAAAAGGTCAAAACTCATCCATAGACAAGATCCTATCATTAAATTCATGATCCAAATTAGATACAAAAGTTGGCTCACACTAATAACCAAAACATAGACAACTCAACAAAAGAAGGAACCAAGCATCAACAAATAATAGTTCACTCAACCAACACTAGAAAACTCGACACCAATAGGAACTTGACACATACTAGGAACTTGACACCAACATGAACACGACATATACTAGGAACTTGACACCATAAGGAAATTGACACATACTAGGAACTTGACACATACTATAAACTCGACACAAACTATGAACTTGAAATTTATAGTAACTCGACACATACTAGGAACTTGACAACAACTAGCACTTGAAAATAAATGGTAGAATGAAGAAAAGTGTAGGATTACAAGGAAACCCAAGATGCTCCTAAATCAAATAAACAAGGCTAAAAGAAATGATACTCCTAAATCATGTAAGTGTCACAACCTAAGCCGAATCTAACTTAGATTGAGAAATCCAACTAGCATCTTCAACTAGTCTATTCTTCCACTTAACCAAATACTTATAGTAATCTTTTCCTCTCGTGCTGTTACTAAATCTTTGATCCAATACCTATTTAACCTCTTTAATATTCTTATTAGGATAACTATCTGATGCAACAACATCATCTAACTCATGATATTCATACAAATTAGTAACATTGAATATAGGGGATAAATTCATGTCATTAGGTAACTCAACTTCATAGGCATTACTACTGTCAAAATTCTTCAAGATCTTACAAGGTCGAAACTTCATCTTTAGTTTACTATATGTTCTAATGAGAAATCTTCCTTTCTTCAAATGAACCATCACTTCATCACCAACTTTAAAAAAATTCTCCTTGTACTTATGATTACTTTATTCCAACTTCAACTTCACTTCCTTATGAAAAGATTCCATAAAATAAGGAAACTCTTCTCTTGTATCACTTCTCTTTTCTTCACCAACAATATTCTTTAAGTCTGATACTCCTCTAGGCTACATTCTAGTAATAATCTCAAATGGTATTTTTTGAGTACTCCTATTTATAGAATTATTATATGCAAACTCAGCTTGTGCTAATATCATGTCCTAATTATGTGTTTCATTCCCAACTAAGCATCTCATCAAATTACCCAAGCTTCTATTTAGAAACTTTGTTTGTCCATCTATTTTTGGATGGAATGTAGAACTAAAATTCAACTCATTACCCATATTCTTCCACAAAGTCCTCCAAAAATAACCAACAAACTTATTATCTTTGTGAAAAATAATACTTCTAGGTAATCCATGCAATCTCACAATCTCTTTAAATAAAATCTCAACAACATTCTCAATATCTGATGTCTTCTTATAAGGTATAAGATAAGCCATTTTAGAAAATCTATCCACCACAACAAATATAGAATCATAACCCTTTGTTGTCTTAGGAAATCCAAGAACAAAATCCATACTAATGTCAATCCAAGGTTTACCAAGAAGATAAATAGGTGTATACAAACTAGTATTTTGACTTACCCCTTTTGTAACTTGACAAACTACACAACTCTTTACAAACTTCTAAACATCCTTATACATTTGTGGGCAATTATAATTCTCCTTTAGCAAACTCAATGTCTTATCAATCCCAAAATGTCCAACCAATCCACCACTATGTTTTTGCTTAATCAAATTCAACCTCATAGAACTTCTAGGTATACAAAAATGAATACCCTTAAACATCATACCTTCTTGAATGAAATAATCATAAAACTTATGTGATTTGTTAAATTTTGTGCTTTGCACTCTCTCCATGCCTAAGAAAAATTAGGGTTAGTATCATACAACTCTTTCATCTCATCAAAACCAAGAACTTCAACCTTCATCTCTATCAACAAAGAATGTCTTCTACTCAATGTATCAACAACTTGGTGAGTAACTCTACTCTTATTATTAATCATAAATATGTAACTCTACAAGTACTCAAACCATTTCATATGTCTCTGATTCAATTTATGTTGACTTTCCAAGTATTATAAAGCTTTATGATCATTATACAACACAAACTCCTTAGCAATAAAATAATGTCCCCACTTATTTAATGCTCAAACAAATGCATAAAAATCTTGATTGTACACAACATACTACCTTTTAGCATCATTCAACTTCTTACTAAAGAAAGCAACAGGTTTACCTTCTTGAATCAATACAACTCCTATTGCACTACCATTTGCATCACACTCAACTTGAAACACCTTATTGAAATTAGGCAAAGCCAATATAGGTAACTCAACAATATTTTATTTTAAAGTCTCAAAATTGTTATCAACTCCATGTGCCCACTTGAATTCCTTTTTATCCCCTCTCGTTATCTTAGTCATAGAATTACAAACAGAATTGAAATTTCTTATAAACTTCTCATAAAAACTAGCCAAACCATGAAATGATCTTACCTCACTCACATTCTCAGGTGTAGGCCATTCCAAAATTTCATTAAATTTCTTAGGATCCATCTTCAAACCATCATTTGAAATCACAAATCCCAAATACATAATCTCCTCTTACATAAAAGAACACTTCTTCAACTTAATCATCAACTTCTCCTCTTTCAAACTTTGCAATACTTGTCTAACATGCTTAAGAAGTTCTTCCTTAGTCTTGCTGAATATCAAAATATCATTGAAATAAAAAATCACAAACTTACCCAATAATCTCTTTAGAACTTTATTCATCAACCTCATGAAAGTAATAGGTACATTGGTTAAACCAAAAGACATTACCAACCATTCATATAGACCTTCTTTGTCTTGAAAGAAGTCTTCCACTCATCACCTTCTCTGATTTTGATATGATCACAACCACACTTTAAATCAATCATGGTAAAATACTTTTCTCTACTCAAATAATCCATTATGTCATCCATCCTCAACATAGGAAACCTATATTTCACTGTGATATCATTAATAGCTTTGAAATTAGTGCACATTTTCCATTCTTTTTAGGTGCTAATACCGCATGTACAACACATGGACTCAAACTTTCTTTGATCACACCTTTCAACAACAATTCATGCATTTTATTCATTGTCTATAGGTGTCACTCTATATGGTGCTTTATTCAAAAAAATATCTCTAGGAACCAGCTAGTCAATGACTTGCTTGTCATTGGATGTAAACCATCAGGTATATCTTTTGCAATAATATCTTTGTACTCCTTTAGTAACTTTGTAATTTCCACTAGTAGTCGGTCAATATTACTATTTTCTACTGTCACTCGGTCATTACTAATTGGCACTTGGCTAACACTATTTTCTAGTACTTGGGCTACTACTGGTACAATTTGGTCTCCTAGGAATTATAGAAAAGTAGACTTGATTCTTCTTCATTTCCTTTTCAAATTTGTTCCCATCAATCAAGAAAATTCTCACAGTAGTACATTTATCCTCAACTAGACTTTCAATTGAAGGCAAAAATATTTCCTTCTTTCCATTCACCCAAAGAGTGTATTGATTCAAACTTCCATCATGTATATCATATCAATCATATTTCTAAGTTCTACCCAATAGATTATGACAACAGTCCATAGGCATAATATCTCATAGGACTTCATCAAAGTAATGTCCAGTCTTGAACTTTACGATACATTGGTGTAAGAGCACCTTCAATTCCATCCATTGCAAGCACATATGGAGGATTAAAGGAAAAGGTTTAGGTAGTAGTTGGATCTAGAATCCATTGTTAGAAATAATGTCCAAGTTGTAAGGCAAGGAGACATTAGGTGTATTATAAACCTAGTTGTCTACCTTAGTCATTTTATGGGCAATTTCTAGGTAGAAATAGGAAAAAGTGGTTTAAAATATTGAATAATGATTATATTATGATCATAACCTTTCTAAGTTCATAGATAGAGTCTAGGATTAAATCTTGGAAGAGTTTAATGATATTTGATAACTTTTTCAAAAAGTTGTCAATGTTGCATAATGCAAATTTTGTGCAAAAATACAAGATTTGAATCCCAACTTTCACAACCACATTTATCACTTGTAACTAATTAGGAATGTGATAAATAAGGTTAAGAAACCTTTCTCAACATTGAAGAGAATAATTTAATGTACCTTTTGCATTGAAATCAATAAAAATATTATTTTCCTACTAAAATTGTTTGAAACTTCATTTGTACAAATTTAAATGAAAATATGAAGGATTGAATTTTTTTAATGAATTTCATATGAATTATTTTCAAGTGGTTTTGTATTAAAGTTAGATTGGTGAAGAGAAATCCATTTTTGTGTGCTTGTTGGTCACAGGAAGGCTTTAACTAGGGTTTCAAGAGAAAATCTCTCTTTCCCAAAGATTCCACCATGAAAAAATCTAACTCCTAATGGAAAGAAAGGGAGGAGGATGTAATTTAAGAATTTTTGGGTCTTAGATCAGTAGGTAGGAGATGTAGGGAATAAATACTAAAACCTCTAGACATGCATCTACACGTGACTATCCAGTTTTGAGTTTTAGAGGCACAACTTGGCTCAAGGGTGAATAGAAATATAATATCTTGGATATAGATGTCTGGGCATGTCCCTAAAGTGTTCCAATATTTTTGGTTGGAATATACATTTAATTCCTTGTAATTTCTTTGTAACAGTGACTTAATTAGCCCTATTAGGCCTAGAAGAGAATTGTAAGCAAATTGAGTTAAGGGACTGGTCAGGGGTCCTAACTTGGTGAGGGTTGTTGATTAATGGATTGAAGTGTTTGAAGGTGGTTAAGGATTTCTATGGTGGAGTTCCAAGAAGATTTCCTTCACAAATCCAAGGTTTCTCCTTGTAGCCCTATATGGAGGTTTAGCTATATAGTTTGATTTTTCAAAGAAAATATTATGGAGTTTGTGTTTCAAATATTTGAGAATTGCATCTTAGTGTTGAAGATGATGCAGTGCAAGGTATAAGTATCCCTAAAGGAGATTTCCTAGCCCCCAAAAAATAACCATGCAGTGGAAACACAACAATAAGAAACAATAATGTAAGATTTGATGCCAAATTCCAATTCTTTATTCATAGATATAATTGATTACATGCAATGTGCTAGGCTATAAGACCTTACCAGTTACAACCGAATACAAAGAAAGTAATAGTTCTACTAGATCCCTCAAGATCCAATCCATATCCTAGCTAGTCTAGATCCACACTTTGGTAAAAACCACAAGGAAGATCTCAACTTGTGCTTGTAAGCCCACCAAGCAATCTCCTTGTTTTCTAAGCTGCAACTACTAGCTCTTCTCCAAGTTTTCTCTTCCAAGCTCCTCTACTTCTCCCTAATTGATGAATCATGACTAAAGACTTCCCCACAACCCCTACTTATACCATTCTAAGTGAAAAGTCAGCCCAAAACACAAATTAAATACAAATACATAAATTAAATGCCACAAGTTGGCCAACGACAACAATTAAATGCTCAAAATTGATGTCTAAGTAAAATTGTGATATGTCCTAGCTCCAAATGAATTAGAACTCATTATTTTAACTATAGTTAGTACTCTAGGCCCTCTTCAACCCTTGAAATTTTCATCCTCTAACTCATTGTAGAAAATTAGTACATAGCCTTCAACATGCACCAAATTCCTAAGTAAGGCCAAGCTTCTCCCAGACCATGCTGAGCAACCAAAGACCATGTCAACTCCCAAGACCATGTCAAGAAACCATAGACCATGCTAAGAAACCAAAGACCATGCTGAGTTCCTAGACCATGCTGATAAACCATAGACCATGCCGAGCAACCAAAGACCATGCCAAGTCCCCAAACCATGCTGAGCAATCAAAGAGCATGCCTAGTTCCCAGACCATGCTGAGCTCCCAGTGTATGTAGAACACCAGTATATGCCAAGCTCCAAAAAACTTAACCAAAATCAGTCCAAACATGTAGGATTGCAAGCAAATCCAAGATGCTCCTGCATCAAACACGCTAGGTTTGAAAAGATGTTCTAGTAACTTAAAGAACATCTTCTAGGATTCAACACATAAATCCTAAACTGGTTCTTCACATACATATCCTCTAATTCTTCAACTTGTACACTCTTTCCCTTATTTTTCTTCTTCTTCTTCTTCTTCACATCCACCATAGATGTTCCATAGGTCTGCTTTCCATGCCGATCTCCAACCTTCTCAGAATTTGCTAACTCAACTCGGCTACTAATGCTCAGGTTCCTCCTATCAAGCTCTTCATTCTACAAAGGTATTAGGGAAAAATTCCTACCACCTTTCTCAATAGTAAACTCATTCCTAACAAAATCATGCATAACCCTGCAATCATACTGCCAAGGTCTACCAAGCAACACATGACAACTATTCATATCCACAATATCACACAACACTTGATCCTTATACTACCCAATCTGAAAATCAACAAGGCATTGTTCCCTCACTTCCAAAGCATGCTCACCTTGTAGCCAACCAATCCTATAAGGATAAGGATGTCTCATTCTCTTCAAACCAAGTTTCTAAACCATCTCTTTAGCAATAAGGTTATCAATACTACCACCATCTACAATCACCTTGTAGACTTTATGAACAAACTTACAACGAGTTTTGAACAAACTAGTCCTCTGACAAGAACCAAATGTCCTCTCACCAACTAGTACTTTCCGAACCAACAAACTTTCTCCTTGCTTAGGCTGACTATTATGGACTTCAACCTTATTCATAATAGTAGCTATCCTACCAATCAATCATTCAAAATATCTATGCCCCTCTTGACTACACTGGAAACAATTACCTCGGAACCCACCTCCACTTGTCCTTCTTCTCTACTTAAAAAGTTTTGGTTCACCTTCTACTTTTGGTTTAGCTTGTGCCGAACTATCTTGCTTTTCCTTCCCTCAGGAACTACCTTGGTTCTTACTCTTTAGCTTGTCCTTTGCTCTCAAAGCATACTGATAAGCATCCCCAACTAAAGAAATATTTAGCATACCAACCTCATCCCACATATTGAATCTCAGACCATTAATATACTAAGCTACCTTCTCTTTTGACAATTCTTGATGCCTAGATCGAATAGTCAACTTGTATAATTCCTTTGTATAATCTTTCACAGTTATATCTTTCTGCTTTAGATTTTGCAACTTCTTAAACAACTCAAGTTTATAATTTGTAGGAATGAACTTAGCCTTCAACTTAGTCACCATCAACCTCCATCTAGTTATCTTCATTTCACCTTCCTCTTCTCTATCTGTTTGTAGTTATTTCTACCAAAGATCAGCATGTCCCTTTAGCTTAGTTTGTGCCAACTTTACTTTGAGTGAAAACTCAATATCCTCAAGCTCAAAGTAGTCTTCTAATTCACCAATCTAATTAATTAGGTCTTTAGGATTCAAAGTGAATGAAAAATTAGAAACCTCCATCTTATGCTTCAGATTCAACTGAGATTTAGGTTGAGCAAACTAACTAGCCCTAATTCCAATAGGTCTCTCCACATGATAAAATCTATCTTCACCACTAGATCCAACAACTTCAAAGTCTTCAACAACTTCCTCATAACTACCTTTAGTACCCACATGCCTAAGTATGCCACCTAAAGCACTCATAATTTCAGCAATCATGTCACTCTTCATTGATGCTATCTGAGATCTGAACTTTACTCTAACATCCTCCATCTTAGATCTAAAATTTTCTTTAACCTTCTCTGAAATCCATTCTTCTACAACATCAGTAAGATAAAAAAATGCCCTAGCATCCAATATTTTTGGAGTCATCTTCTAAAATTTTAGCAAACCCTAAGCAACAAATCCACTAACCAAAAGATCGATCAGCCACAAGATCAACCTTTGTTAACCCAAGTCCTGGTGTAAACTACCTCAGCTTCAGCGATCTGCCTACACATTTAGGAACAACCTTCACTTTGATACCATCTGACATAGTGCAAGGTAGGAGTATCCCCAAAGGAGGTGGCATATCCCCTAACAAATAACCATGTAGCAAAAACACAAAAAAAAGAAACAATAATGCAAGATCTAACACCAAATTACAATTCTTTATTCATAGATATAACTGATTACATGCAATGTGCCGGGCTATAAAGCCTTCCTAGTTATGGCCAAATACAAAGCAAGTAATAGTTCTACAAGATCCCTCAAGATCTAATCCAAACCCTAGCTAGGACAGATCCACATTCTCGTAGAAACCCCCAAGGAAGATCTCAACTTGTGCTTGTAAGCCCACCAAGCAATCTCCTTGTTTTCCAGGCGGCAGCTACTAGCTCTTCTCCAGATTCACTCTTCCAAGCTCCTCTACTTCTCCTTGATTGATGAATCATGACTAAAGACTTCCCCACAACCCATAGTTATACCATTCTAAGCCACAAGTTAGCCTAGAACATAAATTAAATACAAATACATAACTTAAATGCCACAAGTTGACCAACAACAACAATTAAATGCCCAAAATCAATGTCTGAGTAAAATTGTGATATCTCCTAGCTTTGAATGAATTGGAACTCATGCTTCAAAATATAGTTAATACTATAAGCCCTCTTCAATTCCTAAAAATTTCATCCTATAACTTAGTGTGGAAAATTAGTTGCACATCTTTCAATAGACATCAAATTTCTAAGCAAGGCCGAGCTCCTCCCAAACCATGCCGAGCAACCAAAGACCATGCCGAGTAACCAAAGAGCATGTTGAGTCCCAAGACCATGCTAGGAAACCACAGACCATTCCAAGAAACCAGAGACCATGCTGAGTTCCCAAACCATGCCAAGCAACCATAGACCATGCCTAGGAACCAAAGACCATGCTGAGTCCCCATACCATGCTGAGAAACCAAAGAGCATGCTGATTTCCTAGACCATGCCAAGCTCCCAGTGTATTTCGAACACTAGTATCTTCCAAGCTCCAAAAAACTTAACCAAAATCCCTCCAAACATGTAGGATTTCAAGCAAACCTAAGATGCTCCTACATCAAAAGAAAACCATATTTCATCCCTAAAATATTTGGTCTTGAGTTTGTTTCTTGTTATTCCTTAAAGAGGTGATCTATACTTAAAATTGGATCTAGTCTAGTTAGTGTGGGTTTTGGGTACCATTGTGGAGTCATACGTTGTATTGGTGGAGAGGGGATTTGGGCACTTCTAAGTAACACATTTTCGATATAATTTGGGGACCCTGCTCCGAGTGGTATCAGAGAAACTGAGTAGATCTTTGGAGGAAGATAAAGTTGAAACCATGTCAGATGGTGGAGAAGAGCACAATAATGAAATTCCTAAGAAAATGAAAAATGCTAAACTACTAAGGGTGGTGAAGGAGCATGATGAAGAAAGGAAGAAAATTAAGAGAGAGATGGATAAACTAAAAGAACAAGTTAGGAAAGGATTCAAGTGCAACTCTAAGAATGAGGAGGGGAGTGATGAGGAAACCCCTTGGTAGGAGGAAGAATAAGAGTTTCCTATGGAACAAAGGCTATTACTAAAGACTTTAAAATCTATGGAGAGAAGGACCATAGACACCAAGCTTGATCTTCCTATTTATAGTGGGAAGATGGATCCAAAAGAAGTGATGGATTGGTTTGATGCATTCACTAGTTCCTTTGACTATGAGGAGATACTAGAGCATCAGAAGGTTAAGATAGCCAAATCAAAGTTGAAGGGATAAACCTTAACTTGGTGAAATTTCACTTAGGTAGAGAGGGTAAAAATGGATAAAAATCAAATAAGTACATGGAAGAAGATGGTGACCTTGATAAAGGAAGCCTATATACCTAAGGACTATGAGATTCTACTTCATAAAAAGATGTAGAGTCTAAGGAAAAAAAGAGATGGACATCTCTAGTTACACTAGGGAATTCCAAAAACTCACTATAAAGTCTAGGTTGGTGGAACTAGAGTGTGTCAAACTTGTTAGGTATAGGAAAGAGTTGAGGATGAATATCTAAGATGAACTAAGTTTGTGTTCCCTTAACACAGTCCAAAAATGCTTTCAATTTTATTGAAAGTTGAGAAGAAGCTTAAGAGGAAGAAAGATGAAGGAGGAAAAGGAAGAATCCAGAGAGATTTTGTCAATATAGGAAGAAGATCAAGTGGTGTCAGAGAAGAAACTTCTAGAGACTATGAGGAGACTAGTCAGGACAATTCCTTTAGTGAGAGAAATTCTAGAGGATCCCATAGAGGAAGAAGAGGAGACTCAAGTAGAAGATTTGGAGGGAGATCATTAGGACCTCCAAGGTGTTATAGATGCAACCAACTAGGACACTTGGCATCTAAGTTTCCTAAAAAGGAAAAGAATTAGACTCATAGGAGAGAAATCCTAGTCAAGGAAGAGGACAACCAAGAAGAAGAAAAATGAGGATCTTATGTAGAACCTAAGAAGGGAGAATCCTTTATGATGAGGAGGATAATATTGAATGCCCCAACCACTCATGAACCCCATTATAAGAAGAATTTGTTTAAAACCACCTACAAGTGTGAAGACAAAGTCTGTAAGATGCTGTTTTATAGTGGGTCTATTAATAACTTGGAATCTGAGGAAGAAATAAAGAACTTGAAATTGAGAAGGCTACCACATCTAAACCCTTAAAATGTGTCTTGGCTCATAAAGAAGCAAAAAAATATCATAAAGGAGCAAGCTTGGGTGGAATTCTAGATTGGAAAGTTCAAAGACAGAGTCCTATTTGATATTGTACCGATGGATGCTTGTCATTTTCTACTAGGGTGACCTTGGCAATATGATGTGGAGGCACACCATGATAGAAAGTTGAACACATACATGATCAACCACAAAGGTGAAAAGGTAACTCCCTTACCCTTACTATATTTTTCAAAAGAATAAAAGGATCCTAAGTTTTTATTTTTATATGGAAAAGAATTTCTAAAAGTTGTGAAGTAGGAAAAGGCTCCGTGCTATGCCCTAGTAATTTTGACAAAGGATGATAGAGCTAAGAAGGTTGTGATGGAATTGAATCCCTTGAGAAATATAGGTCCTAAAGAGGTTACAAACCTATTGGACCACTATAAAGACATTCTCACCAAAGAATTTCCAATTGAGTTGCTCCTAATCAAAGATATAAGCTACAACATAGATATAATCCTAGGAGCAAAATTGCCTAATAAGGGAGCATATAAACTCACTCTAGAGAGGAATTAGGAAATGGAAAGAAAAATATAGGAACTCCTAGATAAAGGATTGATTTCAAAAAGCCTCAGTCCTTGTGCAGTACTTTCCATTTTAGCCCCTAAAAAGGAAGGCACATGGAGATTGTGCACTAATTCTAGAGAAATAAATAGAATCAATATTAGGTATAGGTTCCCAATACCTAGGATAGAAGACCTATTGGATAACCTAGGGGGAGCAAGGTAATATTCCAAGATAGACTTGAAAAGTGGCTATCACCAAATAAGGATTAGGGATGGTGATGAGTAGAAGACTACATTTAAAACCAATGAGGGATTGTATGAATGAAGGGTGATGCCTTTTAGCTTGTCAAATACTCCAAGCACATTCATGAGACTCATGAATGAAGTGCTCAAGCCATTTCTTGGAAAATTTGTCAGTGTACCTTGATGACATCCTTATTTTCAGTAAGAATAAGGAGGAACATTTAGAGCATCTTAACTTGGTGTTAAAAAGATTGCATGAAGAAAAGCTTTTTATAAACTTGGACAAGTGTGTTTTTATGTAGGGAGAACTTGTTTATTTGAAATTTTTAATCTCATAAGGTAACATAAAAATGGATCCCAAGAAGGTGGAAGCCATTTTGAGTTGGCCTTATCCTATGACCATGATTAAAGTTAGAAGCTTTCATGGACTTGCTTCTTTCTATAAAAGGTTCATTAGGGGCTTTAGTCAGTTGTCTGCTCCTATCCTTGAGAGCATTAAGGGTGGGAAACAATATAAATTTGTGTGAAACAAGGATGTAGAAGAGGCCTTCCAAATGATGAAGAAGAAGGTAATGGAGGTACCTATCCTAGTGTTCCCTAATTTTAAAAATATTTTAACTATTGAATGTGATGCTTCTAACCTAGCTATAGGGGCTATCTTGAGTTAGGAAGGAAAGCCAGTAACCTTTTTTAGTGAGAAAATAAATGAAACCAAGAGGAAAGACTTCTCTTATGACTTGGAATTGTATTACTTAGTCCAATCATTGAAGAAATGGAGGTACTATCTCCTTCTAAAGGAGTTTTTTGTTTTCACAGACAACCAAGCCTTAAGTTTCTTTAATAGCCAAGAGAAACTAAGCCACAGACATATGAAATGGGTGGAATCAATTCAAGCCTACACCTTTTCAATAAAAAACAAGAAGTGAGTTGCCAATAAAGTGGTAGTTGCACTAAGTAGGAGGAACCTAGTTGTGTAAGAAATCTAGCTCCAAATTATAGGGATCAATGCATTGAAAGATATGTATGAAGAGGATAGTGATTTCAAATATATCTATAAGGTGTGTTCTAATTTTTGTAATTTAACCTATCACATTAAATATTCAAACTACTTGATTCAAAATGGGCTACTATTCAAGGGGAATCAACTATGCATCCCACAATGTTCAATGAGGGAGAACATCATTAGGGAGAAGTATGTAGGAAACATGTGAGGACATTTTGGCTTGGAAAAGACCTTGGAATAGGTGAGAAGGTTCTATAATTAGCCAAGACTCTATATTGAAGTGAGAAAGATTATGGATACATGTATAATCTATTAGAGGGCCATGGGTACATCCACTAATATAGGACTATACCAAACTTTTCCTATTCCTACAAGGGCTTGGGAGAGTTGCAACATGGACTTTGTGATGGGATTGCCTAGATCACAAAAGGGAAATGATAACATTTATGTTGTAGTGGAAAAATTTAATAAAATGGCCCATTTCATCCCTTGTAGGAGCACTAATGATATATCAATAATTGCAACTTTATTCTTCAAGGAGATTGTTAGAATATATGGTTGAATTCTAACCATACTATCTAACAGAGATTTGAAGTTTATTGGTCACTTTTGGAGGACCTTGTGGAGGAAATTGGGAACTAATATGAGTTTTAGCTCTTCCTACCATTCATAAATAGATGGGAAGATAGAGGTGGTCAAAACATCTCTTGGAAATCTACTTAGATACTTGAAAAAGTAGTATGGAGACAAGTGGGAATCAATCCTACCACAAGGAAGAACCCATTTCAAATAGTGTATGGGAAGAATCCAAGAGGTATCTTAGAACTCAGGTAACTACCTTCCAACACTCCAGTCAACGCTCATGAAGAGGAGTATGTAGAAAGTATGAAGGAGATTCATTACTTAGTGAGGTTAGCACTTGAGAAGAGTTCAGATAAGTATAAGTGGGAAAAAAAACAAACATAGAAGAGATGTTGAGTTGCAGCTTGGAGACTTGGCCTAGGCATACTTGAAGAATGAGAGGTTACCAAAGGGCAAGCATACCAAACTACTCATTAAGAAAGTAGGACCGTGTCAAATATTGAAGAAGTATGGAATGAATACTTATGAGATATAGTTTCCCTCAAACATTAGTATCTATCTCATATTTAATATAATTTGTGATCTAAATTCATATAAAGTTGATGTGAATGTAGGTTTAAAAGTACAACTTGAAGAGCTTGAAGAAGATGTCGAACCAAGAAGAGTTGACAAGATCTTGGATACCAAGGTCATAAAAGAAAAATAGGAATGATGTATACACTAAGTATTTGGTTCAATGGTAGGGATGTCCTAAAGAAGAGTCTATATGAATGGATGAATATGAGATCCTAAAATATGGCCCAAGTTTGCAAGAGCTTATCTCAAGAGGACTTGAGATTAGTGCACCCTAGGAGTATGGTATAGGAAAAACTTCAATTTAATCCATTGAAATAACATATAGAGGAGAAAAGGAAAAGGGTTAAGGTAGTAGTTGGATCTATAATCCAATGTTAGAAATAATGTCCAAGTTGTAAGACAAGGAGACATTAGGTGTATTATAAACCTAGTTGTCTACCTTAGTCATTTTATGGGAAATTTCTAGGTAGAAATAGAAAAAAATAGTTTAGAAGGTTGAATAATAATTATATTATGATCATAGCCTTTCTAAATTCATAGGTAGAGTCTAGGATTAAAGTTTGGAAGAGTTTAAAGACATTTGACAACTTTTTTCAAAAAGTTGTCAAAGTTGTCAATGTTGCATAATGCAACTTTTGTGCAAAAATGAAAGATTTGAATCCCAATGTTCACAACCACCTTTATCAATTAGAACTGATTAAGAATGTGATAAATAAGGTTGATAAGCCTTTCTCAACATAGAAGAGAAGAATCTAATGTACCTATTATATTGAAATCAATAAAATCTATTATTTTCATACTAAAACTGTCTAAAACTTCATTTGTATAGAAGTTTACAGATTCACATGAAACTCTGAAGGATTGAAAAATTTGAATGAATTTCATATGAAGGATTTTCAAGTGGTTTGAATTCTTCAAGTTATACTGGTTAAGAGAAATCCATTTTTGTGTACTTGCTAGTCGTCAAAAGGCCCTAACTAGGGTTTCGAGAGAAAATCTCTCTTTCCCAGAGATTCCACACGAAGGAAGGAGGATGTAATTTAAGAATTTTGGTGTCTCAAATTAGGAAGCAAGATATGTGGGGAGTAATACTAAGCCCTTTGGGTAGGTATCTACATGTGACTGTCCAGTTTTGGGTTTTTGAGGTACAACTTGGCCTAGGGATGGAATAGAAATCTAAGATCTTGGATCTAAATGTGTTGGAATTTCCTCAAAGTTTTCTAATAGGTTTAGTTGGAATATGTATTGAATTACTTGTACTTTATTTGTAAAAGTGACCTAATTAGCCCTATTAGGACTAGGAGAGAATTGTAAACTACTTGCATTAGGGGATTACTCAGGGGTCCTAACTTGGTGAGGGTTGTTGATTAATGGATTGAAATGTTTGAAGGTGGTTAAGGCTTTCTGTGATGGATTTCCAAGAAGGTTTCCTTCACAAATCTAAGATTTCTCCTTACAGCCCTATATGGAGGTTTAGGTGTGTAGTTTGATTTTCTAAAGCAAATATTATGGATTTTGTGTTTCAAATATTTGGGAATTGCATCTTAGTATTGAAGAAGACCATATTCCATCCTTGAAACATTTGGTCTTGATTTTGTGTCTTGTTATGCCTTAAAGAGTTGATCTAGACTCTAAATTGGATCTAGTCTAGGTAGCGTGTCTTTTGGCACCTATTGTGGTGTCCTAGGTTGTATCTGTGGAGAGGGGATTTGGGTACTTCTAAGTAACACATTTTTGATATAATTTGGGGATTCTACTCCATGCATTGTTCAATTACCAATATTTTATGCTCATCTTTGATCTATGAAACATGATAGGGTTTAGGATGCTTCAACCTTTACAACTTCAACTTTGTAACCAACTCTTTTGATGCCACATTTTTTGAATTTCCACTGTCAGTGATCACCTTGCAACATTTTCCATACATCTTACATATGGTCTTGAGGACAAGTTCCTCATCACTCCCCTGATTACATAAAGTCCTTCTCACCATTAGATTTTCTCCAGCCTTAGGTCCCCTAGGTGAACCCTTAGTGTCTCCTTGAACCACAACATTTATGTTACCTTTTCCACTTTCAGAGGAGCTACATTCAAAGGATCTATGCCCTTCTTTACCACATCTAAAATAATTACCATGAAATCCACCTCTAGAATAAGAATTACCTCTTCCTCGGTAAGAACTAGTACCTCCTTAGTAAGAATCACCACCTTTCCACTTGGTCTTGACTTTATCATCACTCTTCCATTTAGATTCACCTTTATCTTGCACAAAATTGTTGATCTGCCACCTTCTTCATAAGGTCTACCTCTACCACTCTAGAATCTACCACCTCTACCTATTTTTCTTTGTTCATGCTTCTTTTCCAAGATCTCCTTAACTTTTAAGGAATATTGATATGGTTCCTACACACTTTCTAATTTCACAAAACTTATTTCATCTTCAATTCAAAATTTCAATCCATTTATGTATCTTGCAATTTTCTCAACATCATCATCCACATGTCTAGATTTGAGGTCCAATCTATAGAATTCCTCAGTATAATCCTTGATAGTCATGTCTCTTTCTCTCAAATTTTACATCTTTCTCAACAAGCCAACTTGGTAATCAAGAGGAAGGAATTTATTCTTTACCTTTTTCACCATTCCCCAAGTCTTGATCTTGTGCTTCCCTCTCCTCTGTCTATTAGTTTGCAAATGATCTCACCATAGTGAGGCATGACCTTTCAATCTAGTAACTAAAATATTCACTTTCCTATTATTAGGAGTGTTTTTATACTCAAAGAACTTCTCCATTTTAGAGATCCAATCCAAAACATGGTTGGTATCCAATTTTCTATCATAAGGAATAACTTCTATAATACGTTTTGAATTTTCCTAGAGAATAATCTAAGAAAACTTGCTTCATCTTGATCTTCTTCAAATTCTAGATTAGGGTTTGGTGCTATTGCTTCATCATCACTCACATCATCAAGATGTGCTCCTCTCGTCTAGGCTATCTCTACAACATCTAATCTGGCTACAATTTTTCTTAATGTATCCAATATGGTTTTATAAACATTTCCTCACCTCAAACCATCTTTATAAATCAGGCTCTTGCAAGATTGTAACCCTCTGCAAGTTATAGGTCAAATCCATAGTTATGTAACTCCACAACCAAAATTCCTTAGGGTGCTACATAATCCAATCTCCATAAGGACAAACCTCAGCTCTCTGATAGCACCCTTGTGTAGGGAGGGATGAATAACTAGGGCCAAAGGCATACCCAACTATCCAAACCACCTTGCTAAGTTAACACAATAGAAGAAAACAATAGAGAGAACAACACCAAAGAGAGAGAACATAACAATTTATAGAATTTTTAAGTAATCAACATACATATCCAACTCTAAGGCCTTCTAGGTTACAACCAAATACAAATTACAACTTCAAGATCCATAACTTAGCTTTAAATTTACACTTCTAGACACATCTTCCCTTAACTCTCTAAACCCTCTAAGTTCTCCCCTTAATCCAAGCCTAAGCACTCTATTTATACATGCCAAAATGACTTATCGAAGATTCTAGAACATTACATAAATTAAATACTGAGCTCAAAATGGTCAACACTCATCCCTAGATGAGATCATATAATTAAATTCATGATCCAAATTAAATAAAAAAGTCAGCTCACACTAATAACAAAAACATAGACAACTTGGCAAAAGCAGGAACCAAACATCATCAAATAATAGTTCACTTAGCTAACATGAGAAAATTTGGCACCAACAAGGACTTGACACATAATAGGAACTCGACACCAACATAAACTTGACATATATAGGAACTCAACACCAAAAAGAACTTGGAACATACTAGGACCTTGACACATAATATGAACTTGACACCAACAAGAACTCAACACATAGTAGGAACTCGACACTAATAGGAACTCAACAACAACTGGCACTCGACAGTAACTGGTAGAATGAAAAAAAATGTAGGATCACAAGGCAACCCAAGATGATCCTGTATCATTCAAGGGAAGGAAATTGTGAATTTTTTGACTAAAAAATAACTATCCACATGTTCGTCAGATACAAAAACAAAATTTTTTCTAGAAAACCAAATACAAGTAAAGGCAATATTGATTCATCGACATGTTTAATTTCTAACTCCTGCATAACACAAGAGTTTCTTTTAATGTCCAAATCCTTTGCAACATCTTTGAAGGATTTCAAAGGGGATTGTGGATTTACTGACTACAAACCAGACATCCAAATGTTCACAAGAATACAAATCCAACAAAATTCTACTAAACACATTTGAAGTTGAAGAGAATCTATTCTACTACATGTTTGAAGATGAATATGCACATATATATATTTAGAATGTACAAAAAGATTAGAATATACAATTATGTGACAATAAGTATAGACATATACATGCTCACATATAAATATGAATTATTATAATACAATATATATAGATAATTACACATAAACTATATTTCTATTTTATTTACCTACATGAGTGGTTACAATAGTGAAGACATATGAGTAAAGGAGGATGAAGGGATTCCACTTTCCACTTTATTTAAAATGCTAATAAAAAATGCATTTGCAGAACATAGGTATATATAAATGAGATATAAAATGCCCTTCGAATGAAGTGCAACTTTATAAAAATAGCTGATCCTAAATTTTAGTCATAACCAATAGACTAAACACAACTAAAAAGAGAACAATTATAACTAAAGTAGAATCACAAAATAGAACAACCACAATATGATAACAACCAATTATGACAAATATGCCTGACAATTTAGATTTCCCTTGTTTTACATTAACAAAAAAGTGCAACAAATCAACATGCATAAAATATGCAACACATATTTTATGCATAAATCAAAAAGCATAGTTTGAATGGTCCAACTGAACTTGAAATAAGAACTTAAAATAGTATAGACTTAAACAAATACAAAGGAAATAATTGCACATTTAGAATAAGCATCAGTTCCAATTTCATTGAAGAAGGGTAAATTTTGACCAATGACATCAATAGTGCTTAGTAACCCTACTAACGACATTGTCTACACTATTCAATGAAAAATATGAGACCATTGCTAGTTATGATAGCATATGAAGCAATCCCCAATATTTTGACACTAGTTTATCCCTCCTCCGATGTCTTTTTTGGGCAAAAGAGAAAATACTTTTATAAAATCTACGATGCCTCTTGGGGTCCTTGTACATCAGTTGGGGGGGTGATACCTAACATGTGAATTTTAAGGCTACATCTTTTATGGGTAGTAAGAGGATTATTGGATTCTTCAGCCACCTTTGACTGTGTCCTACACTTTATCCTAAAGTTATGTACACAAGTTGCATGAGTGCAACCTCCAAATAAATGACATGAATATATGCAAAAATCAATAAACTATTCACATAGGCAAAAATAGAAGAGAGATAATAATACATTATGTTGCTCCAAATCTATATTATAGGACAAGTCCTAGATGTTTCATGCTTCAAAAATATTTACAAGTCACGTAAAACTTCAGAAAAAGAATAAGGGTAGGGTAGCCAAGCAGTCGGGTCAACAACCTCTACAATTTTGACTTTTACAACCCCCTGCACAAAGTGGTTTACTATGGCACATCACATCACTTCCCACACCTTTGATGATACCTTTACCTACCAATATACCCTAACATTGTAGGTCTTCATGATCACCAGTACCATAAGAGCACACTGCTTCTTCTTTGCCTCCTTCATTATCATCCACTCCCAACAATTGTAAACTATGCTTAGATGAAAACTGGGTCATCTATCCCAATTATGATTATATTGCTACTTATAAATAGAAAGAAAGGACACATCTATCACTTTTATTGATTCATGAGGACTCTATGACTTATCTTGAACATCTATCTAACTTTCCAGACCCATTTCCAAAGGTGTAAGTTTTTAGTTGTCTGGCAGATGCAAGCTTATAGTTCCAACTAGCCTTATGGATTGCTCAACCAAATAATCATTATACATCAGAACATCTCTCCTAATTATTTTTTGACCTACAAAAATTAGAAAAATGCTTTCTCAAATTACAATAACTCTATCATGACCAAATTTTCTTGAACAACACACACACACACACACACACACACACACACACACACACACACACACACACACACACACACACACACACACACACACACACACACACACACACACACACACACACACACACACACACACACAATAATAATATTCAATTTTATTTTTTGGAAATAATTTAGGAAATAGATAAAACAAAATATATTCATAATATGAAAATTCCTCTAAAATATTACAATCATATTTGGATCCTTACATCAATTTACAAATTACATGAAGATCTACTTCTGCTTATTTACAATACATAACTTTTATAAATGTTCATAATAAATCATCTTCAAAACTTCAATAGAAAGTGAAAATATTCCAAGATTTTCTTCAACACATATCCATTTAGAAAAACTATATAAAACAACCCTATATACCATGGAGAGCTCACCTCCTAGGCTAGGTCTCTAAGAGACCACCCACTGAGCTTGAAGAGCCAAGACCAACCGGGTAACAATCAAGCATAGACATAAAAATCAACAATATAGGATACAACATTTAACACCCTTTTTTGAGCTTACATAGTAGGTTACTAGAGGAACCAATAGAATGGGTGGAGGTGTGCCTAAAACCTTAAGGAGAAGCCAAAGACAAAAAACTAGATTTTCCTTCACAAGGCATACAAAATAAATACCATCTCTCACAAAATTTCTCCCCTTATCACCGAGCCCAAAGTGCATAGCAATGTACTGGCACATGCAACCCATATAACATGCTTATCCCTCTTCCTTCCAAGGAAGAGACTCTACATTCAAGGGATAGGCCCAACTAACCCCTTCACCTTGAAGGCCACTTCTTCCCTCCCAAGGGCGAGTGATGTCCTTCGACACCCACAACATCATACTCTCAAAAAAAAAAAGAAAAAAAAGTAGTAGAAATTTATCCACACCCAGCAATACAATAAGGACAATGAACAACACACATAAGTATTTGTAGCAAAATTTACACATCTTTTATTTAGAAAAACAATACAACACATAATTTCCTAAATATGGCAAAAGCTCCAACCTTTATCCAAGCTATGGTAAATGATCCGATTTGAGAAGAGCCCTCTATCCTTCCTTGATCCAATCTCCAAAACTAAAAATCTCTAAAAACTAGAGAGTGGGTGAATGCCCACTCTATTTTCCAATTTCCTCTAAAAGAAGAACACTCCTAATTTTTCTCCATCATAAAAGAGAACAAACACTTCAACTCCACCTAAGTTTCCCTATTTGGTTGGAATTATCAACTTACTGGAGATAAGGTAGGAATTTTGGGTAAGACTTCTTTCATTTTCGAAATAATTAAAAAATGGAATTTTACAAGTGTTAGAAAAGAGATTTTCACTCCAATAAAGTCAAAATTAAAGCCCTAACATATAGTACTAACATGTAGGTAACTTAATTTCACTAAAAGAACACTCTAAGACTCAAACAAAGCCATCTAAAGTCACCCTAAACTTGAAATACAAAATTTAATTTTAATTAAAACCTTCATAATATATTTTATATAAGGGGATGAAAACATAAATGTTTCTAACTGGTTAGGAATAAGGGTGGGTGTCTTTTGCCAATGACTCAACCTGACTTGCCATTTAAACACATAACAACACAAGTGTCAAGTGACACTATAAACATACATTTAATATTATGAGTGGTAAATCAATTTTCACAAAAAGAAATCTAATCTAAGACATCCATTCACATTACATACACAAAATAAAATACTTAACAACAAGGTTAAGGTCTCTTCATTAGATCTAACCTTGGCAATCTTTAATACAAAGGTATAGTCTTGGTTCTCCATTTTACCATGGATATTTCCCGCACACTCAAACCACATATCAGTAGTCCAAGATAAATAAAACATATGCACATATAAATCCTCAATTAATTTTATATTCATAATTGAATCAAAACATAAGACATTCCTCAATTGAATAACATTTTCTACATTTCTAACCATTGTGCATATATAATACTACTATTATAGAACTAAACATGATATGAATCTTTTGCAACATTTCATGATTTATATATATATATGTGTGTGTGTGTGTGTGTGTATACATACATATATGTGTATATATGTATACATATATATATATATATGTATGTATGTATATGTATATATATGTATACATACATACATATATATATATATATGTGTGTGTGTGTGTGTGTGTACATATATATATGTATATATACATACATATATATATGTGTATATACATACATATATATATGTATACATACATATGTATGTATATATATACATATATATGTATATATATGTATACATACATATATATATGTATACATACATATATATATGTATACATACATATATATATATGTATACACACACACACACACACACACACACACACACACACACACACACACACACACACACACACATATATATATATATATGTATACACACATATATATATATGTATGTATATATATATGTATATGTATGTATATATATTTATATGTATATATATATATATGTGTATATATATATATATAATCCATCTAACATTTATATTCAAACATAATTTCCTACTCATTAATAAAATAACCAATCAAGTACATGAATGTAACTAATCATCAAGCATCATAAATAAGTTCTAACATCATAACTGATTGCCATTAAATAAAGTGTCCCATAGTATCAAATAGTCTGAGTACTAGTCAAAAATAGTTCAACATATAACAAGATCTCAGAACATAAAGTATCTGCAATGCAAAATATAAAGTATCTAAAATGCAAATAAACTACTATGATATGCTATGATGGGTCAGGGTGAGGCCTCACATCCTCCCCCCCAAGCATGAACCTCCTCCTGGAGTTCATCAAAGAGGTATGGTACTAAGCTCTCATCTGTGTTGTGTCCTCCCATGAAGCTATGACCTCATCATAACAATCCCATTGGATTCTAACTTGGTCCAGCTCCCTGCCTCAAAGTGTTAGGGTCCGTCGGCCCAAAATAAGAATGGGCTCCAGAGCTATGTGATATGCTATACTGAAATTAAGACTAGTACCCAAAGTTGTTTGAAGCTCACTCCAAAATAAAGATGTGAATAGAGAGTCTCGATTAGAAATGATCTTGTGAGGGATGCCAAAAAGTCTGACAACATCTGGTAAGAACACTTGTGCTACTATTGGTGCTGTAAAGGTAGTACAAATAGGTGAGAAGTGGGCAAATTTAGTCAATGTATCCATTGACACCAAGATAGTCGATAGATATCACATCCCGCTTCCACATAGGTATCTCATGTGGCTATAAAAGTCCCCCTAGATGGTTGTGCTCTTTCTTCACTCTCTGACATTGAAGACATGTAGCAATAATATCAGCAATCTGTACCCTCATTATGGGCCAAAAATACAACTGTCTCAAGTTTGAATATAACTTCTTAATACTAGGATGTGCTGCATATGGTGCTCGATGGGCCTCTAAAATGATGAACTCTTGCAAGTCACCCGTAGAAGGTACATAAATGTGTTCTCTATGACATAAAAGCCCATTAGGCTCCAAAGAATAGTCTGCAAACTTTCCCACTATGGGTCTTTGAGAATGTGCAATCTGACAAATCTCTGCATATAACTTATCTTTCGCCTCATTACTATAACTTTCATACAATCTTCATTACTTTTTCTATACTACTAACTTTTATAATATACCCTCTCTATCATATAATACTACTTCCATGTTCTATTTCTTATAATCATAAATTTCATGCCCTATACTTAATTAACTATCATTATACTATGCTTATAATCCACTCTATCTTTATACCTCTCTATATCATTTACTAGTACTTAATTAATTATTATGTATTCTATTATCTTATATCGTCATCACTAATTTTGTATATTTACCTTCTATGTGATATCACTAAATTCATAACCTATGCTTCTTTTATACTATATTCTTATATATCAATATACTATTAATAAACACTAATTTTATATGTATTATTAGCCCATCATATAATATAATACATACTCACTTATTTTCACTTATTATAAACCATAACAATCTCTACTTTTGTATACACTTCTTTGATTTCCATACTTAATTTATTACATTAACAATATATAACTTCTATGTCACTATTATATAAAATCTACAACCTTTTTGTTATAACATAATTATAACTATATGTACATACATTACTCATTTATGCTTTAATTACACTACTTGACATTCATACTTATATTAATTCATTTTTTTTTTCTAACTCTATTTTTTACTACTACATCCACATGCATATGAGCATACTACTATTTGTATGTAATTTTCCACACATGTCACTAAATTACCCCATATATAACTAATTTTTAACCTAATATTAATAACCAGATGCTTACACTCACTGATTACTACTCTATGACTTGCGCTTTTGTTCCTCCTTTAAATGTTTCATTATTACTCACTGTAAAATAATTCTTCCTACCTTATTATTACATCTCTTTCTTCACACTTATCTTCATTCAATTGTTATAGCTTTTACTCCTGACTATAAAATTAATTTCGCTCTTCTTATTTTAAGATCCATATCATTATTGATTTAATTTTTTAAAAATAAATACCAATTATAATAATAATAATTTCTTGAACATTCTTGAACATTTGATTTATTATTTTTCCCATCCTCACTCCAACCCCACAAAGGCCTGCTAGACAACGCTATTATTTGAATGGTCAAGATATTTAGTATTCAGGAATGTTGGCCATATATTATATTTGAACATTTAAAAGGAAAATGTTCCGAAAATTGTATGTGTTTTTGTAGTACAGGGTCGCAGGCTTATTGTGATTCACAGGCGTTACAACATGGCTATTTCAGGGAAAACTGAACTGTTACACTAGGTAGGCCGACAACTCTAGCATGGATCTCATTAAAGACGGCGAGCATAATTTTTGAGTTCTTAATTTGTCCCTTAATTGAAGGCAGAAGAATCTGCAAACAGAATCTAACAATTGAAATGGTTTCCTATTATTGCTACATGTGGAGTTTATGTCTTCTAAGAATTTGGAGGTTGTTAGAATGTAAAAGGCATTACAGATGTGATTTGACTTCTATTCCCATTTGAGAAATGTATTTAAGTTGAGGCCTAATTTTGATCAAAAGTTGACTATATCTCCAACTGCGATTTGATATTAGCAAAATATTTATCTTCCAAACTTTACAGAAGCCCCGAAATTTAATCACAACAATCTTATGGGTTCACCAAAATTAAAATTAATCAAAGACTAATTATTTATGTTTAGGCATTTAAGTTTACAAGTATTTATGTCACTCTGATTTGAAGATTCTATTCGCCTACTAGCTTGAGGTTCACAACTTCTACAAGGTTCCTTTTATAGTTTTAAAACCAACAGACTATGAAGATTGGAGGTATAAGGGAAATGTACCTATTCCAATGGTTCCTTCACAGCCTTTATATAGAGCTAACCATACTAAAAATGTTATTTTATTATAAGAATTTATTCCTTTTACTTATCTAAGATATTCATACAATAATTATATTCTTATTTTCTTTTGATATATCTTACAAATAAAATATGTTATTCGTTTTCAACAATACATACTATTTCTTTAATGTTGCAGATTGAGAAGATTATAGAATGTTAAAAGGATTGGGTAGAAATATATTTTTTTCTAATCTTTTTTTTGGTCTTTATTTCTAGATACTTTTTTATTAAAAATAAATAAAAAATAAAATTAAATATTTTTAAATTTAAATTTATCAATACTAATTCAAATTTTTATTTATTTTTCATCATATTTCTAGCATTAATATAAATAAATAAAATTTTCAACAACAACGAGATGTAAAGTCTATTTTCAATTGGAAATAAAAATACTAAAATAAACAAATTGTTATACTTCTATATTCAACCATTAACCCATTTTGTCCCAATATTTTCTAAACCTGGCTGTGATACCAAAATGTTATGCCCAAATTTTCTTGCACAAGACACACGCACACGCACATACACATACAATAATAATATTCAATTTTATTTCTTGGAAAAAATTTAAGAAATATTTAAAACAAAATATATTCATAGTATTGAAAAGTCCTCTAAAATATTATAATCATATTTGGATCTTTACATCAATTTACAAACTACATGAAGATCTACTTATGATCATTTACAATACATAACTTTTACACATGTTCATAATAAATCATCTTCAAAACTTCAACGGAAAGTGAAAATCTTCCAAGCTTCTCTTCAACACATATCCATTTAGAAAACTTGTACAAAACAACCCTATAAGCCATGGAGAGCTCCCCTCCTAGGCTAGGTCTCTAAGAGACCACCGATCGAGCTTGGAGAACCAAGAACCACAGGGTAAGAATCAAGCATACACATATAAATAAAAAATATAGGATACAACATTTAACACCTTTTTTGAGCTTACACAGTAGGTTACTAGAGGAACCAATAGAATGGGTGAAGGTGTGCCTAAAACCCCAAGGAGAATCCAAATACACAAAATCAGATATGTCTTCACAAGGCATATAAAATAAATACCATCTCTCACAAACTTTCTCGCTTTATCACCCCCAAAGTGCATAACAAAGTACTGGCACACACAACCCATACTACATGCTTATCCCTCTTCCTTCCAGGGAAGAGACTGTACACTCAAAGGATAGGCCCAACTAACCCCTTCACTATAAAGGCCACTTCTTCCATCCCAAGGGTGAGTGATGTCCTTCCACACCCACAACATCATACTCTCAAAAACAAATGAAAATAAGGTAATAGAAATTTATCCACACCCAACAATACAACAAGGATAATGAACAACACACATAAGCATTTGTAGCAAAATTTACACATCTTTTATTTAGAAAAATAATACAACACATAATTTTCTAAATATCGCAAAAGCTCCAACCTTTCTCCAAGCTATGGTAAATGACCCGATTTGAGAAGAGCCCTCTATCCTTCCTTGATCCAATCTCCAAAACCAAAAATCTCTAAAAAGTAGAGAGTGGATGAATGCCAACTCTATTTTCCAATTTCCTCTAAAAGAAGAACATTCCTAATTTTTCTCCATCATAAAAGAGAACAAACACTTCAACTCCACCTAAGTTTCCCTATTTGGTTGGAATTATCAACTTACTGGAGATAAAGTAGGAATTTTGGGTAAGACTTCTTCCATTTTTGTTATACTTAAAAAATAAATTTTTACAAGTGTTAGAAAAGAGATTTTCACTCCAGTAAATTCAAAATTAAAGTCCTAACATATAGTACTAACATGTAGGTAACTTAATTTCACTAAAAGAACACTCTAAGACTCAAACAAACCCCTCTAAAGTCACCCTAAACTTGAAATCCAAAATTTAATTTTAATTAAAACCTTCATAAGATATTTTATACAAGGGGATGAAAATTTGAACATTTCTAATTGGGTAGGAATAAGGTTGGATGTCTTTTGCCAATGACTCAACCTGACTTGTCATTTAAACACATAACAACACAAGTGTCAAGTAACACTATAAATATACATTTAACGTTATGAGTGGAAAATCAATTTTCACAAAAATGAATCTAATCTAAGACATCCATTCACATTACATACACAAAGTAAAATACTTAACAGTGAGGTTAAGATCTCTTCATTAGATCCAACTTTGGCAATCTCAATTAATACAAAAGTATAGTCTTGGTTCTCCATTTTACCATGGATATTTCCCGCACACTCAAACCACATATCAGTAGTCCAAGATAAATAAAACATATGCACATATAAATCCTCAATTAATTCTATATTCATAATTGAATCAAAACATAAGGCATTTCTCAATTGAATAACATTTTTTACATTTCTAACCATTGTGCATATATCATACTACCATTATTGAACTAAACATGATATGACTCTTTTACAATATTTCATGATTTTCATATATATAAAATCCATCTAAAATTTATATTCAAAGATAATTTCCTACTCATTAATAAAATAACCAACCAAGTACATGAATGTAACTAATCATCAAGCATCATAAATAAGTTCTAACATCATAATTGATTACCATAAAATAAAGTGTCCCATAGTATCAAATAGTTTGAGTAACAATGAAAAATAGTCCAACATATAACAAAGTCTCAAAACATAAAGTATCTGCAATGCAAAATATAAAGTATCTAAAATGCAAATAAATTGCTATTATATGCTATGATGGGCCAGGGTGAGGCCTCACAAACTGTAAACCAATCTTCCTTTGGGCATTAATCCAAAATACATTACATACATCTCCATCTGGGGCCTCCATCATGGATGAAGAGTTAAAGGAAACATCACCACTATAGACTTGCATTACACATAACCAAATAATATAAGTATTAAGTTACATGGATGCCACTATCAACATTTTGTACATTGAAGTCTCTACCAATCACTAAATTGCATGTAAACATATCACTTCTTCAAGATGTTCAATTATAGGCTAATGTCTTGCACACCCCTAAACACCACCATTACCATTAAGAAAGGGTTATAATGAAATTCAAAACACCAATAACATATGTGTCAAATAATGCATTACCATCACCAACCACATACTACTTACCCAAACTTCAATCTCATTTTCATCAACCAACATTACTTATCTATGCTTTCCTAACATAGACCTACTGCCACTCCTGCATTTTGCTAATGTCAATTTTAGAACCTCACATGTGGATGCTGGGAGAGAAAGGAAATACCTATCTTCACACTCAACTACTGTTACAATGTCTTCCATAGCTGATGACTGACATAAAATAAAACATTCATTCCATTTTTTAGATATAAAACCAAAATGTTCACAACCACAAAATGCATTAGTGGTGAAAATAAAAAAAAACTAATATGTTATTTGATCTTATAGAAATAAAAAAATAACATATTTGTGTTACTTGTTGCCTCCACCCTCTCACTTCTAGCAACAAAAGGGATCCCCCTTATATCGTCCTCAAAGTTAATAATTTTGTTAGCACGTACAAAGGTTATTTTCCTTTACCAGACTTATTTTTCCGTGCATGAGATCATTGTGCACAAATCTTATCACCTACAACTAAGGTAGAAAGTGGTGCATTTATTGATCTTTCAAAAACACCATCCACATAACCCGTATTGGCTAAATATGGAGTTCCCTATCAATGACACATTTAATGAATATCAAAAGATTTCTCTAAAGTGGTTCACATGTTTGCACATATTTTTTGTGTAAAGAACAAACTATTATATCAAATTGATCATACCATGACCTCTCTTCTCTTCACTAATGCTACAATCCTTTTCAATATTTCCTTCATCAAATTATCACTCTTTTAGTAACACATTTTCTCTTCAATCTTGGCCAGACCCCTCTTTTAGAAGGAGTTCAACTGAGGAGACCTTGTATAGTTTGCATATGTATTGCTATAAATGCCTTCTTTGGGCTTTAGATCTTATCCTCATCTAGTAATCAACACTTGTGGCCTTCTTAAATACATATCCTATTGATTTTGACTCATAACGACATCACTTTCAACTCCTTACAAAAGGCCGCCCATGGAAAGGTGCCTCAATAAATGGGAGATTGTGAATTTGCATCCTATAAAAATTCATCCTTGCAATATCCCAAAATTTATTTCCCACATCAAGAAAAAAAATTCCAATGAGGCATCAATATATCATCCTTTGGGTGGACTTTTCAATTCTATATTGATCCCTCCCCTACACAAATGGAACCACTACACATATATAAACATTACCATACAAAAACAACTTATAACATGTAAGTATAATACATATGATTGCCATCTTCCTACAGTTACATCATTTATCACTAGTGAATACAAAATTTGAACCTCAGTACAACTAAGGTATGTGTCATTAGCAAATCAATATCACACTCACAAATTACAACATCTTCCACTGCTTCCCTCAATGGAAAAAACCATCGCTCTAGGTTCCTCACTTTGTATCTAAAACTAACTATAAGTCAATGAAATTATCCACACACCATTCATTCAAACTATATGATGTCAAAATCATTGTAAATGATAGTGACTTTAATTTTCACACTCACATGGTTATCTATGGAAAAACTAGGAGAAGTCCTCCACACAACAACCTTGCTCTCTTGAGAAAGGAAATAAAAAGAATTAGACATTTTCATCACTGTTCTTTGTACTCAGAGGACAATCTATTTTTGGGTGTTTTCAAATCACCACATCTTACTAGTGTCTTTTTCATAACCACTTTTTTCTTGCTATATAGAACCTCTTTCATATCCATAGAAGGATTCTCTCTTTTTAGTATGTAGGAAACCTCAAGAAAATCATTGATTTCTATTAATTTCTCACTTGATTTTAACATCCTATATAGTCTATAATAATATAACAAGACTATTACTAAACAAAAATTCTTGATACATTCAACACCTTGCGAGTCCTAACAATTTTGTGATACTGGTCTTTTAATAGAACACACTACAAATGATTGCTTCATTGTCTACAACATTAGATATTGAGTTCATCCAATCTTTTATATTTGTCTATATTTAAACTTATTCAAAATTTTATCCATCTATATGGATCTGAATTCTTGATGGAATTTTTTTGCATAACATATACTCATAATTATTGTCTCCAAGACTACACCTGGTGTGTATATCAAGTATTGTCATTTTCTTTAAACCATTCAAATATGTGGATGAATTAATGAACCAAGACTTAAGCACAAAATATGATTAAATCCTCTTTTAAATTGTGGTAGATGACATAATCAACCCATTTCTCTCACTAATAATACTCAACTAAATAAACTACAACCTTTGATTATGTTAGAACTTAATGCTTTTAATTTTTTCCTTGTATTGAATTGATGAAAAGATAGAGTTATAGAAAAGTTACACTAAAATACAATTATAACTTTTGTTGTTGTTCGAGGTTTAGACTTGTGAGCATGGATGTTCAATAGGGGCACAAATTGTATGAGCAAACCAATCCAATGAGGGTCACCACAAAAGTTTTTTTATCCAATATGAGAGCATGAGTGTGCAAGCCAATGAGCTAACCTCTTCAACTATGAGCCAAGGGTTGAAAGGTATTAATTCTATCAAATTCGTCTGAAACACATTATCTCTTATAATGTCAGAGCCTTACACTCAAAGAAACTTGATTGACATAGATTTATTTGAAATCATTAAACTTCTCATCAACTTAAAAATAATAAGACCAATCAATTATTAATTTAAAAAAAAAATATTTCATACACCACTTTAATTAAACTACATTTAAAACTCCATGTATATACCATCTATTATTCTAACTCTATAAGAGATTTTTGAACTCCATAAAAGATATAATCAATGAATATAATTATTAGCATCACCAATTGTATTTGATTAATTAAGCTTCAACTATTTTATTTTCTCAAACTTAAACACACCGATGCCTAATCAATTGATGCTTTTGCAATATTTTGACCAACCTACATTTGAGGTCTTCCCACATGTATACATATATGTATTATCAGCTGTAACTCCTCATTGAGATTCATTGGAGGGTAAATAATAGGAATATGTGTTTCTTTCCATTATAATCTCACCAAAAAGTGTATTAATGTCTTGATCAATGTATCTACATCTCTTGTAGTACAAATATTAATTGATGCTTTGAGGCTTTTCTGAGTGAAACCCAATAAGGGAAGAGGAAATTTGAAGAAGTGTTGTATACTCTATTTAGTACAACTTTTACTTAGTTAATCATGGATGCTAGAGCCACTAGAATAATAGATAATGGGAAAGAGAAGCATGGGTTCAATGTACTTTAGAAGACCATTGAACTACCAAAAAGGTTAGTTGAGTGTAAGTACTGTGATCTCATAACACTTGATCTTTCTTATGTTACTTTTCACTACAACCAGAAGGTGATTATCTATTCTTCCCCATGCAAAGGGTTTTCCTCCATGGTGGAGGCTCAGAAGAAATGCCTCTCAAAAGCTTTGGCCTATTTCTACCCACTTGCTTAGAGATTGTGTATGAAAGATGAGATTCTTATGGTTGAATGCAATGATCCTAGAGCGGAATTCATCCAAGCTTCATGGAATGCTGTCATAGTTGATGATCTAGTAGGGGTAGATTCTACTTCTTTGATGGAGGACATTGTTCTTTTCAATGATACCATTAAACTAAATAGGTTTTTCCTTCCAATGATTGTAGATCAAGTGAGATTCCTAGGAATGTTTGTGACCACAAAACCATTAGGAAGAATGGAATTTTATAAAGAAAATAGGATTAGAGGGAGTTGGAACATACATACTATTGTTTTTTTGGTTACGATGCATTACCAAGGAGAACTCATGCAAGTTAAGCTTCATAGACTATTGTTGGAGTTATAGGATGAATAAATATTCAAGTTGATTGAGAATATGTTTGGGAGTATGTTAGTTCTCATGTGGTTATTGAAGCCTAGTCTTTTCTAGGTTCTATGTGAATATACTGATTAATATTACTCTCCCTAACTTCATTACTTTATAATCAAAAATTATAAACTAGGCTTTATCGGAATGTTGTAGTTCACTATCAAAAGTATTCTAAATTAGAAAACATGGCCAATATATAGAAAATTATTTAGCTATCTACATGATAGAATCTTTGTATTGAATATCATCATTATATTTGTACAATAGATTTTGAGGTTATTTATAGATAATACCAATGATATAGTCACTTGAAACATAAATGCAAATTAAAGACTTGATGGGGACACGACCCAACAACCAGAATCGACACAATAGAAAAGGGGAAATATATTAACTAAGAAAATAAGCTGGTACAAACAATGCAGAGAAAATAAACTCAAAACATGCCCTGCGGGCTTACAATAGCATAAATCTGGAGAATATTTCTCCTTTTAGCACCTCCTCTCAAGCTCCAATCCCAACTGCCTTTTACAATGCCAGAAATCTCCTTAAATAGACCCGGAAGGGTTAAGGACTAGGAGTACATTCTAGAAAGTGCTAGTAGGCATCCACCGACAAAATAGAAGGTTCCAGAAGCTGCGTTAGAAGTCGGTGCAATTCTAGAAGAATCCAGAAACGGTAGCCGAACTTCCGGGAGGCATAACTTTTGAACCGTAACTCCGATTGACGAACCGTTTACATTTTCGGAAAGCTCTCGAAGCGCTCTATAGCCCTATGGAAAAGCTTCACTCGTCCCCCATTTTTCAACCCTTTTCGAGGTCATTTAATGCCCCAAACCTGACTCTGAAGTGTTCTTAGGGGGTCTCCAAAACTCGAAAAACTGCAATAACTTTCAAACCGTGGGGCCTTTTGACCTGATTCTTTTTCTGGAATGCTCTAAATCTCGATTACATTCATCTGGTCAAGTCACACCTTCTAGGTCACCAAAATGATGGTCAAATTGCATGCTCCTATTTTTTCGAGATTTTTAAATGCACTGATAGTTGAACTATGAGAGTTGGAACCTTTATTTGAGCCAAATGGGTATCCAAAAATGCAAAGACATAAAATAGAAACTAATTCTAAGTACATTTTTTTTGGGTGACACAGGATTGCCCTTATACCTCTGGATGCTCCTGCATCAGACACCCAGGGTAGATTGAAAAGTGACCCTGTCACTTTATGGATGGTAGAGGAAATCCCAAATGGGAAACCTCAGCTGCTGAAATCCAAGTTGAATCTTCGATCGGTCGTCCTTTCCATTTGACCAAATACTCTTCATACTGCCTATTTCTGGTACTCCTACCCACACGATGATCTAGAATGTCTTCTATCTCCTCCTTCTTAGAAGCAGGAATTGGACACGGCTCTAAAACCAGCTCCTCATCTGCACCATCATCATGATACTCTGTCAAATCTGCAATGTTGAAAATGGGAGAAATGTGAATACCATCTGGCAGCTCCACCTCATATGCATTTCCTGAGTTATGTTTCTTCAAAATTTTGCAGGGGCCAAATTTCTTCGTTTTCAGCTTGTTGTAAGTACCAACTGGAAATCTTTCTTTTCGTAAGTGCACCATGACAATATCCCCTACTTGGAATTCCTTATGTCTTCTTCTTGCATCAGCCCTAGCTTTATACTCTTGATTCATCTTGATAATGTGTGCTTGGACCTCCTCATGTAGACGCTTGATGTGTTCAGCAAAATCCTCAGCTTCAGCACTTGTTCTCTCCCCTTGTTCTATCTTCCTCAATTCTGGTGCAGTCCTTGGGCTATTTCCATATACAATTTGAAAGGGTGATTTTCCAGTACTCCTATTTACAGAGTTATTATAAGCAAACTCTGCCTGTGGTAGAATCAAATCCCATCCCTTAGGCTTATCTCCAACTAAACATCTCAGCAAATTGCCCAGACTTCTATTTACCACTTCTGTTTGGCCATCAGTCTGTGGGTGATGCGTGGAACTAAATTTCAAGTCTGTTCTCAACTTCTTCCACAATGTCCTCCAAAAATACCCCACAAATTTAGTATCTCGGTCAGAGACTATACTTCTTGGAAGACCATGTAGTCTCACCACCTCTTTGAAAAACAAGTCTGCAATATGGACAGCATCATGAGTTTTGTGGCATGGAATGAAATGTGCCATTTTGGAGAACCTATCAACCACCATGAATACTGAGTCATTACCCCTTTGTGTCCTTGGCAATCCAAGAACAAAATCCATACTTATGTCCTCCCATGGCCTTGATGGAACAGGCAATGGCTGATATAGGCCAGTATTTTGACTAAACCCCTTGGCCACTTGACAAACCTGGCAACTCTGTACAAACTTCTTCACATCCTGTGTAATTTGAGGCCAAAAATAATGTTCTCTAAGAATGGCAATGGTCTTATCCCGACCAAAATGTCCTGCCATCCCTCCACTATGTTTCTCCTTAATCAAATTTTCCCTCATGGAACTCCTTGGAATGCACAATTGACTACCTTTGAACAACATGCCATCCTGAATCAAATAGTCTAACCACTTGGTTCTATCTACAGCAACAGGTTCTTTACAAGATTTCCATGCTTCAGCAAAATCAGGATCCTCAGGGTACAAATTCTTGAGTTCATCAAACCCAACTACTTCAACCTGCATTGTTGTAAGCAACAACTGTCTCCTACTTAATGCATCTGCAACCCTGTTAGATTTTCCACTTCTATGCTTTAACACAAATGTATAACTCTGCAAGAATTCTACCCACTTCATATGTCTCTGATTCAACTTACCTTGGCTATTTAGGTACTGTAATGCCTGATGATCAGTATACAAAAAAAATTCCTTTGGCAATAAATAATGCCTCCATTTCTTTAAGGCCTGAACTATTGCATAGAACTCTTGATCATAAACAGAATACTTCTTCTTTGCATCATTCAATTTTTCACTAAAATATGCAATAGGATTACCTTCTTGGCTTAGTACAGCCCCAATAGCGCTACCACTAGCATCACAGTCCACCTGGAATACTTTTCTAAAATTTGGAAGTGCCAACATAGGCTGTTCAGTCACCTTCTTCTTCAGTAATTCAAAACTTCTCGCAGCTGCTACAGTCCATTTGAACTCTTTTCTATCCCCTCTTATTGTATCAGTTAGAGGTGCACATATGCCACTGAAATTCTTAATAAACTTTCTGTAAAAACTAACCAGACCATGAAATGATCTTACCTCAGTAGCAGACCTTGGAGTAGGCCATTCCAAGATGGCTTTTACCTTCTCTGGATCCATTTTGAGACCTTCAGGTGATATAACAAATCCCAAATAGACTAACTCCCTTTTTGCAAAGACACACTTCTTTAGATTAATTATCAGTTTCTCTTCCCTTAGCCTTTCAAAGACACTACGAATATGCAGTAAATGTTCTTCCAAAGTCTTGCTGAAAATTAAAATATCATCCAAATAGACAATAACAAATTTTCCCAAGAACTTCTTAAGTACCTCATTCATGAGCCGCATGAAGGTGCTTGGGGCGTTCGTCAATCCAAAGGGCATGACTAACCACTCATAAAGACCCTCCTTGGTCTTGAAGGCTGTTTTCCACTCATCTCCTTCTCGAATCCGTATCTGATGATAGCCACTCTTCAGATCTATCTTTGTGAAGTACTCAGCTCCACTCAAGCAGTCCATAAGATCATCCATCCTTGGTAAAGGAAACCGGTACTTGATGGTTATCCTATTTATAGCTCGAGAATCTGTACACATCCTCCATTCTCCATCCTTCTTTGGTGCAAGTACTGCAGGTACTGCACATGGACTCAGGCTCTCTCGAATCAAGCCCTTCCTCAATAGCTCCTGAACCTGTCTATTCAGCTCCTCTGTTTCAGTAGGAGTCATCCTGTGAGCAGCCTTGTTAGGCAAACTAGCTCCTGGAATCAGATCTATTTGATGACTGATTTGCCTTACTGGTGGCAATCCATCTGGAACATTATCAGAGATAATATCTCCAAATTCTCCTAGTAAATCTGAAACTTCAAATGGTATTTCACTACTACCTTCTTTATCTTTTCTAGGAATCAAAGCATAGCACATGCGCTGATGTTTCATGCCATCTAAAAACTTCCTTCCATCAACAAGACAAATCCTAGCACTGCTACATACCTTTTCACCTTCCTTTTTCATGGGCTTCAATTTGTGGCGAACTCCATCCTTTGTCAGAGAGTATGTGTTTGCATGTCCATCATGTATTGCATGTCTATCAAACTGCCATGGTCTACCCAACAATAGATGGCAAACATCCATCGAAATAACATCACAGAGGACTTCATCATGGTAACTACCAATTTTGAATTTTACTAAACATTGTTCACTTACCAGGACCTTATGATCATCTTTTACCCAAGAAATTCGATAGGGCTGGGGATGTTTCTCCCTCTTGAGCTTCAGCTTAGAGACCATCTCTTCGGATACCAAGTTATCAGTGCTACCACCATCAATGATCACATCACAACATTTATCCTCACACTTGCACCTGGTACGGAACAAACTCCTTCGTTGTCCTGGTTCATTTTCACCACTTAGTAGGACTCTTTCATTTACCAAGGTCTCTCCTCTTTCTGCATCCTCTGAATGTGATGATTGTGCATCCTCATCCACATGAGCAACCCTAGCTTGGCCCTCAGTTCTCCTATCTGTCCTTCCTTGTCATTGAGGGCATTCAAAGGCACGATGAACTTCTTCATTGCAATGGAAACAGGTACCACGGAAGCCTCCTCTTCCTTGCCCACGTCCTCTACCTCTTCCTCTTTGATTTCCAAAATCTTGATCACGGGAGCGATTGAAACCCTCATTCCTCTGGTTCCTACTAGTACCCTCATCTTCATTTTTCTTTTGAGTTTCATTGCAGCCTCCAGATGATCTACCACTTCCCCTTCCTCCTTGACCGCACCCTCTTTGTCTTCCTTCAAACCTTTTACTCAGCTTCTCTTCAACTCGTAGGGCAAACTGGTATGCTTCTTCAACGCTGGTCATTCTTACCAGACTTAGTTCTTCCTGGATGCTAGGTCGTAACCCACTGATATAACGAGCAACCTTCTCCTTATTTGCTTCTGCATGCCCTGCTCTAATCAGGAGTCGGTAAAATTCTTCTGTATATTCTTGGACTGATCTTCCTGCTTGCTTTAACCCATGCATCTTCTTAAACAGATCTAGCTCGTAGTCCACAGGAATGAACTGCTTCTTCAATTTGTCCACCATGCGATCCCATCTTGTGATCTTCTCCTTTCCTCTTCTAAGTCTTTCCAGTTGAACCTCTTGCCACCAGATTTTGGCATGGCCTTTTAGTTTGGCCTTTGCAAACTTAACCCTATCTAGGTCCCTTATATCCTCATACTCAAAGTATTCATCCAGTTCATTGATCCAATCGATCAACTCATCTGGTTTCAAATTTCCCGAAAATATACCCACTTCAATTGTAGGTCTTTTCCCAAACCTAGAAATGGCCCTAAAAAGCCTTTCCTCTACAGGATTCAGAACTTCCCCGTCAACTTCCATTACTTCCTCTTCATTGTCATCCTCACTATTGTCATCTGCGGCAATATTTGCTCCTCTACGAAGCTCCTCTTGCAATGCTTGTACCTGTCTCTGGAGGGCTCTAACCTCCTCAGGATCAACAGCTCTGGCCCTTCCACCACGCTCTCTTCGTGGAGGCATCTTCTAACTCGAACCCACAACCACACAGTCCTGGTGCAAACTGCCTCACAGTCGGCGCTCTGTCTACACACTCAGGAAAACCCGCTCTGATACCACTTGATGGGGACACGACCCAACAACCAGAATCGACACAATAGAAAAGGGGAAATATATTAACTGAGAAAATAAGCTGGTACAAACAATGCAGAGAAAATAAACTCAAAACATGCCCTGCGGGCTTACAATAGCATAAATCTGGAGAATATTTCTCCTTTTAGCACCTCCTCTCAAGCTCCAATCCCAACTGCCTTTTACAATGCCAGAAATCTCCTTAAATAGACCCGGAAGGGTTAAGGACTAGGAGTACATTCTAGAAAGTGCTAGTAGGCATCCACCGACAAAATAGAAGGTTCCAGAAGCTGCGTTAGAAGTCGGTGCAATTCTAGAAGAATCCAGAAACGGTAGCCGAACTTCCGGGAGGCATAACTTTTGAACCGTAACTCCGATTGACGAACCGTTTACATTTTCGGAAAGCTCTTGAAGCGCTCTATAGACCTATGGAAAAGCTTCACTCGTCCCCCATTTTTCAACCCTTTTCGAGGTCATTTAATGCCCCAAACCTGACTCTGAAGCGTTCTTAGGGGGTCTCCAAAACTCGAAAAACTGCAATAACTTTCAAACCGTGGGGCCTTTTGACCTGATTCTTTTTTTGGAATGCTCTAAATCTCGATTACATTCATCTGGTCAAGTCACACCTTCTAGGTCACCAAAATGATGGTCAAATTGCATGCTCCTATTTTTTCGGGATTTTTAAATGCACTGATAGTTGAACTATGAGAGTTGGAACCTTTATTTGAGCCAAATGGGTATCCAAAAATGCAAAGACATAAAATAGAAACTAATTCTAAGTACATTTTTTTTGGGTGACACAGGATTGCCCTTATACCTCTGGATGCTCCTACATCAAGACTACTTATCGATACCTAAAATTGAGCGATATTAAGAGAAGATCTCGTACACAAATATTTTATGAGACAATTATTATTGTTGGTATACCAATAAACAATAATTTGCATACCTTTTGAAAATTGGTGATACTTTTTATGAATTGAAGGCATATTTAGTGGCACTTTGAGTTACATTTTAATAGTTTCCTTGCCAAATTTGGCATTCTCATCAAGTCCAATTAATGGACTTTTTTGTACAAATTTACTATTTTCTTGATTAAAATGTTTCAAAACACATCAATGATGTTAAAACAACAAGAGAGCTTGAAGTTAACTTTTTTTGGGGTGCAACTTTAATACTTTAATTAGATTTTGAAATGCCTTAAAATGGTGAATAGTGTTGAAATTCTTAGAATCAGGTGACATTTTCAAAAGGAAATAGGGGAATCACTTGATTACATTTATAGGTATGTTAAAGCATAGGGGAAACTAAGAATAAGATTTACATATTAAAAGTTTGATTTGTGAGTGAGAGTTATTTGAGTTGTAAGTTTTGGAATGAGATGAGTAAAGATTTGAATACCATAGCTTTGGGACTTTGAGTCCTTCGACTTCACAGATATCCCATCTCTTTAGGTTTTTACTATTTATTTCTTATTTTTTAGTTAAAATGGATGATATGATTCAAAATGTTTTTTTTTAGTTTAGCTGTTATGAACATTGGTATGTTCATGCTTTTGGTAGGATTGTATGTAATTTTTTTAGTATCAACTTTTTAGATTATATTCAGTGATCTATCATCAAGGTGAGAGAGATAAAAATGTGAAGCTCTCTCATCCCGATGATAAATCATTGAGTATGATCTAAAATTTTGGTGCTTAAAAAATCACACACAATCTGTAGTGCTTGCCCCTAGGTCGCATTTTTGTTATCATTGTCGAACTCTTTTAGGGCTAGTTTTATGTTGATGGTTAGCAACATTGTTTTGAGACTATCAGATATTGTGCTATGGATTCAGTTGATATGTGATGAGATTACTTAGGCTCTACATTTCATGTATGCATGATGATTATCACATTATTTTTAGTTATTGATTAGTTAGATGATTTATTATCATAAGTGTTTTCTCATGGATACTTACCCCATACTTGCATGTGTATGGTGTGCATGTTTGTTTCCTTTCTGAATGGTGTTTCTGATGTGGTTAAGGAAGGGAGTCGTAGTCACTTGCTAGTCGGGATCTACATGATGCACCACTTCCTACCATTGCGTGTTTAACTTAGTATATATTGTGCTTATACATGCGTGAATTTTATGTAGGCTGCAGGTACCGGGTATCGACTTTCCTAAATTGTTAGGATGAGTGTACCCTATCGCATTATCTCAATGGTAAGAGAGGGGAGATAAATTCTCAAGTCCAAATCCCAACACTTTAAGCCATTTGTCCTAATTGAAAATTAGGACAAGTATTTGAATCGAGTACCCTTCGAATACGTCAGATGACGTAATTCATGATATTAACCCTTTTGGTTTGATTTTGTATGTGTTTTGCTATAGTGGGTTTTTTGTATTTTATTTTATGAGTTTTTGGTGTATTTTCTATTAATTAAGCCTAATTAAAATATTTAATTAATGGTTTAATTTAATGGAAAATTAATATGATATTTTAATATTTATTTTATTTAATTAGTTAGGAAATTAATTAAATAAAATAATTAAAATTGAAGATAAAAGTTATAATTTTAAAGTTGGAAAGTGATAATATTTATTTAAGTTAATAAATATTTTAGCAATTAAGTTTCAAAAATGAAATTTAAAAGTGGAAAAGATATTAAAATTATTTAAAGATTATAGGTTGCATGATGTGTGCATGTGATTAAATATAAATATATTAAGATAAAATAGGTGGAATCATTAAAGTGAGTGCATGAGATTTTAAAAAAATTAATAAATTAAATTGAAAAGAGTAAAGTGAATATTAAATAAATTAATGTGCTTTATTTTAATATTTATTCACATAGGAGTTTACAAATTCTCGAGAGTTGTCATGTAGACAACATAAGAGTTTGCACTCTAATTATGCACATGTTGTCAACAACACATGAGTCAGTGCACAAATTAAGCACATGGTGTCTACAACCTTATGACTCATCTAGAAGGTTGGAAAATACTCATGCTTAGTTGTCAATACCTTCTGGTTGTTTCTAGAGACATTCTAGGTGCTTCCTAAGAGTTCTTTATATTCAAGCACTCCTAGAAGCTTAGGGGGAGCATTTGGAGAGTGGTTGGAGGACCTGGGAACGTTGGAGAAGGAAGGAGCTTGCTCTACGGACTCTAAGGAGAAGTGTTTTAGCATCAGTGTCCAAGTAGACACTTGTGATTTTGCCTATGTTATTTTTGCTTCTTGCACTTCTTGTCCTCTTCGTGTCTTCTGAATGTTTTCTGAAAATTTCATGTGTTGAATATCTTGGTTGTATGTATTTTGTCATGGGTAATTAAAATTCTATTTGAGAGAACCTTATATGCATAGATCTGAGAAAACTATGGGTTAGGGTTTTCAGATGTGTTTGGACAGTTCTTTTTAAAAGAATAAATAATGGGTAAATTTAGAGAACAATTGCCTTTTAGAAAAAATTCTTAATTCATCGAAATGGAAAGCCCTTCTTGTGTAAAATTAGATATATGTACCCTTTTTATATATACATGTGAAATCTGCACACACACACACACACACACACACACACACACACACACACACACATATATATATATGTATATATATACATATATATATATATATATATATATATATACATATATATATATACATACATATTTATACACATATATATATGTATATATATATATATATATATACATATATATATATATGTGTGTGTATATATATATGTGTGTATATATGTATATATGCAATAATACTTGATAAACTACGTGTATATATACATATACGTATATACATATATATATATATATACACACATATATACATATATGTATATACTTGTTTAAAAACATAGTAGAGATTTATATAAATATAATTTCGAATCACATGAAAATGTTATTTAAAAACATTATTTAAAAATGTGAATTTCTTTTGAGAAGTGCTTATTAAAAAATGTTATAAAAAAAATTGCATTGAATAAAATTTTGGGAGGGCGAAGCCCATGCCCCATCGGCAATGAGTGCCGAGTACCTGTGTCGCAGGTACTACGATGACAGGCGGTACTTTGTACTGCTATTGTCGTAGGCCCTACGACCGCAAGGTACTGCGACCGCATCAGCGATATTAATAATAAGAGTTTGCGTTTGTTTTTAATTTTTTTTTATTATGTTACATGTTTTATAAAAAATGTTTATGATATATGATATTTTTGAAATTGATTTTTAATAATTCAATTTTCATAAATATTATTAATAAATAATTTCTTTAAAATATTAAATATTGTATATAATTAATAATTAATAATTATTAACTTATAATTATTAATTGTATGAAATTTGTTAATAAGATTTTATAAAGAGGTAGTTATAATTAAATATTAGAAACCAATTAAAAATGTTTCTATGGGGATGTTTAATAGAATGCGAGGATATTTTTAAAAATGATTATTGATAATACGAATTTGTTAAGAAAATATTAGTATTCATTGAAAAGAATGACGAATGTGGTCATTATAGATTTATTAATAATATTTCCAATATAACTTGTTATTAAATAATAACAAGTCATTATTGAACTATTAATATTGGAGAATTGGATTATAGTTGACTTTTAACTTACAAATTATAGTTAGTTATTAATCAACTGATATTCATTTGGTTGTTGGTATGGTTATGTAATTATTAATTAAATTAATTAATTAGAGTTAGTTAAATTTAATTAATAATTAAGTTATGTAATAGAGTTTTAGTTGATATGATTCTTTTAACGTAGTTGTATAGTATTTACATCGAAGTTGATAAGTCTTATTCTAATGACTTGATTAATGACTTTAGATATTTTAATGGTTATTAATGATGATTTAGTTATTATAATGATTAAATTAAGAGACCTAAATTTTAGTAATATTTAGTTGAGTTTTAATTAAGTATTGTTAGAATGATAAAGAGTCATACCTATGTTCATTATTAATTGATTAAGATAAAGTGAATAATATTAATTAAGGGACAATGAAGATTAGTGTAATGAGTAAATATTTATCCTTCAGTTATTCTTAGAATGTAATTTTAAATAATGGAAGGATAATGTTATTGAGGGAACAAATGGGTTGACTTGTAGGTCAAATGATTAATCTTATATACTTGAAGTATACTTGCAAACAGAAACTAAAACTTCCACACTTAATTCAACTATGTGATTTTAGTAAACCAAAACATGTGCTTGCATTGTGTTTTCTCTATGCTTCTTGTTTTGGGTTTTTGGGTTGACTAGATTATTGACCAGTTTTAGGACGTCTACTAGAGGCTCGAGGGTTATGATTGTGATGTCATGATGATGTCTTTTGATTTTGATTCTTTATAAACCCAACCATGGTTATGTGATGGTATGCTCTATGAGATGTTTGAATTTACTGATTGTTATTGCTCATCAATCTTCTTGAAGTGAAGCCGAGTTATATGTATCTAAGACACTTGACTTAACCATTTTTGAATCATTGATTAGTTATCCTTGGATTACTTTGTAGTCATCATGATGAGACTGAAATGTTGATTTATTTCTTGATGATGTCATATTGTGACATGTTTGACTCAACCATTTTGGAGTTTTCGATCAGTATTATTTTCTTTGAGATACTTTTTGGTTGCTTGTTGAGAACCAATGATTATTGTGATTATCAGTGATACCTTCAGTTTCCAATAGAGAACTTTTGTGGTCATGATTATCTATGGATGCTTTTCATGTGCTCATGGAGGTTTAATGCTCTTATTATTGATTATTCTTTTGGTATTTTTCCAGTTGCTTGTATAGGACTGTGGTGATTTTGTGATTTATGATTCCATGAGCTTAGGGTAGGTTATCTACTTGTAGTGTTTGGAAGTGGCTTGCAATGGGGCCCAGGGCCCTAAGTGGCTGCCAAGGTAACTCATTGTAACTTGTTTTAATAAGTGAAAACATTTACACTAAATGGGGATTAAATAAACCTAATAAGATAATTTTTTTGTTCTTGCCCATGCCTTGAGTGCTAGTACAGACTAGGATGGGAGTAGAGAGAATGCTTGGTTGCAACCTTGCATTCCGTGGTATGCCTTGTCAATATGAGAGGATACTAGTGGCCGCACAGGGATCACTAGGGGGCCGGGGTCTATTGAGAGACTACCAGGGTAACTCTAGCATGATCCGTGCAATGACACTTTCCCGCTTGCATAGTAGGTTTCCTACATGTCTTTGTGTGCCTCTAGGATTAGATGTCATTTTGTGATTGGAACCTTTGAGTTAGTATACTTTTAGGATTCCTAGACTTAGAGAGTATTTATCCTATGTGATTTTGATAACCTGTTTGGAACTTGAGATTGTCTCCTCAACATGGTGGTAGTGGACCATTTAGGTTCCACGTGGTCGGGTGGTAGTGATTTTTCACTCTTACCATTTGAGATCCATCCTTAGACACCATGATTGGAGCATTCTTGTTTGGTATTTATCTTCATTATGTTCTTGGATCATTATGATAGATGTTATACCTTATGATGGATGTATTTACTAGTATGTTTCTTACATTGATGATTTGCATATGTTAGATGATGTTATCTTATGCTTTAGTTTGCATGTTAGATTACTTTCTGCATATGATGTAGTATGATTTAGGAGTGACATTCCTACTATGTTAATACCGATGATCTCTTTGGTGATTTGAAACATTATGCATGGAGGGATGGCTAGGATCCATGATGGTCTAATGGTGCTATTTATGATTGGGAGGAACCGTGCACTTAGTTAATTATGTTTGTGAAAAATTGTTATCTTTTATGATGTTTAAATCTTCTATGATGATGTATCATGTATGGTTTGTGGTTTCATTTATGTTTTTGCATCATGGATTAGAGTTAGTATGATGATGTACTTTATTTACACAGATGTATATTCTTTTAAGCCTTTCATACCCTGTGGCATGTACAGTGGATGATTGAGTGATCAGAAATGTAATTTAAGAATGTTGGACTTTTCATTATTATTTCATGTGGAAGTAGTATTAGATAGATTCATTAATAGTTAAATTAGATGTGATTCAATGTTAAGGGATCCTTGAAGAATGTAACCTGTTATGTATGTTTATGTTTACTTTCAGTTGAATGATGTTATTGCTTCCGTTACTATGTGTTTGATGTGAATGGTTTATCTTTCATGTTTTAAAAAAAAAAAAATGCTACCAAACTTAGTGAAACTTTAGGTTAATTCTTTGGATCTCTTGGTGGGGCATTACACAATCTTACTTGAAACATGAACATAACAACATGGATTGTAGAAATTTGTTATCAATTAACATTTTTATTTATTAAATGTTTCATGTTGGATAATGTAATGGTAGATGTGGTAGAACAATTCAAAGAAAAATATGGGTAGCTCTTGTGTAGTGCTAGTCAATTAGAGAGGAAATAAAAAGTATTCTTAATTTGTTTCAAGCTTCTTGGATTGCCTTCTGAGAGGAGACAATAATGGATGAAGCTAAAGCCTTTTCTACTATGTAGTTGAATCAAGTCTTGGAGAATGCTGATATCTTTAGTGCCAATCTTTTGCACGAGGTAATGATAATATGTATACACATAGATCAACTTTGTTTCATGTCTTTAGATTGAAAATATAAAAGTCTATGGATAGCAAGTACATCCTAACAAAAAATTTTTCTAAGTCAATTCTATTACAAGATATATTTTGGAGTGATTATATTTTCATACAATTGTTTTGATATTTAGATTCTATTGTGTGAAAATTTTTGTGGATCAACATTTTAGATCATACTTATCACAAGAATGTAAGTATGAAAGCAGAGAGTATAGAAAATAGAATAAAAAATAGATCATAGAGTATGATCTAAAATATTGATATTACTTATCAACAAAATGTAAGTATGAAGTAAGAGAGCATTAAGAAAGGGAAAACAATAGATATGATATTATGATATGAAATATTGATATCACTTATCATTGATCATTAGGATACAAATATGATTGGAATACAAATATGAAGTAAGAGACTAAGAGAAAACTAAAAATAACAGATCATAAAGTATAATTTGACATATTGATATGACAAAATTTTCACACAGTAGAATTCTGAAATAAGAAGGACCCCTATTTGTTGATGATGTGCATGCTCTTAGATCACATCTATTTTATTTAGAGTGTTGATCTAACACAAACCTATATGATTAATTTTATGCAGATCCTAACAAAATATTGTGATGCACAGATAAGATTTAATCTGGATTTTAAATGGTTCTGAAATCTACTAGGATTGAAAGCAAGACATTATATGACATTTGTTAAGGAAATAGTTCTTAGAGTACACAAAATAACTTATAAGTCTTTCTTTAATCTTCAATTTTAAGATATTTTACTTTTGTATTGAAATTTTAAGATATTTTACATTAACCAATCATTGCATTGGTTAGAGCTTCAAACAGTCTCTAGGTTAGCTAATTGAAAAATATTTATTTTCTATCAATGATAATTTTCTTATAAGAGTTTTCTTTCAAGTATGAGCACATCAATAATTTTGAGACTGAGTGTTTGTTTAGATTTTGAAGCTTAGATTTGAAATAGTGCATCAAAGATCTAAGATAAAGAAAATAGAGAAGATGGTGACTACAATGCTAGTAGAGTAATATATTAAGACAAAAATAAGAAGACACCCTACCTTTTAAAATGGGAAAAACCTTAAACATAAACATTAAAAAAAAGAAAAAGAAATCATCCATACCTGGATGTAGAGAAAAACCCTTTCTAAGTCAACGACATGATCTGCAAAAACCCTTCTATGTCGATGCAACAATATGACCACCAGATTTATGAAGATGCACAATCAACGACCATACTAGATCTTGGAGATTGTCGATGGAAAATCACCTTCCTTGTCCAAATAACATTAATAGGCCTAAATCTAGTTACGAAAACCAGATCTACTACAAAAACTTTTTCTATGTCGACAACACAATCTACAAAAACCCTTCTATGTCAACACAACAATATGCCCACCAGATCTATGAAGATTGATAATCAATAATAGTACTAGATCTTGGAGATTACCAATGGAAAATCACCATGCTTGTCCAAATGATTTTTTTTCGTAGCTCTGGGAGAGTACCAAGACAAAATAAAAAATTATAAAAGTTAGTTGCCCATATATGCACAATACATATTGTCACCCAAATGTTGAATTTTCAAAAATTATGCATGGTCTAGTTAGTTAAACCATAGCTTAATTGGATGCAAGGTTAAAAATTAAAAGGTTACGATGAAAATGACTATTGAACTATGATTGGAGTTGATGATGGTTACAATGATGCGGTTGGGGGTTATTCAGGTCAAGATTTTCTAGTGACAATGATGTCATGTCAAAGGTACTAACAAACATCAAAACAAATAAACTATTGAATGCACTTAAGGTACTAGTTTTTATGTATGTGTATGTAATAATTAGGCATGGATGATTTGTTTGGAGATTAACATGTCCCAAGAACTAGAAGGATGATGAAATTGTATCCTATGGCATGGGCATCCAACTACTACAAATTTCATGGCTGATAGCCGCTTCCGATCATAGCTCAGGCATAACATGTCATATTTGTCAGGAACTTGTCAAAGTCAAATCAAAGAGGAGTAGTTGTAAATTGGATTTGATTATCTCGTTGAAATCAGTGCTTCATTCATTTCAAAACTATTCATCGAAATGAATTATTAGAATGTTATGTAAATTATTATTTATAGATTTAGTAATTAAATTAAATTAAGTTTTTTTGGCAAAAGTGGACGAACCACTGAATATATTATTTTTAATAAAACTAGTTCAAGTGCTCAACTAAGAAAGAACTAGAAAGAAAACCCAACATCGTCGCAATATGTACAAGTATTAAACATCAATATCTACAACATATTATATCGATGAACGTAATCAAAATTAAAAAGTGAGGGAATATTCCCATTAGAGTTCAAATTTTTTTGAGTTAATACAATTTCAAAAACATTTCAACCAAACGGGCATGAACATCCCAAACTCGATCAAAAAATACAAAAAAATTAAATACATGCCATTTGTCAAAAAATCCCCAAAAAAAAAAACCTTAAAATCTTAAAATTTTCATTCCTCCATATCCTTGCATGAAACACCATCAGCAGAAGTTGTGGCTGAACCAATTTGCAGAGAGTGTCCCCACCCGGAATCCAAATTTGGCAATGGAGCAACCTCCCAACCTGAGCCTGAACTAGTAGTAACATCATTTGTTGATTAAATTAAATTAAGTTATTTGATTTTTAATCTTAATATTTTCTATAATGAAAATTGTTCACATGGATTTAGGTTAAGTATTACATGTCTATATTTTCTTTTCTTTTTACTCTTTAGATCAATTTAGACATTTCTAATTTATTAGTATAAAAATGAATTATTTAAATAATTTATTTTTAAATAATTAAATAGAAAATACATTATTTTAAATGATGGGAAAAGTAAGAAAAAGATTATTTAACTAGGTGAGGGCCATCCTAGATTATATTTTAAAAAAAATCTTTCTAACATTAGCCTTAGATATCTAATTAATTTTATAAGTATATTATCTAATTTAAGAGGCAATTGATTATTTTTTCCACACTAATAAATTTTCTAAATATTAGAAAGGTAACTAAATATTTTTCCCACACGAAAATATTAACTAATTTAGAAAGGTAGTTGATTTTTTTAAAACAATTGAATATACAAGACAATCTTTATTTTAAATGATGCAAAAGGTAAGAAAGGGATTATTTAAGTAAAATGTGGATTAGTTATCAATATTGATAGTTAGATAATTAAAAAAAGAAATATTTTAAAAAATAAATCATGTTGTCTATATATTCACTGAACCAAATGATATAGTGAAGATATATAAGATTTAAAAAAAAAACAAATTGATATATATCTAAATAATTTAGAAATAATAAATGCTTTGTAAAATACATTGTTATAAATGAATGTATTTATTTATTTTTAGGTAAGATCTATATGGTTTGGGCTAGCTTGATTCAATTCCCTTCTAATCCACTCTACCAAATCATTGTAATTTAATTTTATAGTATTTTTGTTGTATTTTTTTTTATAAATGTGTTAAAATTACTATTATCTAAATTCTAAATTTAAATATATGAAATTTTAACTTATTACATACGTAAAATAATTAGTATGATGCGGTGCCATTTAATCAAAATAACTAACATGCATAGATTCCCTGACGATAAAAATAGCAACACATAAGTAATACGATAACATATAAGCTCTTTAATACATATGATGAAGCACATCTTCACAAGTCACTACCCATATAAATATCTAACCAAACTACAAAAAATACTATACAATCTAAAGGCCACAATAAAAATATGATTAATCATCTAGTTACTTACATTAAATAAATCACAACTAACTATCATTCATTAACATCATAATAGATTGTTATATGCAAATATGTTGTTGACTACACTAGCTAATATGTGACAACAACATGCTTAATGCATGCCACATCTTAGAAAAATACTCCTTAACACCAATGATATATCTCAACAAACTAGTAGAGAAACAACAAATCTTAAGTTTCATTACTCATGTATTTGAAGATGTAGACTCCAAACTAAATTTTATATTTAGGAGGGTCAATGAGTAATTTTTTGTAGAAAGCTAATAAAAAAACTTTTAGTCCTAGAATAATTTAAAAAAAAAACTAACAGATATCCAAAAAGATATAAAGGCCTTAATATCTCCCAATATTAAACACTCATTTACACAAACTAACCTAGCAAAACCATTTTTTTATTTAACTAACCTAATTTTTTTTAAACATGTAGGAACATCTAATCCTTTTTATATTAAAATACAAAAGAACAACAAATAAATTCTTACAATATCATACTAGTACAAAATAAAACAACATATCACAAATAGAAACATATAGTAATTATTATAGCTAGCTTTGGGTAGCCATATAACTTATATAAATACACAACAATAATAGATAATTTATAATATAATAAATAATAATTTTTAAATTTGAAATAAAATTAATATCATTTTAAAAATATAAATCTAAAATATATTATGATTATAAATTTTAAAAATTATAAAAAAAATAAATTTAAAATATTTTAGAAATTATAAATATTCATATTCTATCATTTTAAATTTCTAAAACATATCTTAATTTTCTCATAAATGTTTTAAATTTTTTATTAAATAAAAAATTGAATATTATATATTAAGTATATTTTATATGTTTAATTATGTACTATTAAAAATTCATATAGTTAAATTAATTAATTTTTATAATTTAGAAAATAGTAATCTCAACATTTACATATAAAAAAGAAATAAAAGAATATTAAAAAAAGAAATTATAATAATAATCTCATAGACTAGATTGGAATGGAAATAAATCATGTTCCCTAAACCATAGATAGATCTTTACCTAAAAATAAATAAATTTATTCATCTATAACAAACATTGTGAAATTATTTATTACTTCTAAAATTATTTAAACTTTTACTAACAACAAAATTAATCTTCTTTCCCTTATACATCTATATCATTTTAAATGTAATATTAATCAATATTAAATATTTAGACATATTAAAAAAAACATTTCCATCCTTGTATTATTTAAGCAATCTATGTCTTACCTTTCCAATCAATAAAAATAAAAATAGTGTTGTCCATTCAATTGTTTAAAACTAAAATATTAATAAGTGATTTTTATGCTCGATAAATATAAATCTCTAAATTGATCTAAAGAGTAAAAGTAAAAGAAAATATAGACATGTAATCCTTGACCTTAATTCATGTGAACAGTCTTCATTATAGAAAATATTAAGATTAAAAATTAAATAACTTAATTTAATTTAATTACTAAAATCTATAAATAATAATTTATATAACAATCTAATAATCCATTCATGAATAGTTTTTAAATGAATGAAGCTTGTTTTCAATGGGATAATAAAATCTAGGTTCATAAAAAAAAAAGGGACAAATATGAGATGGTATGCCCAAGCTATGATCTACGGTATGCCACAAGGCATCTAGCTACAATGAAATTTGTGGCTAGATAGTTGTTGTTGGATGAAAGTGACAGTACTAGACTGGGTAGAGTGGTTAGGCATGTGACTTGGTCTTGGTGATATGGCGCATAACACATGACAAGTAGGAAGGCACGGGGTGACATGTAGTTTTGGGGGATTGTAGTTAGGTTAGGTTAAAGAGAGAGATAGTTGTTAATAGTTGGAAGTCAATAATAATCAGTAGTTAGTGAAATAGGTAAAATAAGTTGAGGAATAATATAAAGTGTGAGGATGTAGAAAAGGGATTAAGTTAGTTATTAGTTGGATTCGATTAGTATAGGGTTGATTCATAATTGGACAAATTAAATTGCATGGATGTAAATTAGTTAGGAATAATTATTAGTGGATGAATGAGTGCTAGAGAAGATTAGTAGTTAAGTTAGGTGATAACAATGGTAGTCAACAATAATGTGAACTAGTTATCAATATAGGGAATATGTTGGATTTCTATGTTAGTTCTTTTATATAATTAATCCATTTTATGGTTAATGTATTGAAAATTATTATAAGGTATACCTATCAATATGCGGTAGTTAGTAATTATAAATTATAGGGGTTATTTATTATGTAATGAGTAGATTCAATTTATAACCTTATAAGGATATGAAGTTTATTAGTCTTTTGCTATGTAATATTTAGTAATTGGGAATTGCTAAAGGGAAGTTGGTTGTTAAGTATTAGATGAAACTAGTGGATAATGAAATGAAGATTGGAAGAAAGTTAGGAGAAGGAAATTGGAAGTTTGGCATGTCGGTGGACAAAGGGAGTAGTAGGAATTAGGGAATAGGATAAGACTTACGAAATAGAATAGGTTAATAGTAGTGTGTACAATATATATTTATGTCATTAGTAAGGATTCTAATGTTATGTATGATAACAAGAGATTTAAGAAAATAAATACTATTGATAAATATATTTTAATAAGAGCACTTGATAATTAATATTATTCAAACTTGGTAAGTAATCCTAGAAGTGGTTGAGTAGTGTTAGCATAAAAATAGTTTATGAACCTAGAATGCAAGGAGAATCATTTTATTTGTAAATGATTTAATGGAGTTAGCTAATACATAAGTGAACAAATTAGGAGTAAAGAAATTAGAAATTACTAAATGGTGTTTCAGAGATTAAGGTATTAGGTAAGTAGTTTAGATACGTAGCTTATGTGAACGTTTTATAAGTGGAAGATAAATAACAATTAGTTGGTATTAAGAAGTGAACTTAGTAAGTTGTAAATTGTATAGTCATACTCATAAAAAATCAATAAATCAATGAGTTAGGTAGGGAAATTATTGTATTCAATTGCTATGAATGTAATTAATTAAGTATCAATACCTAAGCTAAAAATTATCATCTAAATAGCTTGGTGCAAATCTAGCCTCACATATCATATTGGAATTGACAACCCAAGATATTCAAATATTCAAATCAAATCACACAATTATAATTATACAATAGGTAAAATGAAGAAAATCCTTGTATGCTCAAAATATTTATCTCAACTCCTAGTAAGAAGAGTATGTTGAACTTATGGTCAAATCATTTGTCTATTAGTGACTTAACACTTAGTTTTTTACATTGCTACGAAGATCATATGTAGAAAGAAGAGTCTCTTGAGCTTCACAGTGTCTCCTAAACATCTGAGATAGAATGTAGTGTAAGTAGTGCTTCATAGTTTCCACTATTCATCATAGGCAAAGTGTAGTGGAAGTAGAGTTTCATAGAGACTACTAATCTCTTCAATATAAATGATGATGTAGTGTCAACTAAACTCTATAGTGCTACCCAATCTTATCTATGTCTACCAAGCTGACAGTGTTAATGAAGTGAATGAAGGTAGTATTGATTGAGCCATATAGTATCAATCGAGTCCTTCAATATTCACCAAGCCATCGAATGCTAACTAAGTTCTTACTACTTTGAGTGATCAATGTGAACCAACCTCAATGTCAATCAAGTGCTAGTGCTTGCTGAGCATTGATAGTGTTGTTGAGTGTTAGAATATCACCCAAGTGGTCTTCTGAACTTGAGTTCAATAATGAGCTAAATTTGTGATTATTGTTTGAATTAGTTGTTGTAGCCAACTCCAAAAGGTAATTAATTGGATTGGTATATATGTAGTACATCTTATCATATCCAATGCATAGAAGAACAACAAGAAAGAACTAGATGAGTGTGAATTAAAAAGGTTACAAGTGGTATAAGGTAAAGCAAAGTCTTATCTATCAAATCAAGGTGATTATTGTATTTCAAAGGAATCTCATTTAGTAAACCAAGTTATAGATAAGAGATCAGCCACTAATTCATTTTTAATAGGTGCATCAGTCAAATCATTTAACAAGGTGGAATTAACAGTCTTTTTCAAGTCTCCTAATAGAGTGCATACTTCATTGTCTATTGTAAATCCTTACACAAGGTGGACCTAATATTCCTTATTGCTCCTAATAGGATAAATCAACAAAGTGATCAATTGTAAGCTTTAACTAGATAACCTTATACTACACTACAATAATAAAGCTCTGTGGGTATCATCCCCACCATAGTTGTACTTTCTATTTTGGAAGGTTTTCAGCTTACCAAATATTGCATCAAGTGTTATGAACATTTCATTTTCTTTCAGTCTTTCATGCATGCAATTAGATCAAATTATATGGTGATTATTGAATTGGTGAATTAAAGTATAAGTTTTATTGGTTCCTAAGTCACCCCCTTTCTTAGTGACCTAGTCTATACTACATTTTCAATAATTAGTATATGAGCTATTGGTTCTCACATCAGAAATTTAGCATCTTGAGAAAAGATAATAGGCAATGGAAGTATATTGATTGGAGAAAGCCACTAAAAAATGAAAAGTTGGATCTGCAATTGGCCATGGAACAATTCAAGAAAATGAAGGAGAAACTCTCTTAATCCCTAAAAAGAAGAAAAGACCTTGCAACATAGATGAATAAAAATCTCTACATTGAATAAAGAATTGAAGACATTTTTCAAGATAGAAGTTCATATGAAGCTGATGCAACAATCAAACATCTAATTGAAAATAATCTTACTCTTCATGAGGAAGCCAAACATATGAAAAGAGAACAAGAAATTTAGTCAGTCAGAATGTTTGAAGACATGAAACAAATGGACAAAGCCAAAGAAGAGAAAATATTTCTAACTGAAAAGACAAAAGAAAAGGACAATAAAATTTATCAACTATCTCTTCAACAAATAGATTTGATTAATCAAATCAATGATGTAAATCAAGAGCTTATTAACTTGAGGAAAGAGAATGAAATATTGTAGAATGACCTCAGCATAGAGAAGTAAACCAATGAGAGGATAATGGAATCTTAAGAAATTATGAATCAGTTGGATAAGAAAACTCAATTTAGAAACAAAGGTAAAGAAGGATTAGGATACATAGAAGAATATGAATCATCTCAGCAAGGAGCTCAAAAGATGAAACGACCTACTTGTAGCTATTGTAGAAAGATAGGACATATATCAAACAAGTGTTGGAACAATGGTAAATTAAAGTTTAGTGGAAAGTACTATAGTTGTAATAAAGCAAGACATAAAGCAAGTGAATGCACAAAAAAAACCTAAGTTTGAAGGAAAGTGTTTAAATTGCAACAAATAAGAGAAAAAATCTTCAAAATGTAAGACCAATAAATACAACCCAATACAAAAAAATTTCAAAGCTATATTTGGTTGGGATTGCAACACATGGTGCAAATTTCACTATTGTGGTGAGCTTGGGCACATTGGAAAAAATTACATAAACTATCACATAAGGAAGAGGGACACTAAAAAGAGATGTTTTGTATGTACAGAACTTGGACATCTTGCTAAGAATTATATGAACTAAGGAAGAGTTGAAGATGAAAAGAAAGAAAAGACTGATAATATCAAAAGTCAAATCAGGTAGAAATGGGTAAAGAAATCTCTAGAGAATGCAAGTCAAATTCCTAAAATTGTTGACAACCAAGTCAATGATTCGGTGACTCAACCATCTCAAACTAGTTATCTATGGAGATTACTAGAACTATGATTCAGAAGGAGATATCTCACATTAGTTCCAATCAGTAAGTAAAAGATCCATATCACCATTTTAGATGCACAAGGATCACTAATTTAAGATGAAAACTAAAGTGATGTTTTAGACCTTACCGAGAAAGGTTGAGTCACAAGACTTTACCGAGTAAGCTCAGGTTGCAAGACCTAACTGAGCTTGGATGCATATGGAAAGATTAGAGTTCTAGCAAAGTTGAAGACTTTTTTGAGTCATGGACCCTACTAAGTTGAAGACCTTACTAAGTTGAAGGTATCTTTTGAGTATTAAGACTTAGCTGAGTTGGATAGCCTCTCACTAAGCTAACTATTGTACAATGAATTAATGGTAACTTGAAGACATAATTTTAACAAAGGGGAGAAATTGAAGGTTATTTTTTCACTCTAATTTCTAGAGAAATTAGAGTGAAGAGTATTCTAGAGCCCCTAAGTGATTGAGAGAAATTTCATCAAAGTTCTCCACATTTGAAGTTTTACTGAGTAGTATGACATCTTCCAACAACAAAGTAAAGAAAGGTTTAAAGATGTTGGTTTGAGGTGTTGATTGTAGAGCCTCAACATTCAAATTAAGTCTAACAATTGTTGAAGAACTTGATCTAGTTGGAGCACAATCTCATATTCCTTCAAAGGTAATTTTAATTCATAATATTCAGTTATATTATCACTATTCTATCCAAGAACTAGGAACCCTAGAAATGAACTAGGCATATAATGAGCTGTGTGTGGATGGGAGTTTGAAACTTGAGCATAGAATTTGGAGACAAAGGGTTTAACATATATCCTACATATGATTTCTAAGGAAAATGGATTAAGTTCATTGTCAATCAAGTCCATGATATGCACTTGTGGCTAGATCAACCTATTCAAATCACCAAGAAGATGATTCATAGAATTATAGGGTTGCCTATGATGAATAAGGAAAAACCACCAAAACCATGAGTTGGGTAGAAATAAAAAAGATGACTCTTGCCGAGTGGGATGGTAGAGGCATAAAACTGAATGGTGTAACTAACATGGAGATATAGTTCAACATCCATGTTATAGACCACAAGATCTATAGCTCTAGTCATTTAAAAATCATTCCATGTGAAGCTATTGACCTAGCATTCAAAGTTGTGAAGAACAACTTATCTTTCCACCTTACCTAGCTATAACTCATTCAACTAAGCAAAAACATGGAAATTATTGGGTCGTCAAAGAAAAATCCATGTAAGTTCAAATCTCTTTTGACCTACTTATTCTTTTATGTAAAAAAGTTCTTTCCTTCCAAAGGCATTGTGGCATGGAAGAAGGATACACTAGTTTTGTGTCAAGTCAACGAATTCACAGTAGAGATGGGTGAACATTTTGAAAGCATTATGAATACATATTTTGAAACTTTCAAGGAGAAAATGAAAAGTAGATATGGAATTATAAAGAAATTAGAGGAAGACTATGAACATAATATTTTTTTTCTAATGGATTGTGACAAAGTGCACATCCAGGCAATAAGGCCAAGAGTGGCATGGGTTAAGCCTCTTGGATATGAGGTTAACATTGATGACACAAGAAACATTATTGTGCCTCTTATGAATGAACCAATGGACCCCAAGGCACCACACTTTGGTACCTACAAGGAAGCCAAGGCTAGGATCTCATTGGAGATCAATCTTCCTCAAGCTATGAAGAGAGGAAGAAAATAGGTGGAGAAGATTATGAAAGAAAACAAGTTGTCTAGCTCTCCTCTTTTGCTAATAAAGGGAAAATGAAATGACATTGAAGAAGAGGAAGGAAAGGAAGACCCTACAGAGAAAGAAGAACCTAAAGAAGAGGAGCCACCCAAGAAGAAAGGAAAGGTTATCATTGTTGACATTAAGTTATTATTGCCATTAGTGAAAACACTTATCTATAACAGTATAGCCATCGAGCATTCTAGTGTTAATGAAGCTTCGTAGTTCACACTGAGCATTCTAGTGTTAACCAAGCTTCACAGTTCACACCGAGCATTCTAGTATTAATCGAGCTTTGCAGTTCACGCTAAGCATTTTAGTGTTAACCAAGCTTCACAGTTCACCAAGAATTCTAGTTTTAACTGAGCTTCGTAGTTCACACCAAGCATTCTAGTGTTAACCAAGCTTCACAATTCACATCGAACATTCTAGTGCTAACCAAGCTTTGCAGCTCACACTGAGCATTCTAGTGTTAACCGAGTTACGTAGTTCATACTGAGCATTCATGAAGCTATTGAGTGAATGTGCAATCCAGCAGTGTCTACCAAGTTTACAATGTTCACCGAGCTTCACAGTATTTACCAATTGATGAAAGTGTAGTGTTTACCAAGTAACAGAAATATAGTGTTTACCGAGTGAAGTCAAGATAAACGAAGGATCAAGTTTTTACTGAGTGACACTATATCTACCGAGTCTCTAATGGTTACCAAGTTCCAAGCTACATTGTGTGGTTAGTATGGACTGAGCATCTACTTCTACCAAGTGCATGATGATGCCGAGTAATACAGTGGATGCTGAGTATCAAAAGGTCACCAAGTCAGCTTGAAGAACTTGAGTTTTCTACTGTTTGGCCAAATCAGTAATATTTTGTTCACTTATATTTTGGCCAACCTTGCAATTGTAATTATTGGAATGGTATATATGTAATGTAATATATCATTTACAAAATAGAGATGTATGTGAAGGAATGGATATGAAAAGCTTTGAATGAAAGAAAATCAGTAGTAGAGCAGAGTATTCAACAAGATCTACAAGGAGCAGTAAAGATTCATCAGTCACAAGAGGTGATCTATATTTTAAGGATCTAATCAACTTGTAAGTAGATCCACTATTTCATCCTAATAGGTGAATCAGTTTTGTAAATCCTTTAACAGGATAGACTTAACAATATTTTATATAAATCTCCTAACATCGTGCATACTTCAGTGTATATTTGCAAAATCCTATAACAAGGTGGGCCTAGCAGTCTTTTGTGCTCCTAACAGGGCAGATCACTAGAAGTGGTCAATGTAAGCCTTAATAGGCCAACTTCATACTGCAGTAACAAAGTTTTATGGGTATCATCCCCACCCTAGTTTTACTTTCCATTTGGAAGGTTTTTGGGTCACCAAATCACTATGTACATGTGTTATAAATGTTTGTTCTCTCATATATGTAGTAGATCAAATGAATAAATGGTAAATAGTATATATGGTTAAAGTGCTAAATTGTTTTAAAGTTTTGATGTTACTGATTCACCTCTCCACTCTTAGTAACCTATCATATCTTGAATATTTCAAAGAATTGGTATCAGAGCAGTTTGGTTCTTAGAACAAAGCTTGACAGCTTGAGCAAAGATCAAGGACAATGGAGATATTCAAACTTGACAAAGATATTGAAAATGAAAAGCTAGATCTGGAAATGGCCATGGCTCAACTCAAAGAAGCTAATGAGCATATTTCTCAATCCTTGAAGAGAAGGAAGGAACTTGCAAGACAAATGAATGGCTATCAGTATGTTGAAGAGAAGATTGAAGACCTTTTACCATCAAGTAGCTCAAATGAAGAAAATGGGGCTATCAAGGAACTCCTAGCAAAGAATGCCTCTCTACAAGAAGAGGTAAGAAAGCTTAAAAGAGAACAAGAAATGCAATCAATCAGGCTATGTGAAGTTTTGGAATAGAGAAACAAGGAAAATGAAGACTTAGAGGCAAGAAATAATCAATCCCTTTAGCATGAAGATCTTGTAGATAAACTATCTAATGAAAATGAAGAAGTTATGAATCTGAGATCTGAGAATGAAAGCCCGAGGAATGATTTAATCATTGAAAGAAAAATCAATGAAAGCTTACAGAGTGACTTAAGATTTGAAAGACAAATCAATGAAAGTTTGGAAAATGACCTAAATGCTAAAAAATAAATCAATGAGAGAATGATGAAATCCCAAGTAGACATGACTCAATTAAATCAACAAAGTGAGCAGAATCTTCATAAACAAAAAGGTAAAGCTGAACTTGGTTATAAGGAAGAAGGTGAAACCTCCAAACAAGGTGCCCAAAGGAATCAAAGACCTACTTGTAATCACTATGGTAAGTTAGGTCATACATCAAAAAAATGTTGGAGTAATGGAAAAGATAAATTCAATGATAAATGCTACAATTGTAGTAGCATGGTCATAAAGCTAATGGATGCAAGGAGAAACCAAAATTTGAAGGCAATTGTCACAAATCCAAGAAGCATGGTCACAAGGAATTCTAATGCAGATCCAAATCATTCAATCCAGCTGAACAACTTGTTAAAGAAATATTTGGATGGGACTACAATACCTGGTGAAGATGTCATTATTGTGGAGAATATGGACATATTGGTATAAACTATGCAAGACACCTAAGGAAGAAGGAAACTACTGTAAGGTGCTATACATGCATAGAACTTGGTCATATAGCTAAAAACTACATGAACATATGAAGAGTTGAAGATGAAAAGAAAACTAAGGCTGAAAACATTTAGAAATAGATGAGGCAACAATGATTTCCAAAATCTACCAAACAAGATAGTTCAAATGATGATAATGTCACTCAAGAAGTGGGTGACTCCACCATTTCCAATTAGATTCATAAAGGAGAATATGGAAATACATCTTCTAGTCATATCTCAAGTAGTTCCAACATAAAAGAAAGAAAAATGATCAAATCAATATTCTAGATACACAAGGATCAAAGAAAGCGTATCTTTTGCTGAGTTGCATCTACTGAGGAAAGTCGGTTGAAGACCTTGCCGAGCTAGGTCGGGAGCAAAAAAAGTTTTATTCAATCATCGAGTTGCAAGCTTCTATAAAGCAAGTAAATGACATCCAATCAAGCACTATGTCATCTTAGCTACCTTCGTACCAAGCATTTATGGCAAAATTTTGGTCAAAATGGAAGAATTTGATTTCATTTTTCACCACGATTACAAAGCTAAGAAATTTCCAGCGATTCCAAAGAAAATTCTAAAGTGATTTCAAGCAATTTTTGAGTAGAGAATTTGTTTAGAATTTTCTTACACCTACTAAGCAGCAATGGCATCCAAGAGTAGTAGCAGCACCAAGGCAAAATGAGCTTCATAAATGCTAGTTAAAGGTGTGGAGTGGAAGGTGTTGAATTTCAAACTAGTTCTAGCAATTGCAAAATCACTCGACCCCAATGGAGCTCAATCACAAACTCCACCAAAGGTACTTCTCATAAATGAAATTCGTACTCATTTCAATTTTTTTTTTCAAGAGATTGGAAACTTAGAGATCGATAATTCCCTAGGAGAAATGAGTGTTGATGGTTCTTTGAAACTCGAGCATAAACATCTGGAGACCAAAGGGCTAACCCACATTTTGCATATGTCAAGAAGTTTTCAAAATAAGTAGATCAAGTACATACTCAATCATGTTCACAATGGGAAACTATGGTTAGAGCAACCAGTGTTAATCACCAAGAAGATGATTAATAAGATTACTGGTCTCCCCATACTCAGTAAAGCAAAAACCATCAAAACCCTAGGTTGGGAGGAATTGCAAAAGAAAACCCTAACTGAGTGGGATGGGAGAGGTTTAAAGGTTAGCACTATTTGTGATGTTGAATTAAGGTTTGGCATTCACATCATTGTCCACAAAATTTATAGCTCCAATCGGTGAGGCTATGGATTTGGCTTTCAAAATTGTGAAAAAGAACCTTGAATTTGACCTGTTAGAATTATTGCTGAAACAACTGAACAAGAACATGGATAGCATAAGGACTTCAAAGAATAATCCCTATAAATTTGGTTCCTTATTGACTTATTTATTTTTCTATGTTCAAAAATTCTTTCCATCAAAAGGAACTATCATGTGGAGAAAAGACATTCCTATTCTATATCAGATAAATGAGTTTGTAGTAGAAATGGGTGAAAAATTTGATAGCATCATGGACAATTATTTTGAAGATTTCAAGGAAAGAATGAATAATAGGTTCTGAATTCCACCAAAATTAGTTGAAGACTACAAAGATGATGTATGCTTTATGATTGATTGTGATAAAGTATACATTTAGGTAGTCAGGCCCCAAGTTGCATGGGTGAAACCTCTTCCTTATGAGGTTAATATTGATGAAGCCAAGGATATCATTAAAGCACTAGTGAATGAGCTAGTAGACCCAAAGCAACCAATTTTCGAAACATATGATGAGGCAAAGGCAAAAATTGAGTTTGAAATCAAGCTACCCCATGCCATAAGCAAAGAAAAGAGGAAGATAGCCAAGTTGAAAATTGAAATCGGCCCTCTTATGCTTACCAAAGGAAAAGGTGAAGATGAAGAAGAGAAGCAAGAACCAGAAGATAGAGAGGAAGAAATAGAGAAGGAGGTAGAGCCTATTAGAAAGAAAGGCAAGGTAATCATTACCAAGCCACCCAAAGCCTCCACAGCTATTTTCACTAGATGAGAAAAAGGTAAGAACAAAGGTGAAGTAGTATTTAGCAAGCCCCAATTGAACTTCCAAGAAAGATTGAAACAATTGAAAGAAGGAGTTGGCATCAAAAATTTCAAGGCATTGAAATTTGAAACAAGGACAAATGCAAAGAAAATGAAAATTGAGGAACTGGTACTCAATAAGATGGGAAAATGGAAATACTCTCCAGACCAGCTTGCTCCTCAAATCTCCAAAGAACTATTGTAGAGATTGCAACCTAGGTGGGAGTCAACCACCCAAACGGCCAAAGATATATATGAGCAATCCTTAAAGAATCTTCTACCGAGTCTTACTGAACCAGAAATTAAGGCAGAAATGAAGAACCATGAAGCTAAAATGATGATTAGATTTCACATGTTTGGTTCAACATGTTGTAAGTGATGCAAAAAACATGTGGAAGAACATCTATCATCTGCACAAGCCCAGTGATGACCTTATTGAAATCAAGGATGATGACAACAGTGATAGTGATGATTTGATAGCACTCCATCCATCACAGTTACTCCAGGAGAGTTGCATTCAATAATGGAAGAAAAAAAGGAAGGAGACAAGGAGGAAGAAGCACACGAGGAAGAAATAGATGAAGAAGATCTAGTAAAAAATGCGGTAGAAGTTATTGCATCCCTTCCTCACTTTCCATCAAAGATAGTTACATCTACTTTGGAGATAGCTTCTGCAAGTGAGATTGTGAGCACAATAGTCACATCAATTTCTCAATCTTCAGCAACATCCTCCTAGCTCTAGGTAACTTCATCTATCGAGCTGTCTATCACTTCTTCATCCATTGAGTTAGCCTCCTTAACTCCATCATCAGTGAGTGTAACAATAAGTTCTACAATTTTTTTTTCATCAATTCCAGTAAGTTCTATAGTTTTGTTTCTGTCAGCATCATCTATATCCACTTCAACTCCAATTAGTTCAGATACTACTCTGGGTACTCTACCGAGTGTGATTCCATTTTTGGGAAGTGTTTTAGTTCTTGATCTAGTTAGTACTTCTATTGGCATTCAATCCTTGAGTCCTATCCCAGTTCCTACTACTAGCCCTTCTATATCCACTATTGTGTCTATACCTAAGGTTAAACCAGTCATCACAGAAGTCAAGAAAAAGCATCCATTAAAACTTTTGATCACTAGAAAGGAAATTGTAGAATACATTGAATTAGACACAGAGATAGTGATTCCAAAGATTGACCATGACAATGCTACCATTGAAGAGATGATGTTAGCCAGTCAACTCATAGAGTTGAAAGCTATGTAGAAACTGTTAAGATCAGAAAGGGATAAGGAATAAAAAATAATTAAAAATGGCAAGAATATAATTACAGATGCTATAGGTGTTGAAGTAGATTCTACTCAACACATTTTGATTTAGTTAGATGAGGCAGTACATAAATTTAATGAAGATTCTTTCGAACAAGAGAAACTTATTGAGAAAGCTAAAAAGAAATTTGATAATAAAGTGCTAGAGCATATTGCTCAAAAGATAGCAATCAAGCAAGTTGAATTGTCAACATTTTTGGGAAATTTTGAAAATTCTTTTAAATATGTAGCATCACTTTTTGCCAAACTTTGTGATGTTTTTGATTTTACCAAAGAAATAAAGGATAAGTTAAATAAGATTGACATTGATATGCAATAAAGTGCTTCCAAGCTAAAGGTGGACTCCTCCTCCACAACCTCCCATCACACCAAAATAAGATATTTGGTAGATGTACAGGTAGAACTATTGAGAGAGGAAGAAATGATCTGGTCTACAATCATAGACATCCAAAACATGATCCTTCCTATCATGAACATAATGTAGAAACATATTACTCATTGCAAAACATTGGTCCAAGATCAAAACTTCTCAATGGCTGATCACTTGATAAAATTATCAGCAGAAGTTCAAATTGCTCTCTCCACTTGTCAAATCTTGTAGCAGACTTGGGATCATATGTTTGCCACCATCCTGAAGGTACATCAAGAATTTCTATCTCACTTTAGTGTAGTCATATAGATTGTATATATGTAGTCCTTTGGCATTATTGTCAAAAAGGGGGAGAGAATTCAACATAATAAGTGAGGAGAGTTATCACTATGAGTGATAGGGGGAGTTAGCACTCAATAGAGTTAGCATGTGTACATAAGAATCTTTATATATACATTATAAGTCATCAAGAAGATGTATAGAAATTTATATGCAATAGTTCTACAAAGATCAATTTTGAAAAACCAAAATTCATTTAGTCAAGTTATGTACATATGTTTTGGCTTATAAGTGTTTTGTCACTAATGCCAAAGGGGAAGATTGTTGGCATTAAGTTATTATTTCCATTAGTGTCAACACTTATCTACATTAGTATAGCCACCAAGAATTCTATTGTTAACCAAGCTTTGCAGTTCACACCAAGCATTCTAGTGTTAACTGAGCTTCGCAGTTCAGATTGAGCATTCTAGTGTTAACCAAGCTTCGCAGTTTACACCAAGCATTATAGTGTTAAGTGAGCTTCATAGTTCACACCAAGCATTCTAGTGTTAACCAAGCTTCATAGTTCACACCAAGAATTATAGTCTTAATCGAGCTTCGCAGTTCACATCGAGCATTCTAGTGTTAACTGAGCTTCGCAGTTCACACCGAGCATTCTAGTATTAATTGAGCTTCACAGTTCATACCGAGCATTCATGAAGGTACCGAGTGAATGTGCTATCTAGAAGTGTTTACCAAGTTTAAAGTGTTCATCAAGCTTCATAGTATTTACCGAGTGATGAAAGTGTAGTGTTTACCAAGTAACAGAACTATAGTGTTTAATGAGTGAAGTCAAGATAAACGAAGGATCCAATTTTTACCGAGTGACACTATATCTACTGAGTCTCCAATGGTTACTGAGTTCCAAGCTATGTTGTGTGGTTAGTATGGACCGAGCATCTACTTCTATCGAGTGCATGATGATGCAGAATAATATAGTGGATGCTGAGTATCAGAAGGTCACCAAGTTAGCTTGAAGAACTCGAGTTTTCTACTATTTGGCTGACTTAGTAATATTTTGTTCACTTATATTTTGGCCAACCTTGCAATTGTAATTATTGGAATGGTATATATGTAATGTAATATATCATTTAAAAAATAGCGATGTATGTAAAGGAATGGATATGAAAAGCTTTGAATGGAAGAGAATCAGCACCAGAGCAGAGTATTCAACAAGGTCTACAAGGAGCAATAAAGATTCATCAATCAAAAGAGGTGATCTATGTTTTAAGGATCTAATCAAGTTGTAAGTAGATCCACTATTTCATCCTAACAGGTGAATCAGTTTTGTAAATCCTTTAATAGGGTAGAGTTAACAGTCTTTTGTATAAATCTCCTAACAGAGTGCATACTTCAGTGCATGTTTGTAAAATCCTCTAACAAGGTGGACCTATCAGTCCTTTGTGCTCCTAACAGGGTATATCACTAGAAGTGGTCAATGTAAGCCTTAACAGGCCAACTTCATATTGCAGTAATGAAGTTTTGTGGGTATCATCCCCACCCTAGCTTTACTTTCTATTTGGAAGGTTTCTGGGTCACCAAATCATTGTGTACATGTGTTATAAATGTTTGTTCTCTCATATATGTAGTAGATCAGATGAATAAATGGTGAATAATATATATGGTTAAAGTGCTGAATTGTTTTAAAGTTTTGACATTGTTGATTCACCCCTCCCCTCTCAGTAACCTATCATATCTTGAATATTTCCAACAATCATAACTAGACCTACAAAGTCCTCCCCTGCTATATTCACTTAGAGACTTGAAAAGTTCAGAAAGAAGTTGAAAATGGGTGAAGATGAAGAAGAGGAAGTAGTATTTAAGAGGTCTACCCGTACCTTCCAAGAAAGACTACGAAGACTATAATGTGGAGGAGGCATGGGAGATTTCAAATTTCTCAAATATGAAACAAGGACCAAGAAGGAGAAAAAATTAATTGAGGAAGCCCTAGTGGCTAAGACAACTAAGTGGAAGTACTCTCAAGAGGAATTGGGTAAAAGCACAAACCTGTGTCACCTTTTATAAAGGAGAAGTGATATCAAAATTTAAAGTCTTCAACTTTAACGACATAAAAGTGGCATTTGTGCTCAGAATTTGGAGATGATGTAAACTAATGAAATGTGTAAAATTAGATGAAGTTTATATCTTTAATTTTTTTAAAAAATTGAGTGAAAATTTTATCCATTTTTTAATTTTTAAAGTCTATTTTTTAATTTTTAAAAAAATGCTAAAAATATAGAGTTTTTTTCCTGTCAAACAAATATATGAAAATTTTCATATTTTGGTTTGATTTTTGAATATGTTAGAGTTGACATGTATACCTAGTGCACCAAAAAAGAAAAATTGAAATTTGGCTAATATTTTTCAAGTTATAACTGGTCAAAGTTAAAGTTATCTGAAATTGACATTTTTTTTCTCCCATCAAAAATTTTCTATCAAATCTACATATTTTTTAAAACAAAATTACATATTCTAGAAGACTCTATCCTCTAGTGCAGCATTAAAAAATAATAATTTTTGAACATGATTTACTATTTTTATATATTTTTGAATAGAAAACTTCGTGAATCTTAAAATACTTACTTGTAATATTTTCAAATTATAACATATTATCCTTAATCAAAATAAAAATAAAATTATATGATTATAATCTTGACTTTGAGATCTATAAAACTATATTTTTAGTTTTTTAAAAAACTTCAATTTAGTATGTCAAATTGGCCTTCAAAGTGAGAAGTTTGCAAAAGTTCTTATTTTTACTTGTGTGGCTACCACCTAGGATGTCACATAGGTAGTTCTAGCAAAAACCATTCTGATTGAAAGTGTTTCATCTAGAACTCATGTCAGCCCAACTAACAAAAATTGTTTCGGTTAGAACTCCTGTCGGTGTGAGTATCATATGTGTATAATATATATATCCATGAAATATATAATATAAAATACATAACATACTTGTGACTCATGTCATGGAGGATATGTTAGGGTTTGAAGATCTCCAAAATGCAACATACTATCACTAAGACCCTATAGAACACACATGTACATGTACACAAGTTAAATTGAATCACTTAAGAATATGTATGTGTAAATTTTATATAGTAACAATAAATATAAGCATATATAAATTTACAATATTTACCGTAGCATCATGTAATGCTCTACCAATTTGATCGATATCTAAGTCATGTAGTGATAGAGTGATCTCTAAATAATAGAATCTAGGTGCTCTAAGGCTAGGCTGTGTAGGAGTAGGAGAAAGTGCTACAAGATCCCATGTAGGTGTGGGGATTTCTGTGAGGATAGGAGTTATGGGGATAGGATCTATATGGCCCTCTATAGGAGCAGGTGCTATAAAATGTGTAGGGATATCCTCCTATCCCTATGAGGGCTATGGTCCTATTGTGCATGAAAAAATATGGCTAATATATCCACCAATTTCATGAAGAGGAATCCTCATGACCATTGACAATTCCTAATATGCTCCAAGAAGATCATATACTAAATAAGATCTCATATGACACAATGCATCCATATCTGATATGGCCAAAACCTCTAGTGGCAATCGTAGATCTGCCATCTCATATAGATCATCAACTCCTATGTTAGAGGATGCACTTGTCAAAATGGGACCATGAGATCGTAACATATATCTACCACATCTATTTGAAGATATCTCCTATAACTGTGTGACAACTATGGCAATGCTAGAATATATCTGAGTCCTAACTGTATCATTAGGAACACTCAAACCTACAATAGTCATCTATGGACCTCCTGGCATGACCAAAAGGTTTGGACCCACCATTGCCCATTTATTAATAGGTGTAGGGGTGTCCATAGGTCTAAATTTCTCTGATAATTAGCCTTGACCCTGTCCAACATGACCTAGAAAACTTCTATAGTCAACATCCTAATGTAAATGAAATTTTGAAAATAATTGTTTGCAGAAATAAAGGGGAAACTCATCCTTCTATGGCCACCTATGATGCGCAACTAACAACCAAGGAGATATAAATGGAGTGACAAGCTGATATATACACTTCATCATTAAATAACCTCTAACCCTAGCCCTATCTATATAAAAGGGAAACATGGTCTTCACCATAGCGGTGGAGACTTGACCATCAACCTGTGAATACTTCACAGTGCCAATGACATTGTGAGAAAGGGAAGAGTAAAATGTCTCAATACTAATATCATCAAATGGGTTGTAATAGGAGATCATCTCAATCATCTAGCACAACTCATCTCTAATAGAAACAACCTTCTCCCTATTAGGGAGAGTGGTAGAAGCTAACAATGTAGAATCAAGAAACTCAAGAGCATGAGATAATCTAGCAATAGCATTTGTAAATAAACACTATCTCTCCTTAGTAGATGATGTCCATCTACATCCTGTGTCTAACTTAGTACTAGACCCCATCCATGAACACTAGCCTCCCCTGAGGACATAGGTGCTCCACTAGTACCGGATGCCATAATGATATATGTAAAGCTCTAGATAACTATAAATGTAAAGTTAAGATATACATACATAAGTGCATATAAAACTAAAAGTTAAATTTAATTTAAAACATGCATGCATATAAATATGTACAAAGTTGAATGTAACTAAAAATATACACATGTTATTTAGTACATCTAGCTCATGTATGTGAATAAAAAATATGCATGTATGTTATTTAGTACATCTAAGTTTACTATGTTAATGCTTTCTAAAACGTAACTAATCAGTTTGTAAAATGTAATGTTATTTAGGACATATAGGTTTATTATGTTAATATTTTGTAAAATGTAACTAATAAGTTTGTTGAACTAATGTTTACTATGTTAATATTTTGTAAAATGTAACCAATAGGTTTGCTGTTAATTTCTACTATGTTAATGTTTTCTAAATGTAACTAATAGGTTTGTTGAACATTAATGTTTATTGTGTTAATATTTTGTATTTAAATGTAACTAATACTTGTTTGTTAAACCTTAATGTTTACTATGTTAATGTTTTCTAAAATGTAACTAATAGGTTTGTTGAACATTAATGTTTACTATCTTAATGTTTTGTAAAATGTAACTAATGTTTTATTATCAACTACTAAACTCTATGCTAATGTTTTATAAAATGTTCACTATGTTAATGTTTTGTAAAGTGTAACTAATGTTTTATTATCAACTACTAATTTTTTTTAAAAAATATAATTAATTTAATTAATAATTTAAAAAAAAAATAATTTATTTAATTAATATTATCATGTAATAACTAAAAAATATTAAAAAACAAAAAAAAATAAAAAAAAAATTTACCTACTTGTTACGACTGAAACACTTTGATTGTGCTAGTGACCACTATAGGGAAATCAATAGTGAAAATAACTACCGGGAGAAATTTTTGGCTATTTATAAAATCACATGGGTTATGGCCAAAACCCTTTCAATCGGAAGGGTTTTTGCCAAAAAATTGGCTATCACATCAACATGGGAATGTGCCACATCTGTATGGCTGAAAAGGTTCTGGCCAGAACTATTTTGGCCAAAATTGTTTCGGTTAGAACCCCTACGGATATCACAAAGGGTGACATAGGTTTTTGCTTCCACCCAACTAACTAGACAAGAACCTAATTTTTTTTGAAAGCAATTGCACCACAATGGGAAAATGTTATCAATGTTGCCAAGGACATCATAGAAAAAACCTTAAGACAACTTATGCTGAGTCTACTTGATAAGGAAGTGAAGGAATCATTGAAGAAAAATGGATAAAAGTTGATCCCTAAATTCAATGCATTCCTAATCCTATCAAAAGACATTGAGTCTATTGTGAAATCCAACACAACTACATGGAAGAACATCTATGGTCTGCATAAGCCTATTGAGGAGGTTGTGCAAATAAATGATGAAAAAGAAGATGATAAGGATGATGAAAAAAAAGAAGATGATAAGGATGATGAAAAAAAAGAAGATGATGAAGAGATATAAAATGTAGAAGGAGATGATGTAGAAGATGAAGAGGATCAAGAAGTAGCAGGAGGAGATCTTCCTAAAATTTAGAGTATTCAAGACCTAGATCCTAAAAACATAGCAAAAAAGTTAATGGTGTTGGAAATAATATAGGAAAAGTAAACTTTGAGAGTTGGGGGGGGGAGGTGAATTAGTCCTTCAAAAATTTAACCATAAATTCATTCACCACACATCCATCTCATAATTTCTATGTAAATTGAAATAGCTAGCTAAACATATCCATCCATAGTATGAAAGAAAATAACATTCAACACATGTATGATACAAGATATTTGGTTACCTAGATACCCTCCAATGAGAAGGTAAAACTAGGGTGGGGATGACACCCAAAAATATCCACTATTGTAGTAATAAAGTGTATCCAATGAAGGTTACAATGTTTGATCATGAAAACATGATCTACCATATGAAAGGTCTACCCTATTAAAGGATTACAAGATTGTTAGATCTTACCTTATTAAAGGATTTCAGCACCCTATTAGAAGTGTTTTTGGTAGAATGACTTTAACTTACAATGAAGTAAGCACCCTATCAAAGGATTTACAACAACCTATTAAGAGATTTAACTAATTTACTTGTTAGAATGTCTTAGCAATGATCCTCTGGCTAGCATGCTGCTATTAGATAATAGATCTCCTCTTTCCTATGTGTACTTGATCCTCACTGATCAAATGTATCTCTTCTATCCTCTAACCTCTTTTCTCTATTCTCTAACTAATTTTGTAATGTATCTCAATTTTAACAATACCTTAGTCACCATGAATGCTCTTTTTGTGCATTCAAAATTTTCTTTTTTCTCCTTCTATATTCATAAAATTTTTATGATTTGTTCTCCTTAAGAAGACCTAGGTGATTTAGGGTTAGGTATGAATCAAAAAATTTAATTCATCTATCTAGCTACTCAATACTTTATTGTAACTGATTGGCTGCATGTACTACATTGGAATTCTCAATAAAGATTCGTTCTTATTTTCTAGGAATGCAAAACAACCCTCAAGTTGGCTCCAAAAAGTTTACGTAGTAGTTTGTGCCATTACAAATAACTATGTCAAAACTATATTACTCAACACTTAAAGTCCCTGATAATTGACATCAACTACAACTTCAATGTTGTAACTTGGCATCTAAATGACTCAGCATCCATTAGTTTCTTGACATCTAAATCACTCAACATCATTTATCTACTTGACATGCACTATCTGATATTTTATGCTTGATATGTATTACTTGTTCAACATGAATTGAGTTCTAACTTCTAAATGACTTAAGTGTATAGCTGCTCACATGTCAAAACCAATCTGAGATTAAAAAATAGCCTCCCTCCCACTCTCTCCAAAGCCTTAGTACCACCTAGCTCAGAGAAGGCTACTATCAAGTTAGTTGTAGTAAACATTGCTTCATCAAGCACCCAAATAATAATTGGAGCAATACTACCAAGCATAATGATGAGTGAAGTTTTCATCACTTCATCTATCGAGAAACAAGCTTAAATAATCTCAACATTAGGCCTAACCAATTCACAACCAACATCAATAATTTTTCCTATAATAACTATTGTTGATACTAATTCTACTATTGCTTCTACTATGGCAAGTGCAATGATAGTTGAGGTTAAGCCTCAATCATGCACTAAAGTTTTGAAGAAAGATAAGGAAATTATTCCTTTAGTTAATCATAAGGAAAAGGGTAAAGAGGTAGAAGCCTTTACTAAAGAAATTGATTTAGAGGAGAATATTGTAATACCAAATTGGGATCTTTCCAATTTGACTCCTGATCAAATGGATACCCTTGGTGATTTGTGGAAGAAAAGGGCCAACCAACAAAATATTAGAAAGGAGAAGGAAAAGAAAAAGAAAAATTAAGTACTTAAAGATATCAAGGTCATATTTATTGATGCACTAAACATTGAGGTTGATGAAAAACAACCGATTTTGGATCAATTTATTGAAATTGTTCACAAATATAATGAGGAAATGGATGATCAAGAATTTTTTTTACAGAGGGTATAAAGGAAGATTGAAAATAAAGTTTTGGAGAAGGTAGCTTAGAATATTACCATTGATCAAGTAGAATTATCTACCATTCTTTCAAATTTTGAGAATTATGTAAATAATGTTGTTTCTTTATTTGTGAAATTGAGTGACACATCAAACCTCACAAAAGAAATAAAGGAAAAAATATCTAAGGTAGATGCTGACATAAAGACATGTTTGTATTATTTGTCAATTGATCCTAACTATAGTTTTGCACATTTTGTGAAAATCAGTAATCTGACAGATCTATAGGTGGAATTATTGAGGGAAGAAGCTAGGACAAGGGACACAATAGTAGAAATACAAGACATGATACTTCCCAAAATGGATACAATGCAAAAACATATTGCACATGCAAAAACATTGATCCATGACAATAATTTCTCTATAGTTGATCGCATGATGGAACTATTAGTAGAGGTGCAAATAACTTTGTACCAATCAAAAATTTTGCAAGATAATTGGGACAAGAAAATGTCCATAATTTTGAAAGTACACATTGATTTTTTTCATATTTTGGTGTTACCTTGTAGTTATGCAATTTTTTCATTTGTGTCAAAATCAAGGGGGAATGTATATCATATGTAAAATCAATGGAAAGATATATGTATACAAGGATGGAAATACATGTATAGTATGAAAGATGTATATACAAAATAAAAAATATGTTCACAAAAACAATTTTGAAAAATTAAAAAAAGAGAGTTAGAGGTCACCAAGCAGCAACAACAATAGTCAACAGTCAAAATTGAGTTTCAGACCCAAACATGTTGATAGGGGGAGTTTTGACTTATATTTTGATATGATAAGTGTTTTTGTTGCTAATGCCAAAGGGGGATATTGTTGACCTTATGTTCAAATCATTTGTCTATTAGTGGCTTAAAACTTAGTTATTTACATTGCTACTAAGCTCATATGCAAAAATAAGAGTCTCCTAAGCTTCATAGTGTCTACCAAACATCTGAGATAGAATGCAGTGTATGTCATGCTTCATAGTTACTATCAAACGTCATAAGAGAAGTGCAATGGAAGAAGAGCTTCATAGAGTCTATCAAGCTCTTTAGTATAAGCGATGAAGGATGTAGTGTTAACCAAGCTCTATAGTGCTACCCAAGCTTATCAGTATCTATCAAGCTGATAGTGTTAATGAAGTGAACAAAGGTGGTGTTGACTGAGCCATGCAATTTTAGTTGAGCATTTCAATGTCTACCAAGCTCTTTACTATTCACCAAGTCATCAAGTGCTAGCCGAGCTACTACTACTCAGAGTGATCAATATGAACCAACATCAACACCAACTGAGTGTAAGAGCTTGCTAAGTGTTAATGGTGTTATCAAGTGTTAGATAATCACACAAGTGATCTTCTAAACCTAAGTTATAGTAGTGGGTCAACTTTATGAAGATTATTTGAATTAGGTGTTGTAGCCAATTCTAGAAGGTAATTAATTGGATTGGTATATATGTAATACATCTTAGCATACCCAATTCATGGAAGAACAACAAGAAAGAAGTAGATGAGTGTGAATTAAGAAGGTTACAAGCAGTATAACAAAAAGTAGAGTATTATCTATCAAAACAAGGTGCTCATAATATTTCAAAGGAATCTCATTCAACAAACCAAGTTGTAGATCAGAGATCAACCACTGATTCATCCTAATAGGTGCATCAATCAAATCCTTTAACAAGGTGGACTTAACAATCTTTTTCAAATCTAATAGAGTGAATACTTCATTGTATGTTGTAAATCCTTTCACAAGGTAGACCTAATAGTCCTTATTTCTCCTAATAGGGTAGATACTATAAGCAATCATTGTAAGATTTAATAGGCTAACTTTATAATACAATGCACACTAGTAGAATTTTAGCAAATAAATGGTTACATGACTAAATAATTAAATAAATGACTAATTTGGTCATCAAGTAAAACCACAAGGTCAAACAAATAAAAATGATTGAATAAATGACCAAATAAATGATTGAATAATTACTTACTAATATTTAGTCACTCAAACAAAAATAACTAAATGAAACTTTTATACAATAACATTTGATAACATCATAGAATGAATAAATATAACTCATTTATGCAGTGGTGTATGTATTGACTATTTTATGATGTAGGATAATGTTTGATGATAGATGCATGCGCTCTAATAAATTTGTAATGCACATAAATTATGGATGTATGAATTATGTCTAATGTATGTATACATGTATGAATTTGATGGATTAAATTACAAAATGTAAGAAGATTTAAATGCTTATCCAAATGTATGAAATGTCAAATGAAACTAAATAAATGGTGTAAATGTGATATAAAAAATATGTTGTAAAATGCATAAAAAAATTCTATGCATAAGAAATGAATTAATGAGATAATAAAATAATAAATATGTTAAGAATATGATGCAATAAATGATACTATATGATGATTTTAGGATTATGACTAAAATAATATGTAATAAAAGTGGATAATATAAATGAACTCATATGTATAATGAAAATGGATGTGGCTATCCTCCCTACAAATTGTATAGTTGACCAATTTTCCAAAAATAAAAAAAAATCATGGATTTTTCCAAAAAATTCAGCATTTGATCCTAATGAGAAAATAATCACTGTGTTTGTGAATCTAAAAAAAAATTTTGACTTTATTTTGTCTAGAGATTAGCATATCCCAATGAAAATGTGAAATAGAACTAATTTGAAGTAAAAATAAATGAGATGAACACAATTAATGTTACAATAAAATGATAAATACATCCAAATGTAATTATTTTCTATTTTTAGATAAAATAGCTTAAATACTCCACTTGGTGACATGAAAAATGAAGTGCCTTCATTTATTATTATTATTATTAATAAAACTAAAAAGAGGCAAAAATAAAGATATGACAAAATCTTCTATAAAATTTTGACATTCTTTGCAGTGGAGGGTTTAAACAGTGCACTTTAGTTTCTTAAGGAGTATATCCAGGTTATGATTGTAAAAATTGGTAATTCGTATGCAATTCTAGAAGTTAATTTCATGTGCACATCATATATCCCCTATGAATATGAGGCAAGTTTTACTTCTCTATGCATTCATTAGGTACATGTGATTTTTATATCAATAGAATACATGTTTTACCTCCTCTACCTGAAATAAAAATTAAGGGATTATTAGAAGATATTTGTAGCTAAGGAGGGAGTGATGCACATTTTTCATAACCATTCTCTATGTTATCTCTTTTTGTGACTTGTCTGAAGGCAAGAAAATTCATGCTTATGTAATCAGAAACAAAATTTAGTTACATATTTCCATAAGAAATGCCCTTGTGGATATGTACTTAAAAAGCATGGCTATAGAATTAGCAAGACAAATGTTTGAAAAATGATCGAGAGAGATATATTTTCCTAGAATGAAAATAGTGCAAGATATGTAAAAAATGCATACTTTGCTAATGCTATAAACTTATTTGGTCAAATGCAATTGTTAGGAGTGAACCTAGATGCCGTTACCACTGCAAGTGCCCTTTCTGCAAGTGGCTACTTAGAGAATATTTGAAAGAGTAAGGAACTCCATGCTTATATAATTCAAAATAGAGCTTTTTAAATTTACATTATCATGAGAAATGCTCTCATAAGCTTGTACGCAAGCTACAAGAGTCTAGAGGTTACAAGCCATTTGTTTATCAACATGTCTAAAAGAGATTTGGTATCCTGGAATGCAATGATTTCAACTCACATCCACAAAGGAAGTTTTAGTAAAGCCATAAACCTATTTCATCAAATGTAAATTACATATATGATAATAGATTCTATCACCATCTCAAGTATTCTATTTGCATGTGCTCATCTTTCAGCTTTGAGGCTATGGATGGAGATCCTTGGTAATATACTAAAAAATATTATTCTTGGCATAGATGTTGTGGATAATGCCTTGATTGACATGTATGCCAAATACGAGAGATTTTTGACTTCATGTCAAGTGTTTGACAAAATGTCATCTAGAAATATTATCTCAAACAATGGAATGATTATAGGGTATGCCATATCCAATGATAAGGAGAATGTAGAAAATGTATTTGATAAAATGTGTGAAAGAAACACATCCTTATAAAATGTGATGATTGCACTCAATACTCAACATGGGTATACCAATGAGGCTCTAGACCTCTTCTGTAAAGCTCAATTGGTAGGTAAAAAACCTAATAGTTCCACTATTGCAAGTGTTCTCTTTGCATGTTGTCAAGTAGTAGGTTTGTAGTTGGGCAAGGAGATTCACAATTACATAATTTTTATTTTAAAAGAGGGATATATGCTTTGACCTGGAGCTATGAATCAATGAGGTAACAAATGGGGGACCTCATCCCCATTAGATTTGAACCTTGATGGCAAGGATAAAAAATCAACAACTTAACCATCACAACATGCCACTATTCATGATTCACAATTACATAATTAAAAGAGGTCTTCATTTTTGATATCTTTGTGACAAGTGCCATTATTGATAAGTATGCTAGATATGGGAGCTTACAACATATATGCCTCATATTTGAGGTCATCTAAACTGAATGTGGTCATATGGACTACAATGATTCTTGTGCATGTTATTGATGGACATTGAGAGGAAGCTCTCTCAAAGTTTTATCAGATGCAAAAGGAAGGTTTAAAACTAGATCATGTCACCTTTACTATTGATTTGTATGCATGTAGTCATGTAGACAAAATTGATCAAGGGTGGAAAAATTTCAATTGTATGGTTAAATATTATTGCATCACACCCAATATGGAGCACTATACATGTATGGTATACTTTCTTGGTCAGGCTAGCCATTTATAAGAGGTCTATAATTTTATCAAGAACATGCCACTAAAGCAAAATTCTCATTTATGGGGAGCTTTTATTTCTTCTTATAGAATCTATCATAATGCAAATGTAGGAGAACATGTGGAAAATCAAAATTTTGAGCTGGAGCCTACAGATAGTGGAAATTATGCTCTCATGTTAAAAATTTACACTGTAGTGGGTAGATGGGATGGAGTACAAAAGACAACAAAGCTTATGAAAGAAAAATGATTGAATAAATTACTAGGATATAGATAGATTGAGGTAAAAAATGGAGTATATCCATTTCTTGTAGAAGACATAGGATGTTCATAAATGGAAGTGTACAATACTTTGGACAAGTTTGGTAAAGCAAGGGGAGAAGGGTATGTTGGAAATATAGATGGAGTAACCAAGGGGGGGGGGGGGGGGGGGTGAATTAATTACCACAAAAACATATCCATAGATCCCTTAGATGTTTGATAAAACTATTAACTGCTGTTACTCGGTAAACATATTGAAAATGATGTAACCTGGTAAATGCAGTGTATGTTATACTTTAGTAGATCTATTATCAATATTAATAATTTAAAAATATGAGAGAAAAGAAATGAACACAAGAGACACCATATTTAACATGGAAACCCAGTATAAGAAAAATCACCAATGTAACTAGTTACTATTTTTCACTCTTCTGAAGTGAGCACTATTAGGAGCCAACCTAGTTAAAGGTTACAAAAAAAACTATTAAGTGTGACCTTGTTAGAGGATTTAATCACCTTGTTAGGAGTGGCCTTGAAAGAGGTTTGAAAAAAATTCAATAGAACTATCACCTTGTTTGAGGATTTACAACTAGCTATTAAACCAACTCTATTAAGAGATTTAGGAATCACTGCTACAATGGTAAGAAAGTAACAATGAAATGAAAATGAATTTATGATTACAGATCTTTGTTCTACTTCATGCTAAATATTTCCTAATTGAATATTACTTTTCTACTCCTTAAAGATGTTTGACCTTCCTTCAAGTTCGATCACACTTTCCTTCTTAAAAAACTAACACACTTGCATACTCACTCATACATTAGAATCTCAACTTGACCTTATATTTATACCATAAAAATTATCAAGTTGACTCATTTACAAATTACAATGACCACTAATCATTACCAAAATTTGCTAGAATCAATACTTGAAATAATTAAACTTCATTTCTTAAATCAACAAAATCCTTCATTGGCCAACCCTGCTCGGTAAACACTGATCCTAAAGTGTTTTCCTATGTTAACCAACATAAGTTTGGTTAATACTATGAACCTAAAAAATCCTTTGGCAACCGAGTGAACTCGGTGAACACTGACTCTGACCAACTTTCCTTTTTTAACAATGAGAGCTAGGTTAACATTGCTTTCTAACATAATTTCCTTTGACACTTGAGTGAGCTTGATAGACACTGTCTTTGCAGAGTAATCTCTAGGAATGCTTGCTAAAAAAGGAAAATTGCCTTGCTAACCAAGTGAGCTCTGTAAGCACTGACTGCCAACTAATATGAAATTTGTGTAACATCAATGACAAAATACAATTAGACAATTGTATCCAAAAATCTCCCTCTTTGGCATTAATGGCAACACAACATGGTACAGCATAATGAAATTTGAAAACAAGACTTTCTCTGATAGAAAGTTTCTCCCTCTGAAATTTTTATGCCACAAGCTTCTCTAATGCAGTAATCTCCCTCTGTGAAGGAATTACATAGCTTCTTCTCCAAATTTTTTTTCAGAAAGATATAATAGTAAAATCTCCCTCTTTAAAAACCATGCCAAAGACAACACATACCAAATGAGTATTAATGTACCTTGAGTATTAATTCATATGCAATTTTCTCTTGACTATGCTGCATCAACTGATAGATCTTCAACTTGGTTCCTATTGATGCACCACTAAAACTTTATTTTAGTGAGCTTTAGATAGGGGAATGACCCCTAACTTACCTCTTAGATACAAGAATGAATCCTTAGGTAATGAATTGGTAAATATGTCTACAATGTGTTCTTTTCCATGGACATATTCCAATCTAATTTCTTTATCCTACACCAATTCTCTGACAAGGTAGTATTTTATAGCAATATGCTTGATTTTGGAATGCATCATTGGATTCTTTGATATGTTAATTACATTTGTATTATCACAAAACATGATAGTTGGTTCTTTGATCTCAACCTTCATGCCTTCCAAGAACTATTTAAACCAAACAATATTAGAATAATTCACTGATTTTGCAACATATTTTGCTTCTACTATAGATTGGGATGTGCAATTTTTCTTTTTACTTGTCCAAGATACCAACCTTTTACCAACAAAGAATGCTCCACCACTTGTACTCTTTTTGTCATCAATATTTCTGGGCCAATCAGCATTAGTGAATAATTTTAAGTTTAGATTTCCTCCAATTTTATACCATAAGCCATAGTCTTTAGTATCTTTCAAATCTCTCAAAATTCTTTTTATTTCCTTCATATGATTTTCTCTAGGTTATTTCAAGAATCTTGCCACTATACTATCTACAAGAGCAATATTAGGCCTTATATGAACTACATACTATAATTTTTCAATCATTGATCTATATAAGGTTTGATCTATCTTTTTTGAGTCATCATCTTTGGTAATCTTTAGTCCATTACACATGGGGGTTTCGACTAGTTTTAAATCTTCCATAACAAACTTCTTGAGTATCTCCCTGATATACTTAGACTGAGTGATGTAGATACCATTCTTACTTTGCTGTATCTAAAGACTAACATAGAACTTAATCCAACCAAACATAGACATTTCAAATTCTTTGTTCATTTTCTCTGAATATTCTTTTAATAGATCATCATTCCCTATAAATAAAGTATCATCCACAAATATTTCTACTAAAACAATCTTGTTATCTAGTCCTTAATGTAAAAACTACTATTATCATTAGTTCTTTGGAAACCAATCTGTATAAGGTAGTTATGAAATCTTTCATACCATGCACTAGGGGTTTATTTTAGACCATAAAATGCTTTGTGTAATTTGTAAACCATGTCCCTTTTGTCTAGATCAACAAAACGTTTGGGTTGTTCAATGTAGACTTCTTCATCAAGAATACCATTAAGAAATGTATATTTAACACTCATCTAATATACCTTAAATCCTTTATATGCTGCATATGCAAGTAAGTTCTTGACACCTTCCAATCTTGCAATAGGAGAAAAAGTTTCACCATAATCAATTCTTTCTTCTTGAGAGTAGCTTTTATATACCAATCTAGCTTTGTTTCTTGATCCCTTACCATCTTAATTCAACTTATTCCTGAATACCCATTTTGTTCCAATCACATTTTTATCTTTAGGCCTAGGTACAAGAGTCCAAGTTTTGTTCTCCTCTATTTTCTCTATCTCTTCATTCATAGTCTCAATCCAACTATCATTTTCCAATGCATCTTTGAAATTTCTAGGTTCAAAATATACAAGTAAACATGTACCTTTTAGCTTACTTCTTGTCATAGTACCTTCTGATTTATCTCCAATAATTTGATCTGGTGCATGATGCCTCCTGACATATTTGGCTAATATAGGTTCCTTTCCTTTTGAATGAATTGCATTATCATCTTCTTGAACTTCAACTTTTGGTTTTGGTTGCTTAGACTCAGTAGGCATTGGATTTGTAGCATCAGAATGTGACTCGGTTTGAACTTCTTGCAACTCGGTGACAAAGGAAGACTCGGGAGTAGAAATATCCTTATTGACAAATGTTTTTGGCAATGTATCAAGTTCAATGTAAAAAATCTCTTGTAATCCTTTGGATCCTTTTTGTCATGCACAAAAATTGAGGCAAAAATACACTAAACTTAAAAAAGAAAAGAAAAAAGTTAAATGACCATAAAAAAAACTAACCTATAAAACCTATGCACAATAAAAAAACACTTACAAACCCTAAGACACTTTCATTGCAATTACAATAATATTATGATCAATAACTTTAATTGAATCTCTAAAGATAAAATATATCTATAACTGATGCAGGAGCATCCAGAGGTATAAGGGCAATCCTGTGTCACCCAAAAAAAAAATGTACTTAGACTTAGTTTCTACTTTATGTCTTTACATTTTTGGATACCCATTTGGCTCAAATAAAGGTTCCAACTCTCATAGTTCAACTATCAGTGCATTTGAAAATCTCAAAAAAATAGGAGCATGCAATTTGACCATCATTTTGGTGACCTAGAAGGTGTGACTTGGCCAGATGAATGTAATCAAGATTTAGAGCATTCCAGAAAAAGAATCAGGTCAAAAGGCCCCACGGTTTGAAAGTTATTGCAGTTTTTCAGGTTTTGGAGACCCCCTAAGAATGCTTCAAAGTCAGGTTTGGGGCATTAAATGACCTCGAAAAGGGTTGAAAAATGGGGGACGAGAAAAGCTCGTCCATAGGGCTATAGAGCGCTTCGAGAGCTTTCCGAAAATGTAAACGATTCGTCAATCGGAGTTACGGTTCAAAAGTTATGCCTCCCGGAAGTTCGGTTACCGTTTCTGGATTCTTCTAGAATTGCACTGACTTCTAACGCAGCTTTCGGAACCTTCTATTTTGTCGATGGATGCCTACTAGCACTTTCTAGAATGTACTCCTAGTCCTTAACCCTCCGGGGTCTATTTAAGGAGATTTCTGGCATTGTAAAAGGCAGTTCGGATTGGAGCTTGAGAGGAGGTGCTAAAAGGAGAAATATTCTCCAGATTTATGCTATTGTAAGCCCGCAGGGCATGTCTTGAGTTTATTTTCTCTGCACTATTTGTACCAGCTTATTTTCTCAGTTAATATAATTCCCCCTTTCTATTGTGTCTATTCTAGTTGTTGGGTTGTGATCCCATCAATAACTTAAATTAAATCAATGTTAAATCAATACTTAAATAATTGCAAATTTATTTACATAAAAGGGAGCTAGATAAAACCAACTATAATTTTACTATATCACTATTAAAAGAAAGTAATTATAAACCTAAAAATTAATTACCAATCATAATCTTAATAAAATTAAATTAACAAAATAACTCTAACATCCATCATATTTTAAGACAACATTTTAGATTAAAATAATACTATCTTGCAAGTTAAACCATACAATCACTTCACATCACAAATAAACAATTAAATAAATTCCTCCTACTAGCCTTAATTTAGGTAATATTTTTAAATTTATATAAAAAAAATTGAACATATTAATTAAATTATCAAAAGAAAAAATAATTAAAATTTCTAACTAAAACAAAATCTATACTATCCTATACACTAACTATCCTTAAGCTAAATTACTTAACCTAACCTTCCTTCTAATTACTCTTTAATCAAATTCTTTCATATCCCAAGGACTATATATATAATAAAGTATTAAAAACTTATTGCTAAAGAATAACTCCAAAATAAAATACTAAACATCATTAAAGCTACTAAAACAAACCCAACTAGCCACATGACTAGGGAAAAGTAGGCTATCCCACCTACTTTCCCACTACCCAAAGCTCCATGCACTTCCTTACACCTCTGAAAAAAATCTCCAAGTAGTAGCTGATCAAGAAGTACGTAGGTGCAAGAAGGGAATGGTGATGGGTAATGTGAACAACATATCCAATCACCAAGCAACATCAATTCAAAGGAAGGGTGGCAAAAGGAAAGGGATTTGCTAGATAAACCTCTGAACACCAAATCAACATGAGTCCAAGGTGGTATGCATGGCAAAGTAGAGATGGAGTGGGGTGAAGCGAGAAAGTGGGTGAGAGGATAGTTGCAAAGTTCTTAAATTTAAACTGTGTCTGCATTAACTCCTGCCTCACCCCTTGAAAAGGTGCACCCATTTAGGAAGGGAAATTTAATAGTCAAGTGTAATGGATGACATAGGGAATAGGATAGGTAGGAATTGCCAAAAATTTGTAGGTAGATTATGATATTTAGGATGTTTGAGAAGAAAAGTAGACTTTTATTTTTTATTATTCCATTATTATTATACTTATTTATTTATTTAAATAGAAAAGGAGTATCTATCAGGGAATATACTCTGTCTTCATAAGAGGAATAATTCTTCTTCCCCATACAAACTCTAGAGAGTTTTTACTCCTGGGAGTCAATTTTTTTTTCTTTTTCCAAGTGTTGGGATTTGTTCTCTAAAATTACAAAATTTTCCACGGGTTTTCTTTCTCCAAGAATTGGATTGGTACCATCATATCTATTAGAACAAGGTGGGGGCATCATCATATACTAATTTTATTTACTCATTGGATTTAAACATAGGATTATAATGGATTGTGGGTACAATAACGTAGGAGTAACCCTTCCATTTAATCAAATATGAAAAAACAAGATGTGGTTCTTATTCATGTAACTTCAAATTTACTAGAAATTATTCAAAAATAAATTGCTCATATATGTGCCATTATTTTATCCAATTAATATAAATCTGGTGAGTGAAATTTTGAATTATATAATTACAAAAATAAGATAAGCCATTATCACATCTAATTTGAAGTAAGTGTATGTAGAGGAAAACTGAAATACTAGAAACTCAATGCAAGAATTGTTACTCAATCTTTTCTCTTCTGTTAATCAACTTGGTTCAAGGCTCTATCAGGAAAGAACTAGTAAGAAAACCCAACATCCTTGCCACTACATCAAAATTTAAATACATCCTTACATAATGTTACAATCCAACTTGAATTTTCTTCTAGGTCCTTTATAAGGGATCATTTTCAATATCTTCAATGCATTGGGGTGATCATGGAGAAGACAAACATTGATCCGGAGACAAATCAAACATATCATGAAGAATAATCAAGCATGCATTCCCATCACAGTTTGCACAATAGGTTCAACATAGAACTAGACTAGAGAGAAGGTAGATTTTCTCAATAGGAAATGTCGATCACCATACCATAATGTAGCCCTTTCGAGGCTAAAAACTCAAGAACTTCCGTTCTTCCAAAAATGTCCTTTCAAGGCCAATATCACTAGATTTTCATTCTTCCTTTTCTTCAATTTTTAAAATTCGAAAACATGGTATGTGATGACAAGTAGGGGCCCATAACACCCTACCTGCTTTCCCTCTTCTCATCATGAGAAGAGACTCTACACTATTGGGATCCAACTAAAGCCCTTCCCTCATACATGGCCACTTCTTCCCTATCCAAGGGTGTGTAATGCCAAAATAACCCACAAAAATCCCTTCCAAACTCAAGTAAAACATGAAGGAAAAGCATTCAAGAAAACATGTTTCAATCCCTCCCAAACATACCCAACATACATACAAGCATACCAATGAAAAAAACAATAGCATAATCATGAACCAAGCATGAAAAATTATGAACAACATGGAAAAAAGGGATTAAGAACTCCTACCTCCGCAATAAGGTTATGGTAACATGAACTAGTTTGAGATGAGCTCTTCCTTCCTTCAATCTTCAAAACCTCTATCTCAAAACTAGTGATTGGGTAAGAACCAAAACTTCTCAAAGATGCCTCTAAGTGAGATCCTAACTCAACTAGACATTAGGTGAACCTCAAGCTGGATTCAAGGTTACCAACATAAGAAGGAAGCAATCAATTTTCGCACTAAAGCAAAAATGGACTTTTTGAGTGACCATAAAAGTCAACCAGAGGGGCAAAGTGGGTGGAAAATGTCCCCAACCCATACCCATACCCCTTATGTACTTAGATTTAATGATTTTAGGCTTTAAGGATTAATTAGAGACCTATCAAAAGCTAGGAATATTTTAAGATTTACTAATAACCTTAAAAATAAGCAGATTACTCACTAATCCTAATTAGGCTAATTAACCTTGATTGCTCACTGATTAGCAAAAGGGTCACTAAAATAGTCTAATTTAGATCTTTAGGTTACTTGGTTAATCCTAACTATCATTTGGAAATGCATATACAATTGAGCAGTGTGAAGCGACACTATAAAAACACTGTTATGAAACATTAACATTAAAAGATTATAGAATGATACATCCATTCAATCTATGACACAAATAAAATACGAACAATAGGGTTTGCATCTTTCATTAGATACAACCTTGGTTTCCATAATTGGTACATAGGGTTTAGTTTCATCTCTCCATTAAATTTCCTAGCTAAAATATTTTTCATACTCATTGCACACATTAGTAGCTCAAGAAAATCACATGCACATATGTATATAATGTATCAGAGAAATTACATAAATTAAAACATCCATCTTTCAAATAAATTAATTGTTTAATTCATTTCTACTCACATTTAATCATCTAAAATCACATAATCAATATAACATAACTTGTTCATTAATTCAAATCAAAGTACCAGAATAATCATCATTAGGCATGCATACACCTAATCATCATAAAAACACCAATTAGAGAATACTGAACTATCTGAAGCATAAAAATTAACCATCAAGGTACCAAATCAACATCCTTATCATAAGGTAAAAATGCTTCATATCATCATTAGTGAAATTTTAATGTTTTAATAGTTGGGATAATGTAGTAGTTCTTGAATCACTAAATATCTAAAACATGAATGAATTAGCTAATCTTAGTTTCTTTTAGGAAATTCACAAAATAACACATTACTTCATTTCTGATACAATCTCCTATAATAGTTTTAACAAAAGATTCATAATTAATAAGTACAAATGAGGAGGGTCCTTACATCCTCCCCTACTAGCCTTTGACTTCCTCTTGGAAGTCACACAACTAAAATTTTCTTCTTATGCTAGAACTTGTCTAGACTTGCTTCAAAATTTACTCTTAAAAGAAGAATGATTAGTAATTTACATACATAATCAAGGATGATAACCTATTTACCTAATTATTCTTACTGAAAGTGAAGTCCAATCCATAACTCTAGCATGGTTACATTTTTCCAGGGTTAATTATTCCTTAAAGAATACTAGTCACATAAAAACAACATTCTAATCTAGTACTAAATACTTATAAAGCCTCTAATAATAATAATGTCATAAGATATTCTGCATTCCACATACCCACTCATAGGGGTAACAACCACACAAGCCTCCCTCCAATGAGGTTCCATATAATGCAACTTTGTCCCTTTTCAAGGTTAATTACCTTCCCTTTAGAGTTTCCATGAAACACAATTTCTTGATAGGATACTCAACGAGTCCGTCACTACACATGCACCTTTCCATCTAGAAGTCATTTTATTTAACCCATAATCTTAACCAAATTCATGTTGGGGTGCAATTTCCTTACCCATAACATCCAACAGATATCACTAGTCCTATGCTCGATGTCTTGGGAGAGGGTGGGGCATGAATATTCCCACTAGTAATGCCATACCCTAATCTTAAACAACCACTTAATTGTCAGGAATCCCTTTTTTGGTAGGACCATCATATGTCACTTGCCAACAAAATTTAAAAGAAAGTTCCTCAAATTTTAAATTCAACATCAAGGATGAAACATCCAACACAAAAGTCTGAAGATAAAACAATAAAGAGTGGCCACAATAGAAATTTTTTAAATAAGAAGAAAAGACATAACCAAGAGGCAAAATAGAATAATCAATAATACAGTTGGCTTAAACAGCCCCCACATCACACCAATGGAAAAAAGGAGGAACATTTAAAGTATCAAAATTTAAAATTAGACAAATAAGGAGATAAATCCAATCACTTACAAAATTTACATTACTGACATAATGCGGCCATACCAGAGTCACTGAGAAAAATGAGGGATCTTAGGTCTTCCAAATACATTGCAGGGATCTAAAATTGAAAAAGAGATGGAGGTCTAATGACCATGTTGCCCAACTGTGATTGATCCCCCATACTCACTAAATACTTACCTTCATTGACATTGCCCTATAATTAGGGTTATTTCTACTAAGATGTTTTTCTTGATCAGAACTAACTCAAAGATGCAAATGGGAGGATACTAATATAAGTCCCTTTCAATCCTCTTGTTGTTACATTGGTTTCATTTCAAAAGATCAAATCACGAGGGAACTTTAATGTTAGTAGAGTTATACTCTGAGTTGCAATTATAAAACCAAATCTCTTATCCTCCATTCACCATATCTGCATAATAGGACACATACCCATAATCTTTCTTAGGTCAACTTCACCACAATATACTGGCTAAAGTTGTGTTATCATTCTCATCAAATTGGTATGATCCTCTATACACATACATATATCACTTTCCATGTTATTCCATCATTCACACAAGTTTTAATTATCACCTGAGGATGTATTGAATGCTATCGTTCTTAATAGTAATCCATATTTTACATGTTCCTAGTCATAAGTGACTTATGAATACTTCCTAAAATTGTAGGTTTACAACTACTTAGGTATAAAAACAATATCAAAATGTCATCAATGTTTACTTACTCACTCTTACAACCATCTCCTTGCTATCAATATAGGTCATCATCACTATTCTTTAACATGCCTCATGGCTTATAATCCTCTTATAACTTACTTTTGATACCTAAACCCTTTAGTTCATATTAGGTTGGTGATCTCATCACGACTTTACTTTCTCCCAAATGTAGTGTTATAATTGGTCCAAAAATTTCAACATCAGAGTCTACAAGCACTCACTTGATAGTTTAGAATTTAGTATTACTTATGCTTATAGAATAAGCCTGCCAACATAATAGACTCACATAACCCTAACTTATAAGTTTACATCTTCCCATCTTACTGATTCAATACTATATGCTATATACTTATCACCATTTAATTTCATTCTTAGCACCATATTGACATAGATTCATTCCTCGATTAAGGTTCTATCTTCATAGTGGGTTGAGATCTCTCTTTCTTATTGAATAGCTTCTCGCATTAGTAATCCTATTGTTCTAGGTTCCCAAATGTTACTTGTAGATTTCAAATTGACTCTTCTTTTCTTTCTGAGGATTACTAGAACAATATATATATAATCCTTAACAGGTTAGAGGTATCCCAATAATTCAGAAATGTGATATACTCTTCAAGTGTTACCTTCCTATTTACTCACCATACATTCATCTACTTAATATTTTTAATCCAAGGTATAGAATTATATTATGAAGGTTGTAATTTTCCTTTACTTATGTTTGAAATGTTCAAGCCAATACTAGTCTACTTGATTACTTCCATAATTGATATGAACTACAATTTCTTCCACAAGTGATCAAGTTAGACCACACCTGGCCTCTACTAAATATTTTGAGAACACTTTCTTTAATCACTAGGTTATGTACTCATTTCCACTCTCATGATTCAAAGTTATTTTAGGGTTCTTAATTTAGTTTTCCCTTAAAGTGGTCATGTTAATTATAATTTTGATTTCTGGATAAGATGACAATATACTTTAATATAAATATAACATTCTTGCATCAAATCAGTTGTGTTTCAATTATTAAGATGGGGTTAGCTAATATGGTTAAACATTTATATTTGTTGATACAAATTTTTAGGTTTTGATTAAGTTTACTTATCAATATCATAGTTTAGATAGAATGTATTAGCTTCTTAAAATTCTACGAGGAGAATTCCCTACTTCATATGGTAATACTTAAATGTCCACACATAAACATGGATCCATTGTTGCCCAAGTGTCATGAAACCTGGCTCTAATACCAAAATGTCATGCACACAAATTGGGGAAAAAATACACTAAACTTTAAAAAAAGAAGAAGAAGTTAAATGACCATCAAACAAACTAACCTATAAAACCTATGCACAATAACAAAACACTTACAAACCCTAAGACACTTCCATTGCAGTTACAATAATATTATGATCAATAACTTTAATTGAATCTCTAAAGATAAAATATATCTATAACTTAAATTAAATCAATGTTAAACCAATACTTAAATAATTGCAAATTTATTTACATAAAAGGGAGCTAGATAAAACCAACTATAATTTTACTATATCACTATTAAAAGAAAGTAATTATAAACCTAAACATTAATTACCAATCATAATCTTAATAAAATTAAATTAAAAAAATAACTCTAACATCCATTGTATTTTAAGACAACATTTTAAATTAAAATAACACTATCTTGCAAGTTAAACCATACAATCACTTCACGTCATGAATAAACAATTAAATAAATTCCTCCTACTAGCCTTAATTTAGGTAATATTTTTAAATTTATAAAAAAAATTGAACATATTAATTAAATTATCAAAATAAAAAATAATTAAACTTTCTAACTAAAACAAAATCTATACTATCCTATACACTAACTATCCTTAAGCTAAATTACTTAACCTAACCTTCCTTCTAATTACTCTTTAATCAAATTCTTTCATATCCCAAGAACTATATATATAATAAAGTATTAAAAACTTATTGCTAAAGAATAACTCCTAAATTAAATACTAAACATCATTAAAGCTACTAAAACAAACCTAACTAGCCACACGACTAGGGGAAAAGTAGGCTGTCCCACCTACTTTTCCACTACCCAAAGCTCCACGCACTTCCCCACACCTCTGACAAAAATATCCAAGTAGTAGTTGATCAAGAAGTACATAGGTGCAAGAAGGGAATGGTGATGGGTAATGTGAACAACATATCCAATCACCAAGAAACATCAATTCCAAGGAAGGGTGGCAAAAGGAAAGGGATTTTCTAGATAAACCTCTAAACACCAAATCAACATGAGTCCAAGGTGGTACGCATGGAAAAGTAGAGATGAAGTGGGGTGAAGTGAGAAAGTGGGTGAGAGGATAGTTGCAAAGTTCTTAAATTTAAATTGGGTTTGCATTAACTCCTGCCTCACCCCTTGAAAAGGTGCACCCATTTAGGAAGGGAAATTTAATAGTCAAGTGTAATGGATGACATAGGGGATAGGATAGGTAGTAATTGCCAAAAGATTTGTAGGTAGATTATGATATTTAGGATGTTTGAGAAGAAAAGTAGACTTTTATTTTTTACTATTCTATTATTATTATTATTTTTATTTATCTTTTTTAATAGAAAAGGAGTATCTATCAAGGACTATACTCTATCTTCACAAGAGGAATAATTCTTCTTCCCCATACAAACTCTAGAGAGTTTTTACTCCTGGGAGTCAAATTTTTTTTTCTTTTTCCAAGTGCTAGGATTTGTTCTCTAAAATTACAAAATTTTCCAAGGGTTTTCTTTCTCTAAGAATTGGATTGATACCATCATATTTATTAGAACAAAGCGGGGCATCATCATATAATAATTTTATTTACTCATTGGATTTAAACATAGGATTATAATGGATTGTGGGTACAATAACATGGGATTAACCCTTCCATTCAATCAAATATGAAAAAACAAGATGTGGTTCTTATTCATGTAACTTCAAATTTACTTGAAATTATTCAAATTTAAATTGCTTATTTATGTGCCATTATTTTATCCAATTAACATAAATTTAGTGAGTGAAATTTCAAAGTATATAATTACCACAATAAGATAAGCCATTATCACATCGAATTTGAAGTAAGCATATGTAGAGGAAAGCTGAAATACTAGAAACTCAATGTAAGAATTGTTAATCTTTTCTCTTCTATTAATCAACTTGGTTCAAGGCTCCGTCGAGAAAGAACCAGTAAGAAAACCCAACATCCTTGCCACTACATTAAAATTTAAATACATCCTTACATAATGTTACAATCCAACTTGAATTTTCTTCTAGGTCCTTCACAGGGGATCATTTTCAATATCTTCAATGCATTAGGGTGATCATGGAGAAGACGAACACTAATCCAAAGAAAAATCAAACATATCATGAAGAATAATCAAGCATGCATTCCCATCACAGTTTGCACAACAGGTTCAACATAGAACTAGACTAGGGAGAAGGTGGATTTTCTCAATAGGAGACGTTGATCACCATACAATAACATAGCCCTTCTAAAAACTCAAGAACTTTCGTTCTTCCAAAAATGTCCTTTCAAGGCCGATATCACTAGATTTTCATTCTTCCTTTTCTTCAATTTTTAAAATTCTAAAACATGGTATGTGATGACAAGTAGGGGCCCATAACACCCTACCCGCTTTCCCTCTTCTCATCATGAGAAGAGACTCTACACTATTGGGATCCAACTAAAGCCCTTCCCTCATACATGGCCACTTCTTCCCTATCCAAGGGTGTGTAATGCCAAAATAACCCACAAAAATCCCTTCGAAACTCAAGTAAAACATGAAGGAAAAGCATTCAAGAAAACATGTTTCAATCCCTCCCAAACATACCCAACATACATACAAGCATACCAATGAAAAAAAAAATAGCATAAGCATGAACCAAGCATGAACAATTATGAACAACATGGACAAAAGGGATGAAGAACTCCTACCTCCACAATACGGTTATGGTAACAAGAACTAGTTTGAGATGAGCTTTTCCTTCCTTCAATCTTCAAAACCTCTCTCTAAAACTAGAGATTGGGTAGCAACCAAAACTTCTCAAAGATGTCTCTAAATAAGATCCTAACTCAACTAGACATTAGGTAAACCTCAAGGTGGATTCAAGGTTACCAACATAAGAAGGAAGCAATCAATTTTCACACTAAAGCAAAAATGGACTTTTTGAGTGATCATAAAAGTCAATCAGAGGGGCTAAGTGGGTGGAAAATGTCCCCAACACATACCCATACCCCTTAGATACTTAGATTTAATGATTTTAAGTTTTAAGGATTAATTAGAGACCTATCAAAAGATAAGAATATTTTAGGATTTACTAATAACCTTCAAAATAAGTAGATTAATCACTAATCCTAATTAGGCTAATTAACCTTGATTACTCACTAATTAGCAAAAATGTCACTAACCTAGTTCGACTTAGATCTTTAGGTTACTTGGTTAATCCTAACTATAATTTGCAAATGCATATACAATTCATGAGTGTCAAGCGACACTATAAAAACACCATTATGAAACATTAACATTAAAAGATTATAGAATGATACATCCATTCAATCTATGACACAAATAAAATATGAACAATGGGGTTTGCATCTTTCATCAGATTCAACCTTGGTTTCCACAATTAGTACATAGGGTTCAATTTTGTCTCTCCATTAAATTTCCTAGCAAAAATATCCTGCATACTCATTGCACACATCAATAGCTCAAGAAAATCACATACATATATGTATATAACATATCAATAAAATTACATAAATTAAAACATCCATCTTTCAAATAAATTAATTTTTTAATTCATTTCTAATCACATTTAATCATCTGAAATCACATAATCAATATAACATAACTTGTTCATTAATTTAGATTAAAGTACTAGAATAATCATCATTAGGCATGAATACACCTAATCAGGATAACAACACCAATTAAAGAATACTGAGTTATATGAAGCATAAAACTTAATCATCAAGGTATCAAATCAACACTGTTATCATCAAGTGAAAATGCTTTGTATCATTGTTAGTGAAATTTTAATGTTTTAACAGTCGAGATAATGTAGTAGTTCTTGAATCACTAAATATCTAAAACATGAATGAATTAGCTAATCTTATTTTCTTTTAGGAAATTCACAACATAACACATTACTTCATTTCTAATACAATCTCCTATAATAGTTTTAACAAAGGATTCATAATTAATAAGTACTCATGAGGAGGGTCCTTACACTTTTTGTTTTCTTCTTTAGTCCTTTCTGCAAACTCATCAATTCTCACATGCGCACTTTCTATGATTTTATTAGTAGAAAAATTCAAACATCTATATGCCTTACTTTTGCAAGAATATCCTAAAAATAGACCTTCATCACCTTTCACATGAAATTTTTCTTTTCTAGATTCTTTCAAGATATAACATTTACTTCCAAATACTTTTAGGTAACTTACATTGGGTTTATAGCCATACCATAACTCATAGGGAGTTTTATATGAGTCCTTCTTCAACTGTACTTGGTTTAAGGTATGAACTACAGTGTTGATAGCTTCCTTCCAGTATTTGATAGTAATGTTCTTTTCGATCATTAGAGTCCTTATACAATCCATGATAGATCTATTCCTCCTTTCAACTATACCATTCTACTTGGGAGTTCTAGGGGCTGATATCTATCTTTTGATTCCTCTTTCAATGAAAAATTTATTGACTTCATTGGAGATGAATTCACCACCTTTGTCTAATTTTAAACATTTCAATCTTTTCCCTGTTTGCTTCTCTACTCTTGCTAGATACCATTTGAATTTCTCAAATGCTTTTGACTTCTCTCTTAAATATGTAACAATCATCATTCTGGAGTAGTTATCAACAAAAAGAATGAAATTTTTTCTCCACTATAGCTTTTTATTCCAATAGGTCCACACACATTAGTATGCACAATTTCCAAAATATCTTTAGACTGATAGTTTTTGCTTTTAAAACTAGTCTTTCCCATTTTGCCAATCTAACAATTCTTGCATCAGCCAACATCAGGTTTCTTCAAACTAGGAATACCTCTTAGTTTCCTAAATTTTATTATTTTCACCATGTTACCAAAATTTACATGACATAACCTTCCGTGCCATAACCAACTTTCTTCAATTTGAGTAATAAAACATGAGCACTCACCAAGTTCAAGATAAAATAGGTTACCTTTTGTTTGTTTGCCTAATCCAATTAGTTTTCCTTTGTCATCCAATAGTCTTGCCTTGCCATGCATGAATTCCACCTCGAATGCAATGTAACCCAATATGAATTATCACATACAAGTTCTTTGGTTAATGAGATTTTACCTTTCCCTTTTATATAACAAGGTTCATTGTTTCCAAACCTTACACTACCACCATCATAGTCTTCAAAGTGTTCAAACTTTTTTTTTGTCACTAGTCATATGATGTGGACATCCACTATCTATGATCTAAGTATCATTTTTCCTCACATGAGAGATGAATTCCATCTTATCTTCTTCATCATCATTGGATTCATCTTTCACAACAATGTAAACTATTTCATCTTCACTATTATCAGAATATTTAACCATAAAACATGTCTTCTTAACTTTGTCCTTCAATGATTTATGATTTTTTAAAATCCTTCTTGCCATTGTACTTGTGACTTTTCTTCTCATCCTTGCTTTCTTTGTTTGGGCACCTAGCTACAATATGACCAATTTCTTCACATGAAAAATAGATTAGGGGAACTTTACCTTTGCATTTTCCTCTGCCTCTAGAATATTTACTTGTAAGCAGGGCTTCAACAACTTCAAGATCATTGTCAAAAATTTCCTTTGATTCTTCTTCACTTTCTGACTAAGTGTCCTTTATTTTCTTTCCTTTTTCTTTAAGTGAAAGCTTGGCCTCAAATGTAGATATAATATTCTTGGAAGTTAGAACATAATTGTCATAGTTATCTAGCACAAAGGCTGTCAATCTTCCTACTAAGGTATCCAAAGTTATCTTTTGATTTGTCTCACATCTCCTTTCTTGAATAAAAAATACTCTAATTACATAAATAAGAAGCAATGTTCTAATAACTTTACTTACAATAGTTTCTTCCTTGATTTCTCCTCCAGATGCTTTGATTGCACTGATACTGGCTTTGATTCTTTCAACATATTTGGCAATGTTTTCATCTTCTCTCATTCTCATCTAATCAAATTGTCCTCTAAGTCTTTTTGGTTTTTCTCTCTTAAAATTTTCATCACCACATTTCAAAGGTAGTTTTGTAGTCCTTGGTATCATCAAATTCTTCATAGCTTAGAGCAGATGCAATATCTATTATCATGGTGTTATGATTCTTTTTCTCAGTAATGTCTCCAATAGATAGTGTACCAGTGGGAGTTGTGTATTCTGCATCAAGGTATTTCAATCTTGAATCACCAATGGAAGCTAGATGAATTCTCATGAGTCCTTGCCATGCTAAAAAGTTATCTCTATTATGCCTTGGAATTTTGCTCTTGTAAGACATCTTGATCTCTAGCTTAGGTCCTTGAAACCTTTCCCACAAGCACCAAAAGATCTCATACCAATTATTGAAAATATAGATGGAGTAATTGAGAAGAGGGGTGAATCAATTACCACAAAAACATATCCACAAATCCCTTAGATGTCTGATAAAACTATTAACTATTGTTACTTGGTAAACATATTGAAAATACTATAACTTGGTAAATGCAGCGTATGTTATACATTAGCAGATATATTATCAATATTAATAATTTGCAAATATTAGAGAAAAGAAATGAGCACAAGAGACACCATATTTAATGTGGCAACCCAATATGGAAAAAACCACCAATGTAACTAGTTACTATTTTTCATTTTTCTAAAGTGAGCCTTGTTAGGAGCCAACCTAGTTAAAGGTTACAAAACACACTATTAAGTGTGACTTTGTTAGAGAATTTAATAACCCTATTAGGAGTGGCCTTGCAAGAGGTTTTAAAATAATTCAATGAAACTATCCCCTTGTTAGAGGATTTAAAATTGGCTGTCAAAACAATTCTATTAAGAGATTTTGGAATCACTGCTACAATGGTAAGAAAGTAACAATGAAATGACCTGAATGAGATGCAATTGAATTGCTAATTATAGGTCTCTATTCTACTTCATGCTAGATCCTTCGTAATTGAATATTACTTTGATGCTCCTTAAGGATATATGACCTTCCTTCAAGTTCACTCACACTTCCCTTCTTAAACAATCAATACACTTGCATACTCACTCACACATTAGAATCTCAACTTGACCTTATATTTATCCCATACAAATTATTAAGTTAGCTCATTTACAATGACCACTAATCATTACCATAGTTGGCTAGATTCAATATTTGAAATAATCAAACTTCATTTCTTAAATCAACAAAATCCTTCATTGGTTGATTTTGCTTAGTAAACACTGATCCTAAAATGATTTCCTACATTAACCAATAGAAGCTTGGTTAACATTGCAAACCTGAAAAATCCTTTGGAAATTGAGTGAACTTAGTGAACAATGACTTTGGCCAACTTTTCTTCATTACCCATGAGAGCTTGGTTAACACTACTTTATGCCATAATTACCTTTGACACTTAAGTGAGCTTGGTAGACACTATCTTTGTAGAGTAATCTCTAGCAATACTTAGTAGACAAGGAAAATTTCCTTGTTGACCAAGGGATCTTGGTAAGCACTAACTACCAACTGATATGAAATTTGTGTAACATCAAAGACAACACAATTAAACAATTGTATCCAATAGGTATTCCTCTACTATGCATAGAGGTGTACAATATTCTAAATTGTTTAATGTTTTAGAGAGTAAAAAGATAAAATTCATTTATACCACTTCATTTATTTAACCATTTATTTTGGGGTTATGAGAAAATGTCCTATGCCTCTTATGGTAATCAAGGCCCTTAACATTACTATTTGAAGCCCATTTTTATTTTATCACCAATTCTTATGGAAAAGAATGTCAATTGAGAAAGTTATGTGAAAATTCATGATGTATAGGTGGTATGAAAGCTAGATTATATTTGTATTGAACTTGGACAAACATTATGAAGTCATCATCTTAAACACTATTACTTTATCTTCAGAGGCCAATAAGAAACATGTGGTTGTAGTTGGGCATGTCATAAACTATAGTTGTATGAGGAGTATTGTGCCATCAGAGCAATAATATGCACCAAAAGTTATAGTCTACAAAGTTTCTAATTGATTTGGTATATTTAATAAATCACAAAAAATTTAGAGAAAATAAACGGTAGGAAGATCAGACAAAAATTACGGAGTGGTAATATGAGTCTTCATGTCCTATAGAGCCTTTAGTAGCCTACTGGAAAGATCTTGCTGCACTCAAATGCATCCCAAATGCTACATGCATAAATATAAATGTGTCATAATGATCATAAATATGCACTCTATATGTAGGCCTTCAATTGCATCAAAAAGGTTGTGCAAATAAGTAAACTGGTTACACTAAGAGGCATTCTATAGTCACTTACTAATGCAAATACTTGCGTCAATAAATAGATGACCAATTTAATTTCATGTGATTGTGACTATTAAATGTATGTAGGTAGTTGAAGTGTAACAAAAAGGAAGGGAAAGAGTATCCTATTGCACTTTATGAAAATATTGAAGACAAACACATTTAAACAATACTACTTACTACCTAGGTGCCTCCTTTTGGGTTCACAATTGGATAAATATACAAAATAATGAAAATAAAATGTGTAAAGTGTATAAATATATAAGTTTAATAAGCACAACACAATTTTTTATTTAAAAACACAAATAAAAATAAAGAGATTATTGAGATAAAATTAAGCAAACCCATATTTAGTAAAGTCTAAAACAAGAAAAAAAGAGGGAAAGAAAGTGTTTTTTTTCATTTATTTAAAATTGAAGAAGCTCAAAGCATACATGTATACATTCTTAAAATCAAAGCCTCCAAAGTTTGATGCTTGGTGAGAAATTTTTTAGAAATACTACTAACATCATAATTAAATTGATTTGATTTTTAAATCCTGAGCTACGGAGGCTCAAGAAACAAACAAGAATATGCTTATTTGTTTCCCTGAGATATTTGGTTTTTAGGAAGCTCTACATCCATTAATACAAAACCTTTTCTTGGTAAGTGATCAATATGACTTGGTAATGCAACTAACCAAAAAAAATCAACTCAACTCTACAAACAGTTAACACCCAATAGTATCATCATTATATACCCACTGAGAAAGTTTTCCATACACAAAGGTTCAATCAGCAAGAAGGAAGTAATGATTTCGGCTCCTATAGACTCAAACCAGCAAGATTCTATATGTAACATGGGAAGTCCATAATATTCTATGGTATCATTGCTCTAATAATTTTCTCAAAATCTCTATCTAATGATTGCATATTTCTTGACACTCTTCATCCTGATAATGATTTTCCCAATTGCAATCTGAAATGTTGATGAAAATAATACACACTATAGAATCCAAAATTAGCTAAATGATGCACTTATGAATTATAAATTTTGTTAAAATTAAGATCTAGAAATATTTCAACCTTTGTATTAAATCCTACAAATATTGAGCTAACATATGTAGTCCTTCATAATGATTATGTGTGGGACTTAACTTTAATAAGTACAACATTGTTTTATGTCTTTATTTACATCTTCTATTGCAATCTAGGCTTCTACATGGTTATTGTAGTTCTAGATCTCCAAATCAATGTAAAATGGTAAAATTAAGATAGAATTTTTATTCTAATTAATTTTGACTAGAGTTGGTTTTTGAGTGGGTCCTACATTTTTCAGGGAATTGTTGTCCTTTCTTCATAATTATTGCTGTGGAAGGCATCAATAAGATCATGACTAGTAATCTATTATACCTATTTGAGTAAGAACTTGTGGACTATGAAAACTCTAACCAAGGTTAAAAAGGAGGAATTTTGGATAGTTCCTTCTCCTTCATCATTTCTAATGGTGGCATTGATGAACAAGTAGACTATCCTTACAAGAGTGCCAAGACTAGCTGTAATAACAAAAAAGGTATGTTCTTTGTAACCCTTCCCCCCAAATCTTGATATATCTCACTCTTTTGAACTATCAATTATAGAACATAAATACACATTTTTGCTATTACATGAGCTCTTACATTAAGACATTCAACATAAAACTTAGTGAGTTTAGGTTTTCACCCAAACTTATTGAAACATTCATCTAGGCAACTATATGCAATTTTTATATGACATTTGGATACAAATAGCCTAAATAATTAAATAGGGTTACCTCAAATCATCTTATTGGTTGGTTCCAACATATGCATGGATTGCACAACACACCACATCATCTAGAGACAAATATTTATTTGTATGATATTTGAGTGTACAAGGTCATTGTAGATCACAACTATGAACTTAATCTTTAATTCTCTTGCACCAAATTATGAAATTCTACACCACTGCAAAACCAAAAATGGCCATTAATGGAGTTGCTAAAAGTGTCTATTCCACTGGTAAACCATCCTACACTTGGCCTTCAAAGGACCTTCAATCACATCTAATTCAACTTCAATATTGTTTGTCTGAAGATATTTTTTAAGGTAATGTTCACATCGTATTTGCATTGCACTTATTCTCTATTCTATTCTGTATCTTTTAGGTGAAAAAGGTTATCATTAGTTTTCAAGATATGAATGGCTAATTTTTTAAAACATAATTCCCATCAATCAATGCCATGATTCCAAAGCTAGAAAAATTGTTCCAATTGTGGTTATGTCATTTAAATTGTGGTTGTCATTCTATAATGCATGAAAATTTGAATTTTTTGGAGAAAAAAATTGAATATTTTTAGAAAAATACTTTTAATTCCTATTAAGTCTCATTAACAAATAGATAAATTGTTTCTTAATTATTTATTATAAATAAAAAATTAAATTTAAACAACTTTTCTTTGCTTTTCATACCTCCCCACTCTTATAGGCATGGCCACCTTAATAATTTATCACTTCCCACTTTTTCTTCTTTACTTTTCCTCCTCTCCCAAACCCATCCACTTCAAAACTGAACCCATTTATTTCTTTTTTGTATCTATTATTTTGATTTAAATACAAATTTTTAAACATGATGATTCCGTTAAAACTTGTAGAGATTAAGCATGATTCCAAATGCTTTGTGTTGCTTAGATTTGGCCTTCCTCCAGTACTCACATGTGAAATAATGAAAGCTAGACCTATTGACTACTCCAACATTGTCTTCTCTAATTAGGGGCTTATTTGGGTGTTTAATGGTTGAGTGAATGATCCAAGTGTTTTTTTCTTTTTGTGAATTATCATAGATAGTAAAATCAATGATAAAAAACTCCTCTATACATATAACCACACTCATATTCTAGCACAAGTTTATTTGGATGCTCATAGTTGATTTAATAGGAAAATTCTATTGTATTTGAGGTAGTATTAATGATAAAATTGATTAGAAAATATTTGATTTTCATAATCTGTATAAATCATCCATAAGGTTTCTACTTTTGATTGTATAAAAACAATTAGCCATCTTTAAATTCTTAAATTCTCTTCCAACCTATGATGGACCTCAATAATTCTAAACATTAATTATCAACAAAAATTTCACAAAATCCAATTCAGAAATTACAATTAAAAATAAACTTAATGTTGGAGATCATTATATATGTTGTAGGTAAGCATTATCCTCTTCAAACTTGGTTTTGCACTTGATTCAAAAAAATAGTCTACAAAATTTGTGACTTGAATATATAATAAAATCAAAGTTAGATATACATAAATTCTCAAATCCAATGATTTGAATGTCCATCATTGATTCAATTGACTGACAATATCACTTTCATTGATTTAATTGTGTGAGGCCTCGCCTCGACCCATCCTAACATCGATGATACATTTATTTATTTATTTTGATATTGATGACTCGATATGTCAGAACATTATTTGATGATTGAACATTAGTATGCTATTTATGATATGTAATTCTTTACTTCATTTATTTGATTTCATTATTTAATGCTTTATGAACATGTTTAATGAAGAAGTAAATGAATGAAAAATTAACACTTTGATTTCCCAATTTTAATGAATAAAATGAGGTAAACAATTGATTTGTAGAAAAATGGATGTTTTAATTTACATGAATTTCTTGATATGTATTTTTACATATATACATGTGGTTTTTTTGAACTACTAATGTGTGCAATGAGTGTGCAAGAATTTAGCTGAGAAATCTAATGGCTGAGAAATTTAGTTGAGAAATTTAGCAGGTCAGGAGGCCCACAACATTCTGGATCACAGCGTGCATGATCTTACATGTGAGAACCATGTTACACTTGTGGTGGCATGGGTCATAGAACTAGAGAGTGTCCTTAGGGACAATCGTTAGGTGGTCAGAGAGGGGCATATTCAGAGCTGATAGTTGGTGATGTAGGCAGGTCCCATAAAGTTTTTGCAGTGGTTGACAACTGCCAGGCTGAGCATTAGGCTACAATTATTGAGGCTATAGGTAGTATATAGGGTAGCATGGTTACTATTTTATTTGATTCCAGAGTTACTGATTCATTTATATCTCCTTTTTTTGTGGAGCATTGTGGGCTAGTGGTAATTAGTTAGGATGTTAGTTGGGAGGTAGAGTTAGCCTCAGGAGCCAGAGTGTCATTTAGTTCCATGGTGCATAGTTTCCTAATTTAGATTGGAGACATGTCCATGAAGTCTGATCTATGCATTATCCCTCTAGGTTCTTATGATGTTGTTCTTGGCATGGATTGGCTTTATGCCCACAACACCAAGATGGATTGTTGATAGAAGAGGGTGGAATGACTGGACGAGGTTGGTATCTCTAGAGTGATCCTTGGGGTTAAAAGACCCATATCCCTTTGTATGATTTCTGCTATGCAGCTTAGACAGTGCATGCGAAAAGGATGTCAGTTGTTTGCTATCACCATCAATGACAGGGAGGAAGATTTAGAGGGGGAGCCATCCCTCGATGATTTTCCTATATTGCAAGAGTTTGCAGATGTTTTTCCTTCAGAGCTCCCTAGTAGGCCTCCACCTAGAGCAGTGGATTTTCATATTGACCTTGTGCTAGGAGTGGAGCTGGTATCGAGAGCACCATACAAGATGACTACTCATGAGCTTAGCAAACTAAAGATTCAGTTGGAGGAACTCTTAGAGCAGGGACATATTTGACCTAGTGTGTCACCTTGGGTTGTACCAGTGATCTTTGTAAAGAAGAAGGACATATCACTTAGGTTGTGTATTGATTATTGGCAATTGAACAAAGTAACCATCAAGAACTAATACCCTCTTCCTAGGATTGATGATTTCTTCAATCAGTTGCAGGATACTTGAGTGTTTTCAAAGATTGATCTCAAGTCGTGTTATCACCAATTGAGGATTGTGGATAGTGATATCCCTAAGACTACATTTTGTACTAGGTATGGTCATTATGAGTTCATCGTGGTGCCTTTCGGTCTCACAAATGCTCTAGCTATATTCATGAGCCTCATGAATGGAGTATTTTGTACCTTTTTGGATAAGTTTGTGGTTGTCTTCCTCGATGACATCCTGATATATTCTCATGATGAGAAGGAGCACAAAGAGCACTTGAGACAGGTATTACAGAAGTTGAGGGAGAACTAGTTGTTTGGTAGCTTGTTGAAGTGTCCATTCTTTAGACCTGAGATATGTTATTTGGGTCATGTCATATCAAGCAATGGTGTCTCAGTAGACCCATCAAAGATTAGGGCCATCATGGATTAGCCAGCACCCACTAGTGTCATTGAGGTGAGGAGCTTTATGGGACTAGTAGGCTATTATCGACGCTTCATTATAGGATTCTCTATATTAGCACGCCCCATCACATCTCTTCAAAGGAAGGGAAATAAGTATGAGTGGACAAAGAAGTATGATAGAGCTTTTCAAGAGCTCAAGAGAGCCCTCATGAGTGCACCAATTCTTATAGTACTAGATCCATTTGAAAATTTTGTGGTGTGCACTGACACATCTTTGGATGGTATTGGGGCAGTGCTTATGCATGATGGCTGACCTATTTCCTTCGAGTCTAGGAAGTTGAAGAATCATGAACTCAATTAATCTACTCATGACCTAGAGCTTGTAGTAGTGGTTCATGCTTTAGTGAGGTGGCGATTACTAGGTTATAGATTTGAGCTTCATTTTGATCACCAGAGCTTGTAGTACATATTCATGTAGCCAAACCTTAATGCTAGGCAGAGAAGGTGGATGGAGTTCCTTTGTGAGTACAATTTTGATGTTCATTACATCAAGGGGAAGGAGAATGTAGTTGCAGATGCCTTAAGTAGACAACACCATGGGATATCATCTATGACTTCTAGTACTGATTTGAGAGAGCAGATTCTTTAGCACTTGCTAGAAAATGAGCTTTATGTAGAGGTTAGTCAGGTGGTGCATGCTCAGAGGCCCTTGGAAGGGAAGTATTTAGAGTATTCCTTGGAGCCTAATGGACTCTTGCATCATAGAGGACATATGTATGTACCTTCCATTAGGGGTTTGCATGAGCTCATTATACTTGAGGCTCACAGAGCACCCTATGCAGTGCGCCCCAATGTTAAGAAGTTACATGCAGATTTGAGATAGTTATATCATTGGCTAGGAATGCGAGTGTAGATTGCTAGCATAGTTGTGAGATACCCCGAGTGTCAAAGGGTGAAGGAAAAGAATTGTCATCCTAGTGGGCTCCTTCAGCCTCATGAGATTGCAGAATGGAAGTGGGATGTTATATCTATGGACGTCATTGTTGGTCTCCCTTTGTCATCTCATTGCCATGATGCCATTTTGGTGATAGTTGACATGTTGACCAAGGTTTCCCACTTCTCTCCTATGCATACTACATACACAATATAGAACATAGCTCAAACATTTTTATGGGATATTTTCAGACTTCATGGCATTCCCATAAGATCATCTCTGATAGGGACTCTTTGTTAACTTCATACTTTTGGAGAGAGTTGTAAGAAACATTGGGCACTAGGCTCAATTTTAGTATAGCATACCATCCTCAGATCAACAATCAGACTGAGTGAGTGAATCAAGTGTTGGAGGATATGTTGCATATATATGTGATGGACCATCAGGTCAAGTGGGATGAATATCTACACCTTTTTCAAAATTTCCTATAGAAATGGGCACCATTCCTCCATAGGTATGCCACCTTATGAGGCCTTGTATGGAAGACCTTTCAAGATGCCTTTGAGTCAGGACATGATCAAGGATCGAGTATCTATTGGCCCTTAGTTAGTTAAGGAGATAGAGCAGCAGGTGACTCTGATCAGACAACACTCGAGAGAGGCACATGATCAATATAAGAAGTATGCTAATGCGAAGAGGATAGATTGAGAGTATAAGGTTGGTAATAAAGTTTTCTTGAGGGTATGATCACACAAGAGTCTAATTCGATTTGAAAAGGGCACTAAGTTGGCACCCTAGTTTGTTGGACTATTCAAGATCCTAGAGAGTATAGGACCAGTTGCCTATCATTTAGCCTTGCCACCTAGCCTATCACACATCAATGATGTGTTTCACATTTCAGTGCTTAGAGGATACATTTATGATGAGTCTCATATTATAGATTGGGATGCCTTGCAGGTGGAGTCAGATGGTCAGTTAGTGTTGGAGCCTATCTATATTATTGCCCGACAGACCCTAGCACTTCGAGGTCAAGAGCTAGACCAAGTTAGAGTCTAGTGGGATTGCTATGATGAGGATATAGCTTCATGGGAGGATGAAACATAGATGTGATCTTAGTACCCATATCTTTTTGATGAACTCTAGGAGGAAGTTCATGCCTAGTGGGGGAGGATGTGAGGCCTTGCCTCGACCCATCCTAGCATCGATGATACATTTTTTTTTTTTTGATACTCATGACTCGATATGTCAGAAAATTATTTGATGCACTAAATTTTTTTATGCTATTTATGATGTGTAATTCTTTACTTCAGTTATTTGATTTCATCATTTAATGCTTTATGAACATGTTTAATGAAGTAAATGAATGCAAAATTACCACTTTGATTTTCCAATTTTAATGAATAGAATGATGTAAACAATTGATTTGTAGAAAAATGGATGTTTTAATTTACATGAATTTATTGTTACATATTTTTACATATATAAATGTGTTTTTTTTTTTTTTTGAACTACTGATCTGTGCAATGAGTGTGCAAGAAATTTAGCTAGGAAATCCAATGGAAAGATGGAACTGAACCCTTGTTAAATTGTGCTATCTTTGTATTGTAACTCTTTAAAGGTTTTTATTTGGTCCTACTATTCTCCTAACTTTTAATTGTTCCTATTAAGTCTTTAAGGCCTAAAAATATTAAATTTAAGTACCCTAGGGGTAAGGATGTGGGTGGGGAGCACTTTCCAACCCCTTAGTCTCTTTGGTTGACTTTCAGGGTCACTCAAAAACCCTACTTTTGGTTGATTGTGAAAATTTATTGTCTCTTCCATGTGTTGGTGACACAAACTCCATCTTGAGTTTGCTTGAAGTCTAGTTGAGTTAAGGATCATACTTAGAGGCATTTTGGAGTAGTTTCGGGGTTGTTACCCAATCTCTAGTTTTGGAGAAAGTTTGAAGATTGAAGGAAGAAAAGGAAAAGTTCATCTCAAACTACCATTTTTGCCATAGCTTTTGTGAAGCTAGGAGTTCTCCACTCCTTTTGAATTGTTTCTTCATGTTGTTTATGCTTGAATCTTGCTTGAATCATGCATAAGATATTGTATTGTTTTTGTATTGCTTGCTTGTGTGTTGGGGTTGATGGGGAGGGATCTTGACTTGTTTACTTTTGATGTTATTCTCATGCTTGCTTTGATATTTTGTGTTTTTGAGGGGATTTTATGGGGATTTTTTTGGCATCACTCACCCTTGGATAGGGAAGAAGTGGCCATGTGTGGGGGAAGGGCCTTAGTTGGACCCCAATAGTGTAGAGTCTCCTCTCATGGTGAGAGGAGGGAAAGAGGGTAGGGTTTATGGGCCCTTACTTGTCATCCCATACCTTGTATGAAAATTTAAATTTTTGAAGAAGGGAAGGAATGAATACCCTTGTTATATTGGCCCTAAAAGGGCATTTGTAGAAGAAAAAAAGTTCTTGAATTATTATCCCTAAAAAGGCTATGTTATGGTATGGTGATTGACATCTCCTATTGAGAAAATCCACCTCCCCCCATATTTTGGTTCATTTTTGAAGCTATTGTTCAAAACCGGGTTGGGAATGCATGCTTGAATTTTTCATCTTATTGTGTTGTTTTACCTCCATGTTTTTTCTTGTATCTCTCATGGTCCCTTTGATGCATTGAAGAATTTGTTAAAGATCTCTTATGAAAGCCCTAGAAGAGAATTCAATTGAATTGTAACATTATGTAAAATTGTATTTTAAATTTTGATGTATTTGGCAAAGACGTCATATTTTCTTACTGGTTCTTTCCCAATGGAGCCTTGAACTAGGATGAATAATAGAGTGAGAAAAAGATTTTGAAAACCTCCTTGGATTGCTCTTATGTGATTTCAAATTATGCATATGTATGTGGAAAAATAGCTCAATAGATAATGTCTTCGAATGATGAATTCTCAAGTTTTCAATTTTGTTAAGGAAATGTAATTTGATATGTTGAAGGTTCCAATTCGATGTTTTATGTATTTAGGGGAAGTGAAAATCCTACATTGTGGACAATGAAGTTATCTCTCTCCTTGTTAAATTTCATAATGGAAAAAATCAAATATGGTTAAGAGTTATGCATCACCTTGAATTATGAATAAATGGAACATACACCTTGTTATATGATAATTGACTAAACATAATTATAGGAGAAAAGAAAAGAAAAACTTTATACACTTCCTTGTATTAGTATGCTTGCTAAAATGGATTAATGTTGATACTAGGTTAGAAATCACTCCTTGTAAAAAAAATTATATAGCAAAGAAAAACCATGTCAACACTTAGACAAAAATTGGCTTCAAAGAAAAATGTGCACTCCTAGGAGTAAAAACCTCTCTGGAAAATGTATGGAGAAAATTTTAATTCCCCCAAGTTCACAGAGAATATTCTTTGAGTTATTCCTCTTTGAATTTCAACAAAGTCATTGTTAGATCCTTTAAATAATATAAAGCAAATAAATTAAAAAAAAAAACCTAAATTCATATGTTAATGTTTTTTTTTTCTCTCCTCTCAACTATAAAATTTTTGGCATTAAACTCCATATAGCTATAGGGAAAGGTACTTGCCTAGGGTTGACTACCTATTTATTTTATAAAAAAAATCAAAGCTGCCCACTTAATTATTCTTTCCCCCATTCCTTACTTGTTTTACCTTCCCATTAAAGGGCTAGGCGTGGACATCCCATCCACTACCAGCATGAATCCTCATGCCACTTATGACATGTCATGTCATTTGGGGGGGCAAAGTAATGTTGTAAAATCTAAACTTACCTTTTTACCAATGCCTCTCGCATTCTCTTACCAAGCGTTTGCCTTTGGATGGAAGTCACCCAAGATGGAGGTAAAGGGGGGACCAAGTTTGTAGCGTGTAGACTTTGGGCAGTGCGCTGTCATTGGGGTATGGCCCACGTTTAGGACTAGCTTGGGCCTAGGTTGAGTTGAGGGAGGGGCTTAGGTTAGTATGTTATGTTGTGTAGTATAGTGGTTAGTAACATTTAGTATGTAGGTCTAGGTTAGTATAGTTTGTTTGGTTAGTTTTAGACTTGTTAATATTTCATTTAAGAGTAGCATTAAATTTATTATTAGATTAGTGGTTGTTTGATGTTATTAGGAAGTAGTATAATATTTATATGTTAGAGTAGATGCTAGTATAGATTAGTGACTTAGTTGCTAGATTGTTAATTAGTTCTGATTAAAAAAAAATTAAATTTGAAATGTGTATATTTTAATTGAAATAATTTTAGTGTTTTATTAACTAGTTTATAATATTGTGAGTTTATTAGATTAGTCTTAATATTCACATTTTAATGTTGAACTTAAATTTTATAATAGTTTAAAATAGAGTTTAGAATTGCTTAACGATTTAATCAAAATAAGTCTGGCCTTCTATTTTAATTGTAAATGATAAATTAATAAATTAGATTGTTATAAGTATGTTACAGAAAATATTAAATTAAAATGTAGATAGTATAATTGATGATAGAGTTTACTTCTATTGTATGTGTATATCTAAGGTGAATTAGATTTTGGATTAGAGTTCTAAAACATAGTTAGCATGGGCTGATTGGTTAAAATTAATTGTTCTCCTAGAGTGTCAAATTCTCTTATTACTAAATGATTTAAATTGTAATGTCAATCAAGTCATTAAGTTAATAGAAGGGACTAGTTAATTAGTTCATTATAAGGTTAGTAGTAATTTGATCATAATTAATTGATGCTAAACAAGGTTATATAATTAAGAGATAGATGTCATTTTAGTTAGTAGGTCATTTTGACATATTGAATAAGTTGTGTGTTAATTTTTTGTCACCCTTAGGAGGTAATAGTTTAAGGAATTTTTTAAAAAAAATTAATGGATTAGGACTTTAGTTAAATGGATTAGTCATTTAATTTAATTAATTGATTTGATAAGAACTTATCAGTTCACCCAAGAAATCCCTTTTACAAAATGTTCCAAACTACGTTGTAACCTTTTATATCAATGGTGAACTTGCATCTAGTTTCAAAGTACCTATGGGTATCTAAAATTTAAAACTACTCAAACAATTAATTCCATTATAGTTAAACATTTAAAATCTTTTATGACCATATTATCTTATTGAATCTTAGTTCTTAAATTTTTTTTGTGTATGTTTTACCCTTATATTTTGGGCATGACATTTTGGTATCAGAGCCTACATTTTAATAGCAAGAACCTAAAACCATTAAGCTTCTGAACTTAAATAAAGCTTTAATTGTGTAGGATGCCTCCTATTACTCAGAGCAACTAATGAGGTAGAGGTTGTAGGGCAAGAAGTGGTAGAGTAGGACAAGAGGATAGACCACCTCCACCACCACCACCATCTCCACCACCAAATCCAAATCAAGATATTTTGGATGCCCTCTAGGCATTGATTGGCATAGTCTAGCAGAGGGTAGCACCTATAGTATAGCCAGAGTAGTAGATTCATAGAGGGGAAGCACAAGTTCCCAGAGGAGGTAGGGTTAGAGATTAAGAGAGGATTAGGAGTCCTCCACTGAAGTAGGTTGAGGGACAGGGTGAGCATGAGGGTGAGTCAATACATCAAAGTGGAACACCACTTGACAAACCTCCTAGACATATAGGAGATGATATCAAGGAGTTGATACAAGTCGGGCCACCACTTTTTACTAGTTCCACAGAGGGGATAGTAGCAGAGGCTTGGTTACAGAGTCTTTAGCGATGCTTTGGATTACATCCTTATGGGAGTAATATGAAGGCATGTCTTGTAGTTCATCAATTGAGGGGAGATGCCTTCAATTGGTGGCATTAGGAGGAGACTATAGGAGGAGTGAGCATGGATACCATCACATGGGAGTCATTCTTAGAGAGATTCAAGGAGAGATACCTGTCTGAGCACTTCAGATAGAAGTAGATTGAGGAGTTTCACTCTCAATATTAGAGGGGTCTCACAATAGCTTAGTATGAGAGCAAGTTTCTAGATCTCCTTTGATATGTTAAGTACATGAAGGATGAGAAACTATGAGTGAATCAATTCATCATGGGCCTAAATTTCTCTCTTTAGGGTCCAATTTGTATGGCCTTTCCTACTACCTTCAGATAGGTAGTTGAGGTTGTACTAGTTGTAGAGGATACTTAGGGTAGATAGGAGTCATGAGATTGGTCTCAGAATCAAAACTCTACCTAGTAGAAACCCCCTTAGAAAGGGAATTAGAACTACATAGCAGGGTTCTCTAAGGGCCAATAGTCTTAGCAGTAGTAGCAGAATCCCTCATAGGGTTATTATGGCTCCAAGCACAAGAAATGGCATTCACAGGGTCTGAGGTAGGATCAAAAAGTACAAACCCCACAATCATAGCCAACGAAGGCTCAACAGTCTTCTAGGGGTGGTTTCAATGGATCTAGTAGGTCAGGAGGCCCACAATAGTCTAGATAATATGGTGCATGATCTTACACATGAGGACCATGTTACACTTGTGGTGGCATGGGTCACATAGCTAGAGAGTGTCCTCAAGGACAATCTCTGGTGGTCAGAGAGGGGCATATTCAGAGCTAACAGTTGGTGACATAGGTAGGTCCCACAGAGTTTTTGCAGTGGTTGACAACTGCCAGGCTGAGCATTAGGCTATAGTTATTGAGGCTACAGGTAGTATACAAGGTAGCATGGTTACTCTTTTATTTGATTCTAGAGATACTAATTCATTTATATATCCTTTTGTTGTGGAGCATTACAGGCTAGTGTTAGTTAGTCAGGATGTCAGTTGGGAGGTAGAGTTAGCCTCAGAAACTAGAGTGTCAGTTAGTTCCATGGTGCATAGTTGCCCAATTCAGATTGGAGACATGTCCATGAAGTCTAGGGTATAATTTAGTGGCTAATATTCATAAATTGGCTAATTTTAGAATTTTTTGGCTAGTATTTTGGCTAATAATTTAAGATTTGATACAACCTAAATTGCCATAGTTTTATAAAATTTAATTCTAGAATATTTAAAATCGCTCAATAATTTATTTTATTGAAAAATTTAAACTCAAATATTCGCCACAATATTTGTTACATGAATAGATTTAAGTAACCTAAATATAATATATTATTGGAGAAATTAAATTGAACTAACCAATAATTATCATAATTATCAGTTAATTTAGGGATATATCACCAATATTTATTATTCACTATTGATTTAAAGTATATGTAACGATTGTCATAACATTCTACAAGGTAAAAAAATGTTCAATTTTGATTTGTAATATTCCATGGTGATTAATGAACTTCCTATTATTATTGAGATTCATCAATATTTAATACAAAAAAAATTATGATTCAAAAACAATCGCCAAAATTAATCATATTTAGAATAAAAAATTGAGAGTTTCACCAATATAAATAATTTTGTTTTTTCAAAATAATGAAATATTCACCAATATTTTATATCTTTTTTTGGAGGTGGCTTTCTTAAAGTTTACCCTAATGAAGTCTCATCTACACATTACCCCTCTAGGTTCTTATGATGTTGTTCTTGGCATGGATTGGCTTCATGCCCATAGCACCAAGATGGATTGTTGGCAAAAGAGGGTGGAATGTGTGGACAAGGTTGGTATCTCTAGAGTGATCCCTGGGGTTAAGAGACCCATATCCCTTTGTATGATTTCATTCCCTATTAGGTTTGCACCAAATCCCCTCAAGCCTTCCCCACCACCACCATCACAATCTCCACCTCACCCTTCCTCATCAATTTGTGATGAGACATATTCTTGCACATTAGGAACAAGCTTCTACTATATGTATCCAATGGGTGGCACTTGCTTCATGTGGGGATGTTTCCTAGTGCCTTTTTCTATTTGTTGTACTAATAATAAAAATTTTTTCCCATAGGATAGCCCCATATGTGACCTAAAGGTTGGTGGTTGTATCAAGGTAATAAATGAATGAATGAATGAATGATTAATTCATTACTATTGAAGAAATTTCTATAATTCATTCGATAAAGAAAGTGTTGTTTACTAACCATAGTTTGTGAACTAGAATGAAAAGTGTGAAAAGAATAATAAATAGAATGTGATGTGAAAGATTCATGAAAAAATCTTGAACGTAATAGAATATAAAAATAACATTCTCTTTGACTGAATGTATTTCAATATGAAAATGTTTCAGTAGAAAACTTATACAATTGTTATTGTTGCTTGGATTCACATAGCCCCAAGGATGCATTTAGTTGATGATGATGTCTATGATTTTTTTGTAATACATCCCTAGTTTGTAGGACAAGCTACACAATGAAATTATATACTATATAATAAACATGAGGGGCAAAAAATCTGAATGCTTGAGTTCTATAAACTTTTTCACTTGATGATATTTAAAAGTTTTTGAAAGGGGAAACACAGGAGACACAAATGCTATTTGTGATTTTTTATAAACTTTCTAATGATCCATTTTATAGGAAAATCTTGTCTTAGCTTCATAAATTTTAGCATTTGAATCTCATCTCTAGTTATCCCACACTATCTTCCATTTAACAAGTAAATTTCTACAATTTTGAGTGTAAATAGATTTTGAATGTTTCTATGTTGCTTATAACTAATTGAATATTTGTGGAAAAGATTGTATTAACTAGTATAGAGAAAAGAGAAAAGTAAATTTGGAGAGATATAATTATAAATGAAATTTTAATACTTTTAGAATAGTGTTTTTAAAATTATTTTAGGCATAGTTAAATTGGGCATATAGTTTAAAGGATATATAACCAACAAAATACATTAATAGTTTAAAGAATTGAGAAAACTAATTATAAAAGAAAGAATTAAATAATCTTAATATACTTTATGCTTCCAAATATGGGTAGTATTTTGAAAGAAATCAATAGTACAATGAAGAAAAGGTTTTTTTCCTCTGTGGGATAGCCATGCATGTGTAGGGTGTTAAGGAACCTAGGCTTTGAGATAGAGTTTTAGATTTATTTATAAATTAGTTATGAAAGATTGACTTATTTGAGTACCATTAATGAATTCTACAATTACGTAATCATATGACTACAAGAATATATCTCTAATGTTTTTAAATCTTTGATATTCCAATTTGTAATTTAGATAGCACAATACTAACAATCTCCAATTATGATGACTAGAGATATAGAGGAAATAATCACTAGTAATAGTAGATGCAATGGATAGTAATATTTCCTTGTGATTGATATGTGATATATATATATATATATATATATATATACATATATATACATATATATATAAATATATATATATATACATATATATATACATATATATATAAATATATATATACATATATATATATATATACATATATATATATATATACATATATATATACATATATATATACATACATATATATACATATATATACATATATATACATATATATATGTATATATATATGTATGTATGTATGTATAGGAATAGACACATCTTCATAGAGGCATGAATCTACATAGTATGTAGGATCATGTCCCTACATAGATATGGTTTCATTTTAATTAAACTCAATCAACACATGTCACGAGAATTATATTTGCAAGCACTCAATCCTAATTTGGGTGATATCAAGGTAGGCCCAATATCATTTTAAGCACTCATATTTATTGTAAGTTTGATTGTGTCTTGAGAAATCACTTGCAAAGATAAGATATCATCTTTCATTCTAAAATCTATATATATTGTCAATTTTCATGCCTCAAGATTCATGGGTTTTCTAACGAATTAGTCCTATTGTTGTTCTTTCTTTAGATTGTTCAATTGCGGTAGCATGGAGGGATAAGGAGCTATTGGTAATATAATATGTTTAGGTTGAGACTATTTTAATGGTCCATAATATTATTATTAGACTAATAATGATTTAACCAAGGTTCTGAATCTTGTCTTGGCAAAGCTTACATTTCTTGAACCTTTTTTTCATTTAGCATTTTGATGAAACATATTTACACCTTCTAACTGTGTTTAATAGAATTCAAGACTTTATTCATACATAGTGTAAATATGATGTTAATATTTTCTTTTCTTGATTATATTTTCTCTTCAAGCATATATAGTTCTAATGTCTTCGAATAAATTAATTGAGCCAAAGGTTCAATACATGTTATTCAACACATTCACATCTCATCTGTTGTAATGGGTTTGGACTTCTCTAACAATGGAATTATAGGGACAAGACATTTGGTTGCATTGTCATTCTTGGAGTTGAAACATGTTGGATCAATTTTTTGGTAGTCTTTTGTATTTTCCTCACAAAAATTTTCTCCCAAAAAAAATCTCTTAGGTCATGGCAAGAATTGGCACAATTCAATGTGTCCCTTGTATATCCATCATACATGGCTTTTGCATGCTCTTAACATTGGTATTATTATGGTGATTACATTTCATCATTACAACAAGTGACTCTATTTTTGTAATGCACGCAAGCTAGTCCCAATTATTGCAAAGACTATGAAAAGTAAAACACACTTGGGTTGATGCAATTTTTTAATGGGGTTTGATGTTTTTTATTTGATGCAAAAGTCTATTTTCTTTACATGAAACACATAATCATTTGTATCCTTTTTTGAGAAGTTAGCGCAAGAAACAATACTTGTGTATGGCCAAAGTGCTCCAAATTATATTTTATAGAGTCTATCACTACAATAATTTAGAAAAGTGTAATTGACATGAAATATAATTTTAAAATATTTGAATAGAAGAATTTAAAATTGTTGAATTATTATTGATAAAGATTTAGATTATTATTTTTCATAATAAGTAAAATTTGTGTTTTTTGTTAAGAGTATATCGTGTTACAATGACCATAATCATGGTAGATTTAATGTTGGGAAGACAACTTTGTCAATTTTTTGCATTATTCTTTAAAGGGTACTAGCTCTATGGAGGAGCACCTATTTTATAAGTAGGAGGATGGTGGTTCAATTCCATCATGCCCTAATATGACTAAATTAATGATTAAATAAACTACTAAATAAACTACCAAAATATTACCAAATGTATTACCAAATGTATTACCACAAATACTATCAAATATACTACCAAATAAACTACCAAATATAATACCAAATATACTACCCAAAAGAATTCCAAATATACTACCAAATCAACTACCAAATATACTGCCATATATACTACCCAAAACATTTCCAAATATACTACCAAATAAACTACCAAAATTACCAAATAAACTACAAAGTAACAACAATAAATGACTAAATAAATGACCTAATCAATGATTAACATAGTTTAGTCATAAATTTGGTTGGGAGATAAATGTTTGACAATCAACTACTATTGTTCGCATGATCAAAATTACTCACATATCTACAATTTTTATTTGTTTGTTTAGTAACATATTATTATTTTTGTACTAGTGTATAGTAATAATGTAGTGCCTCTTGTGTTTGCAATCTATACCTTGTTTATTTTGATTGGAGAGATACTTGATACTCTTACTCTTATTATTTTGTACTTTGAGATGACCCGAGGGTCAAATGTTATACTTTGATTTTGGTACCATAGATGCTTTATTTCTATGTTGATTCCATTTTGAGATGACAATAGGTCTATGATGATATCTGATTATTGGGTATTTGGACATATCTCTGATTCTATGATGTGTTAGATTTTATGCCATGGTTATTTACTTCATTCTTGTCTCTTTATGCTTTATGCGAATGTGAGTGATGTAAAAAGATTATTTAGGTATAATTGAATAAATGGTTAAATTAGTTATTTAATACATTTATTACTTTGGCTATGATATTATATGCAATTTCACTTGATCGTGTGTATTAGTGTGCAGGATTTGTATTTCTATTAGTGGCACATGGAGTTAGTGATTCAATTATTTATATTTTATCAATGTTGTCCTATATGGTTGACATATCCTTATTAAATTATTTAAATTAAACCTTTCAGTGATTATTAAATTTGAACTCATTTGCATTATGTGAACTAGTAAGCATGTCTATGCATTTAGAGGTTCACATTATCACAAAAGTTGTTAAGTTAATTTCTATGATTTTGGGTTTTTAGGCTTTAATTTTTATTGAATTTAACTTTTGGTAGCTCTTCCTTAGGTGAATTCATATTATGAGGAATAACTTGTTTTTGTTTGGGAGGATTTGGAGTCTAGCTAGTTTAACTAGCTATTTTCCCTAATCAAATATTTATTCAAAAAGTGAATAAGTATTGAAACAGGTAATTGTTTTCTCACTTTTCAATTTTGCAATTTAGAAATTAGAGAGTTTTTTTTGAAGGGTTGGTCTTCTGTTCATTATGAGAGCTATGGGCATGGGATCTTCACAAGGATAGACTTGTTGGATCTAACTCAAGGAGACCTTTCTTTATCATCATTTTTGGTAGTATCTGCAAGTTATTTATTTTACATGGCTATTTTTTGTTTTAGCCCTTTTGGTTGTTAGGTACAACTTTCCTAGTTTTTTGTCTCTATTTCATTTCATTTTTTGTTTTCGGTAGCAGTTTGTTAGGAGGTTGAGAACTAGTGTTACCCTCTATTTCTATTTGTTGGTTGTACCCAGTTGGTTAGGTATGGAAATTTTCCCTATTTTTAGGATGGGGGTTTGAGGTTTCATGCAGTTATGTTGACCATTTCTGCATACACTATTTGAACCCAAACTTTATTGGATTTTTGGAGTTTTTGTGCCCAAAGACAAAAAGGGTTTTAATTTTGAAGTTTTTGGATTTTTGGATATTTTACATTATTTTGTGTCACCCTATTTTTTCAAGTTTTCTTGGCATGAGTTTTGTCATGGACTTGGAAAATCCATTTGGATGTCAGTTAGACCATTTTTGCACTTTTATGTGCATTAGGATGTGTGCTATATCCATCCTTCCAAGACTATTTTTGGTTGAGTGATATTTTGTTTATGTTCTCATCCAGTCTTTGTGTTATGATCTTCATGATGGTGGTACACAACACAAGAGTATGTGCACATACATCTGTCGGGTGACTTGCAAGTCTTGATCTTCCATGGTACTTCTATAAGTTATTATCATTGGGGTTGGGTTGAGAATATGCATGCCTATGGGCACTAATCATTGGATGAGCATGGGTAGTGTCGGGTAGCATATGGAGGGGGCTTCTTTCTCATAGACTGGTGACCTTTTCCTAAAGGGTTGGTAGAGGAAGTTTTAATCAAATGATAACTAAAGAAAATATTGGGTGATAATAAAACTTAAGATAATAAAATGTGTATGTGAGTCCCTCTATTGAGGAGTTGAAATACATGATTTGAGCTTGGGCTTGTCAATGCCAAGTGAATCTCCATGATATTAACCCCTACTTCATAGCCCGTTGAGTGTCTAACTAGGACCTATAGTTTATGCATTGGTTATGTTCTTGATTTCAGTCATCATATTGTGTGGTGTGAGTCTTAGCCATGAACATTTTCTTGATGTGTATTTGTGGTTGGATAATTATCTCCATTAGTAGGATGGGAGTGGACCTATAGGTTCCACTTGGTTGGGAGGTGTATCTACCTTCACCAGTACTAGGGATTAGTGTCTAAAGATGGCTCTTTATTCTAGTATGACCATTGTTGAATGTTTTCACTTGGTACTTTAGGTTCCAAAGTATTCTTTCTTATGATTTATGCTTTCATTGAAATGGTTGTATATCATGTTTAGATGATATTAGCATTGAAATTTTTTCTTATTATGATGTTTAGCATATGTAAAATGATGAGTTTAATTTGTAGGATTATCTTATTCTTTACTTCTAGCATGTTAGATTTCATTATTCTTATGTTGTAGCATATTTTAATAGTGACATCCTCATAAGATAACATTGACAATCTAGTCGATAGTTTGGGATGTTATGCACAGGGGATGGCTAGGACCCATGATGGTCTTATGATGCTATAAAAGTTGGGAGGAATCACATACTTAGTTTGGTTGTCCTATTTATTGTGATGTTATTTTAGTATATTGCAATGTTACTTTGAGTTCTTTCCCTTCTTTTCTATGATAGATAGTTAGATGTAGTTTCCATCTAGGAGCTTTGGTGTTTGAGTGTCTATAACTTGATAGAAGATTTGGTACTCCCTAATGTGGAGGTTTTGAGTTTTTATTTATCCCTTAATTCATCCTTAGGGTTTTTCTTATGTTCCTATGTGACCATGCATAAGGATTGGGCAATACTTTAAAGTATCACACACCCAAAATAGATCTATCATGTAACCCTTGATTGTATCACACATCTCTTAGAGTAATGTCATGTGATAGTAGAAAGTATAACACATCCATTGAAGAAAGGTCATACGATACTGGTAAAGTATCACATAGCTTCTTGAGAATTGTCACTCAAATCCTTATTGTATTGCATGCCTTCATTAGAAAGGTCATATGATATTGGAAAGTATCATACTATACCGATCTAAAGTATTGCCTAGGTTTTGGAAAAACCTACTCAGGTGGACATTGGGAGCTTTTTAGTTGGTCTAGAAGTTTTTCAGAGGTGTTCTGGGTACCCTTTAAGGTGCTCTTGAATACCTTGGAGTTGTATTTTGAATTTGGTATGTCTTTAGATTTGTATTTGTTTGTGTACTTCTATGGGTTATCATTTTGGATAGTAGTGGCATTTGGAGATTTGTTGGCATTTAGGTGGTTGTTTAGTCTTTCATTGCATTCTTTGTGATCCTTGTAAGTTGTAAGTTGTGTGCATCCTTACTTGTTTCAAATTTGTTATTATCTTGGATTATATTTATCCTTGTTTCCAAGGATCTTTGGGTGGGGTATTACAAATAAAGCTTGTGGGTATCATCCCCACCCCATTTATACTTTCTATTTGGAAGCTTTTTGGGTTACCAAATATTGTGTCAAGTGTTATGAATGTTCCATTTACTTTCAGTCTTTCATGCATGCAATTAGATCATATTATATGGTAATTGTTTAATTGGTGAATTAAAGTATAAGTTTTATTGGTTCTTGATTCACCCCCCCTCTCTCTCTTAGTCACCTAGTCTATACTACATTTCCAACATGTTATTACATAATACATACCAAATTTACATGTAATTAAAAAATTGTGCATATTATAAAAAAGAAATAAATGGTGTTCAATACTCAACATGATCATACAATTAATTTTGTATATTCATTTAAACCAATTCAATCTAGTTTCAAAAAGATCCTTTCGTGAAACCTTTTAAATGCAAAGCAAGATACCTTGGGTTAGGTTGCAACTTTATGAATGTAATCCTTACCCAATGACTTTGAGGGTTGTATTCTAAACTCCTAGCCAACAATAACCTATTGTCAATGTATAATCCTTGTGAGAGTTATCTTTAAAACAATATTGTAGTTGTGTTTTTGCCCTTAAATTTTGGGCATGGCACATTCCTTGACCTTTTGGAAATTGTACTCATGGGTGTATATAAAGCATAATCAATGATTCTTCTACACTTAGTCATTTCTTTGCTTCCTTCTATTTTCCTTTGGTCCATAGTCAATTTTTCATGTTGTATGCTTAATTTTTCCCCCTTCTTTTCAACTTGGGTGTTGATAATTGTAGTTTCTCTAGATTTCATGAAATTTCATGATTTTCCATCTTCCAAGTATTTTTCCTATGATTTACCATACTTTTATGTCCCTTGGGTTCTTAGTTATGGAAGATATTAGACTTAACTATTTATTAGGGAAGCTTTTAGACTTAACTATTTATTACCAAAATGTCCTAAATGAAAATTATATTTTGATTCAAGTTTTTGACATTTTCATCAAAACTCTTTTGAAACTCAAGGAGCTTCATGAACTTGTTAATGTTTTATAGCTTTTGTTGGATAAACATATGAATAATAATATATGAGATATGATGTATTTTATTATACATACATATATACATACATACATACATACATACATACATACATACATACATACATACATATATATATATGTATGTATGTATACATGTATACATAAAAAAATAAAAATAAAAGTAAATAAATATATATACACACACATATATGCATACATATGTATACATATGTACATATATATATTTGTGTGTATTTATATGCATGTATATATATGTGTGTGCGTGTCTATATATATATGAAAGGACATGTCTCTTCCTAGGATTATTCTCAATATAAATAGGGAGATATTATTGTATTTGAAATGATATAAAAATTACAAGCAATATTACTTTCATCTAAAAAAATTCTTTAAATTTAAAATGGTAACAGAATAGGTCAGTTGCTAGGATGATAAACTACGTAATCCTAACATAAACAATCTAGTCAGTGGGAGGTAGGAAGATTGATTGGTGAAAAGTAGAGAAGTTCTTGATCATAAACTTAATCTAAAGAGCAGTTCAAATATCTACAATGTGTAAGATCATAGTCTATAATTTGACAACAATATGATTGTTGTATATCAAAGAAGATGGAAAAAGATCTAATATGAATTCATTGTTGCAAAAGATTAGGCTTTATAGGATATCAATTATGTATGGTATGCATGTTGAAGTTCTCTCTAAGATGATATTGATGATGTTGCTTTCCTATATAGATATAAAATAACCACTTGATTTTTAATATGTATTTGATGTGCAAAACTGCTAGGATTTGTGGGATCCCAAAGTATTATCATATCTATAATCACCCAAAAATGGCCATCTAGACTATTAGCCCCTTTTCTAGCATTTTTTTGCCCCCTTTATTAGATCCCAAGTGAATCCATTTTGTTGCTAGGGAGATATTACCTTTAGTCAGCCTACTTTTGAGATATCAAGAGGAACAAACCAAGTGGGGACAAGTAAACCTAGCTATTCCAAACCACTATAAACTGAAGGCTATCAAGGAAAAAAAACCTTGATAGACATAGTACTTGTGGGATTGTGACCATGAAGAAATCACTAGGTGAGAGTGCTTAAGGTACTCATATGGCTATGAGGTCCATTACTTATCATATGATAAGGTGTCTTGTATCAAGAGAAAGATGAGTGCTATGAATGGAATCCATTACTAAGAACCTAGGATTAGAGGCCACCCTATTTTTCTGCTCAATATCTTGGTGCAATGATTGATCCTAGTGGAATACCTAGATCATCCCAAGATTTGACTCATCATATGTGCTCCTTTAGATGTGGGCAAGCCATCTATGAAAAGTCAATAGATATTGTCAGAAACCACTTTGTGTAAGGAAAGGGAGTATCAAGTTGTGGCCAAGGCATTGAGTAATGAGCTGTGTCCTTAAGTTAGATATCCTTTGTGTGTTCTTGAATGTGTTGGAGTTTCAAAACTAATAGGAAAAAAAATACCTAACACTAGGGTTCAAGAGACAAATACAAGTCTAAGTGTTAGCTACTTCTTATATTCAACATGAATTTCTTTAGATCTAGACCAACTTCAATAGAATTTCAATGATTCTCGACTCTTTTCACTCTACAGGACCAAGGTAGGTGCACCTTAGGGATGAAATGGCTATGATACTTGATATTTTCTTCACGCTTCACTCATTAACTAATATTATTTCTTCTTATTTATCCCCTATAGTAGAAAATGGTCATAATTCTTCTTGGTTTTACAAATAATTTTTGGTTACAAAAACTAACTATAACACACATAGATTTATTGGAAATAAGTGCTGAACAACAATTAAACTCTTCATACAACAAAGTAAAGATTGATTTGATTTTAAATTTATGCCCTATGAAACCACATGAACTTTTCAATATGCATCTGAATTGATGATCAATGCCTTATCTATTGCCACATAGACTCTACCTAGTAAAATGTTGACCTAATTAATTTTGTTACAATTAATTCTTATTAATAGTTAACCCTAAATTCAATTCTTATGAATATCCCTCTCATATGGCTGAAAATAATATCAACTTATTGAAGAACGAACTTAATTCATTAAATTAAAAGCAACAACAAATTGGTATACATCCTATCCTAGTTGCATTAAATTGTATAAAACTTGCTCATTCAATCCCAACATAGCCAATATATAAAATTGGAGACAAAATTTAGAGAAACAGATATGGTAGAAGCTTCCTTTTGTATTAATCTTCCTTGAAAATAATACATTTACTAGTATAACTCATAACAACTCAAGAAAAGACAACATAATCCTTCAATGCTCAATGTATTCTCAGATTTAGAGATGAATACATCACAAAGTTTTCACAAAAACTAGTGGACTAAATGAAAATAGCATAATACTAAAAATTATATGGATTTTGGACCCTTTCTGATGTAGTTCAAGGTATGAGTATCCCTAAAGGAGATGTCCTAGGCCCCAAAAAATAACCACACAATGGAAACACAACAACAAGAAATAATAATGCAAGATTTGATACCAACTCACAACAATTTGTTCATAAATATAAGTAATTACATGAAATATGCCTAGCTATAAGGTCTTCCAAGTTAGAGCCAAGTAAAAACAACAATTAAAAAATTAGTTCTACAAGTTCCAACAAGATCCAACTTACAACCAATCTTAGCTAGCCTAGATCTATAACATAACAACAATCTGAAAGAAACCACCAAGAAAATCTAAACTTGTGCTTGCAAGACCACCAAGAAATCTCCTTGTTTTCTAACCACATCCCTAGCTCTTCTCCAAGATCCAAGTGTAAACTACCTCACATTCAACACTCTATCAAAAATTTCACAACTTCACCACAATCATGTTGTAAACTACCTCACATTTAGTGCTATGTCCATAGACTCAATAAACTCACCCTTTAGCTGCTCCCACATTCACTCATCCTCCTCTAAATGAATAAAAAGACTCCAAAAAACCCCCTACTTATACCCAACTAAGCTACAAGTCAGCCTAGAACACAAATTAAATTCCCATACATAAATTAAATTCCATAAGTCAGCCTCCAACACAAATTAAATGCCCAAAATCAATATCAAAGAAAAACCACAATATCTCCTAGCTCTGATTGAATTAGAACTAATGCTTTGAACTGTAGGTAGTAGTTTAGGTCCTCTACAACCATTTAAGTGAAAAAGGTTTGATTCCCCAAAGAAAGGTGTGCATCCATCCTAAAAGTCATGCATATGAAACTATTACAAAAAATTGCTAGAAATTGATACTCTGGGAGAATTGCCATATCTCCCAACTTATAATGAATTAGGACTTGTGCCTTGTATCATAGATAGTAATCTAGGCCTTATTCAATCCATAAAGTGAAAATACTCTAACTTATTGTGGAAAATTAGTTACATGTTTTTTAATAGGCACTGAGAAACTAGAAAACACAATTCCAACAAGGTACAAACAACTCAAACTTCAACTCAATCCATCCAATCTCTATGCAGTCATGAGGAAAGGTTCCCAAATGTGTCTCCAAAAAATCCCTAACCATGAAAATCATAGCACCACCAAAATACAAGCTTGAACCTCCTACATTAGACTCCCCAGGTATATAGAAAATTATGTCCCATACTATGACACCTAAAGAAAGATCTGCAACCAACTTCATCATTACCAAAGGCTTCCACTTCATCAAAGTCAATAGAACAAATTTGAAAATCCACCATCTATGCTTTATCCATTGAAACATAAAAATAAAATACATATTAGCAACCCAATTAGTGTGCTCACATGCAAGAACAAACTAAACATAAGGCTTCATAAGTAAACCCTCATCCACATTAGCAACTAGTGAATCCACACTAGCAACAAAAAAATCCATATCAATAGAAATATATAACTCAACAACATATGCCAAACTCTCAATACCAACAACCTCATTGCTCACAACAAGATAATATACAATACACAATTCATCACCAACAACAACTAGATCATCCATGACCAAGTGCTCTATAATTTCCATGTTAGATTCAACTAACTAAACATGAAAACCAACTTTTATCCCACCATAAACAAGGTTAGGAATATATTCAGCAGCAACCTCTAGCTGCTCTATAGGTTTTGTATCAGACTCCACAAATTGATCAACAAAGCCAACCTCTTCCACCTCAACCTTGCTATGCCATCTTCTCTCACAAACAAGTCTCTTAATTGGACAAGCAACTCTCTTCTAGATTAGTCGACTCTAGCTCCACAGATATCTATGGAATGCCTTCCTTACCCTATCCTTAACTTGATCATCCAAACTAGTTTCAAACTGAGCAACCACCTTCTTAGTTCAATTAGCTAAACTAGCTTCAAATTGAATAGACTTCTTAGAAAAATTCCTTTCCACCACATCATGGATATTCACAATCATCTTAGGGTCTAATCCTCTTGGAACCATCTCCCAACATCTTCATAAACCCTCTACAAAAAATCTTTCCCACACACTCCTTATGAAAGTCTCAATACCACTTCACATGAACAATCAGGAACCACGTTACAAGTCTAGGACTAAAGATCTACAATGCAAAAACTCTCTATGATCATGCCTTAACAAGATTAGTCTTCCATCTTTATATCCATCAACCCATCTACAAGTCCTCTAAAATTGCACGTTAGAACCATGATCTACCATCTCACAATCAAGAGATCTAGGACTCCAGAAAGAAAATCCACCACTAGATCAAGATCAAATTAGAGCAACTTCTCCACCCAAGTCCTAGTGCAAACTGCCTCAACTTTGGTGATCTATCTACACACTTAGGAAAACCTTCACTCTATATACCACCTAATGTAGTGCAAGGAAGGAGTATCCCCAAAGGAGATGTCCTAGTCCTTAGCAAATAACCATATAGTAGAAACACAATAGCAAGAAACAATAATGCAAGATCTAATACTAACTCACAATAACTTGTTCATAAATATAACTAATTACATGCAATATGCCTAACTGTAAGGCCTTTTGAGTTTGGGCCAAATAAAAATAGTAACTAAAATTAGTTCTACAAGTTCCAATAAGATCTAACTTACAACCAATCTCAGTTAGCCTAGATTTGTAACATAACAACAATCTGGAAGAAATCATCAATGAAATCTAAACTTGTGCTCACAAGCCCACCAAGCTATCTCCATTTTTTTCTAGCCATATCCCTATCTCTTCTCCAAGATCCAAGTTTATACTACCTCAAATTTGGTGCTCTATCCGTACATTCACAACTTCATCATAATCATGTTGTAAACTACCTCACATTCGACACTTTGTCCATAGACTCATGAAAAATTGCCCTTTAGCTACTCTCACATTCACTCCTCCATTGAATGAATGAGTAAAAGACTCCAAAAAACCCCTAATTATACCCAACTAAGCCACAAGTTGTCCTAGAACACAAATGAAATGTTCATACATAAATTAAATGCCACAAGTCATCCTCCAATAGAAATTAAATGCCCAAAATAGATATTTGAGTAAAATTACAATATCTCCTAGCTATGATTGAATTAGAACTCACACTTTGAGCCTTAGGTAGTATTTTAGGTCCTCTACAAACCCTTAAGTGAATAAAGGATGATTCCCCAAGGAAAAGTGTACATCCATCTCGAAAGTCATGCATAGGAAACTATCATGTGAAACTGCTAGAAATTGATACTCCAATAGAATCACCATATCTCCTTACCTATAATGAATTAGGACTTGTGCCCTAGATTATAGATATTGATCCAGGCCCGCTTCAATCCCTAAATTTTTTACCTCTAAATCATTGTGTAAAATTAGTTACACACTCTACAATAGGCACCGAAAAGCTAGAAAACATAGTTCTATTGGAAATATTCAAGACTATGCTAGGTTACTAAGAGGGGAGGGGTGAATCAATAACCTCAAAAACTTTATCAAATTTTGATGTTAATTACAATAATCCAATAACAATTTAATTCATTAAATTATATCTAACTGTATGCATGAGGAACTAAAAACACAAACATTCATGGCACATGAACACAATAATTTGGTGACCTAGAAACCTTCCAAATAGAAAGTCAAACTAGGGTGGGGATGATACCCACAAAAATTAAATGATACAACATAAATTTGGCCTATTAAAGCTTACAATGATTACTTCTAATGATTTACCTTGTTAGGAGCAATTACAACTGCTAGGTCCACCTTGTTAGAGGTTTTACAAACATACAATGAAGTATGCACTTGGTAAATAGATTTGAAAAAAGACTATTAAGTCTACCTTGTTAGAGGATTTGGACTGGTTCACCTACTAGAATGAAATAGTAGATCTTTGACTTACAACTATTTTTTTGATAAAGATTCTTTGAAGTATTGATCACCTTTATGTGATAGATATGACTTTGCTACTCCTTTGCTGATATGGCCTTACAATACACTTTGTTGCTGATTCACATTCGCTTGCTTCTTACATATTCTTCACTTTCACTTATTTCCCATACATGCATACACACCTCCATATATTTGTATATGATACTATAGAAACCAAAAATTTGGCAAAGACTTAGATCATGCAATCCTGATCAATTAGGACTGAATTAAAGAGAAAATTAGAAGAAGCAAAGAAAACTTTTAAATCAAAAATTGCATCAGGTCATTAATCACCTTTTAAATCAACAAGACTTAAGCCAAATTTAAAAGAGGAAGAAAAAAATTCAAACTCATAAAACAAAATGTAAAAAGGGAGAAAGAAAAAGACAAAGTGTTGAAAATAAATCATTTAGTAAATCAATAAAATCACTTTATCCTCACAAGATGAAAATCTCCCTTTTACCTTTTAAAAGAATTTGAAAAATCCTCATATTATCCCCAAAACCAAGTCTATATGACTCTTCCTCTTGGCCTTTTATGAAATATTTTGGGTTTCACTTTCACCCCTAGTCAAAAGTGAAAATCCTAATTATTACCCCAACCCCTTCCAAAATCCTATAAATAGGAGGGAAATATAAGAGACAAGGGACCCAAGTTTTTATGCACCTACACTATAGGCATATTTAGACTCATTGTTTTAACATTTTCATTATAGTAATTTCATAGCATTGTTAGCATCATTTTATGTCATTTAGCATCATTTTGTATCATTTAGCTACATTTATTGCATATTTAGCTCATGGCATGATCATTTCAAGAGCATTTCTAGGAGTTGCATCTCACACATAATCCACATTATAATCATAGATCTTGCATTCTTCATCATAGATCTACATTTTTAGTAATATCCCATTCTAGAACTGTCACTAAAAGGCTGGTCTGAGAGCTATTTTAGTGGTTGTAGTTAGAGAGACATGAGATATTTGTAGAGATTACTTGTTGTTGATGATATCTTGGGGCTAGCGTAGTTTGCCACTAATCCATCTTCATTCTATGTTAAAGTTTCATGAATACACATTCTTTTATCATGTACAAAATGGTGCCCACCATGGGGCTAAACTAAAAGCCTCTCTACTTTCAAGTTTTTCAAGCTAATCCTTCTTTCGTTAGTATAGATTTCTGTTTTTCTTGCTACCTTTTATGTAGATTTGGTCAAATATAGGTTCTACTGCATCTAGGAGGCCTCATGTCAGCAAGAACAACATTCCAAAGTCTTTCCCGAGCATAAAAGAGTTGGATTTGGTTCTTTTGACGCTTCTACACTTCATTTCAATGCTTTCAAGCAATATTCTAATGCTTCTAAACTCTATTTTTGCACATTTGATCTTACTATAATGCTTATACATCATACTATAATGCATTTGCTTTATTTTGTAACACATTTGCATATTCTTATAGCACTTCTAAAGGTTCTATGATGCATTTACTCATCTTTGTAGAGCATCTAAAGAATCTTATAGTGGATTTGTATTCTTATAGCACATTTGCATGATAAAATAGAGCATTTACATGATAAAATAGAGCATTTACATGATAAAATAGAGAATTTATAGAATAAAATAGAGCTTTTGCATTATAAAATAGCACATTTGCATGATAAAATAGTGCATATAAGGTTTCCTATGATGCATATGAGCATTTCTATAGTGCATTTGATAAAAGTTGCAATTTTCTGTATCTAACTTCCAGATCCAAATATTTTTTTCTTATAGGTCTCTTCTACATTAACAAACAAGCCTTCAAGCTACAGACAACACAAAATAGAAATGAAGACCCTCATAAATGCACCTAGCCCTTTCTAGCTTCAAATCAAGTAGGTGGACCATTGATCTTTTTGATTAAAAGTGTGGCATTTCTGAGCTTTCAAACATAGTTTAATTAGATCATTCAAGCTTGCTGATCTAATAAAGAAGTAGGCCTATGCTCTCAACTCTTTTCAGTTGATCAGAATGCCTAACCTTCTGTAAAGATCAGTTACAGTTGAATGAGGAAAAAAAACCACACATAGTCTAATTAGGAGCCCCCCTATTTTATGTAGTATAAGGGATGGAAACAAATCCTTTGTGTCTGACGTGTTTGGGGAAACAAAGCAACAAGGATATGCTCTCACTCTCTCGAGTGATCAGATTCCCAGACCTATGTATTGACTTCCATTTCTCACTTTTCACTAGGTAGAATAATCTTGCCATAGAAGGGCTACCTCTCAAGTTGCCTTAGTAGGGCCAGTGAGAGGGATTGCCGCCAATCTTGCATTCTTAATCGAATGCAAGCCACTCATGTTTGACACATAACCTTCCTCTAGTAGTCATACAATGGATTGCACCAAACCTCCTTGGTGTTGGTGGGAAGCTCTTTTTTATAAGAGAGGTAAATCCAAACATAGTTGGGACACTAAGACCTACTAGTCATCAACTTTAGATAACCTTGCTAGGAAGCCATCTTTTATAGTTTCTAGGTGCATGTGATTTTTCATTTTGTTTTGATCTCATTGCTATTGTGTTTGAGTGCTTTCAAACTTAATGAACACCAATGTGAATCAAAACTTTCCAAAAAGAAAAAACTCAAATTAGTATTGAGAAATCAAGTGTAAAACAAAGAAATTGCTGAACAATCCTTGAAACAATGCATTTGATTAATAAAATAGTGCTTTTGAACATTTCTATAATGCTTTTGACTACTATTGTGATGCATATACCTATAAAATAGTTCATACAATGATTAAACTAGTGCATCTGAGCATTTAAATAGCACAAATGAGAAACAAAATAGTGCATTTGATTACTAAAACAGTGCATCCAAACATTCTTTTGATGCATCTGAGAAAAAACACAAAATAGAGGCTATCTAAAAACATAATACTTGCAAAAAAACTATAAATTTGGATACCCTTTTACATGCTGGTATTTTACAAAGTCTAAAATTTTTTCGTATCTGACCAAAAACATCTTTGAAAAACAAGCAAAGAAACATCATCATCAACCCAACAATCACTATTCCCTCACTTTGCACATCAAGCTAGGAACATTCAAAAATACACATCTGTACCTAACTTTGCAAAAGTGAACCTCATCCTATCAACATTGAAAAACACCTTATGCAAATTAGCTTGTTGCTACAAACAAATCATGGTCAATAGAAACTTTCACTTCCTGAAAAATGCTTAAACACTAAACGGATCCTACCCACTTTTCATGCCACCATGTAAGACAAGTGTACCAAAAAAACCAAAATAATCACCCATATGAGTAAGTGCCAAAATAGCAAGTAAAACAACCAAACAAACAAAACCTTTAAACCTCTCAAAATCTACTACAACAATGAATTGTGCACAGAATGAAGTTACTCCTGAATCACCCTTATTTGATCAAAATTCAGAATCCCTAATCACAATGGGCTCATTTCATCCATGGGATGACATAGGTGTTGAATCTAAGATTGAGGATTTTCAACAAAATCCTAAACTTGTCGACATCATGGACAAGATTCTGGAAAAACAAAAAGAATGACACATACTCACATTAGCACAATAAGGTGTGAAATTGCCATTTGATTTTGATGTGACCAATTTGAAATGAGATCAAGAAGAATCACCCCTAGATGTAGTCACACAAAAATTGCAAGACCTACAATTAGAAATGAAAAAAGTGAAAAGAGGAAAAAAACAACTTGCAGAGTTTAGCCTTGAAAAAGTATGTCCCCTACCATTTGACAAAAACATTACTTTCACACCTTTTCCTCCAAATGTGAAAATACCAAAATATGACAAATATTTTGGCACGTCGAGTCCACAAGATCACTTGAGGCAATTTTACATGCTATGAATGGAGTTTTTCCATGACACAATGTAATTAATGTACCTATTTCCTAGGAGGCTTGGAGGGCAAGCCATGGAGTGGTTTTCCAAGTTACCCTCAAATATTAAAACTTTCGACCAATTAGCCTCCATTTTCATCACCCAATACTCCTACAACATTGAAATAAAGGTTACGATGATTGATCTATGCAACACAAAAAAACTCCTAGGAGAATCATTCAAGACCTTACAATAGTAGAGGCGCATGTTTGCTAAATACCATAGAGACATACCAGATAAGGAGAAGGTGGATATCTTGATTAACAATCTCTCAAAATCAATGAATTATTGGTGCCAACTTCAAGGGCCTAAATATTTTAAAACCACTTTAGAGAACATAGCTAAAGTGGAAGAAACCTTGGTAAACAATGACATAATCAAACTATCTAAAGATGTTAAAGGCTTTTCCTACAACTCCACACACACACACACACAAATACTCTAATGGGTCCACAGACAAACATAAATAATGGTGGAGAAACAATAATAAAAACTTCACAAATGAGGGGGAAGTTGAAGCTAATCATGTCAAACTACACACTCAACCCCTTTAAATCAACTAGGTCCCAATGTTGCACCTCAACAAAAAAATACTGACCCATTTCTCTGATGTAGCACAAAGACTCCCTCAACATCCAACCAACAAGTTGCTTACAATCAAGCTCCTCCACCACAAAGATATTGGTCTTTTGATATACCTAAGGAGTATACACCCATTGGGGTGTCCTATGAGGGTGCTTTACAAACACTCTTGGCCAACAAACTCATCGTATTGCCTGAGGCAAAACCATATGAACCCCAAGTCAAGCTGAAATGGTGGAATGAGAAACACACTTGTGTCTATCATTACAACTGGGGGCATCTAACAAACAATTGCCTTGCCCTTAAGGGAATCATTCAAAAATTAATAAACAATGGAACCATTGAAGTAAATAATCTTAGTAATAATGAAGATCATACAACCTTTAAGAACCCCTTCATGAGTCATGAAAAGAGGGAGTCCTCCAAGGTTAATCAAAATGCACCTCCACAAACTAAGGTTAATTTTGTGCACCATTATGATAATACCATCGGCATGATTTTTGGATTTGATGACACCGTAAATGTGATCATAATCAAAGATAAAAATAAAAAATAGTCCTCAAATGCCATCACCCAAGGTCAAGCTTGCAAAATTACCCTACTAGGACCAGCGACAAACCCTGACCAAGCAACCCCAAATTCCTTTGTGCCCAAATATAACCTAGTTAACCAATTGATTAAGACTCTAGCCCACATCTCCATTTTTGAACTACTACAAATCTCCCTAGAGCATAAAGATATACTCACTAAAGCTTTAGTACCAAATGACCTAGACGTAAGTAGATTCCAAAACATGGTCAACAATTTAGTTGCTCCCCATTGTGTATCATTTTCAGTGCAAGATGACATGTCTATCATATAGCCACAAAACTCTCCTTTGCACATAGAAATATTCATCCATAGGAACTGAGTTAAAAGGGAATTGGTTGATGGTAGGGCTAGTCTAAATATCAACACACTCAGTTTAGTGAAAGCTCTTGGGTACACAGAGGATGCTATTGACCCAAGAAAAAAGATCACCATTAAGGTCTATGATGATGAAGAAAGGTCCTTCAAATGCATGGTCATATTACCAATAAGAGTAGGGATGGTCATGAAAGAAATTGTCTGTCAGGTTTAGATTTGCAATTAAGTTATAACATTCTTTTGGGAAGACCATGGATCCATGACATGCAAGCCATTCCCTCCACCTACCACCAGTGCCTCAAATTTCCATACATGGGTCAAGAGATAACCATACTCAAATATCAACATTTTTTCATAGTATTGCAACTCACTTATCCCTCATAACAAAGAAGATGCTGATACACCAACAGATGCTAGCAATCAGCCCATAGTTACAGGCACTTCACACTCAACTAACCAAACAAGTAAACAAGTAAACACTTATCAAGATCAATTAAGGGTAAAGAGAAAGTGGTTTGTTCAGGTCTTTCTGTCCCTTCACCACCATCATCATCAATAGATCCCAAACAACTACACTATGAAGAAGTGGATAAATTGATGAAGGAATTTGATAGAAAATGTAAGTTGCATCGCAAAGGGGTAGGTGAGTACTCAGTCTCCCTATTTGATCCCCCACTTTCTATGAGGTCTCATGGAAAATTGACTTCCACCAAACCATATCATGTACATTTTGTCAAAGCAAGTAGCACACCTCCAAACTTAGTGGAAGAAATTAATCAATAGAACATTTACATCTCCTCCCACCTACATGGGAAAGGCTTTGATCTAATGAAAAAAATGGGATATACAAGAGATGGTCCCTTAGGGAAAAGGAAAGGAATCATAGAACCTTTGATGGCACAGTTCAGGTCAAATAAATCTAAAACAAGGGTAGGGCATGATGGATAAGACAAGGCACAAACCTCTTCTACTTTGGTGTGGGTACCCAAACCAAAGGATAGTTATACCTCGATAATAGCTGATGACATAAACAAGAATTTGGTCCTCTCCAATTCACATTTTGTAGAAGAACCACCCCTAAATACCTCGAATAACAAAGACAATGATGATTCCACTAAGTGGGAATTTGAGTCACTATCTGAGGAATCTCTCCATGAAAAATAATGTGATGTTGTCCACATACCCACCCGTGACAATTTGGCTACACAAAGAACAATTCAAAGTAGAAGAACCACTTCTACAAGAAACATAACATATCAGGGAAGCTTAGAAGATGATGAACACATTAAATTATTTTACCTTCAAACTTTATTCCCTAACTTCTTTCTAGTGGAAGTTAAAGATGATTACTATGAGCATCTCACCAGCTCTACTTTCCTTGACACTCTAGAAGAAGCCCCTATCATAGATCTGATAGATAAAGTGTATGAGCCATCTAACAAAGTTATGTCTTTAAACCCTGTTGAACCCTTCCCATACTATGAATCACTTTCCCTAGTCCATCCTAAACTCATTGATTAGGATAAAACTAAACCCTATCACCTTTCTCATTTTGGCATTGACTGTGAATCTTTCATTTACCTTAACATGGTTGAACCATCTCATCGACAAAGAATGGAAGAAGAACATATGGTTGGGTTGGGTATCAATCACCTCAGTCACACTAGAGTAGGGAAAACATCCCACAATCTTATTGACCACCACCAAGTTGTGGCTAATCTTGATAAAAAAATGGAAACAAATAGAAGTGACGTATCTCAAGGTGAAAACCCAACTATGGCACCTGCAAATGGGGTAATTGATACCTTACCTGAACATTCTAAGGAGCAATCTTCTATTTTGATTCAACTTGCAAAACTAGTCAACATTAGCATAGAACAAGAACCAAAGGTCTTTATTTAGCACAATATTTGAGTGTAGAAGAAAGGAGGGTATTCATTGACTTATTTAAAGAAAGACAAATCATCTTTGCATGGTCTTATGCGAACATGCCTAGCTTAGACCCAACCTTAATCCTCCACCATCTTAACATCTCTCTAGAGGTTAAGCTAGTAAAATAGAAACTTAGAAAGATGCATCCGCATAAAGCCCTATTAGTGAAAGTAGAGTTGGAAAAATTAATCAAGACCAATTTCATCCAGCCTCTAGCATATACATCATGGATCTTCAACATTGTCCCAATATCAAAAAAGAATGGCAGCATATGCATTTGTATTGACTTCCAGGATTTAAACAAAGCATTCCCTAAAGATGACTTTCCTCTCCCTAATATTGATGCCATAGTTGATCTCATAGTAGGCAATTCCATGCTTTCACTTATGGATGGGTTTTTAGGATACAATCAAATCAGAATAGCACCAGAGGATCAAGAGAAAACAAATTTTACTCATGCATGGGGCATATTTTTTTGGAATGTAATGCCCTTTGGGCTGAAGAATGCTAGGTCAACCTATCAACAGGCCATGACCACTATGTTCCATGATATGATGCATATCTTCATGGAATATTATGTGGATGACATTCTTGCCAAATCCCATAGTTGGGAAGAACATCTTCCCATATTGGCCAAAATATTCACCCAACTAGAAGCATTTAAAGTTAGGCTCAATCCCAAGAAATGAACTTTTGGTGTCATTTCAGGCAAGCTCCTAGGATATATTGTCTTAGCTAAAGGGATAGAAGTTGACCCCAAGAAGGTACAAGCCATAGTTAGTATGCAATCTCTAAAGAACCTGAATCAATTATGCTCTCTTCAATGTAGGCTTCAATCAGTGTACCGATTCATTTCTTATTTGCTAGAAATGTGCATACCTTTTACACACCTATTACATAAAGACAAAATTTAAGTGGGATGATCAGTATCATAAGGCCTCTAAAACACTTAAAACTTATTTGATGAATCTACTTGTGTTGGTTCCTCTGGTATCACACAAACCATTTCTATTGTACATTTCTATAATGGATAAGTCAATTGGAGCCCTCTTGGCACAAGAAAATGATCAAGGAAAAGAATGAGCTATTTACTACATCAGTCTCACCTTAGTCAACTATGAGCTTAATTTTCTTTCATTGAAAAGGCTTGCTTGGCCTTATTTTTTGCCTCCCAAAAACTACATCATTACCTCCTGATACACAAAGTTAAGATCATATCCAAGATTGATCCTCTCAAATACCTTCTCAACAAGACAACATTAATGAGTAGGCTAGCTAAATGGGTAATTATCCTAAGTGAGTTTGACATTGAGTATGTGGATAGGAAGGCAATCAAAGGATAGGTCATTGCCGATCAATTGGTAGATGCACCTATAGAAAGTTCCAATCCTATCTTAGTTGACTTCCTTGATATGCACATCCTTCAAGTAGAGCCAGTCACATGGAAATTTTATTTTGATGGTTCCTACACACACCATGGGTCAAGCGTAGGTATTTTTTTCATCATGCCACTCGGTTTTACCATCCCCAAATCATACAAACTACTCTTCCCTTGCACCAACATCATGGTCAAATATGAAGCTTTGGTCTTGGGTCTCAAGTTGGCTTTAGAATGAAAACTGATAGCTTTAGAAGTTTATGGAGACTCCCAGTTAATCATCAATCAAGTTAATGATACTTATCAGACAAAAGATGAAAAATTATTGCCTCATAAAAATATAGTTGATGCACTCAAGGCATGTTTTGTTCACATTACATTTGAAAAAATAATTAGAGACAAGAATAGAGAAATAGATGCTATGGCCACCTTGGCCTTCTTACTTTAGCTCCCAGAACAATACGAGCGGTATGAGTTCCTAGTGGAAGAGGTGGTTCAACCTGCATTTACTCAACTCAATTCCCTTATCATTTGCCACCTAAACACCCTTGTTTCCCTTTGGTATGATCCCATCATCACATACCTCTATGACAACACCCTTCCATCTAAACTCTCACATAACCAAAACTGAAACTTCATTCACCAAGCCTTCCATTACACCTTGGTGGCTGATACACTATATAGGAAAGATATTGATGGTACTTTATTTAGGTGTTTCAAAAAGGATGAGTTTAGAGTCACTCTACAAGAAGTCCATGTAGGTATTTGTGGGTCACACTCCAATAGATTCACATTAGCCAAGAAGATTCTGAGAATGGGCTATTTTTGGCCAACTATGGAAAAGGATTCTATTGATTTTTTCAAAACTTGTAAAAAATTGCCAAATCCATGGTGACCTTGTTCATGCACCAGCTCAAGAGCTAAATCCTTTAGCCACACCTTAACCCTTTTATCAATGGGGTTTGGATTTGATTAGAGCCATCCATCCACCCTCCTCCAATGGGCATAAGTGGATTATCACTACCACTGAATACTTCACCAAGTGCATCAAAGTGGCACCACTTGCAAACTATACTGGAAAACAAATCTCCTCTTTCATTCTCAACCATATCATTTGTCAGTTTAGCATACCTCATGCAATTCTAATAGATAAAACCTTGTATTTTAAAAACCAAATAATTGATGAATTATGTGAAAATTTTTACATTATACACCATTCTTCATTTATTTATTACTCCCAAGCAATGGCCAAGTGGAAGCTACCAAAAAAACTATCATAAACATCATTAAGAAAATAGTTAGCAATTCTAGAAGGGATTGGCACTTACAGTTAAACCCTACCCTTTGGGCCTATAGGACAAGTGTTAGGATGCCTATCGAAATGACACCCTTCTCTCTAGTTTATGGCTATGAGGCTATTCTCCCTTTAGAATTTGAGATCCCATCCTTGAGAGTTACTCTTCAAGATGTCCTATCAAATGAAGATTACAGAGTGGCCCATCTAGAACAACTAGAGTTGTTGGAAGAACATTAGCATATGAACCCATGCCCACCTCAAAGTGTATCAGAATAGATTATCAAGGCATTATAACAAAAAGGTCAAGCCTCGTGTTTTTTAGATTGGTGACCTAGTGCTTCGAGAAAAACCCAAGAACCAAGCAACAAGAGAAAAGAAAGGGAAATGGGAGACTAATTGGATTGGTCCTTACCTCATCACAGAATCCTTTGGGAGTAGTACTTATTGACTTTCAAATTGTGATGGTATTGAATTAGTAGAACCTATCAATAGTATCCATCTCAAACAATTTTATATCTAAAAGATTTGATAAAAAAATACCTCAAAAAAAATTGGAAAACATCCAAAACATAAAACAAAATTAAAAAAAAAAAAGAAATTGGTCAAACAGAAGTGAGAACGTCACTTTTGGTTTGAAAAGGGGCAAGGGATATCTCTTTTGGGCTTCCATGTGCAACACAAGGCCTTCAATGCTTAAAAAGGGCTATAGTTGAACGGTTGATTCACTATCTCTAAGACATATTTTGGTTCTTTGTAGCTTACCATTGCAATTAATAGAAGATGGGAATAAGAGAAAGGGATAGCATTTATAGTTGAATTATTTGGAGGTATTCGGCAGAAAATTATTTGTTTATTTGGGGTTGAGAAGCTAGCATAAACTATAAGGCTAGTATCCAATCTAGAATTAATTTCACACATATCCTCTTGAGAAATATTTGTGGGTTATAGTTCATAGATCTTTTGGCATCAAGAGTGGATTCATAGTAGAAAAAATAACTAGTATGGTAGAAATAGTAAGGCAAAGGATATAAAAGCTCATAACGACAATAATAATAATAATAAGAGTGAATCAAAGCCCTTTTCCTTGAGTGAATGTATGCAATAGTGGAAACAACTAGTATGGTAGCCACAACAAGAAGCACCATAAATTTAGCAACATAGAGAATCTGATTATGTATTTATATACCATAGACATGAATTATAGGAAAATCAATGCACATCTCTGCCATCCACCTCACCCAATGATCCCCCATACTTGTCATAGCCCTCAGTCAACCCATTTGGTGTCATAAACTCCTTCATTGCCTCTTTAGGTACCTCACATGGTCCTGGTCAACCTCATATTCCACCAAATCTTGCTCACATCCTCCATTTCACCCCCATATTTCACCAAATCTCACTCACGTCCTCCATTTCACCCTCACAAATCCAAAAATTACCCAAAAATGTCGAAAAAAATCTAGAATAGCTTAAAAATACCAAAAAATCTAAAAATAGCTTATAAATACCAAAAAAATCCAAAAAAGCTTAAAAATGCCAAAAAGGTCCATAAACTATCCAAAAATGTCAAAAAAAAGCCACAAATTGTCCAACAATACCCAAAAATCCAAAAATTGTCCAAAAATGTCAAAAAAAATTCAAAAATAGCTCAAAAATACCAAAAAAATCTAGAAATATATCAAAAATGTCAAAAACAATTCAAAAATCATCCAAAAATTCATAACTAGCCCGGAGCATTCAAAATGGGGGCAATTCCTATCAACAACACCCTGAAATTCCTCTCAATTTCTCAATTGGGCCATGTAACAAGACATCAGCTCCCGCCATGCCCCATTGATATTAAGAAGTAGTGTCGTAATGTCTTGAAACATTTTGTTAGACTTTGGAAAATCTAGCACAATGCAGATAGTGCAAGAGATGCCCTCGCTTCCCTCCTCTTATCAAAAGCAACAATTCCCCACAAATTATTAGTCTTATTTAAGTTGCAGTGGCCATGATTAATCTAGTCTCCTTCAACAAACATATCAATGCTATCTTGAGAGCCTAGATATCTGTCAGATTCTTTTATCCTCACTCAACTAGAGGTATAGAATAAGCATGCATAAGTGTGTGAGCTTGACCTTACCTCCAACACCTTTTTTAAGGCCCAACATTCTTTTTGGACCCCTCCAGTGCTTTTTTAGGCCCAAAGCACCTTTTTTAGGCCCAAAGTGCCTTTTTTAGGCCCCTTTAGTGCCTTTTTCAAGGCCCAACATCCTTTTTGGACCCTTCTAGTGCTTTTTTAGGCACAAAGCGCTTCTTTTAGGCCCCTCTAGCACCTTTTTCAAGGCCCATGCATCATTTTTGGACCCCTCTAGTGCCTTTTTAGGCCCAAAGTGCCTTTTTTAGGCTAACTAGTGCCTTTTTCAAGGCCCATGTGTCCTTTTTGGACACCTCTAGTGCCTTTTAAGGCCCAAAGCACCTTTTTTAAGGCCCAAGCATCCTTTTTAGACCTATCTAGTGCCTTTTTAGGCCTAAAGAACCTTTTTAAAGCCCCTTTAGTGCCTTTTTCAAGGCATAATCATCCTTTTTGGACCCCTCCAGTGCCTATTTAGGCCCAAAGTGCCTTTTTAAAACCCCTCTAGGACCTTTTTCATGTTGGAATTATATTGTATATGTCATTAGTGACAACACTTACTCAATTCTAAATGATTACCGAGTTCATCACTCAGTCTATAGTGTATACTGAGCATTCAGTGGTTACCTTGTAGGTTCATCACTTAAGTAGTTCATACTGAGCATTCCTAAAGCTACCGAGTAGGTGTGCAACCTAGCAGTATCTACCAAGTATACAATGTTCACCAAGCTTCATAATGTTTACTGAGTGATGGAAGTCCAGTGTTTATCAAGTAATGAAAGTGTAGTGCTTATCAAGTGAAAGCAAGGTAAATGAAGGATTAAGTTTTTATCGAGTGATACTATATCTACTGAGTCTCCAATGGTTATTGAGTTCCAAGCTACATTGTGTGATTAGTATGGACCAAACTTCTACTCCTACCAAGTGCACGATGATGCCAAGTAATGCAGTGGATGCTGCGTATCAAAAGGTTACCAAGTCAGCTTGAAGAACCTGAGTTTTCTACTATTTGGCTGACTTAGTAATATATTGTTCACTTGTGTTTTGGCCGACCTTGCAATTGTAATTATTGGAATGGTACATATGTAATGTATTATATCATTTACAATGTATGCATGCAAGTATCAAGGTATAGATGTAATGTTTTGATACGAATGAAAGCGAATCAGTAGTAGAGTAGAGTATTCAACAAGGTCTTAAGGAGCAGTAAAGATTCATCAGTCACAAGAGGTGATCTATACTTCAAGGATCTAATTAGCAATCAAGTTGTAAGTAGATCAACTCTCTCATCCTAACAAGTGAATCAATTTTGTAAATCCTTTAATAGGGTAGACTTAACAATCTTTGTATAAATCTCCTAATAGAGTTCATACTTCATTATATGTTTGTAAATCCTCTAACAAGGTGGACCTAGTAGTCCTTTGTGCTCCTAACAGAGAAGATCACTAGAAGTGGTCAATGTAAGCCTTAACAGGCTAACTTCATAGTGCAGTAAAAAAGTTTTATGGGTATCATCCCCACCCCAATTTTAATTTGTATTTGGAAGGTTTCTAGGTTACCAAATCACTGAGTACATGTGTTATGGATGTTTGATCTCTCATATATGTAGTAGATTAAATGAATGAATGGTGAATAGTATATATGATTAAAGTGGTGAATTGTTTTAAAGTTTTGAAGTTACTGATTCACCCCTCCCCTCTCAGTAACCTATCATATCTTGAATATTTCCAACAATTGGTATCATAGCTTTTGTGGTTCTTAGGATAAAGTTTGATAACTTGAGCAAAGATCAAGGACAATGGAGATATTTAGACTTGACAAAGCTATTGAAAATGAAAAGTTAGATCTAGAAATGGCCATGGCTCAACTCAAAGAAGTAAAGGAGCATCTTTCTCAATCCCTGAAGAGAAGGAAGGAACTTGCAAGACAAATGAGTGATCATCAGTATGTTGAAGAAAAGATTGAAGACCTTTTGCCATCAAGTAGTTCAGATGAAGCTAATGAGGCAATCAAAGAACTCTTAGCAAAGAATGGCTCTCTGTAGGAAGAAGTAAGAAATCATAAAAGAGAATAAGAAATCCAATCAATCAGACTATGTGAAGTTTTGGAATAGAGAAACAAGGCAAATGAAGACTTAGAGATAAGAAATAATCAATCCCTTCAGCATGAAGATCTTATAGATCAACTATCTAATGCAAATGAAGAAATTATGAATTTGAGATTTGAAAATGAAAGCCTAAGGAATGATTTAATCATTGAAAGACAAATCAATGAAAGCTTACAAAGTGACTTAAGATTTTAAAGACAAATCAATGAAAGTTTGGAAAATGACTTAATCACTCAAAAGCAAGTCAATGAAAGGATAATGAAATCTCAAGTAGCCATGACTCAATTTAATAAACAAAGTGAGCAGAATCTTCATAGATAAAAAGGTAAAGCTGGTCTTGGTTATAAAGAAGAAGGTGAAACCTCCAAACAAGGTGCCCAAAGGAATAAAAGACCTACTTGCAATCACTGTGGTAAGTTAGGTCACACATCAAACAAGTGTTGGAGTAATGGAAAAGGTAAATTTAATGATAAATGCTACAATTGCAGTCAACATGGTCATAAAGCTAATGAATGTAAGGAGAAACCAAAATTTGAAGGAAATTGTCACAAATGCAAGAAGCATGGTCACAAGGCATTCCAATATAGATCTAAATCATTCAATCCAACTGAACAACTTGTTAAAGCAATATTTGGATTGGACTACAATACTTGGTGCATATATCACTATTGTGGAGAAAATGGACATATTGGTATAAACTATGCAAGACATCACCTAAGGAAGAAGGACACTTCTATAAGATGCTATAGATGCACATAACTTAGTCATATAGCTAAAAACTACATGAGCATAGGAAGAGTTGAAGATGAAAAGAAAGCTAAAGCTGATAACATTCGAAAGTAGATGAGGCAATAGTGGATTCCTAAATCTACCAAGTAAGATAGTTCAAATGATGGCAATGTCACTCAAGAAGTGAGTGACACCACCATCTCCAGTTAGGATCCATAAACAAATATATGGAACTACATCTTGTAGTGATATCTCAAGAAGCTCCAAAATGAAAGAAAGTAAATGATCCAATTAGTATTTTAGATACAAAGGGTCACAAGAAATTAGGTCACGCCGAGCAAGGGAGTAACTAAAGTTCTATTCGATAATCAAGTTGTAAGCACCTACCGATCAAGTGAATGACAACCTTTCAAGCACTATGTAATCTCAACTACCTTTGTACCAAGTATTTATGGAAAAATTTTCATCAAAAGGGTAGAATTTGATTTCATTCTTCACCACAGTTACAGAGCTAAGAAATTTCAAGAAATTCTAAACCAAATTCCAACTGATTTCAAGCGATTTTCAAGTGGAGAATTTGTTCAAAATTTTCTTACACCTATCAAGTAGTGATGACATCAGGGAGTAGTAGTAGCAGTAAGGAAAAAAAAGGTTTAGAAATGCTAGTTAAAGGTGTGGAGTGGAAGGCACCAAATTTTAAGCTAGTTCAAGAAATTGTAGAATCACTCGACCATAATGAAGCTCAATCACAAACTCCACCAAAGGCACTTCTCATAAATGACGTTCATACACATTTCAAATGTTCTATTCAAAAGATTAAAAAATTAGAGATGGACAATGCCCTAGGAGAAATGAGTGTTGATGGCTCTTTGAAACCTGAGCATAAGCATCTAAAGACCAACGGGTTAACCCATATCTCGCATATGCCAAGAAGTTTCCAAATTAAGTGGATAAGGTACATACTCAGTCATGTTCAAAATGGGAAACTATGGTTAAAGCATCTAGTGTTAATCACCAAGAAGATGATTCACAAGATTATTGGTCTTCCCATGCTAAGTAAGGAAAAAAATACCAAAACCCTAGGTCAGGGGGAGTTATAGAAGAAAACTCTAGTTGAATGGGATGGTAGAGGTTTGAAGGTCAACATTGTATCTGATGTTGAATTAAGGTTTGGCATTCACATCATTGCCCACAAAATTTATAGCTCTAGTCATTTGAATAGTGTGCCCTATGAGGCTATTGATTTGGCATTCAAAATTGTGAAGAAAAATCTTGAATTTGACCTGTCAAAATTGTTGTTGAAATAATTGAACAAGAATATCGACAACATAAGGACTTCAAAGAATAATTCTTGCAAATTTGGTTCCCTATTAATTTTTTTATTTTTCTATATTTGAAAAATTCTTTCCATCAAAGGGCTCAGTTGTATGGAGAAAAGATATTCCAATTTTATATCAAATTAATGAGTTTATTTTTGACATGGGTGAAAACTTTGAGAAGGTTATGGATAATTATTTTGAAGATTTCTAGGAAAGAATGAATAATAGGTTTTGAATTCCACCAAAACTGGTTGAAGATTACAAAGATGATGTATGCTTCATGGTTGACTATGATAGAGTATACATTCAGGCAGTCACACCCTGAGTTGAATGGGTGAAACCTCTTCCTTATGAGGTGAATATTGATGAAGTTAGGGACATTATTGAAGCATTGGTAAATGAGCCTATACATCCTAAGCTTCCTACCTTTGGCACTTATGATGAAGCCAAGACTAGAATTGAGTTTGAAATCAAGCTACCCAAGGCTACAAGCAAAGGCAATAGAAAGGAAGAAAAGTTGAAAACTACAACTGACCCTCTTATGCTTACTAAAGGAAAAAGTGAGGATGAAGAAGAAGAAGAAGAAGGTGAAGAACTTGAACTTGAAAAAGAAGAGGAACTACCAAAGAAGAAAGGGAAGGTGATTATCACCAAACCTAAGAAGCAGCCTACTATAGTATTCTCTAGAAGAGCTAGACAAGGCAAGTAGGAAATTGTACTTGTTAGGCCTCCACTTACATTTGATGAAAGGCTAAAATAATTGAAAGAGGGAGCTGGCATCACAAATTTCAAGGCATTGAAATTTGAAACAAGAATTAATGAAGAGAAAATGCAGATTGAGGAACTGGTACTCAATAAGATGGGAAAATGGAAATACTCCCCAGACCAGCTTGCCCCTCAAATCTCCAAAGAGTTGTTGGAGAGATGGCAACCAAGATGGGAGTCAGCCACCCAAATAGCTAAGGACATATATGAGAAATCCCTAAAGAATCTTCTACCAAGTCTTATTGAAGTAGAAATAAAGGCAGTAGTGAAGAACAATGAAAGTAAAATGATGATTATATTTCACACATGTTTGATTTTAATTAAGGATGTTGAACATGTTGTAAGAGATGCAAAAAACATGTGGAAGAACATATATCATCTGCAAAAGCTTAGTAATGATCTTGTTGAAATCAAGGATGATGATAGCAGTGTCAATGATGATTTTGATAGCACTCCATCCATCACAGTTACTCTAGGAGAGCTGCATGCACTAATGGAAGAAAAAGAGGAAGAAGAAAAGGAGGAAGAAACACTTGAGGAAGAAAAAGATGAAGAAGATCCAGTAAAAATTACAGAAAAAGTTATTGCATCACTTCCTCACTCTCCACCAAAGATAGTTAAATCTACTATGGAGATAGCTTCTGTTATTGAAATTTTGAACACAACAGTCACTACTAGAGCTCAATCTTCACCGGCCACCTCCCAACTCTTGGTATCTAAAATAGATGTGCCAAGAACTTCATCTACTAAGCTTTCTATCACTTCTTTAGCTACCAAGTCAACCTCCTTAGCTCCATAACCATCAGTGAGTGTAACAGTAAGTTCTACATTTTTGTCTCCATCAATTCCAGTAAGTTCTATAGTTTTATTCTCATTAGCATTATCTATATCCACTTTGACTCCAATTAGTTCAGATACTACTATGGGTACTGTACCAAGTGTGATACCATTTTTGGGAAGTGTTTTAGTTTTTGATTCGGTTAGTACTTTTGTTGGTATTCAATCCTTGAATCCTATTCCATTTTTCACTACTAGCCCTTCTATCTCCACTATTGTGTCTATTCCTAAGGTCAAACCAGTCATCAAAAAAGTCATACAAAAGCATCCATTAAAACTTCTAATCACTAGAAATGAAATTGGAGAAGACATTGACTTAGACATAGAAATAGTGATTCCAAAGATTGACTATGACAATGCTACCATTGAAGAGATGAGCTTAGCCAGTCAACTCATAGAGATGAAAGCTACGCAAAAATAGTTAAGATCAAAAAGGGATAAGGAATATAGAATAATTGAGAATGCTAAGGATATAATTAAAGATGCTATAGGTGTTGAAGTAGATTCTACTCAACACATTTTGATCTAGTTAGAAGAGGCAGTACAAAAATTTAATGAGGATTCTCCTGGACAAGAGAAAGTAATTGAAAAAGCTAAAAGGAAATTTGATAATAAGATGCTAGAGCATATTGCTCAAAATATAGCAATCAAGCAAGTTGAAATATCAACATTTTTTGAGTAATTTTGAATATTCTTTTAATAATGCAGCATCACTTTTTGCCAAACTATGTGATGTTTTTGGTTTTACTAAAGAAATAAAGGATAAGCTAAATAAGATTGACATTGATATGCAATCAAGTGCATCCAAGTTAAAGGTGGACTCTTCCTCCACAACCTCCCATTACACCAAAATCAGGTATTTGGTAGATGCATAGGTAGAACTATTAAGAGAGGAAGCAAGGATCTGGTCTACACTCATAGACATCTAGAACATGATCCTTCATATCATGGACACAATGTAGAAACATATTGCTCATTGCAAAACATTGGTCCAAGATTAGAACTTCTCGATTGCTGATCACATGATCCAATTATTAGCAGAAGTTCAAATCGCTCTCTCCACTTATCAAATTTTGTAGTAGACTTGGGATAATACTTTTGCCACCATCCTTAAGGTACATCAAGATTTTCTATCTCACTTTGGTGTAGTCATATAAACTATATATGTAGTCCTTTGGCATTATTGTCAAAAAGGGGGAGATATTTAGCATAATAAGTGAGGAGAGTTATCACTATAAGTCAGAGGTAGAGTTAGCACTCAATAGAGTTAGCATTTGTAAATAAGTATCTTTATATATACATTGTAAGTCATCAAGAAGATATATAGAAATGTATATGCAATAGTTCTACAAAGATCAATTTTGAAAAACCAAAATTCATTGAGTCAGGTTATGTACATATGTTCTGGCTTATAAGTGTTTTGTCACTAATGCCAAAGGAGGAGATTGTTGGCATTATATTGTATTTTTCATTAGTGAAAACACTTACTCAATTTTGAATTATTATCAAGTTCATCACTCAGTCTATAGTGTATACTGAGCATTCAATGGTTACCTTGTAGGTTCATCACTTAAGTAGTTCATACCGAGCATTCATGAAGCTACCGAGTGGGTGTGCAGCCCAACAATATCTACCAAGCATATAGTGTTCACCGAGCTTCATAGTGTTTACCAAGTGATGAAAGTCTAGTGTTTACTGAGTAATGAAAGTGTAGTTCTTATCGAGTGAAAGCAAGGTAAATGAAGGATTCAATTTTTATCGAGTGATACTATATATATCAAGTCTCCAATGGTTATCGAGTTCCAAGCTATGTTGTGTGATTAGTATGGACTGAGCTTCTACTTCTACCAAGTGCATGATGGTGCCAAGTAATGTAGTGGATGCTGAGTATCAGAAGGTTAACAAGTCAGCTTGAAGAACTCAATTTTTTTACTATTTGGCCAACTCAGTAATATTTTGTTCACTTATGTTTTGGCCGACCTTTCAATTGTAATTATTGGAATGGTATATATGTAATGTATTATATCATTTAAAATGTATGCATGAGAGTATCAAGATAGACATGTAATGTTTTGATAAGAATGAAAGCGAATCAGCAGCAGAGCAGAGTATTCAACAAGGTCTCAAGGAGCAGTAAAGATTCATCAATCACAAGAGGTGATCTATACTTCAAGGATCTAATTAGCAATCAAGTTGTAAGTAGATCAATTGTCTCATCCTAATAGGTGAATTAGTTTTGTGAATCCTTTAACAGGGTAGATTGAATAGTATTTATATAAATCTCCTAACAGAGTGCATACCTCATTGTATGTTTGTAAATCCTCTAACAAGGTGGAGCTAGGAGTCCTTTGTGCTCCTAACAGGGTAGATCACTAGAAGTGGTCAATGTAATCCTTAATAGGCTAACTTCATACTACAGTAACGAAGTTTTGTGGGTATCATCCCCACCCCAGTTTTACTTTGTATTTGGAAGGTTTCTAGGTTACCAAATCATTGTGTACATGTGTTATGGATGTTTGATCTCTCATATATGCAGTAGGTTGGATGAATGAATGGTGAATAGTATATATGATTAAGGTGCAAAATTGTTTTAAAGTTTTGAAGTTACTGATTCACCCCTCCCCTCTCAGTAACCTATCATATCTTGAATATTTTGAACATTTCAAGGCCCAATCATCCTTTTGGACCCCTATAGCACATTTTTATGTCTAAAGCACCCTTTTTTTAGGTCCCTCAAATGTCCTTTTTGGCCCAAACGCCTTTTTATAGGCCCTATTTCATTATTTTTCAAAACCGTCGATGTTCTTGGGGCCCCCAACATGTCTTTCTCAGGTTAAAAATGTCTTTTCAAGGCTCTATTTTGCATACTTGAGACCCACATGTCCTCTCTTGGGCCCCATACACCTTTTGATAGGCCTCAAGAATGCCCATCTCATTACACCCCTAGAGAAATATCCTCCTGTTGGCATTATTATTTTCTATACTAGTTGTCCATATGCACATAAACATTATTGCTAGCCCATCATGTTGTCCTCACTCTACAAATGGTATTGTTCCTATTTTTATGAGGGTTAAACCGTTCCAACATTTATCCAAAAAACACAAAAAAATCCAAATATTTGCCAAAAAAATAACAAAAACATTCATATATTTGAGAAAATCACATAAACATTTAAATATTTGTAAAAATCACACAAAATTTAAATATTTGCAAAAATAAAAAAAACATAAATATATTCAAAAAAATCACAAAAACATTTAAATATTTGCAAATATCACAAAAAAATATAAATATTTGTAAAAATCACAAAAACATGCAAATATATTTCAAAAAGCACCAAAAATACACATCATAATGCATTTCAATCAACATTAGTTGCCACAATAGCTTTTTATTCCCCTACGATAGCATTAACTGCATTACATCCCAACAATGTCTAGTGAATTATTTATTCTAGCCTCCCGAGGGTGTGGTATAATAGCGTGTCTGATCAATGGTGTCTCTTTTGGCCTAGGCCCAAACAAAGAAGCTCCTGATGTCAAACCTTGATGTGTCTATACCGCTTCCATAAGAATTGGAAACCTTCCACCATGCAATTGCACATTTAACAGAGCTATAAATTCCTTATCTATAAATTGCATCTCTCACCAGTTCTCATGTGGGAATGCCTGATAATAAAATCCCATCCAATAAGTGACTTCTTGGTGTACCTTGGTTGTTTGATGCATTTCCATGAACACATTCCCCCCCAAATTTCTTACCCCCAGTGATCGCTCATTGGGCCAAATCTCGCTCCTATTGCATTTGATCAGTCATCATTCGCCAATGCTCCATGTCCACTTTTGCCTCACCCAAACGCTGCTATAGTTGCCTCACCTTCCCCTCACTTAATGCTAACAATTCCTACAACTTCAATGCCAAGGTGTTCACCTTCACAATTGCTTCCCTAAATGCCTCTTACTGTGACTGCAATAACACTAGCTCATTCTTTGCACTCTCCAAACCTACTTGCACCATCTTCATTAATTCTTGCAACTACTATGACTTTTCTTGTTTGGTTTGCATTGCTGCCTTCTGCTCATGCATGTTCCATGTGCAACTCCATCTCTAGTGATTACACCTGCACCCACTTTGCATCTATCATTGCTTGTAGTTTTTTTGCCTCCATTTGTGCTCCAACCTCCTTAGCTTTCTCCATCAATCCTAGCAAAAATGCAACCTCCTACTCTACATTCTCTCCTCACACTCTCTCTATTGCCAATAGTTTTCACAATCCTTCCAGATCCCATGATGCTTGATCACTATCTCGCACCTCTAGTTGTAGCTCCCCTATATTTACAATGCTCACTCCCCCTTCTATTGAACCTCATCTTGGTGTCCTAAGACTAATCCACTATTGCCTTCCACTCAATACTTCACCACCAGTAACATCTCCCACATCCTTCATGGTCTCTCCCATAGACTTTTTAGGAGACTTTATTTCCCCCTTTTCCTCCTCCTCTCCTAACATACTCTTCATCTTTTCAGACGAAGTATCCTCCACTTGCATCTTTGGTCCATCATTTGTTGCCTCCTATAGTGCTTATTGCACTGTAGTCTTGGATAACATAATTAAAGCTGACAAGGGAATTTCTCCCACCTCCATCCCCACCTCTTCAGGTTGTGCTAACCTTTGTGCTGGCTAGCTTGTCTCACCCAGACCTAAAAGTAACACATGAAGTTTAGGTTGAACCACCCACCCCTCAAAAGATCACCTAACACGTTTTTCTCTCCACCCTTGCCTCCTCCACCTTCCTTGGCTAGCATCACCCTCTCACTATGATTGATCTAGTGAGCTTGACATACTCTCACTTGCACAATTTCTACAATTTCTTGTTGTCTCCAATAATTGCATTTTACTCTCCACTTTACCTTGATTCATTAGCACAATATCCACCTCCTTATAGCCATCATTCACCTAATCCTTGTTCTACACTAGTCTTCCTCATATCCACTCTCTACACCTTGCTACATTGGTACCTAGTATATTTGACCTTCAGCTCTTAACATTCTATCACCCAAATTTCCACCAAAGCACACCATGCATCAGATTCTACTGCTCAATCACTGCTGACACATCCCACACCTTTTCATCCACCTGATATAACAAGGTTACTCCTAGAAAAGCCTAAATGAAACAAAAAAAACAACATGATCCTATTGAAAACAATTAGAAGCATGTCTGGTTCACACATAATGGTTTTCTATGTTATCATGCACTTTTAGTATCCTAATGATGTGTTCAACTAGAGGTACTAGGATAAAGTCATGATATTTTCTTGGTTTTTCATTGCTTACTTCCTATGATCCTTTTGTTCTATACATTACTAGTGTCCACTTATAAGAGCCTCCTCTCAGATGGAATGCCATGTCTACCTGGAGCAATTTTGTGTGTTATCTTAGGTGAGGTCTTTTATCTGACATGTGACTGGTTGGCATGCATATTCTTATTATTCTAAAACTATAGCTTTTGTTGCTTAATAATTGTCATGTTTTCTTGTACATTATTCCTCTTTATTAGCACTTCTCGGTGAGACACCATATTCATATCACTATAGCTAAGCTAGTGATGGTTGTACTTAGTCACTTTTATCACATGCTCTATGATGACAATTAGTTTTCCTTTCTTTAAAAAAGTGACAGTTAAGTTGCATTTTTCATCTTGGGTTACCTGCAAAATAAATGTTTGGTATATAATTAGGTTACAATTCACCAACATCACTTAGCAATTTCATGAGTGGTTATAAACAACATGTGCAACACCATCAACAAGCTTATGAGCACTCATGGACTTTGTTTCTTCACTTCATCCATGCCAACCTTACATGTCATAAATCCATCATTAGATTGCACCAACACATTTGCTACCTCGTGTGGCTTTTAAATCCCAAACAATATCATTTAACCACCTTCCATTTTTATCTGATTCATTGCATCACCTTTTCTCATTTTCCCTCCCTTCCATTTCCCCATTTCATCCTTTCATTCAGTGGCTTTTGAATAAAAAATATTAACATATCACCTCAAAGTCTTTGAATCTCAATCAATTGCATTTTAGATTCCATTTCATGATTCCTCTTATTGCATTTCATAACACATTTCTCATCATTTCATTTCATGCTGTTTCTTCTCATCCACTCCTCCATATCCTTTCATTTCCATCATCAACATCCCTTCATTATCATTTTAGTACTTTTCATATCATTTCATTTCATTAAATTTTCACTTGTCATTCCCTTAAATTTTCATTTCATTTCATTTTTTTGCTTACATCTTTTTGTTACATTTCATATCATATTGTTCCATGTCCTTACATTTTGCATCATTTTGTTCCATTATATTTTCATTTTCATTTCCTTTCATTTCATCTTCATTTCATAAGTCCTTTCATTTTCATTTCTCATCCCATATCATTTTATTTTATTCCATCTTCCATCTCATTACCTGTCTTCTTTCATGTCATTCCATATACCATTGCATTTTCATTTCATTTCATTACGTAACTCATTTCATTTCATTTCATTTTCTATTTCATATCATATCATTTTCATTTCAAATATCATACCATTTTGTTTTCATCTCATTTCATTTCATTTGATGACATCTTACTTTTTATTTAACCTCATTTTGGTTCATTTCCTTACATATTACATTTCAATTCACCTCATTTCATTTTATCTCATCATGTATTACATTCTATCTCATTATTTCATTTCATTGCATTTTCATTACTCATGTCATTGAATTGCATTACATGTCAAGTTATCACATCCTATTTCATTTCATATTTCATTTCATTTTATTATGTTCATGTTACCACATCACATTTTCATTACATAATCAGTAACCTACCATCTACTCTAAATAATGATTCATCTAAATTAATCATTCACATTTATATACACATCCACATCCATTGTCAACATAATCATCAGATCAAACAATCACATGACAACATAAGTCCATGACATCATAAGAACACACATCTAAAACATCAAAGAAGCCCAAATATCTCATAAAGCAATAAGACAATCAAATTGTCCCACAAAAGGATACAATCACATGAACCATAGATAACATACATCAACATTAAAATCAAATGATCATATAACATGCAAGTACATCAATCGAGGATTAAATAAATACACTAGCATAAATATCCAATAAAAATCCGAAGAATAATCATACACAATGAAAAATGAGGCCATAGTATAATCACATAAACTCATCCCTATGAGGGTGCCTAACCTGAGGGTCCCTGCTCACTAGGTGCACCTATATCCTCTTGACGTGCCTTCTTTGTCACCTTTGTCGATGGTGCATTGGGTGCAATCAATGCTTTTTGACTCGATGACACCTCATCTATCCTCAGTGGCAGTGGTGGTGCTGGTGGTGCTGGAGTAATCACTGCTATGAGTTTTTGCAAGGTACTCAACACCTCACCCATTTGAGCCTCGGTGGCAATCACCCAAGTCTCTAAATCAGTAAATACCCTATACCTCTTTGGTGGCTGTGCCTTTAGAAATACCTACAACTATGCACCTTGTAGATCCTTGATAAGCCCCTACACTCGTGGCTTTTGTTGGCAAAGAAACTGAACATCCTTTGGTAGTCTTTCCCTCATTCGCTCCACTCCATTTCATTTCCCAACCATCCCTCCTCTCATCCATGCACCACCTCAACCACAAACATCCCTGGCTCTCCCTACACCCAATGGTCCCTACATTAGGCCTCGTGCCACTCTCCTCTATGGTAACACCATAGCTACTCGGATTTTTTTTCCTGTACTCTACCCACTCTGCTCTTGGCTTGTTGCCTCCCTCTACCTCTCCCTAGACCACCCTCATCATCATCATCCTCTCCCCCACTTAATGGCTCATTAATACTAGGCATCAACTCAACTGGATCTGTATACATTAGGAAGGGATGATCTTGAAACCACTATGCGTAATCTCCCTCCATCTCAGCATCTGCTACTCCATCTCCTAATGCCCAAGGCTATGGTGTATCTATCATCTCAAAAAAGCCTCTAGAAAAGCCTCATACTCCAATGTTGGCCCCCACACTAGTCTCTTTGACTAAACCAAGCATTATGTGCAGTCCCTTGTGACATGCCCTGTCGCTGACCAAACTGCCTCACCACCTACCTAAAGAAAAACTACTCTAGTACTAAAGGAATCTGACCAAGTAAAAATCTTGAACTAAAGAAATACACCATCTCATCATCATCATCTATCCATGGCTCTATAAACCTATAAGGTCTCCATAAGACCTCATCAATATCATCCAATATCCAATGCCAGTAATCTATCCTTCCCAAATGGGGCTACATAATAGGACTTGAATAAGTATACATATATGGCATGCCCTTTGGCCATTGTCATAAATGCACTAGATGTGTAATGGATAGATGTTCCCATATCCATACCTGTAGCAAAATAACCCCTGTTGATAATGATGAGGCCCACAAATATACCACCTGGTGTAAATCATGATACAAATGAGCCAAAATATAGCTACCCCATACAAATCTCTATGGCTCATCAATCATCTCCTGAATCAACCACCCCCATCCAACTAGACACCCTCACCCTCGATGATTCGGCAATAGAAATCCACCTATTAGTCTTGCCAATATTGCTAGTAATGCATCATACTAAAACATCTGAAACTAGGACATGCTGTCATCACCAATACTGTCATCTCCAAACAAGTCTCAAAATGTGGCCCCACCAATAGTCTGATCATAATACACCAAATCCCCTACAGTTAGGATCTAAAGAATCTTGTACACATCCTCAAGAGTCACTATCATCTCCCCCATTGGCAAATGGAATGTGTTGTGGTTTGAGTGCCACCGCTCGGCCACAACTATCAATAATCCCCTATTCACTTAGAATTGGGGCATCTACAATAAATATGTAAAGCCACATTGGTCTATCACCTACTTGTCTACATTTGAAAATCAAACCACTGACTTTAAGGGCCATAGATAAAGTCCTTGCACCATGAGTTTATGCCCATACACTTGTTATTCATCAAGAAAACATGACACATCAGTCTTCATCACAAAGTGACCATTAAAAATCAATCTCATAATTACATCTATCCACATAGCTAATGGTTCTATCTTGGACCTATTGCTTTTCTTTCTCTATCTTGAGTTGGATTGGCTTTGTTTCCCTACTCTACATCCTAAGTTGGGGCATCACCTATCCATCATCAACTCAATTCTACACACATCATTGCATGACCACCTAATTTCTAATGTTTGCATGTTATGCCCACCCTAGTTGACCATAGCTAAACCCTAAACTTTAGTAATATCCCATTCTAGAACTATCACTGAAAGGCTGGTTTGAGAGCTATTTTAGTAGTTGTAGTTAGGGAGACATGAGACATTTGTAGAGATTACTTGCTGCTAATGATGTCTTGGGTCTAGCATAGTTTTTCATCAGTCCATTTTCTTTCTACATTAAAGTTTCATGAATACACATTCTTTTACCATGTGTAGATACAATACATTACATATATATCAATCTAATTTACAAAATTAAAAAATTAGCCAATATACAAGTTAACACCAATACTAAAAAGTTAGCTCAAATGAAGACACTCAAGTTCTGAAGACTGACTTGGTGAAGTTTTGATACATGATGTCCACTATCATTACTCAACATCATCATGCATTTGGTAGAAGTAGAAGCTTGCTTCATACTAATCATCTCGGAGTAGTCTTGAACTCAGTCTATACTAGTGACCTAGAAGATACTGTGTAACTTGGTAGAAATTGAATTACTCATTTACCATGACTGCACTTGGTAAACACTGATCATCACATAGATCGGTTAATACTAAATTCACTTCACATGAATTGCTATCTTGGTTTGAACTGCTAAGCTTGGTAACCACTAAACTGCTCAAGTTGAACTTCTAGACTTCACACTAACTAATTTCACTTGGTAACCATTGAGATGCTCGATAGGAATTGTAAAGAAGGAAACTTTACTTGTTAGGCCTCCACTCACATTTGAGAAAAGGCTAAAACAATTGAAAGAGGGAGCTGGCATCAAAAATTTCAAGGCATTGAAATTTGAAACAAGGACTGATGTAGAGACTCAGTAGCTGAAGAAGTCATAAATGATATATATGTAATGTATTATATCATTTACAATGTATGCATAAGAGTATCAAGATAGACATGTAATGTTTTGAGAAGAATGAAAGTGAATTAGTAGCAAAGCAGAGTATTCAACAAGGTCTACAAGGAGTAGTAAAGATTCATTAGTCACAAGAGGTGATCTATACTTCAAGGATCTAATTAGCAATCAAGTTATAAGTAGATAAACTATTTCATCCTTATAGGTGAATTAGTTTTGTAAATCCTTTAACAGGGTAGACTTAACAGTCTTTATATAAATCCCCTAACAAAGTGCATACATCATTGTATGTTTGTAAATCCTCTAACAAGGTGGACCTAGCAGTCCTTTGTGCTCCTAACAGGGAAGATCACCAAAAGTGCTCAATGTAAGCTTTAACAGGCTAAGTTCATACTATAGTAACAAATTTTTGTGGGTATCATCCCCACCCAAGTTTTACTTTCTATTTGGAAGGTTTCTGGGTTACCAAATCACTATGTACATGTGTTATAAATGTCTAATCTCTCATATATGCAGTAGATTAGATGAATGAATGGTGAATAGTATATATGGTTAAAGTGCTGAATTATTTAAAAGTTTTGAGGTTACTAATTTACCCCTCCCCTCTCAGTAACCTATCATATCTTGAATATTTTCAACAAATGTCTTCCCAATTATGGCTTACCTTTAGTCCTTTAGCATGATCCTTTGGTCTAATTAATTCAAATAGGGACTAAGGTATCCTAGGGTTATCTTTAGTTAGTATAATTCTAAGATTGGAATAAAAACACCTATCAAATCTAATAAAGCTAGCATCAGTGACCTCCAATGTCATATATGCACTCCATAATTGAATGGGGAGCTTTTCTCCATCTTTCTCTAGCTCTAGCTTCATTTCCTTGGAGAAAAAGGTGACACCCTCATATAGACACATATACATCAACACATAATACCAAAAAAAAGGTTTTTCTACTTTGCCCTTACTGATACCTATTATTACCCCACTTTTCATCTTGTACCCATCTTGTTAAGTGGAAAATGATCTTGTGTCTTAGTTTAGTCTAGTTAGGTCGAAGTCTAGTTCCTTTTGCTCAAGTGAAAAGTTTCTCTATTAGGTTTTCATCTTTCCTCTTTCCCTGCATTACATAACTGGGTGGGTTCTCCCTTTTTTCATGAGTGTTGTGGATAGTATAGGACCTTATTTGATGGAGATTCTTGGGTTATATAATGATTTTCATAGAGTCATTCCTGAGGATGAACTTTCTCATGGCTCATTATAGTTTGCACATAAAGAAAATGAAGTTTGTGGAAAATCTAGTATTGCCTTCTCCTTAGCCAGTTTTCAACTTGTGAAAGTGATTTTTTGCAGAGGTCAATGAATGAGGCTTACAAGCTAAAGCAAAGAAGGCATGAGTTGTTTTATGGATACATCATCCCTACATTAAAGTATTATAACTTGGGAGTCACTCAAAATTCATCATAACAATCACAATAGCATCTGGCGAAAAACTTTGATGTAGCTTCTTTGTGAAAAGTTTTTGACCCAGGAGGTCAATTTTCTAACAAAGACATTTATGAGAGAGAAATGAAAGTAAGTGGGTTCCTTTTTCACTTTTTTAGCCCTTTTTTATATTTTTTGAAGCTTAGAGGCACATTGACTTGGAAGATAAAGTGAAAATAAAGACAAAGGCATAAAAATAAAAGTTGCCTTCTCCTTAGTGGGTTTTCAACCCTAGAAGGCAATTTTTCACATCCATTGAAAAATCATGTCTGCAAGCATGCTGGGCTCATATATTGATCACAAGATACTTAAAAATGATAATGGAAGCAAGTTAATCACATTTGGGAAGGTATCTTAAGAAAAATTTGGCTGAGCAGATTTTTCTTGAATCTTTATGGAGTACTCCATTCTTAATTTTTTGGAATTTGGTGAAAAATGGGAAAGTAAGTCTATAATAAAGGAAAGTTATAGTTGGGCAAATGAAAATAGTGAAAAGACATGGAAAAATCTATTAGAGACCCCCTCATTTACTAACCTAATGGATTTATCCTTTAATTCACTTATGTGGCATAGATCTTGAAGATTAACGGGTGAATTAGGATTACCATATAGAGATGAATGTAATAGATTTTCAAACTACTATTTTTTTTATTGAGCTATTATGCTATTGGATTGAATAGTGTTTTTAAAGCTCTCATAGTTGCAAAATTTCTATTCTCTACATGGCTTACAATTTTAAGATTTCAATTCATCTCTATCTTTGATAAAATGATGACAAGATTCACTGGACTTGATGGACTAAATGGAATTAAGTCAACTTTGAAAAATGTTACAGACACCTTGCTCTATTTCTTTGAAATGCAAGATTTTCAAAGGATACTGAGGACAAAGCTAATTCACCATATAATAGAGAAACTTCAAGGAAGCAAGCTAGTGGAAGCAACCAGGTTTCCAGAGGTAGTTCAAGCTTCTAAGCTGATCATTGAATGTATTAACCACTACAATCTAGACACTAAATTTTTTTTTCTACTTGATCATATAGTTTTGATCTCAATTAACTGATAAACTATGGTAATTTTCCTCTAGATTCCAAAACAAGAAGAATTTTTCTAATTGACAATAGGAGGAGCCATGTCCAAGTTCTCCTTGAAGTAGATGGTGTGGCAGAAGGAAATTATGAGGTCCTTGTTTCAAAAGCCATGAGGAGCTAAGAGTAAGGTTCCTAAGACTCTTTTTGACATTGATCTCAAGCCAAAGATCGTAGACATTTTGGTTCTTTTACATTGATTGAAAGGTGAGGTAGAAGGACTCAATTTTGTTGAACAATATTTCTTTTTGGTACAAATCATCTGTTCAGACACACATTATGTTGATTAGGAATATGAGGTAAGAAAGCATCTTCCCAGAGCCCTCAGTGCCACAAAGTTCTACAACACCTTCCACATGTCTTCTTTCCTAATTTTATATGTTAGCTTCTCTATAATTGTGGCCAAGCCTTCCTAGAATAGAGAATTTCCTCGATGATGTGAAAAGTTATGAATTTTATCCATGCATGTAGTTATAGAATAGATATGCAAAGTATGTTAGAGATAATGATTCATTTACAATGATGATTTGCATGAAACTCCAAGGATTCTTAGAGAGGAGGTTCAACCTAGAAGTGATGGCAACCATTAGTTAGTTTGGGAGCTTCTTTATTCAATTCTCATCCTTTTTGTATTTTCATCTTGTAGCTTTTGATGGATTTCCTTTGAAGCTGCCTAGATACCCAACCAACATGATCATGCTAATGGAAATCATGAGACAAGCTATCCAGGTGAATATGCTAAGCACTAGTTTAAGGAAGAAGGGGTATAAATTCACCATGAAGGTTGGGGCTTACAGTTGCAAGTCTCAATTTGATGCCAAAAACATGCTCAAGGCATTCGAGAATAAGTACAAATTGGAAGAATATGAGGTTGTGAAACCCATATTCAACCCAAATGGATATGCAAGAGAGGTGCTTCAAATTGGAAGTGTGATCAAGCATGTCACCACTATACAGGATTATTGGGTAGATTGCAAGGATTAGTTGGAGAGTCAAGATCATGATTTTACTAGGCTCATAGTGGAAAAAATAAAGACATATGGCATTGATCTCAATATCAAAGGATTGGAGGATGATGGTCAAAATATGTATAGCAATACATATTTGACCAAATTAAGGGGGATTCCTATGGTCAAAATATGTATAGCAATACATATTTGACCAAATTAAGGGGGATTCCTATTAGTTCTAAGCCATATGTAGATGTGGAAGAGAATCTTTATATCATGATGGCTAGGATCATTAAGAGAATTAGAAAATGGGTTGAGTGGACAACCAAGAAGAGTTGAAGCAAGGGTGTAGCCACTCAAGCTTCTCCAGTAGCTGCAACACCTACTTCATCACAGAGTGCTATAGTGGGTGTGACCATAGCTTCCACCCAAGGACCAGCTTAACCTATAGGTGGAGGTGATCACCCTTTGAACAAGAATATTCCTATAGCCTAGACCTCTCATGATGGTTACTTTCCAGTCATAGGAACCTAGAATGGTATCGAGGAGAAGAAAATAGAGGAACCAAAGGAAAGTGTCTCCTTCTCCACATACCACCCCAGTTCCATCTCCTCATCATAGCCTTGTGCCATTAGCAAGTGCTTAACTTTTGAAGCAAGGTGGTTCCCCTATATAGATAGTAGACCTAGGGGATGGAAAGAGTAGTAGTAGTGAGTCTACTAAGTTAGATGAGGAGATGAAGAAGACTGTAGAGATGGAGAAGGGCCAAAATTCTTCCAGACTCATCTCTAAGGATTCAAAGAATCCTTTCTCTTCAACTACTATAATGATGACTCTAGTGAAGAAGAAAATGTTTAGTATTGAATCACTTGGAATATCTTCCAAAGTGATAGGAATGGATTCTTGGTTAGAAGATACTTTGGAAAGGAAAAGAAAGAGAAAAGATGAAAGTGCTTCTACAAAAGATACTGTATCTCTCATAGTTCACTTTGAGATTGTGTTGACAAAGGTGAAAAAGCAAAAGACTTTGTCAATACTTGGGCAAGATCCAAAAATAGGGCACTTGACAATGGAAATAGCCAAGCCAAACAAAGGAGGGAGAATTGAGGATATGATGCTTGATGATTTTACTTTTCATTCAACTGATATTGGAGAAGCTAGACATGATACAAGTTGACATGTGGAGATCAAGTAATGAAGTGATAGAAGGACACTTGGAAAGTCTCAAATTGTCAAAGATCAAGATGAAAGTTGAGATAGAAGAATTGAACAAATTTATCAAGCAATTAGTCACTCCACTAGCAACAATTTCTAGTATGTTTGTGACCCAAACTCCTAGTACAACTGAAGTGCAAGCCCTCATTTCCCAGCTCTAGGAAGATAGCCATTATGGCCAAATTGGTAGAGAATGGATTAAGAGACTTAAATCAAAAGGAGTTTCTAACATAGGTCATATTGTAAATGTTATCCTTAGACTAGAGATAGAAAAGGACAACATATTTTCTAATAATAATACTCTGGTCAAAGAAAGGATTAGATGTGATGACTGCATCTCCCTTTTAAAGATGATAATTTAGATGAAAGTAAAAGAAGTAGTTGAAGCAAATATTCTAAAGAAAGGAAATGAACCTCTATTTGAGTAGCTCCAAAGTATGCAGTTCAAGATAGAAATGATTCAGGTAGTTGAGAAGGGACTCAAGGAAACAAAGAGTAAAGTAAAGAAGACTCAAGATAGAGGATTCAAACTTATGAGAGGGCTACACATTGATTCACAAACTAGTGGTCAAGGAAAGACTCTCATTGGAGTGGATGTGATGAAAAGTAATTTCTCTATATTTTTGGATAATCTATCTAGAGTGGCTTCCAGTGGTCAAAATAGAATTGCAGAACTCTACAAGCTGAGTGGCTATGTACATGTGGCCATGAAGGAGTTGCCAGAGCAGTTGAATGCTATAAAGGAGTTAGCAAGGAAAAATTCAAAATGGCTTTTGAGATTCACCAATATACACATACCCAACCACAAAGAGCTAATACCAATAATGGTTGCTGCTAAGGCATATAAGGTGAAAACCAACAAGGGGAAGAAGTCTAAATGATTCATATTTTTCCCCCTTTTTGTTCTCTTTTGTAATTTTGTAATATGACAAAATGGCACCTTGCCATTTATCATTTTTAGAAAATGAACTGATTAAGCTTCCATTGTAATGGTCATCTCAAAAACTCTATATGTATGAAATTAAAAGATTAATGAAAGGTCAAAATTTTTTTGGTGTGAAGTACTTTTTGTTGCAGAGACAATTGAATGGTATTTTATATCGATCATTTTTTGTTCCAGTGGATGTTATAGTTAGTTTATGTTTTCTCTTTTGTTTGAATTGAGACGAGATAGAAACAAAGTTTTACCTCCCCTATTTTGAGGCAATGTATGAGTGTAAAAGGTGTTGTTATTTTTCATTCAGAGAGGAATCCTTTTAGTGTTTTCAATTTATTAATCAAAGTTTAGATTTGAATTTGTTTAGTTTAGTATTCATTATTATTTAGAAAAGTTTTATGAATTCGTAAGATGTGTGTGTGCATAAAATTTTTTTGGTGCTGGGAAACTTCTATTTTCCTGAGTTAGATTCTATTTAGATCTAGCTTGGTTATACCTCTACTGTTCTTAGGTTAAGAACATACCCCAAAGTACTTTAGGAAGAAAATATAATTCATTGCAAATATATTTTAGGGGGCTGTACCTACCAATTCAGAGGAAAGCCAAATCAACCATAAGTAACTTTCCAACTATTTGTGATTAGATATTTTTCTGAATTGGGTATTTAAGAGTAATAATCTAAAAGAAAAAAATTGTTTACCAATAGATTTCTAGGGAATCTACTAGGGAAATGAATAATTGCTTGACTAAAAAGCCTATTCATGAGGGAAAATGGTACTACCTCATGTAAACATTATTCCAGTGTTCCAGCCTAATCTTGGTTTTCAAGATGACCAAGAAGACAAAATTTCATCTCTTAACACATTTGTTTGGAGATATAGAAGTAACACTAAATATTATAGGAATGTTAGCCAAGTATTGGAGGAAGAAGAAAGAAGAGCTAAAGCCTTAGAGAGAGCTGTTCAAAGGAGAGATATTTGAAGAGTAGAAAGATAGTTGAGACAAGAAGCTTAGAGATAAACCAAACCCAACATCTTTGAACAAATTAGGTTCCTCAGAAGTACCAAGGAACAGGGTGGGCAAGACCCTATCTTTAATAAGCTTATAGAGCTTAGTTTTCTTATCTTAGACATTCCAAAGAAAAAAAGTGAAAAGAAATTCTGCAGTAGACCCCCTTCCTTTGTTAGGAATTAGGACACTAGCACTTCACATTCCACTTGTTAGGTGTTAGCACTTCACAGAGTTACTTCTCCTCTAGTTGTTAATTTCCCACCATATACTACCAAGACAATCATGGCTACTCTATGGGACATGAAAATAAGACCATTAGTGCTAAATTCTTATCATCCACTCCTGGCTAGTTCTAGGAAGAATTTCCCTGAGTTCTTAGGTGATGGAAAATTTACCATGGACAAACACATTAAAGCCTACTTTGTAGCTACTCATATCTCAGGGGTTGGACATTAGGATGTTACTATGAGATAGAATTATAGAAATAGAGTCTAGGACGAGATAGAAGGCCTAGATGCCTTCTCTATTGAAGCAATTCCAAAGGAGATGAATACTAAAACTGATTCCCTTGTCGTCTCTACCTCCCTATTACTTCCTCATCCATATTTCAAAGAAAAAAATTAACAAATCAAAATTGTGTATCGATCTGCTATTCCAGATAACACAGAATCCTAACAAGTCTTTAGTGATGATAAGAGTTTGTAGATGTTCCTGGAAAATGACAAGTCTAGTTTTGATCACAAATCCAGTGGAAGTGATCATGAAAGCTCTGATGTAGATAAGAAATGGAATCAAAATGGAGAAGTTTAGTTGAAAGGTAATATTATTCCCCCATATTTTTTTGCCTTGGAAAAATTGTTTAATAGACATAATGCCTACATAAAGAAAAAGAGAGTAGACAAGGGGCTTACTATGGGTGAATATGAGGGAGTAAACATTGGAGATATTCATAATCCTAGAATGATTAATATTGGGAAGTGTTGTTTGCTTGAACAAAAAGAAGCTGCAAGAAATCTATTCATGGAATATAGAGATGTTTTTTCTTGGAGCTATGAAGATTAGAAAAATTATAGAGATTGGAAGGTAAAAAATTAAATTCCACTAAAGCTTGATGCAGTTCCTTTCTAGTAGAAATAAAGGAATTATAATCCTAAAGTCATAGATGCTATCTTTTGGGAGGTAGATAAAATACTAAAAGCGAGGATCATTTATCCAATTCATCATTCCACCTAGATAGCCAATATAGTACCCATCAGAAAGAAGAATGGAGAGATAAGAATCTATATTGATTTTTGCAACCTAAACCAATTATCTCTTAAAGATAACTTTTCTCTTCCTAACATGGATTACCTACTACAAAAGGTGGTGGGATCTAAAATAATGTCTATGCTCAAAAGTTTCTCACATTATAACTAGGTCAAAGTAGAAGAGAAGGATTGACATAAGATGGTGTTCAAAACTCCTTGGGGTATATTTGAATATCATAGAATGCTCTTTGGGCTTATCAATGTTGGTGCTACATTCCAAAGATGCATGAGCAAGATGTTCACCAATTTGAAGGACCAAATCATAGTTATATACCTAGATGACCTCATTGTGTTCTCAAGAAAGAGAAAAGATCATATGGAATATTTGAGGAAAGTTTTATAGAGATGTTGAGAGCATGGGATCTCTCTCAATCCTAAGAAATTTGTTTTTTGTGTAATATAAGGAAAACTCCTAGGTCATATAGTGTCCTAGGAAGGCATTAGAAATGACCTTGAATGGGTGGAAGCCATTCAAAGATTAAGCTTTCCCTCAAATAAAATAGGAGTTAAAATCTTTCTTCGGACAAGTGAATTTCCTCAGAAGATTTGTGCTTGATTTCATGAAAACCACTAAGCATATAGTGGATATGATGAAAGGGAATTCAAATTTCAAATGGAATGAGGCAGGAAAGAAAGCCTTTCAAATATAAAGACTGCCATTGCCAATGCCCCGATTTTATGTCATCCAAATTATAAATGGGATCTTATCATTTATTGTTATGCTTCTGAACATACTCTATTGACGATACTTATGCAGGAAAATGATGAGGGGATACAAGCCCCAATAGCTTTTATGAACATACCTTTGAAGAATCATGAACTAAAATATTCATAGATTAAGAAGCATGCTTTTGCGGTGATTAAGGCCCTCAATTTTTTTTGATTTTATATCCTACATTTACATTCTATAGTCTTTGTCCTAGATGTAGTAGTGAAGAGTGTATTGACACAACAAGTTGTGGGTTGTAATGTTAGAGGGGCACAGGTAGCAAAGATACAAGAGTGTGATATAGAAATAAAACTGACCAAGCTAGTAAGGGGAAATGCTCTATGCAAGGTGATTGTAGAAAACAAGGTCACTAGAGAATCAGAAAAATTGGGGGAGAAGCAGTTGGTGTTAGTTGTAGGTCTCTATGATTCATGGTTTAAAAATATTTCTTACCTACTAACATATAGTGAATTTCTAGAGGGCCTAACTACAAAACAAAGACAAGATCTTAAATTCAAAGTAGCTAAGTATGTGATTTGGGATGATAAACTATTCAAGAAAGCCATTGATGGCACTTTCCTTAGGTGTGTAAACAAGCAAAAATAGGAAAAGTTGTTGAGAAAATTTCATGATGAAGCTTACAGAGGAAATTTCTCATATTTAGTCACAACTTTTAAAATACTAAGGCAGTGTTATTACTAGCCTAAGATGTTTAAAGATGCATATGCTTGGGTAGCAAAATGTGAGAAGTTCAAGATGTTCTCTAGATGCCCTCAATTAGCTACTCTACCATTGAGACCTATCATCACTGAAGGACCTTTTCAACAATGGGGTCTCGACTTCATTGGTCTGATTAGTCCTGCATCTAGTGCTAGTCATCAATATGTAATAACTACAACTGAATACTTCACTAAGTGGGTAGAAGCTAAGGCTACCAAGAAAATTACTTCCAAAGTCATGTATGAATTCATAAAAGAGAACATATTGGTCAAGTTCGGTGTTCCTATTAAATTAGTGATGGATAATATTTCTACTTTGAGTATGGGATCACCATTGGTCATTCATCCAATTATTTCCCTCAAGGAAATGGTAAAGCTAAGTCTAGTAACAAGAACTTGATGAATATCGTTAAGAAACTTTTTTCAAATAATCAAAAGACTTAGCACAAAAAGATTCATGAAGCACTTTGGGCAGATAGAGTGACACCTAAAAGGGTAATTGGCATATCTCCTTTTGAATTGGTTTATAGGACTGAAGCTAATCTCTCCTTACCTCTAGAATTATGCCACAAATAAACTCAGAATAGTGATTGAAGATGATGTTTATAAGGATGTTCTAGAGAAGAGTATCCTATACCTAAGCAAACTTGAAGAGGAAAGGGAAGAAATTGTAGATCATATTACACAACACCAAATGCGAGTGAAGGATCTATTTGATAAGAAAGCAAGACCCCAAAAATTCATGCTAGGAGATAGTGTGCTACTTTGGGATAAATGAAGTGCTTCAAAAGGAGTGCATAAGAAGTTTGATACTTTATGGAAAGGCCCATTCATAATTCACCAAGCATTTAAAAATATTTTTTTCAAGTTGGAATATGAAGATGGAAAAATACTACCCCTAACCTATAATGGTTAGGATTTGAAGCTTTATCAAATTGCTAATTGAGAATAGGTAACCCCTGTATTGTATTATAGTTAGGTTAAGCATCTTTTTATGTTTCCTAGTTAGTCTTTTTCCTTTGCTTTTGTTTTCCTATTCTTTTCCTCATTTGTGTTGCCACCTTTTACCCTTTTTTGTCAAAACTAGAGATTTTGAGTTCCTTGCTTGGGTATGCTCAACCTAAGACCCTAGTCAGAGCTAACTATTGCCCCACTTTTCATCTTGTACCCATCTTGATAAGAAAAAAATGATCTTGTGTCTTAGTTTAGTCTAGTTAGGTCAAAGTCTAGTTCTTTCCCCTCAAGTGAAAAGTTTCTTCATCGAGTTTTCATCTTTCTTCTTTCCCCGTATTACATAACCAGGTGGGTTCTCCTTGTTGTTGTGTGTATTGTGGGTAGTTTAGGACCTTATTTGATGGAGATTATTAGGTTATATAATTATTTTCATAGAGTCATTCCTGAGGATGAAATTTCTCATGGCTTATTATAGTTTGCACATAAAGAAAATGAAGTTTGTTGAAAATCTAGTATTGCTTTCTCCTTGGAAAGTTTTTGACCTATGAAAGTGATTGTTCGTAGAGGTAAATGAATGAGGTTTACAAGATAAAGCAAGGAAGACATGAGTTTTTTTATGGATAGATCATCCCTACATTATAGTATTCTACCTTGGGAGTCACTCAAAATTCATCATAACAATCAAAATAACATCTGGTAGAAAACTCTAAAGTAGCGTTGCGGGTTTTTGACCTAGGAGGTTATTTTTCTAGGATAAAGACATTTATGAGAGAGAAAAGCAATTAAGTGGGTTTTTTTTTCACTTTCACAGCCCTTTTAAGATTTTTTGAAGCTTAGAGGCACATTGCCTTGGAAGGTAAAGCAAAAATAAAGGCAAAGGTAGAAAAATAGAAGTTACCTTCTCCTCAGTAGGTTTTCAACCCTAGAAGGCAATTTTATGCATCCATTGAAAAATCACTTCTGCAAGCATGTTGGGCTCATAGATTAATCACATGATACTTAAAAATGATAGTGGAACCAAGTTAATCACATTTGGGAAGGTATCTTAAGTAAAATCTAGTTGAGTAGATTTTTCTTTACAGAGTACTCTATTCTTAATTTTTTGAAACTTGGTGAAAAATGGGAAAGTAAGTTTGTAATAAAGGAAAGTTACCATTGGGCCAATAAAAATAGTGAAAAGACATGGAAAAATCTATTAGAGACCCCCATATTTACTAACCTAATGGATTTATCCTTTAATTCACTCATGCAGGACAAATCCTAAAGATTAACGCATGAATTAGGATTTCTATATAGAGTTGAACGTAATGGATTTTCAAACTACTACTTTCTTTATTGAATTTTTATGCTATTGGATTGAATAGTGTTTTCAAATCTCTCATAGTTGCAAAGTTCTATTCTCTACACTGCTTACAATTTTAAGATTTCAATTCATCTCTATCTCAAATTAAATGGCAACAAGATTCACTGGATTTGATGGACTGAATGGAATTAAGTCAACTTTGAAAAATGTTATAGACACCTTGCTCCATTTCTTTGACATGCAAGATTTTCAAAGGAGGCTGAGGATGGAGCCAATTCACCCAATAATAGAGAAACTCTAAGGAAGTGGGCTAGTGGAAGCAACTAGGTTTCTAGTGGCAATTCAAGCTCATGAGATGATCATTGAATGTATTAAATGCTATGATATATGTAGTTTTGACTCCACGTGTGGTTGCATTGAAGAGGTAGACACTCATGTCAATACCCTTATCCTAAAAGTAGCCAATCGTGATGCAACCACTCGATGGGGAATAATCACTTTGCAAGCCACCACTCCCAATGACACTAATTCAACAATTTCACATGCACTTGCTCTAAAATCCACTTCACAAAGGCCTACTATTTTCTATGATGTGTTATCCTAGTTAGGTAAGACTCCTGGACAAATATTGATTCTTGAGCTCTTAACCACATCACCCATCCATAAAGAAATCCTAGAAAAGGCTCTTTTAGAGTCTTGTGTTCTTGAAAACATTAATGCCTCCCAATTCACTACCATGATTTGAAACCTTGCTTCCCAACAACACCTTGTCTTCATAGATAAAGATTTCCAAGGTCTTGATCCCCACCATAATTTTTCGCTCCACATTGAAGTTCTTATACACTGACATAAGATTAAAAGAGTCCTTATAGATAATATATCCAATTTGAACCTATGTACATTGAAGATGATTCAATTCTTGGGACTTCTAGAAGACCTCCTAGATGTCAATAAAAGGATAAAAATCAAAGCCTATGATGAGAGGGAAAGAGAATAAAAAGGAGTTATCATGTTACTACTAATGGTTGGACCGGCCATCATAAATACCGAATGTCATGTCCTAGACTTGGATTTTCCCTATAATATCTTGCTTGGTAAACCTTGGATACATAAAGGTTGTCCCATCTACCTATCATAAATGCTTGAAATTCCCCCACCAAAGAAGAGAGGTCACAATTCCAGGAGATCCCACACCTTTTTCCTTTTGTAAAAGATTGGAAGGTGCACCAAAATTTTTTTGTCGAATTAGTGAGTTTGCCAAAGTTTTACCCAAGTCTCTCACCATAATAGAATCACCTTCCACAATAGTGCTAGAGTTATCCAATGATGGCTCCAATTCCCACAAAGGAAAAGAAAAGGTGGAAGATACTAAGGGCAATACTATAGGGAAGAAGATTACTTTTACTGATTTAGGAATGGGAGAGTATAAGTTTGAAAATGTCTTGTGTGTTGGACAACTACCACTCTCCCCTCATTCCTTTGGAAAACCTTCACAATTGCCACCTCCTACCAAAAAAGAGACTGTGCATATTAACAAGACAACATTTGAACATTGGGGTTCACTTAGTGATGAGCATATGGAATCTAATATTCTAGATTAGCTATACTATGATGGAAAAGATGAACCTATCAAGTTCCCCAAGGATAAGAATGTTAAGGTCCCTCCCATCATAAAAAACATGGGATCTCATGGTACTGGCCTTGGACCTAAAGAAGATGGAATGAGACAACCCCTATAAGCTAATAGTTATCCTAAAAGATGTGGTTTGGGCTTCATTAAACCTAAGGTATCCTTTGCTAACAACTATTGTATGGTTGAATCTGATTCTGAGATTGATGAGGAGGAATTCTTTGAAATACCCTTCCAATACATTGAGGATGACCTAGACACCTATGTCCATGCCATTACCATAGCTAACCTTTCATCCACTAACCTACCTCTCACCAACCCTAACATGATAGACTAGGACCTTTATGACACACCACCAACTCTTGATATCTATAAGTCTGATGAGGTAGTGATGACACTCTTTGGCCTTAAGAATCTCCAAGATTACAAACATGAGATCTAATACAATGAGGAAGCCTACTTTGGTAGCCAAGTCAACTCTCTTAGTCACAAAAGTGAAAAAGAAAATAAAAATGGAAAAATAAACAAAACATCCTCTACTGAAAACTCTTTTAGGGCACTTTTGGATGAAGAAAAAGATAAAATGAAGCATGCATCTTCTGGTGAAAGCCTCCTAGAGGTGCTAGAATAGGGGGAGATTGACTTGCCATTCAGATCTTTACCACTAGAAAAGTCATCTATTTTGAATGAGGATACAATTCTAGTCAACTTGGGTACATAGGATAATCCACAAATCACCTACATTGTAGCTACCCTAAGTCCTAAAGAGAAAAAGGCAATGACTAAATTCTTAAGAAAAGGTAAGATCAATTTTGCATGGACCTATAGAGATATGCTTGGTTTAGATATAGATTTGGTTGTGCATCACTTGACAGTAGATCCCAAGATTAAACCAATGAAACAAAAGTTGTGCAAGATTCATCCTAAGGTAGCACTTTTAGTCAAAGAAGAGTTACAAAAAATGCTAGAAGCAAAATTCATCCACCCTATTGATTATCCTGAGTGGGTGTTCAACATTATTCCTATAGGAAAAGTCTCTAGGGGCATCTGTGTTTGTTCAAATTTTCAAGATTTAAATCTTGAATGTCATAAGGATGATTTTCCACATCCTAACATAGATATCATAGTGGATTTGACTATTGGACATAAAATGTTGTCTCTGATGGATGGTTTTTCCAGTTATAATCAAATCAAAATTGCAAAAGAAGATCAACATAAAATGACATTTACCACCCCATGGGGAACCTTTTTTAATCAAGTCATGCCTTTTGGCTTGAAAAATGCCGATGGCACTTATCAATGTGCAATGACTACCATATTCCATGATCTTCTACATGTCATAATGGAGGACTATGTTGATGACATCCTAGAAAAATCAAAGACATGTGAGTCCCACATTGATGTACTCACCACCATTTTTGAGAGATTGGAGAAATATAAAGTGCACCTAAACCCTAAGAAATGTGTTTTGGGGGTCAAATCTAGCAAGTTGTTAGGCTACATTGTGTCAAGAAGAGGTAGATCCCGCTAAAGTAAAAGCCATCATGGACATGACTCCACCTAGAACATTGAAACAACTCTATAGTCTTCAAGGAAAGTTATAATCCATTAGACAATTTGTGGCCCAGTTAGCAAATAAGGTTCATTCACTTCAACATTTTCTTTACAAGGACACTAAGTTTCAGTGAGATTGTCTATGTCAAAAAGAATTTGAACAAATTAAGGCACACTTAGCTAATCCTCTAGTTCTAGTTTCTCCAATTGTAGGATGAACATTGATTCTATATATTTCAGCTACTTTAGTCACCTTAGGAGCTCTTTTGGCACAACTAGATGATAATGGGAATGAGCAAGCTATATACTGCCTCAATCAAACATTAGTTGGTTATGAGTTGAACTACAATGCTATTGAGAGAGCTTGTTTGGTAGTAGTCTTTTGGACATAGAAGTTATGCCATTATATGCTTAATCATACTTCACATCTCATTGCCAAGATAGACCCACTCAAATATTTGATATCAAAGCCTCCCTCACTAGTTGGGCTGCAAAATGGGTCTTGATTTTGAGTGAGATTGACATTTTTTTTATAAAGAATGCAAGGCCATTAAGGGACAAGTAATTATAAATTAACTTGCTAAAGTTCCTCTTCCAGACTACCATCCCATAGTAGCATATTTTCCAAATGATACCATTATGACTGTTACCTCAACTACACCATGGAAACTATTCTTTGATGGTTTATTCACACAAAAGGGATCGTGGGTAGGAGTTTTGTTTATGACACCACAAGGAGATCTCATTCCTAAGCCTTATAAGATATCATTCTGTTGCATAAAAAATATATCTAAGTATGAAGGATTAGTCATAGGGTTGCGTCAAGCTATTAGATGGAATATCAAAAGCCTTCTTGTCTTTGGAGACTAACAATTGGTCATTAAACAAGTTATAGATGAATACCACACCAAGGATGAGAAGTTGTTACCATATTGCAGGATAGTTGAGAATCTTAAACAACATTTTAAAGAACTTTTCTTTTAGCAAATCCCAAGGGCTAATAACAAAGTAGTAGCTACCATGGCTACTATTGCCTCCATGATTATCATGCTAGAATATAGTCCTAAATGTGAGTTTCTTTTTGAGAATCTTTTCACTCCTACTTATGAGAAAACTAATTTAGAGTTGGTGTGTGAGATTATCAGTCCCTAGTCTCCATGGTACACCAACATCTTTTCCTATTTACATCACAAAACTGTTCCCATAACCCTCACCCTAAATTAGAGCAAAACCTTCATGCGTTGCACAACTTGATATACCATCCTAGGTGACACACTTTTTTCAAAACATTTTGATGGAACCCTCCTCTGATGTCTCAATTTAGATAAAGCTAGAATTACATTAGAAGAGATCCACCAAGGGATTTGTGGTGCCCACTCTAGTGGCCTTACATTAGCAAAAAAATTCTTAGGATAGGATATTATTGGCCCACTATGGAAGTAGATGCATATCATTTTGTGAAGAGATGTGTTCCTTGTTAGCAGCATGGTTATTTGATACATGATCCCACCCAAGACCTCCAACCTAGCATCACTTCATGGCCCTTTTCCTACTAGGGATTCAATCTTATTGGTCAAGTATACCCAAATTCCTCAAATGGCCACAAGTATATTATTTTTGCCACTGAATACTTCACAAAGTCATTCGAGGCTATTCCATTAACCTACACCATCATAAATTTTTTTTTTGAAGTTCATCTTGAATTACATTATTTGTCATTTTGGTATACCTCTAGATATTATGATTGATAATGGAACCCCTTTCAAAAATTAGGAAGTTTCCACATTGTGTAGGAAATTCAAAATTACCTAGCATTTTTCCACCAAATACTACCCCCAAGGCAATGGCCAAGCTGAAGCTACTAATAAAACCATTTTGAAAATCCTAAAGAAATTTTTTGATGCAGCTAGCCATGATTGGCACCTCCATATTGCTCCCTCCCTTTGGGCTTGCCATGCCTCCTTCCATACTGCCATAGGAGCCACTCCATTTTTCCTTGTTTATGGTTCTGAGGCTGTCTTACCCATCAAAATTGAGCTCCCTTCCCTCAGAATCTCTCTCAAGAATCTAATGTCCGAAGAAGAATATAGAGTTGTTCACTTGCAAGAGCTACAACTCCTTGATGAGAGATGCCTCAATTCCCTAAATCACCTTTGCGTGTATCGAAATTTCCTATAGCTTTAGTATCATAAGAAAGTCAAGCCATGAGATTTTGAGGTGGGTGACTTAGTTTTGCAACATAACATGAGGAATCTCTAGAACCATGAAAATAAAGGAAAGTTTGAGGTTAATTGGCTGGGTCCATTTATCATTATAGCCAAATATGGTTCTAGGGCATATCAAATTGCTACTCAAAAGGGAGATCTACTCCATGAGCCTATAAATATCTAGCATCTCAAGCAATTTTATGCTTGAGCCTTGTAGTTCCTATACAATGTTTATATAGTCTCGCAAAAATCATAGAAATTAGAAAAAACATTAAAAAAAATAAAAAATCATAAAATATTCCTAAAAAAGGCCTAAAAGAAGAAAAAGTTCTTGAAAAAGCATTTTGGTCCATTATCTATAAGGCTTGATTCCGTTCATTCCATTCCATCTTATTTGCGAGGCTTCATTTCACCTCCATCTTTTGAAAGACCTTTGGTTTGTGAGGTAATTTTCTATCAAGTGCTTGTTCCAATCCCATCACACTAAGCTTTTTTCCACAACAATGACCACAATAGGAGTTGAACAAAATCATCTTTGAGACTTAACTATTTGAGAAACTTGTTCTTTTCACAGCATTTACCAAAAACAAATAAATAATTTATGATACTTGGCATCACACAAAACAATCTTTCATAGGATGAATCCTTCCTATAGGTGGTCTTACTTCTAGACCTAAGGTTCTTGGAAGGAATTGTGGATTGAATGACTACTTGGTCATGAGGTATCTTTTGGTTGATTTCATTTTGTATGTTAATGGAAGCCATTTCTAGTGCACCTTGATCTTCCATATTTTGGTCATACCTAAATTGCCCTAGTTGAATACATGTGTTGTTTGTGGTATGATCTGTTGTTGAGGTTTTACTACATATGTTTCAATTTTAAGTTATGATAATACATTGCACACTAGGGGCAATGGGTTAGTACACGTTCCACCAAAGATCCCTCACAAGACTTTGGGTGTACCTAGACCTCTCTAGTGCATATATGACATTTGGACCATCATGACTATGTAAACTACACCTATTGTTCTAAAGTCTCTAATCTATTCAAAAGAGTCATGTCATTTATGCTTCTATAGCATATAATGCATAAACTCATTTGTAAAATCAAATTAAGTTGTGCTCTCTCATATAAACACAACTGAATCTCTTGATATCATGTAGTTAAATTTCATGTAGTATAGGGTGTCATTTAGTCATGCTTGAGACATAGGTTTTGTTTATTTCCCCTCCCTCCTATGCTACACTACTTGGTTTCTATGAGTGATAAGTTTTGATAGTTTTAGGTTGCATTCATTAGTGTTCATTAGGCATAGTTTGCATAATTAATTCATTTACATACATCCATGTTAACACATGCATATAGAGGCATATACATCATAAAAAATTTCATAAAATGCATCCATACATATAAAATCAAACAATGCATACACCTAATAATCACCAGCAAACCTGCATCATCTCCATGTTAGGCACCATTTACATATACATATACATCATAGGAAACATCACATCACACACATCCTATATCACAAGCATTAGTATCCACATCATAGATATCATATGCATCACATAATCCATATACACATAGGGCCATCAAATAATCTCATGTATATATCAAAAAATAATGTCTATATAGTCCATATACAAAATCATGTAGTATCATGTTGTACAAATGCATCATCAAAAACTCGCTGCATCTGCACATATCTATCAAAAAATTGATCACTCTACAAAATCAAGCTACTGGCTATGAGGGCCTAGCCCCCCTATATTCCCCCCTTAGGGAGGTCTATGCTATCCTATGGAGTACTTTGATCTAGCTCTACCTCATGAGATCTATGAGCTGGCACCCCTCTCAAAATCTAGTTGTCGCCGATCAGTAGGCACAACCTCATGATATAATGATCCATAGTACACCACCTCCTATATGTCTCATGCCTCTACTTGGATGGCTAAGATATCCTCCTCTATAACTATGATGACTACCCCAAGCTATAGCATTTATCTTGCTATGCCCCTCTGCTTGCAATTTCCATCCAACTATGCCTAATGGGTAGTTCACTCTACTTATAAGGAGGCCACCTCCCATTGGGGTCTCTCTAGCTCTGCCAGATCCTTAGCATCTGCATGGATCTCCATACCTCTAAACTCACTCACGTCCACCCATTCTTGTAGGGCTACTGGAGCCCCCTATGTACCTTTTTCCCTAGCCCTCTATACCTAAAGCTCTGCCTGTATGGCCGTCAAGGCCACTATATGCTCTCTACTTGAGCCTGCTCTATCTAGGCTACACCCTGGAGGTGGGCTACCTCTACATGTAGACTATCCCTCTTGGCCCTAACCATGTTTGGTTCCTCTACCTATGCCTATTCTTGTACCTATGTTTGCACCTATGGTAGTGCCTATGGTGGTGCCCATGGTGGTGCTTGTATTGGCACTAGCCCTATACCCCTCCTTACACTGGCTTTGCACCTATAAGGTCCCTACTATTCTCCCTATGTTGGAGGTGGCATGATAGCTACCTATCCCCCATCCCCTACACCATCTCCATCCGCCTATGCTTGCTCTACTGGTAGAGGTGCCCTAGGCATTATGAAATTAACCTGCTAGTGTGCTGCCCACCACTGTGCATATGCCTGCGTCCCCGTGATTCTTCTTGTGTACCCAAGGAACTGGATGCATTGCTAACCATGAGCTCTATCCTAACCATAGCATGGTCCCATGACCCCAGAGTCTTCCATACTCCCATGATACAATAGGGTACAAAAAGTTATTTGGACCAACATCCTACACTCTCCCAAATTGCTGCTATACCCTCAAAGGCATATAGCACATCACCATGTAAATAGAGTGTCCAATGATCTAGCATTTAGTCTATGTAAAATGGAGAGACATCTAATCCTCTGAGTCATCCTCTCTACCTAAAGCCAAAGCTATACTGCACCACTCTACCCCATTGTATGGAGTCCAATCAAACATGATAATCTCATCGAGACATTGCCACCAAAATCCCATAGATTCTATGGAAGTGTACTAGATAGGAGGCTAGTATCTATAGGAAAATAGCTCATTGGGACATTTGGTCTCCCAGCTAGTAATTGGCCATGTGACTTTGATGTGCTCCCATGACCAAACCATCAGTAGCATTAGTCCAGGACCAATGGTTTGCTATGTCTGATATGCACACATTTACAAATTGTGGTATAGCTCTGCTAGGATATTCTACCCCCAATAGTAGACCTCCTTATCATCCTAAAGAAGGTTTCTTAGCACCCACACCTAGTTGATAGGCCAAATATGCCATGCATGGTATAGTAGCATCCTCCATATCAGTGAGTCTAGATATACCACTAGCCTTGGTAGTCTCTACTCTAAATTTCCTCTCCATGATAGCCATGATTGCTAGATGGGTAGCCTCTATTGAAATCTTCCAAAGCACTCCCATAGGAATATATCTCATCCCTCTATTATTTACTCTAGATATGCACCCTGAATCAAGACTCGTAGGATATGCCACACATCTAGCAATGTGACTATAGCCTCTCCTGTCGGTAGGTGGAAACTCCCTGTGGGTGTGTGCCATCACTTGATGAGTACTGATAGTTGTATTGAGTGTGCCCTTAGGTTGGGCCACTCATGCACTTGCTCTAATTTGCATAGTCACACATGCCCCTAGTCTACTTCTGTAAGTCTCTCCTATATCACCATGGTCGACGGGTAGTGCTCCCTTGAACTAAATACCACCATGTCCTCCTATAGTGTAGAAATGTAGAGAGTCTGTCCTTTTTGCCCATATCATCCCTAGCATGGGGCATCTTCCCTTGTCCTCTGCCAATTTGTCCCAATTGGTAGAGCCACTAATTGGTATAGACGCCAATAAGCGAAGATTCTAGTCAATGCCAATGCCAATCCATAGAGACATTGATCAACACAAACACTGACCAACATAGATGACATGCCCTTTGTTGCATTCAAATATGATGACCCATAGATCATCATCTCCATTGCTGTGATCCCAACTTTTCTATCCATGAAGCTTTTCATCTCTACAGAGCCCCTTTCCATCTTTTGGCATTTGCACAGATGACATGATTGATCCTATCATCTCCGTGAACACTGTGGTTACCACTTTTTTGTCTATGTAGATGATAGGGTGGAGACTATCATCTTTGCCCCTTGATAACATTTTTTCCACATTTATTGCATAATAAATGGTCCTAGCCTAGTCTAACCTACCAAATGATGAAGAGGATTAGATGACTTATCGGTGCACCCATCTTAGCTTACCATTGGTACTCCTGAACATGCTCACTAAGCTACAAACAATCAATGGGGTCCATGTTTACTCTAGATGCTCTACTCTCAAGGTGTGAAAATGACCTTCTTTGAGCCCTTTGGAGGCTTATATAGGCCCCCCAAGGACCTCGTTTGAGCCCATGTCTTCCCTAAGTCATGTCCGTCCCCTGTTTTCGTGCAAGTCATGTAATGTCTTCATTTATTCCATTTTTCTTCTATTTTTCCTCCTTCCAAAGACCTTTTTTGTGAAAATTACCCAAAATTAATTTTTTTGCACTATTTTTGCGAGGGGCCACCCTCCTCCTATGTTTTTATAGGACTCCTACCTTCTCTAGGGCAACCTATATTTTTCTTTTCTTTGATATGATGTTGTCTTGACATCACATCAAAGAGGGGAAAAATATAGATGCTTACAAACATCCTAAAAGACTATATTAATTTATTTAATATTGCCCGTGGCATTATAATTAATTAATTATTAATTAATTATATTTGACATATTATTCTTCCTATTTAATTAAATTTATTTAATTAAGCAGGTTCATTTTTCTTAAAGTATTTAAAATTTAATTTAAATACTTGTAGCCTTAATGTGTTAAATTTATTTAACACATGATTCTCCAAATTCTATTTATTTAAATCCCTCCATCTCATCAATTCCTCTAAACCTATGATAAAATTAAATCTTATTTAATTTAATCTTAAACCTAGCCTAAAGCCTAGCCTACACCTATCCCTTTCATCCTCCTAAGCCTATCCACCCTTTAATCCCACTTAATTACCCTTAATTATCTTGCTAAATCCTTCTTCAGCCTAAGTGTGTGCTCACACATGTGTGAGACAACTCCCTCTTGCAAGCTTTGTCCCCCACTCTTCTCTCCAAGTTTGTTAACACATGTGTGAGCAACTTTTGAAATGTTGACCACTTGCATGACTTACTTATGTGTCTCCTCATGGCACTATGTGGATGCCACATAGATGCCACCTCACCCAGGGTCTCCCTCAAACCTATAAATAGGGTCCTTGTCTCAAGAATTTTTATCTCCCATCATTGCATTGTTATCATATCATTTTGAGTTTTGAGTTTTCATGCTAGAGCTTTCATAGTGATCTCTAGATTGTATACTAACTCTTGGTAGCTAGCTTTTAGATTGTAGTTGCATTATTAGTCTAGTTTGCTTAATCATTTGCATTCCCATTTTGTTTGCATGTTAATGTAGCTTGCATATTAGCATAGTTTCTTTTGTTGCATTTCACATCTTCACCTTGAAGGCCTTTGAACATGGCTTTCTCCATAGCCATTGTTTGAGGTATTCTTGATTTCATGTAGCTTAGGTTTCATAGTTTCATTATCACTCACATTTGCACTTCCAAATTCAAGAGATTCAAACTTTAGTTGTGTTTGGGAGAGCACACTAAACATACCTCCAATCTTAACACACCAACAAGGCCTCTCATGGGTGCCTTTGTTGAGTTGTTTGAGGTTGTTTGAGGATTCGGTTTGTTGGCTGCTATGAGTTGCAAAACTCAAGCAAGCATTAGTTAATTTTATTTTATTTTGATGAGCATTTGATACATGTTTGATTTAAAACTAATGTTTTCTTGTTGATTCATGCTCCCTATAGGTCATTTCTTTTAGCATATAGCTGTACCTACCAATTTAGAGGAAAGCCAAATCAACCATAAGTAACTTTCCAACTATTTGTGATCAAATATTGTTCTAAATTGGGCATTTAAGAGTAATAATATGAAAGAAAAAATTTATTTACCAACACCTATCAATTCACCATGAATTTCCTCCCCTAAATACATTTCAAAATAAAAAATTGAGCTCATGCCATATTGTAATATTTGAGCAATGATAAAAACAATAGATCCTTGGATGTGCTATTTCTCATCTATCCCAAATATCTTGCAAAGGGTAAAATAGAGTGCCTAAGCCTTGGGATTAAAATACTTTCTTAACAAGGGCTCTGGAATATTTTCTATTACTAATGGTAAACATCCTATCTTGAAAAAATATTCTTGTAATGGCCCACTTCTTAGGTATATTTTCTTAGCATCATACCTAGCTTGCATGTCCTCCAAGTCAATCTTCTCATGAACTGCATAATTAGGGTTCAAATTGAAGACCTCTATAATTAATTCTAGTGAAACTTTGAAAAGGTTATTCCCAACATGATTTTTTACTATCCTTGAAATAGGGTCATACCTCTTTGCGATCATGGCCAATAGATCATCATCGAAGAAAATCCTTGGGATAACCAACTTGCCAATATCAAAATCCCACATATTTTTTAAAGGAGTATTTTTTTTTACTAAAGTATCATGTTTTCTTTTTGAAAACCACTTATGGAATAGCTCTAAATCCCCAACATATGTCTCAACATCCCTTAACCAATTTTCCTTGTCATATAAACCCTCACTAACCAATAACCTAGGGTTTTTTGGTATCAATTATTTTCCTTTGGAGAATTCATTTGTAGATAGTGACATTTGTTCTAAAAAAACATCATGTACAACCCTTTGTGAATAATCTACCTTTCTAAAAAATCGCTTCATGAAGGCATCTTGTCTATGTTATGTCAACATAAATGCAATTTCTTAATTAACCAGAGGTTTTTAGTGCTTACTTGGACCAACCATTTTCTTTAGTGAAAAATTTTTCTTGAAATAATTCAAAACTATGAGAAGATGCAATTTTGAACTCTAAATATTTCCACACTTTCAGAAATCTATAAGTTAGTATTCAATAATGAGAAAAAACACAAAATTTATGGCAATTAGCCTCAAACAAATTTGCATTGATCAAGATTACTAATCTAACAATCACATTTTAGTCCCCCCTATGAAATTTGAAACCTGGCCATTGATTTATGCCAAATTGAATGATCAAGCTTTAAAACTGAAAAGGTTGCATTACTTTTTTGAAAACTAGACATGTGTTGAAACCTCCCTTCCTCAATTTGCTTAAAGTTTGATCAATTTCATAAAGTGAGGAAGAAATGATCCTTGATCTCCAAATGATTGATGATAATGAAAGATTCTTCTTATTACTACATTTTCTTTATGATTTCAAGCTTGTTGAGCCAACTTAACATCCACCTTAGCATACACACAATATCTTTTGAAAATTAGGATAAAATATTTGCTACATTGTCCTACTTAGCATTACATAGAAACCTTCTCAAAAATTGACCCCCCATGCCCACATTTATAATGTTGCATTCCTACTTTATTTAAAACTTGATCACCAATATAATGTGAGGAAGCAACAACCATTGATCTTCAAATGATCAAGAGTTCCACAAGATCTACTTTACTTTGATCTAGTCATCAAATGTATCCAATGAGGTGACACTAATCTTCCAATTCATTCTAAGATGTTTCCACCTATTCTGACATGCTTTCTTTTGTGACCCTCAATCATAAATGGACCCACCAACTCCACATGGCATCACTATACTTCCCTACTTTTGTTAAAATAATGACATTTTCATAATTTGGGGAAGCACTGATCATCAATTTTCAAATGATTAGATAGTTAGGAACTTGCATGTTCCTCAGTGTTTCAAAAAAACAAAATAGGACCCACAAGGATAGGTTTCACAACTGCACTTCACCACATTGCTTAAAATTTTGATATTTTCAAGATGTGGGGATATGCCCATCATTGATCTTATTTTGATCAATGGTTAGGAACTAAACCCCATAAAGGTTAAGCCTTTTCAAAATAACACTATGCTAATTAACTCAAAGTATCAACTCATGCTTAATAAGAAATACACATTGAGGTAAATTTTTTTTTGAGAAAATATTAAAATATAGTGCAAAAACTATGGAATAAATTTTTCTTCAAGGTCATTTAGGGCTTGCAAAATATTTCCTACATGCACTTTGAAAATAAGAAAAAATGCAAACGATTTTATGAAACTTAGGGCACAAATGATTGTAGGGAAAGACAAATTAAGGATTTTTTCTAAGGCAAAAAAATGAAAGAGGCACAATCCCTAATTTGTATAAGGATAATTGGATTTTCTCTATAATTTTGCAAAAAATTTAGAAGGTGAAAAATCAAGCCAATAGAATGTGCTAGAACCATGGAAATATTTTGAACATACACATGATGATAGTTCTAGGGATTTCCTTTTCAGACCTCACATATTATTGCATAATGCATGCTTTTTTTTCCCTTGCTTGATTTCTTGGAGACTGCTCCATGTGTCACTATCTTGTTTGGAAAAAAAGTTGCTTTTGAACATCAAACTTTCTATGCTATCAACTATTGTCAATCTTTTTCAACCAAATCAAAACATCACGTACAAACATTTTCTTGTGTTTCTTGCTAAGAGGAGTCTCATCATTTGAATTTTATTTCTATGTCTCTAGTACGTGAACTTTCTTAAAATGGCTCTTTGGTCATATCACTCTTGGTCTTTTCCGCCTTCTTGTTCTATGTCAAGCTACTATGACCTTCTTTTAGGCTGAAATGATTACCTTGATCTCTTGACTACACTCTTTGATTGGGAAATTTTTTCACTTGTCATCTTAATGTCTCTATCTATTTGGCTATTTTGATTCTTTCCTAGCTCTTGAATTGAGTCACTAGTGTCATAAGTTGCTTGGACACTTTTCTTGACAAGTCACTTGAGCATTTCTAGCTCTCTTTGGAAAGTGAACACTACACCTCTCTAGTTTGGACATCAAGTTATCCTGTGTCACCTTATTAGCTTCCTCTAGTCTCCATCATACTTGATTTTCTATCTATCACTATGGGATTCAAACCTTAATCAACAAAACCTCAACCAAGTCTAGATCATCATGAGTTCTTCTATGCTACTAAAGAGTTTCAAGATCTATACATTGTATACAAAGAAATAGAAGAAATAAATGATCTTTCTTACCTTCATCTAGGGTAAACTTTAAGAAACCCTCTCCAAAAAAAGATATAAATTATTGGCAAATATTTCATTATTTTGGAAAACAAAATTATTTTTATCAATGAATCTCTCAATTTTTTTATCAGAATATGATTTACATTTGCAATTATTTTTAAATCATAATTATTGATTAGAAAATATTGGTGAATCTCTACAATAATAGGAAGTTCATTGATAGTCATGGAATATTATAAATCTAAATTGAACATGTTTTATCTCATAGAAATTATGAGGATAATTACATTGTATTTTAAATCAATAGTGAAAACTAAATATTGGTAATATATCCCTAAAGTAACTAATAATTATGATAATTCTTGGTGAATTAATTTTAATTTCTTGGATAATAAATAATATTTAGGTGAATCAAGTCTAATAATGTATCAAATCTTGTGGTGAATTTTTTAGTTTAATTTTTTTTTAATAAAATATATTATTGAGCTATTTTAAATATTTTAGGACTAAATTTAATAAAAATGTGGCAATTTAGATTGCATTAAATCTTAAATTATTAGCCAAATTACTAGCAAAAAATTATAAAATTTGTAAAATTATGAATATCCTTCCCTAAAAAACACCCTACGTTCATCTCACTAGGAAAATGATAGAAATGAAGTCTAAAATTAAGAAAAGCTTAGAGGAAAGAATGAAATCATCACATGAGCTATAGTGCCTCTCATGTTTGCAGTCTAAACCTTGTTATATTTTGGTTCGAGAGATACTTGTTACTCTTATTATTAGTACTTTTAAAATGACATGAGGGTCAGATGTTACACTTTGATTTCACTATCATAGATGCTATACTGCTATATTGTTTAGTTTATTATATTTGCATGTTGATGCCATTTTGAGATGATAGTAGGTTTATGGTGATATCTAGTTATCATGTATTTTGACATATCTTTGATTCTATTATGTGATGGATTTTATGCTATGCTGATTTACTTCATTCTTGTTTCATTATGCTTTATGCAAACATGAGTGATGTAAATGGATTATTTAGGTATAAATTGAATAAATGGTTAAATTAGGTATTTAATGCATTTATTGCTTTGGATATGTTATTATGTGCAATTGCACTTGATCATGTGTTTTAGCGTGCGAGAATTATATCCCTAGTAGTGGCACATGGAGTTAGTTATCCAACTATTCATATTTTACCAATGTCATTCCTATATGGTTGGCATATCCTTAATTAATTGTTTAAATTAAACCTTTGGGTGATTAGTAAATCTGAACTCATTTTCATTATGTGATTAGACTAGTGAGTGTGTTTGTGCATTTAGAGGTTCACATCATGGTGAAAGTTGTTAAGGAAATTTCTTCGATTTTGGGTTTTTGGGCTTTAAATTTTATTGAATTTAATTTTTGGCAATTTTTCCATAGATGAATTTCTATTTCTAGGAATAACCTATTCTTGTTTGGGTTGATTTGGAGTTTAGCTCTTTTAACTAGCTATTTTCCCTAATTGATTATTCACTCAAAAAGTGAATAAGTATTGAAAGAGGAACTTAATTCCTCACTTCTCACTTTGGTAATTTGGAAATTTGAGAGATCTTTCTAAAGTCCTTTTTTGAAGGATTGGTTTTCTATTTTTTGTGGGATCTATGAGCATTAGATCTTCATGAAGATAGACTCATTGGATCTAGCTCAAGGAGACCTTGCTTTAGTATCATTTTCAACTTATCCGTAGGTTATCTATTTTACCTAACTATTTTCTATTTTAGGCCTTTTGACTGTTAGGAGGGCTCTCCCATTTTCTTTTTTTAGTTTAGATTCTATATCTATTTTTGGTAGCTATTTGTCTAAAGGCTGAGAACTATTGTTCCCCTCTATTTCTATTTACTAGTTCTACCCAGTTGGTTGGGTATGAACATTTTCTTAGATTTTGGGATGAGGGTTTGGGGTTTTGTATCATTATGTTGGTAATTTTTGCATATGGTGTCTAAACCCAACTTTAATTGGATTTTTGAGGCTTTTGTGCCCTAAGACCAAATGGATTTTGATTTAAAAGTTTTCTAGTTTTTGGGTTTTTACCTCATTTTGTGTGTCACCCTATTTTCTTAGGTTTTCTTGGCATGATGTTAGTTGAGGACTTGGATCATCTATTGGGATACTAGTTAGATCATTGTTTCACTTTTATGTTGCATTCAAATGCATGCCACATTCATTCTCCCGAGTCTATTTTTGGTTGAGTGTTTTTTTTGCATTGCATTTTTATCCAGTACTTGTGTTATGATATTCATGATGGTGGTGTGCCACACATGAGTACATGAATGTAGATTTGTTGAGTGACTTAGGAGGCTTGATATTCCTTGTACTTTTTAGAATTTATGATCATTTGGGTTGGGTTGGGAATGTGCATGCCTATAGACACTCATCATTAGATGAGCACAGGTAGGGTAGAATAGCATATGGAGGGGGCTTCTATCTTCACAACTTGGTGTCCATGCTTAAAATACTGACTAGTAATAAAATTTAAGATAATAAAATGTGTGAGCACCTGATTAAGTTTGAGGACACATTGATAGAGCCTTCCATTAAAGAGTTGAATTAGCATGATCCAAGCTTGGGCTTTCAATGCCAAGTGACTCTACCTAATTTTTTCCCTACATAGTAGCCCATTGAGTGTCTAACTAGGACCTATAGTTTATGCATTGTCTCTAATCTTGGTTTTAGTCATCATAGTACCTGGTTCAAGTGTTAGCCATGGACATTTTCTTTATGTGTGTTTGTGGTTCAAACATGATCTCCATCAACATGGTGGGAGTGGACCTATAAAATTCACATGGTTTTGAGGTGTAGCTACCTATACCATTGCTAGGGACTAGTGTACAAAGATGGTCTATTATCCTAGAGTGATAGTTGCTAGATGTTTTCACTTGGTAATTCGGGTTCCAAAGTATACTTCCTTGTGATTTATGCTTTCATTGGAATTATTGTATATCATTTTTAGATGATGTTAGTTTATTGGCACATTTCTTTGTTATGATATTTAGCTTATGATGTTATAATTTTATCTTCTTTGTTGGAGTATCTATTGCTTATGGTTTAGCATGTTAGATTTCTTGTTCTTATGATTTTATTACACTTTAGTGGTGATGCCCTTATAAGACAACTATGACTATCTAGTTGGAAATTTGGGATGTTACATGTGGGGATAGCTAGGACCTTTGAGGTTTCATGATGCTATTATGGTTAGAAGGAACTAAACACTTAGCTTGTTATTTTATTTCATTGTGATGTTTTTTCTATACATTGTGATGTTACTTTTGGTTATTTCATTTCACTGCTATGTTAGATGGTTAGATGCAATTTTCATCTTGTAGTTATTTTTTGAGTGTTTATGGCTCGATTTTGGATGTGGTACTCCTCAATGTGGAGGTTCCAACTTCTTGTTTTATCCCTTTATTTGTCCTTGGATCATTTCTTGTTGTTCCTAGGTGATCATGCATTAGCATGGGGTGATACTTTAAAGTGTCACATGCCCAAAGGAGAAATATCATGCGACCCCTAATTGTATTGAATGCCTTTTAGAGAAATTTCATATGATACTAGAGAGTATTGCATGCACATTGGAGAATGGTCATACAATACTTATGAAGTATTCCACAACTTCTTGACAAGTGTCACCCAAACCCTAAAAGTATCACACTCTTTAGCTAGAAATGTTGTATGATATGGAAAGTATCACATAATGATGAATTAAAGTATCACCTAGGTTTTGGAAAAACCTATCCGAGCAGATAGCGAGAACTTTTTGGTTTGACCAAAAGTTTTTTGAAGGTATTCTGGATACCCTTTATAGTGTTCTTGAATACCTTGGAATTGCATTTTGATTTCATAATGTTTTCAAATTCAAAATTGTTTGCATCCTTCTCTAATTAGTAATTTTGGTTAGTAGTGGAATTTGGAGATCCTTTGGTGTTTGGATGTTTTTTTAGTCTTTTTTTGTGATCTTTGTGATCCTCATATGTTGTATGTCATGTGCATTCATACTCATGTTTAATTTTTATTTATTTATCTTGGCTTATATTTATCCTTGTTTCAAGGATCTCTAAGCAGTGCATTACATGAGCTTCCTTTAAGATCTCAATCTGCACACAAGTCATCTTCTTCATGATCATATTCTTCCTCTTCTTGTAAGTCTACACACTCTTTCTCTCCAAGATATAAACTAACTTCATTTATTGGATCTAAATACCTCCTTATAGAGAAAGAAAGTGATACATCCTTTGAGTCTATGCCAATCTTTCATGATAAACTTATCTTTGATGAAGCTATTGATGCATCATATGCACTTGATGACTAACAAGAATATCATAAAAATACTCTTGAGAGAACTTTTACTCCCTTGGAAGATTATTATGATGCCATGTTGCAAATGCTTATTGATAATGATTTCATCACATTACCATACAACTCTAGACCTTTGAACCTAAAGTCAAATATCTATGGTGGAGAGATGATCATTATTGTTGCTACTATAGAAACAAAGGTCATAAAATTGAAGATTGAATTGTGTTGAAACATTAATGGGATCATTGATGTTGGAACCCCTAATGACTTATGTGAAGAGGATATCTCTTAAGAAAGATCATTTTGATGAACCTATGATGAGTAGTGGTCTCCTTGAAACATTCACTTTTTCCAACATGCAAAAACTTCCTAAAACTTCAAATCTCTCCAACATACCTCCATCGAAAAAAGAACCTAATGCTCTCCACATTAATTATGTGTATCCTCAAGATGTACTTCTGAAAGAAACTCAAGTTGATCTACACTTTGCTGCAAATATTTTCCATGCTACTAAGACTAAAGATCCTAAAACTTCATGCCTACTATTCCTACTTCAACTAGTGCTTCACTATCTCTTCAAGATTATACCATGCACACACCATAATATTATTTTTCCTTATAAGTGGCTCCATGTGAAGTGGACTATGAAAAGGCTAAAGATATAAATGTTAAGAAATATCAAGAACAATCACCCTTTTATCTCCTTCAAGATTTTTCCCTTCCATATCCTATGTCTTACCCACCTCCTGAGTATGATGAAGACATGACTTCCACTATTTCCCTTGAGTTTACTAAAAATTATGAGAAAATTTATCTTCCTATGCTATCTAAAGCTACTTGTCAAGATCAAAGTGTCCCCTTATGTTCAAATTCTCTATATCCACTTGAAAACCATGCTCAAGATTCTAATGATCCTATCAAAGGCATTTCTCCTATCAAAGCCACTCATTAGTCTATTGATGGCCTTGTCCATGTTTCTCACTCTAAAGATGCTAATATCCCTATTTATTATCCCTTTTCATCTCCTAAATCTATCCTTGGTCCTTATGCATCAAAGCTAAAGCCTTCAAATCTTCCATCTATATTGGGACCTTATGCTCCTTCATCTCCTACACTTTCCACTTCTGGCTCTCCTATTATATTTCAAGATCAACAAAGACACTCATCCTTGATGAATCTTCATTTATCTATCCATACAAACTAGTCATATCAACCTTATTCATCCACAAATTCCATGTCTATTGGAAGAAATTTGGATGATCAACTTAAGAAAAAACATAAGAATCTATCTAAAAATGAAGACACCATGTCCCATCTAATCAAAATGTGAATGAAAATAAAAAAGAATTATTCAAGAGAACTCAAAGGTCCACTATCAAAAAGTAAAATCAAACAAAATGTGGGTTCCTGAATCCATTGTTCAAGATATGTGTTCTAAGGAATCCAAAGGAAAAGAAAACTCAAAAGATATGTGGATTCCCAAGTCTCTTTTGAAAGAATTGAATATTGAAAATACTTTAAATTGACATTTAAGCTTACAAATTCTTCCACTCCATTTTCTTCCAAAGATTTTCTTCAAAAGCTTCCAAAGGCTGCCACTCTATCTTCTTCTAAACATCTTCCTCAAAATATTTTGAAGCCTTCCATTCCATATTCCTCCAAGAATACTCTACCACTTCATATATAAAAACTAATTTTCATTCATGATTCCTTGGTCATTACACCATCCTTAAAGGTATATGTCAATTTTGATCTTCCCTTCTTTCTCACCTATCCTTATGCAATCTATTCAAGCCTACATGCATTTACTATCCAGTATCCTTCTCGCCTTCCAATGCACAAACTCATATCCTCCATATAACTTTTTCTCTAGCATCTCCTTTCCATAACCTTATCAACATCTTTGAGCATATCTTTCTATGGTCTTGACTTATCATGAATTATCCAATTTGAAGAAGCTTGAACTCTTTCAAAAAATATTAAATAGAAAAATTCAAAAAAGGTGCTTGGGTGAAAACCACTTCTTGTGGCACCTTGGTTGAAAAATTAAAGAGAAATAAAATTTTCCTATTGTAAAAACCACTTCTTGTGGTGCCTTAGAAAATTACCATGATGAAAATCTAGTAAATAAGCATCATGGGTAATTCTTCCATCATCCATCTATTCCATATTCATTCTTTGATCTTGACAATGTTGAGATATCCTTGCATATTGGCTATCTTGTTCATCAACTTACATATTATTTTTTCTCATTCACTTATTTCCTTCATATCCAACTTCCTTATTATTTCTCTATCTCATTGTTATCATATCTAGTCAACCTCGTGGTCTTGAACACACAAAGCAAAACATGTTTCTTATAGGCCTCTTGACATGTCTAGCATTTTAGATTACATGATTTTATACTATCTCTCTTATTGTATTCCATTGCTTATCCTACATGATATCTCCTTTCATGGTTTTCATATTTATCCAAAACCTACTTCATATGAGATCTTTCCCTAGCTTTGGTACTCTCGAGGAGTCATTTCTTAAAAATCACTTTCACTTGCTTCATTCTTTCTTGCCTATCAATATTATCCACTTGGTTTCTACTCCATTATATTCTACACCTTGCTAGACATTGGGACAAATTGATGTGATCTTTCTTGAGAACTAGTAATCTCTAAATGGAAAATGTCCTAAAAAAGTGACCATCCTAGTGAAAACTTAGCAATAGGCACTTTGCTACATCACCGAAATAATCAAATATCTTAAAAATAAAAATTTTAAATAAAAAATCCTAAAAAATTGCCATGTGATGAAAATATGGAAATGAGAGCTATTTGAGACCCTCACACCTATGTCTATCAGTATTTCTTTGTGCTTATTTTCTCCATTTATTGCTTTGCCTTGCCCAACTTGGCATTGATTCTTGGGTCTAGGTCTAGGAGTCATAATTTTTTAGCTTATTAGGGTCTCCTTGTGCTTTGGTACTTCTTGATAAAGTTTTCAACACTTTTTAGATACTTTAGCTATGATCTATGATGCTACAATATTTCTAACTAGTAGATTCAAGTTTTAAAGTGATAGTCATGTGATTTTTACACACAAAATTAAACTAAACATAAGACTTGTTGGTTTTATTTCTCTTTACGTGTTATCTATGATTATTTATTTGCTAATTTTTTCTCCCTAATAGTCTTTTGAGAATGTCATGAACTAGAGGACTCGAGGCATGGGACATGGGGCATGTTTTATTTTTCTTTCTACTTGTGGGTATACCTTGTTGATCTTAGGTGACTTAAGCATCTATCTTGTCCTACTTAATTCTTAGGATCTAGAACTTATCATCCTTGTGTATTTTTCATGAGTGCATTCTTATGGATATCTCAAAATTTTGTGTCTTGATGTAAAAATAATCTTGGTACACTAAACATAGGGAGTCTAACTATGCTAGTCATCTTGACCTATATGTCTTTGATGCATATTCTAGATTCCCACATTCCTATCTGATATAGATGATAATCATACACTCATAGTTTATGCTAGTGATGGTTGTATAATCTTCTGATGCCCCTAATAAGGCTCGATGATAAAAACTACGATGTATCTATATAACCCTTGAAATTGCACCTTTTTCATACTATCTTGCATTTTAGGGTTAATTTTAGCTTAACTTTGCATTTTTGAATGTTGAGAGTCTTTCTTATCTTTCATGGACATGTTAGAAAACTATTCTCATCTTCTCTTATCTTTCGATCATCTCTTTGCTATCCTATCATCACAAGGGGTTAATCCTATCATCACATATACCTAACCTTTTTGATCTCTTATTTATCCTTTTTGACCAAGTACCTAATGTTTATGTCTTGAATCTATTTTTTAGGATCAAAATCAAAATCCAAGTTCATCGTGATGGTTAAAATTATGTTTTAAATTTTTCCTTCTTCTATATAGTTGACTAACTTTCTAAGGCTTAATCTTTAAATATTGCTAGGGAAATCATTATTTCTTAATTTCTTCATCATTTCTACTCTCTTTTTCTCTTCTTATTCATTTCATTTCACCCTCATTCTTGCTTTGACCTACTTCTAATGCTTTATCTTACTAGTTAAACTTAGTCAAACTGGGGCATAATATCACTTCTTGGTGGTCATTTTTTGGTTCTAATCTCTTATCTATCATCATGGACCTTTCTTTATATCTATTTGATCATATTTTTATCATTTATGAATTCTCTTTACCTCATTCTAATTTCAATTTCGAGGGGGCAAGAAAATTCTATCATCATTGTAAATTGCTTGCTATGACTATCTATTTCTCAAGAACATATGATAGACCTTTTCATTTTCTCTTTTTCTTGATATTAGTACTCTTCTTAAGTATTATTATTGTCTCCATGTCCTGGTGTTTAGTATTGTCTCTATCAGGTTGTGTATGCAATATTTGTGATCTCATTCTACATTTCATTCTTTAAAATTAGAACTCTCTATCTACTATTGTCTACTTGGCTGCTGCTACCCTCTCTCTCCTATTGTCTAGACTATCTCTACTAGATTGTGCATTTAGGACCTTCTATCTAGTTCTACATTTTCAAAATCAAATCTCTATATTCGTTGCTACCTACCTAGCTTCTTCAATCTTTGACATAATGTGTTCCTAAATCGATCACACCTTAGTTAAAGAGGGGCAAATGTAATCACCCAAAAATGGTCATCTAGACTATTAGTCCCCTTTCTAGCATTTTTTTCTTAATTTCTTAATTGTTTATTCTAGATCAAATCCTAAAAAATCTATTATAACCTATGGTTTGACCACTTTAGCCTATGTGTCCTATTTAATTAAAAGAACTTGATCCCTTTTTTATTAAGTAAAATTTCCCACTTACCATTTATCCCAAGTGTGTACACATAAAGAATTGTTCCTACTTTAAAAAAGAAAAAGAAAAAACATTTTTGTCTACACATGAATCCGTAACTTTCTGTGTGAAAGGAATCTTTCAATTTTAAAATAACTTTAATTCACCTCCACACATTTCAAACACTCTCAAAAGTCAACTACTAATTTTGATTGGTGGAGATGCTTGTGCACATGGATTACTGAAGATACATTCTATTCTCTTGATTATGCCTCTATTGGATTTTGATCTCAATTGTCTATTTTTCTTTAAAAGAGAGGGCTCTCTTCTCATTCTAAAAATCTTAGTCTTTCATGCTAACTTTATGTTGTGGGATTCTTAGGTTCTTTTGGAGCTTTGAAGGCTTGGAAAATTTGCATTCTCATACTATTTTCCTCATACTTACATCATGGTTCACTTGCATTTTAGCTTCATGCCTTTCTTTTTAACTTAGTTCTTTTTATTAGCTCTTACATTTCATTTAGTTTAGATCTTACATTTTCATTGCTTTTATTGTGATTCTTAGATGCTAGCATTCTTTCTCCCATCTTTGAAGCTCTCATTATATGGTGCACCTTTCAAGGTTTGCATAGATTGTTTCATTTGAGAGCCACCATCTCATTGCCTTTGCATGTCATAGATTGAGAACTATAAGCCACCTCTTGAGATTCCCTTCACATCATGAGTATTCTTGAGTATAATGGTTTATAGAAGTGTGACACATTTTTGTAGACATAGTATCAACATCAACATACATACATAGCACGTGTTATGAAAAGCATCAATACATTGATTAAAAATGATAAGAAGACATAAAAAATGGTATAATAGATTAAAGGGTTGACTTTGAACTCCATAGAAGAACAATAATTAATGGTAAATTATCAGAGTCAAATTAATATGGAAGATTTCCATAAATAATAGAAACAATGATGATGCTGATAAAATAATGCAACAATTATATAAGAGAGAATAAGATGATGTCGAGAGAGCCAACAGATTGCTCCAAAGAGAAATATATCATAGAAGCATAAAAAATGTTGCTCAAGAATATTACCAATGCAAGTTTGTTTCAACATTGACCAAGATATCATTGTGGGTAATGAGGTCATGGAAGTTTCACTAGATTTCAATGTCTTCTCCGACATTGACATTGTGTTGGAGTAACCACTAATGATGCCAAAATGATTGCATTTATCTACGGTGAATAATACTAGGCTTGTATTTTTGAAATAAGGCTTGTCAAAACTTCCCAACTTCTCTTAAAGTCTTTGTTGTAGATTTAAATTATTTCGTAATAAAACACTAGATCAAGGTGTTCTTGATAGGTGTTGATGTAGACTAAGCCCAATGTAGAAGTTGGTTACAATGCTAACTAGATGAGATGGGCTTGGATTTTGACTTGATGGGACTCAGTTTTTTTTGTCACATATTACTAGGGCTAAATATTGACCTAAGATCCATAACGAGTAAAGTAAAAAGTATGAGGTAGAAATATCAATGGTTGTAGTTCAAGCTTAAAGTCAGGAATGTTGTCATTGATTTTTCCTCGTGCTTAACCAATACTAAGGAATGTGTTAGTAAAACTCATGATAGTAAATGAATATGAAGGAAATGTCATAGAATTCCCATCATTATCTAAAAAATTAGAATACATATTAACACCAACATAAATATACATCAAAAAAGTTAAAATTTGACAATCAATAGCAAATACATCTATAGTTTGAACCTCACAACACATCTCATTCAATCTACAATGAATTTCCTGGATCATAAGTCAATGTTGTAGATTTAAAATGAGCCCATGTTGATTGTGCTATGGACTTTAATGTCTCAAGAAAATCTTGAAATGGAAGTTGAATACTATTTTTTAGATTTGGAGGGCTCTACATGAGTGGAAACTCTAGTTGTAAATAATTATAATATCAAGATATAGAGAGACAAGGGATGTAAATAATTAAAATATTTATTATTCCAAATTATAGGAATAATTGATGGGAAATAGATGTTACAAGTTAGAGTTTCTATTGCACCAAAAGATTGACCTATTAACACCTGATACAACCACTAGACTTATAGAATAGAGGAGGTGGTTAAGCCATGTCATGAATTTTGAAGGGGAGCATTAGTAGTTAGTCCAACAACCCCCCTTAACAACACCCAAGGAGATTCGAACCTATAACTAAACTCTGATACCACTCGTTACAAGCTAGTGTTGCTATTGTACCAAAAGTTTGACTTTTTAATGCTTGATACAACCACTAGACTTATAGAACATAGGAGGTGGTTAAGCCATGTCACAAATTCTAAAGTAGAGTGTTGGTGGTTAGTCCAACAATAGAGACTTCAAGTTTTTATAGATCAAAGGTGGAGGAATATTAGATTATTTAACTAAGCTATAGAGGATAGTAACCATAATAATTATTATCATTACATGATAGTGATGACAATATACAATAAAAGAATGAAATCATATAAGAGACATGAGAGATATAGTAATGGATTGGAGAGGTATTATAATCAAACAAAAATTAATAGTTGAGAAGATATTATTTAATCAATGATAAAGGGAATGTGTAGCAACTGAAATATCCATAGACATATCCTTTTATAACATGACTCATTACTAAAGAAGGGATAAATTAGTCCATATAAAGTGGGCATTAATTAAATTCTCATACTCTCAACCTTAGGTGTGAGGAAATTATCCCTCTAAACAACTATAAGGAATAGACATATACAAAGGAAATAAACCACACTTACCACATTGAGAGAAATAACAAAAAAGGTGGTGTTGGTAATACTAGAGTGATTCCTTATATATTATGATATTCATTTTACATTGAAGATAACATCATCGCTCATGAGTGTCTATGGTGGGAAACTAGTGATTCCTTCTTGTTGTCAAAGAAAAATGAGAAATGATGTAGGAGGATAAGAAATTATCTATATAATTTCAACTCAACACTCATTCTCTTTCTATGTTTAGTTAAAGGAACATAATTGATTTGGGAGTATGCTAAAAAGAAGAAAGAAGAAAGAAGATTGCATCAAGAAGGATGTTAATGAACATCTTAAGATAAGTATTATTGGTCATTATGTCTTGAATAATATTTTTATTTTCATCTCATAATCAATATATTAATTATATCCATGCAATGTAAGTGTTATTTTCTTTATTATGTTCTTATATTCTTTTCTTTGATTTCCAGGGATGGTTCTTTGGTAAGTAGAAAAAGAACAAAAAAAAGTTTGCAATATTTGATGTGATGCAAAATTATTCAACAATATAAGAGTGAGATATATATTGCAAGGGGAATAATAAACAATGTTTCATTCCCATTGAAACTATCCTTAGAGGAGAGATGTTAGAGAAGAGACACTATCAACAATATGCATGGATGTTCTTTTGGAAAAACAAGATTGGTAAATTAGGTGTGCTATCAAAATTATGCACAACTCGATCTTATGAAAGTATCTCCAAAGAAGTTTTTGATCTAGAATTAATTAGTCATTTGATGATCATGTTAGATAAAGATGGAAGACTTGATGCTATCAAGATACCTATTGAACCAAGGAAGCATGCCATGAATTTTTTCCAAGAGGTTAGAAGGATGATAATAGATTCAAAGGGAATCTAACACTTCATCAAAGACATTCTTGACTAAGAGTGACTTGTGACACTTTATAAGTAACCTTTAAAAGAATATGAAAAGTTTAGTGTTTCTTTGTGAAGAAGAATATCTAAGCGGTAATCCCTTGTAATACATTTTTATCTACGAGAGATAAGTTTGAGGTGAAAACCTTATTCTCTAATATATTTTCATAGTGGATGTCATGACAACATCACATGATAGTGTCCATGGTAACTTCATTGTTACAATCTTAGATTGGTTTTGACTAGTGAGTGTCTACATACTTAAGCCATCTATCTAATTCATGTTGAACATGTAACATATGCTGAGCACAACATACAAGATAGAGCATATCAAGAAAATAGTGAGTGATGAATCACTCATGTGTTGAGTGTTTTAGGAGTTGAGAAAGTAGTGCATGCCAAGTCATTTAGATGCTAAGTAATAGTATTGAAGTCAATATGTGCCAAGCACTAGGGACTTCAATTGTTGAGTAATACAATTTTGTCATAGTTGTTTGTATTGGCACAAACTACTATGTAAACTATTTTTGAGCTGACTTAGATATTGAATTATGATATTTTGGTGATACAGATGAATATTAAGTTGGAATGTCTAGGCATTATGTGCACCCAATTAAGAAAAGGGAAGGTTTAAGTAGAAATATGTATGAATCATAGCCATTGATTCATACCTAACCCTAGGTCACCTAGGTCTTCTTAAGGAGGAAAAACCCTAAACTTTATAAGAGTGTGAAAGGGAATGAATGAATGGTTAAGGAGAATTTTTCATGTGCAAACTAGGAAATTTATGGTGACCAAGGTATTATGATCTAAAATGCAAAATCAGTTTAAGGAGGAAAAAGGAAGGAAGAAGTGAACAACAAAGAGAAATTTGATCAAGAAGGATCATGTATATAGTAAGATAGATGTGATTTGTCATCAATCATAGGAGTGATAACTATAAGATCGTTGCTAAGACATTATAACATGTGAATTAGTTAAATCTCTTAATAGAGTAGTCCTAATAGGTTGTATTGAAATCCACTAACAAGGTGTTTATTTAATCATGAGTTAGAGTCCTCTAACCAAGCACAATTCTAACAAGGTCAATCCTTTAAAAGGGTAAGACCTAACAATCTTTGTAATATTTTTACAGGGTAGATCATGTTTTATGATCAAACATTGTAACCTTCATTAGATACACTTTATTACCATAGTAGTGAAGACTAGTGGATGTCATCCCACCCCAATTTTACCTTCTCATTGGAGGGTTTCTATGTAATCATATCTAGTGTCATATATGTGTGACTTCTTACTTGTTTACATGCTTTAGATGTATATGCTTTATATGGTATTTAAATTTGTTTTTGAATGTATGAGATGGATGTGTGGTGAATATTTTATGAGTCAAAGTTTGAAGCACTAATTCATGACCCTCTTAGAAGTTTACCTTTCCTATTGTAATTCCTACAATTGGTATCAAAGCCTAGTTCTCTGAAAGATAAGCTTTGTAGCTTTGAGGAAAGATCTTGAAAATGGAAGTCTAAAAGTTGGTAAATATTATTGAGAACTAGAAGATTAAAATACATCTTATTCTACATTAGCTAAATGAAGTGAGAGAAGATCTAAAGAAATCTTTAAAGAGAAGGAAGGAAATATCTATTCAAGAGAATGCCACACAATACAAAGAGATAGACACTACTAAGGTATTTACAAATGGAAAATCTAATGAATTTGATACAACAGTTGCAAATCTAATGGAAAAGAACATAATCCAAGTTGAAGAAATCAGAAATCTCAAGAGAGAACAAGAATCTCAAGCCATACTACTATTTTAAGTGACTGAATAGAAAAAGAAAGTTATAGAAGACAAAGTCATGATCGAATATGACAAAATTTTTTGACCAAAAGACTATAAGAGAAATCATCAGAGGTAACCAAGATTACTAACATGCAATTATAAACTTTGGATCAGATGATGAATGCAAACCATGAACTGAATGCGAAATATATTGAGATAAAAATACTAAAGTTGTAGAATGAATAGTTGAGAAATGACCTAAAAAGGGAAAAGGAAATTGCTAAAACTTTCAATAAGCCAAATGAAGCTATCAAATACTTTGAAAAATTGATGAGATCCCCTAGGTCTAACAATGATACATTTGGTCTAGGATACATAAGTACTGAAGAAGGAGAATCATCCAAAAGTTTTGAAAAAAGGAGTAATAAAGGTAAAAATTCCAAACCAACTTGTCATAATTGTGGTACGAATGGACATACTACTAATGTGTGTAGGAGCAATACTATAAATTAGAATGTTAAGCAGAAAAACATGGGTCACTGTCATAAGTGCAACAAATAGGGTCGTCAGGCACATGGATGTAGAACTAAGACCATGCATACTCAAATATTTGAAGGATATTGTTATAACTATAAAAAGTATGGACATAGAGCTTTTGAGTGCAGATCAAAATTCATGTGGTCATAAAACAAGCAAACAAAGGTAAAGTACAATGGAAACTCTTACAATTGGTATTATAACACAAGGTATAGTTGTTATTACTATCAAGAGTAAGGACATGTTCCTAAAAACTATATTAGAATACACTTTAGGAGTGACTACAAAAGGTGGTTGAGCTAGACTGCATGTTTTAGCTATTTGAAGATTGGTCACATTAGTCGATATTGTCCAACAAGGTCAAAGGCACCAAGTTGTGAGTTGAACAAAGGAAAAGGCAAGGAAAATATTGAAAATGTAAGAGATAAGATGAACACGACATGTAAGAGAAAGGAGGATTGCAACTTATCAAGTAGAGAAGGGAACACTTCACCCAATGGGTTAGGTGATCACACCTCATAAAACTAAGAAATAAGGAGGTATGTGGGATTGATATTCAAAAAAGGATGCATCACACATCAGTTCCAAGGATTTAGTTCTGAAAATATTACATAAGCATGAACAAAGATGCAAAGTGTTATTAGGAAATAAAGAAAAATCTTTAAGGTTTTTATGTTACTACCAAGCATGAAAAGTTTTCTATGGTTGTTAAGTGAAATGCTAGTGGATGTTAAGCTAATAGATTGGCTAGTTGATGCCAAGCTCATAATGGCTACCAAGTGAATGGAAAGATAAGAGTATGCCAAGTGAACTAGAAACTATTTGATGCCTAGCCTATAACTATGTAAGCACATATCATTAATTATAGTGTTTTGAATGGCTATTTGATCAATTCCCACTCATTCAACATCATTCAAATTTAAGAGAGAGAAAGAAGAGCTAAAGGAAATCTATAAATTTCATGAGAAGTATTTTTAGAATATTTTAATGGGCAATCAACACAATTTCATCAAGATTTACAAGGTTTTTATTATGTGTCAAGCTATGCTATTTCCAATTCTATAAACCCTAGACTTATATAATGATGTCTAGTTATTTGAAAGAAAAAGGTATAGAGGGAAAGGGGGTTTTGAATGTTTGACTAGTTAGCAATGAGATAAAACCACCTATTTTCAAGGCCATTGTAGACATAACATACAAACAAGATCCCTTCAATGTGTTATCTATGATACAATTGCAAGTTTTAATGATTCAAGATGTCAAAAAGTGTTATAACTATAAGATTGGAAGTATTGGTGACATGGAAATTAGAGAGGAGTATGGAAGATCATGAGAAAATGGCATGTTGAGGGAAGACTTCAAAATTGTAGAAAACAAAGGGTTAAATTGTGCCCTAGATTTCCCTAACATTTTCAAAACTAAATGGATTAGGATTATTTTAAAAAAGATTCATGATAGCTTAGTGTGGTTAGATAATGGGCCAATTAGAATCATACTAAGGATAATTCATAGAGGGTAATAGGGTATCCAACCCTAGATTAGCCAAAGATGATGAGAAGTGAGTCCTAAGAAGTTATTGAAAAGAACATAGGGTTGTATGGAACAAGAGGGGAATGACCATAGACACAATCATAAATCCTCTAGTAGCTTTTGTAGTAAGGGTAATTGCACATAACTTTTATCAATCAAGTAGATTGAATAGTGTAGCCTACATTGCAGTAGATATGGATTACAAGATTGTGAAGAAGGATCATACATATGATCTTGTCTAGTTGCAACCACAACAATTGATTGAAAATTTGGGAGCAATAAAAAAATCAAACTATGCTCAATGCAAATTCAGATCTATTTTGGTATGCATCTTCTTTTATGTATAGAACACATTTCCTGCATTTGGTAATGTTTCATGGAAGACAAATATGTTTGTTGCATTTCAAATAGGAGAATTCATTGAATAGTTGGGAGATAAATTTGAGTTAGTAATGACTAGTTATTTTGAGGACTTCAGACAATCCATGAAGAAGAGATTAAGGATTCCAGTATCATTAGTGAAAAAACATTATGATGATGTTTTTTTATAGTTGATGCTAATTATACATTAGTACAAGAAAAAATTCAAAGAATGAGATGGCTATGGCCATTAGATTATGAGATTAATGTTGATGAGGCCTCTACAACAATCACAACATTACTTACACAAGAAGTGGACAAAGATACCAAAGCTTTTGGTAACTATGAGTAGGATGAAGAAGAGGAAGAGGATGAAGAGGAAGAAGACACTTAGATTCAAGAACCTCTGGCATTAAATCAAGGATAGGGTGAGGATGAGTAAGAGGAAGAAACAAAGATTGGAGAAGGTGTCAAGGGAGAAGAAGCCAAGGAAGCACCTATTTGTACTGATCAAAAGAAGAGAAAGCACAATGTAGAAGTAGTGGCAAGACCTAAAAAGGTTGCTAAACTAAGCCAGCCCAAACCAACAACACATGCCACAAGGGCTAGAACATGAGTCATTGTACAAAAGGATGAAGAGAAAGCCAAGTCTACAGAGTAGGAAGTCAAAGCATAGAAAATAACAAGAAGAAAATATGTTTCTTAGGATGAAATTGATGAAGGAAAAGACAAAATCTGATGATGAAACCCAATTCCAAATGGTGAGTCATAATCCATCCTCAAATCTAGATAATCTATGTGAGAATGTTAGAATCAATGTAAATTTATTAGGTTTCTCTCATATTAACTTTGATAATCTTGGAAGAGTTGAGAAGAATCAAATGAAGGAGGCAATATATGCTATGATGACTACTTTCAAGAAGGCTCCTCTAGAGATTGCCAATTTCATACTTAAAATTCTATATGAAAGAGTTGAGAAAAAATGGCATTATTGTTTGAAATTAGAAAGGAAAATTAGGGATACATCCCTTGCCCAAGTTATGCTAAAACTAAAAAATGTACATATATCCAAAGAAATCAAGAAATATACTATTAGATTTGTTCCTAAGTATAGGGCATTTAGCATTCTATAGAACAATATAGAGAATGTTGTAGAGAAGTCCAAATGAATATGGAAGATTACATATGGACTGGCCATAGTCAAAGAAGGTGAAAAAGAACATATTGAGATCAAAGATGATGAAGATAAGGATAATGAAGAAGGCATAACTAAGGGATGCACTAATATGAATATATATTATTAGATTAGCAACAAGAAAAGAGTGTACAAGATACACAAATACTGAGTTCTAGCCCTCCATAAGTCACAAGTGTAATAAGGAAACTATTACAATAAAGGATTTTTTTTATTATACTATTTAGAACATCAATCCTCTAACAAAGGAAGATTTGAAAAAGATACTTGACCAATTTACACTATAGGAAAAACTATGTGACAATCTTGCATTGGTAAGTGTAGATGAAATTTAGAAATCATAGACTATAACTGCAAGGGAGGAGGTGAAAATACAAGGACTAACTATTATCACTCCTTAAGTCACAAATGCACCAAAAGTTGCAACAGATAAGGTTGAGACAATTAGAGAGGATAAGGTCAAACCAAAGTTTATGATATGCTCATAAGAATAAGAATATTAATGTATGAAAAATTGTTTTTGACACTCATGCCAGAGGAGGAGATTTTTATTGTTGGAAATAATCAAGACTAGCTAAGTTACTAAGAGGGGAGGGGTGAATTAGTAACATCAAAACTTTAAATTAATTCAGCACTTAATCAGTATGATCCATTCACCACTAATCCATCTAATCTACTACATGCATGAGAAAAGATAAACATTAATGACACATGAACACAATATTTGTGACCTTGAAATATTCAAAATAGAAAGTAAAACTTGGGTAGGGATGATAACCACAAAACTTCACTATTGTAGTATAAAGTTGGCCTATTAAGGCTTACAATGACCACTTGTGATGATCTTCCCTATGAAGAGCAATTTGGACTACTAGATCCACCTTGTTAGAGGTTTTACAAACATACAATGAAGTATGCACTTTGTTAAGAGATTTAAAGAAAGACTATTAAGTCTACCTTGTTAAAGGATTTAGAAAACTGATTCACCTATTAGGATGAAATAGTAGATTTGAATTACAACTTGACTGTTGATTAGATTTTTGAAGTATAGATCACCTCTTGTGATTGATATAACTTTACTACTCCTTGTAGACCTTGTTGAATACTCTACTCCACTGCTGATTCACATTCACTCTTCTCAAAATATCACATATCCATCCATACACTCATATGCTCATTCATACATTGCAAATGATATAATACATTACACATATATAACATTCCAATATTTATAATTATAAGGTCAGCTAAAACACAAGTCAAAAAAATATTATTGAGTCAGCCAAATAGTAGAAACTCGAGTTCTGTAAGCCAACTTGGTGAACTACTAATACTTGGTGTCCACTAGATTACTTGGCATCATCATGCACTCAGTAGAAGTAGAGGCATAGTCCATTCTAATAATGCAACATAGTTTTGAACTCGATGACCATTGGAGATTTGATAGATATAGTGTTACTCAATAGATACTAAATACTTTGTTTACCTTGCTTGCACTCGATAAACACTATTCATTCCATCACTCGGTAGACACTAGCTTCTCATCATAGAAATTGATGACTCAATAGAAACTATGAAGCTCGATGACCACTAACTACTCAATGAACATTATTGGACTGCACACTATCTATATTCACTTGGTAGCTTCTAGAATGCTCGGTGTGAACTATGAAACTTGATTATTTCTGGATTGCTTGGCAAATGTTGGAGACTAAATGATGAGATTAGTAACCATGCATAATTGAATAAGTGTTGTCACTAATGAAAAATATAACATAATGCCAACAATCTCTGACTTTGGCACTAGTGACAAAAACAGTTAGAAGCCAAGACTTATGTACACTAACATACTAATTTTTTATTTTTCAAAATTGATCTTTGTAAAGCAGTTGTATGTACATTTTCACATATCTCCCCCATACATAAGACATAATATATACATAGTCTTTCTCCATGTTTATTCTATACATATATCAATCTATTTTCTCCCTTATTGTCTCCACATGTCTCTTACCATCTCTTGCTCCCCCTTTTTGATAGTAATGCCAAAAAGTTATGCAATATATTCAAATAGAGACACCAAAATGTGAGAGAAATTTAGAATGTACCTTGAGAATAAGAGCTAATGTCTTATCCCAGTTGTCTTTCAAAATTTTGCAAGTGGAGACTGCCACTTGAACTTCTATTGAAAGTTCAATCATATGATTTGCAATAGAAAAATTACTATCCTAGACCAATGGCTTTGAATATGCAATTGTTGGAAATATTCAAGATATGACAAGTTACTAAGAGGGGAGGGGTGAATTAGTAACCTCAAAACTTTTAAATAATTCAACACTTTAACTATATGTACTATTCACCATTCATTCATCTAATCTACTGCATATATGAGAGATCAGATATTTTATAACACATGTACACATTGATTTGGTAACCTAGAAACCTTACAAATAGAAAGTAAAACTAGGGTGGGGATGATACCCACAAAAATTTGTTACTACAGTATGAAGTTAGCCTATTAAGACTTAAATTGACCACTTCTGGTGATCTGCCCTATTAGGAGCACAAAGGACTACTAGGTCCACCTTGTTAGAGGATTTACAAACATATAATGAAGTATGCACTCTATTAGGAGATCTATACACAGACTATTAATTTTACCTTGTTAAAGGATTTACAAAATTGATTCACTATTAGGATGAAATAGTTGATCTACTTACAACTTGATTGCTAAGTAGATCCTTGAAGTATAGATCACCTCTTGTGATTGATGAATCTTTGCTGCTCCTTGTAGACCTTGCTAAATACTTTGCTCTGCTACTAATTTGCTTTCATTCTTCTCAAAATAGTACATGTCTATCTTGATACTCTCATGCATATATTGTAAATAATTTAATACATTACATATATACCATTCCAATCATTACAATTGCAAGGTTGGCCAAAACACAAGTGAACAAAATATTAATGAGTCGGCCAAAAAGTAGAAAACTCAGGTTCTTCAAGCTAACTTGGTAACCTTCTGATACTCGGCATCCACTACATTACTTGGCATTTTCATGCACTCGATAGAAGTAGAAGCTCAGTCCATACTAATCACATAGTGTAGCTTGGAACTCGGTAACCATTGGAGACTCGGTAGATATAGTATCACTCAGTAAAAATTGAATCCTTCGTTTACCTTGCTTTCACTTGGTAAGGACTACACTTTCATTTCTTGGTAAACACTAGACTTCCATCACTCGGTAAGCACTATGAAGCTTGGTGAACACTATATGCTTGGTAGATACTACTGGGCTACACACCCACTCGATAGCTTCAGGAATGCTTGATATGAACTGCTTGACTACACATGCACTCGGTATCTTCAAGAATGCTTGGTATGAACTACTTAAGTGATGAACCTACAAGGTAACCACTGAATTCTTAGTATACACTATAGACTGAGTGATGAACTTGGTAATCATTCAAAATTGATTAAGTGTTGTCACTAATGACAAATACAATATAATGCCAACAATCACCCCCTTTGGCATTAGTGACAAAAAACTTATAGGACAAAACATATGTACATAACCTGATTCAATGAATTTTGGTTTTTCAAAATTGATCTTTGTAGAACTATTGCATATACATTTCTATATATCTTCTTTATGAATTATAATGTATATATAAAGATACTTATGTGCACATGCTAACTCTATTGAGTGCTAACTCCCCCTTTCACTTATAGTGATAACTCTCCTCACTTATTATGCTGAATCTCTCCCCCTTTTTGACAATAATGCCAAAGGACTACATATATAGTTTATATGACTATACCAAAGTGAGATACAAAATCTTGATGTACCTTAAGGATGGTGGAAAAAGTATTATCCCAAGTCTACTGCAAAATTTGACAGGTGGAGAGAGCAATTTGAACTTCTGCTGATAATTAGATCATGTGATCAGCCACTGAGAAGTTCTAATCTTGGACCAATGTTTTGCAATGAACAATATGTTTCTGCATTGTGTCCATGATAGGAAGGATCATGTTCTAGATCTCTATGAGTGTAGACTAGATCCTTGCTTCCTCTCTCAATAGTTATGCCCGTACATCTACCAAATATCTAATTTTGGTGTGATGGGAGGTTGTGGAGGAGGAGTCCACCTTTAACTTTGATGCACTTGATTACATATCAATTTCAATCTTATTTAGCCTATCCTTTATTTCTTTAAAACCAGAAACATCACAAATTTTGGCAAAAAGTGATGCTGCATTATTAAAAGAATTTTCAAAATTACCCAAAAATGTTGACAATTTAACTTGCTTGATTGTTATCTTTTGAGAAATATGCTCTAGCATCTTATTATCAAATTTCCTTTCAACCTTTTCAATTAGTTTCTCTTGTCTAGAAGAAGCTTCATTAAATTTTTGTACTGCCCCTTCTAATTGAATCAAAATGTGTTGAGTAGAATCTACTTCAACACCTATAGCATCTGTAATTATATCCTTGGCATTCTTAATTATTCTGTATTCATTATCCCTTTTTGATCTTAACTATTTCTACATAGCTTTCATCTCTATGAGTTGGCTGGCTAACCTCATCTCTTCAATGGTAGCATTGTTATAGTTAATCTTTAGAATCACTATTTCCGTGTCTAAGTTAATGTCTTCTCCAATTTCCTTTCTAGTGATCAAAAGTTTTAATGGATGCTTTTTTTTGACTTTTGTGATGACTGGTTTGACCTTAGGAATAGACACAATAGTGGAGATAGAAGGGCTAGTAGTGAAAAATGGGATAAGATTCAAGGATTGAATACCAATAGCAATACTAATCAAATCAAAAATTGAAACACTTCCCAAAAATGGTTTCGCACTCGGTAGAATATCCATAGTAGTATTTGAACTGATTGGATTTGAAGTGGATATAGATAATGTTGATGAGAAAAAAATTGTAGAACTTACTAGAATTGATGGAGATAAAATTATAGAACTTACTGTTACACTCACTGATGGTTATGGAGCTAAAGAGGCTGACTTGATAGCTAAAAAGGTGAAAGATATCTTGGTAGATGAAGTGCTTAGCACATCTATTTTAGATACCTAGAGCTGGGATGTGGTTGGTGAAGATTGAGCTATGGTAGCAACTATTGTGCTCAAAATTTCACTTACAAAAGCTATCTCCATAGTAGATTTAACTATCTTTGGTGGAGAGTAAGGAAGGGATGCAATAACATCTGCTACAATTTTTACTAGATCTTCTTCATCTTTTTCTTCCTCAAGTGCTTCTTCCTTCTTGTCTTCTTCCTCTTTTACTTCCATTAGTGAATATAGCTCTCCTAGAGTAACTATGATGGATGGAGTGCTATCAAAATCATCATTGTCACTGCTATCATCATCCTTGATTTCAACAGGATCATCACTAGGGTTTTGTAGATGATAGATGTTCTTCCACATATTTTTTGCATCTCTTACAATATGTTCAATGTCCTTAATTAAAATCAAACATGTATAAAATCTAATCACCATTTTACCTTCATTATTCTTCATTGCTACCTTTATTTCTACTTCAGTAAGACTCAGTAGAAGATTGAATTGCTCATATATGTCCTTTGCTATTTGGGTTGCTGAATCCCATCTTAGTTGCAATCTCTCCAAAAAATATTTGGAGATTTGAGGGGCAAGCTAGTTTGGGGAGTATTTCCATTTTTCCATCTTATTGAGCACCAATTCCTCAACCTACATTTTCTCTGCATTAGTCCTTCTTTCAAATTTTAATGCCTTGAAATTTGTGGTGCTAGCTACCTCTTTCAATTATTTTAGCCTTTCCTCAAATGTGAATGAAGGCCTGAAAAGTACAGTTTCCTACTTGCCTTGTCTATTTCTTTTAGAAAATATTGCAATAGGCTTCTTCTTAGGTTTGGTGATAATCACCTTCCCTTTCTTCTTTGGTGGTTCCTCTTCTTTTTTAGATTCAAGTTCTTCTTCTTCTTCTTCTTCTTCTTCTTCTTCATCCTCACCTTTTCCTTCAGTAAGCATAAGAGGGTTGGTTGTAATTTTCAACTTTGCTATCTTTCTCTTGCCTTTGCTTATAGCTTGGGGTAGCTTGATTTCAAGCTCAATTCTAGTCTTGGCTTCATCATAAGTGCCAAATGTAGGAAGCTTAGGATCTATAGGCTCATTTACCAATGCTTCAATAATGTCCCTGGTTTCATCAATATTCACCTCATAAAGAAGAGGTTTCACCCATGCAACTCAAGATCTGACTACCTAAATGTATACTCTATCACAATCAACCATGAAGCATACATCATCTTTGTAATCTTCAACCAGTTTTGGTGGAATTTGAAACCTATTATTCATTCTTTCCTTGAAATCTTCAAAATAATTATCCATAACCTTCTCAAAGTTTTCACCCATGTTAGAAATAAACTTATTAATCTAATATAAAATTAGAATATCTTTTCTCCATACAATTGAGCCCTTTTATGGAAAGAATTTTTGAATATAGAAAAATAAACAAATTAACAGGGAACCAAATTTGCATGGATTATTCTTTGAAGTCCTTATGCTGTCCATATTCTTGTTCAATTGTTTCAACAACAATTTTGATAGGTCAAATTCAAGATTTTTCTTCACAATTTTGAATGCCAAATGAATAGCCTCATAGGGCACATTTTTCAAACAACTAGAGCTATAAATTTTGTGGGCAATGATGTGAATGCCAAACCTTAATTCAACATTAGATACAGTGCTAACATTCAAATCTCTAACATCCCATTCAGCTATGGTTTTCTTCTATAACTCCTCTCGACTTATGGTTTTAGTAGTTTTTGCTTTACTTAGCATGGGAAGACTAGTAATCTTATGAATCATCTTCTTGGTGATTAACACTAGCTGCTCTAACCATAGTTGCCCATTGTGAACATGACTAACCAATTCTGGTGATCTGCCCTGTTAGGAGCACAAAGGACTACTAGGTCCACCTTTTTAGAGGATTTAAAAACATATAATGAAGTATGCACTCTATTAGGAGATTATACAAAGATTGTTAAGTCTACCCTAGTAAAGAATTTACAAAATTGATTCACCTATTAGGATGAAATAGTTTATCTACTTACAACTTGATTGCTAAGTAGATCCTTGAAGTTAGATCACCTCTTGTGACTGATGAATATTTATTTCTCCTTGTAGACCTTGCTAAATAATCTGATTTGCTGCTAATTCACTTTCATTCTTCTCAAAACATTACATGTATATCTTGATACTCTCATGCATACATTGTAAATGATATAATACATTACATATATACCATTCCAATAATTACAATTGCAAGGTCGGCCAAAACACAAGTGAACAAAATATTACTGAGTCGGCCAAATAGTAGAAAACTTGGATTCTTCAAGTTGACTTGGTAACCTTCTAATACTTGACATCCACTGCATTACTTGGCATCATCATGCACTTTGTAGAAGTAGAAGCTCAGTCCATACTAATCACACAACATAGCTTGGAACTCGATAACCATTGGAGACTCGGTAGATATAGTATCACTCGATAAAATTGAATCCTTCATTTACCTTGCTTTCATTTGGTAAGCACTACACTTTCATTACTTGGTAAAAATTGGACTTCCATCACTCAGTAAATGCTATGAAGCTTGGTGAACACTGCATGCTTAGTAGATACTGTTGGGCTGCACACCCACTCAGTAGCTTCATGAATGCTCAATATGAACTGCTTGATTGCACACTCACTCGGTAGCTTCAAGAATGCTTGGTATGAACTACTTAAGTGATGAACCTATAAGGTAACTATTGAATGTTTAGTATACACCGTAGACTGAGTGATGAACTCGGTAATCATTCAGAATCAATTAAGTGTTGTCACTAATGACAAATACAATATAATGCTAACAAAAATATGTTTTTGAATTATGTCCATAACTAGAAGGATCATGTTTTGTATATCTATCAATGTGGACCTGATCCTTGCTTCCTCTCTCATCAATTCTACCTACATAGCTAACAAAAATTTCACCTTAATATGATGAGTTGAGCTTGAGCTGGGGTCAAGCTATAGCCTTTGAGCACTAGCTTTCATATCTACATCAATCTTATTGAGTTTCTCTTTTATCTCCTTAGTAAAGTTGATAAAATCACATAACTTAGCAAAAAATGATGTCACATTGGTAAAATAATGCTCAAGATTACTCAAAATTGAGGATAGTTGTACTTGGTTTATGGAAATGTGCTAAGGAATGTGCTCAAGCACTTTATTTGGAAACTTTTTCCCTGGCTTTTCAATTAGCTTCTCTTGAATAGATATGTCCTAATTGAACTTATTGACTACTTCTTCCAACTGTAACGAAATGTGTTGAGATGAATCCACATCAACACCTATAGCCTCTATTATTATATTCTTTTCATTCTTAATTATTCTAAACTCTCTATCTCTTTCCTCTCTAAGCTATTTTTGCCTTGCCTTTTGTTCCAAAAGCTCACTAACCAATCTCATTTCATCAACTATAGTAGTATCCAAATCTAGCTTAGGAATTACAATTTCCTTGTCTAAATCAATATCTTCATTAATTTCCTTACCAATAAGTAGAAGTTTTAGGGGTGTCCTTGGTTCCACTTCTAACCTTACTGCCTTGGACCTAGAAATAGAAACAATTGTAGAGATAGTTGGACTAGCTGAAAAAAATTTAATAAGATCAAATAAAGAGATACTTGTAGGTGTGTTAAAAGAATCCAAAATTGAAGTGCTACCCAAAATTGAAGTGATAACAAGTGGAGCACTTATTGGAGCACATATAATAGGAACACTAATAGAAATATTTACAAGTGATGTGCTTACAGATGTATACAAAATTGAAGTTGACAAAATTGTAGAATTAGATGCTTCACATATTGCTGATGTAGTTGACTTGGGAGCTGATGAAGAGGAGGGTTGTAACTTGGTAGATGAAGTGGTAGAAACTTCCATTATTGATACCTAGAGTTGAGAGGGAGAAAATAGTGACTAAATAGATGATGTGTCTATAATTGTCATCACATTTGCTGAAGCTATCTCCAACCCTGATGATGTTGCAGTCTTTGGTGGAGAATGAATAAGGGAGGCTATAACTTGTGCAACTATTCTTACTGGATCATTTTCTTCATTTGCTTCCTTATCTTCCTCATCAACTTCGTCCTCTTTCTCTTCTTCATCATCCTTCATCAACTCTTGACATTCCTCAACATCAATGGTGACACAAGGTGTGTTATCTTGTTCCTCATTATCAATGTCATCATCATCATCCTTACTCTCTACTAGATCTTCACTGGGCTTGTGTAAATGAAAGATGTTTTTCCACATGTTTGTAGCATCTCTAACCACATGCTCAATGTTGGAATCTAATCATCATTTTACCTTCATTGTCTTTCATTTCTACTTTATCTTTGTATTTAAAAGACTCGGTAGCAATTGCTTCAGTGATTGCTCATATATGTCTTTAGCTGTCTATACAACTAATTCCCACCTTAGCTTCAATCTTGCCAACAATTATTTTGAAATCTATGGGGCAATTTGATCAGGGGAATATTTCCATTTTTCCATTATATTGAGTACTAGGTCCTCAATCTGCATCTTCTTAGAATCTGGTCTTGTTTCAAACTTTAAGGCTTTGAATTTTGTGATGCATGCACCTTCTTCCATTTGTTTCAAACTTTCTTGGAAGGTAAGTGGGGGCTTACTAAACACTACTTCACTCCCACCTTTCTTCTTAGATCTCCTTGTGAATATAGTTGTGGAGGCTTTGGGTGGCTTGGTAATAATTACCCTACCCTTCTTTTTCATATGTTCTACCTCCTTCTTAGATTCTTGCTCTTCTTCTTCAAATTCTTCTTCATCCTCTCCTTTTCCCTTGGTAAGCATGAGAGGGGCATTTGTAGTTTTCAGCTTGGTTACCTTCCTCTTGCCTTTGCTTAGCCTAAGGTAGCTTGATTTCAAGCTCAATTCTAGATTTGGCTTCTTCATAAGTTTCAAAGATAGGTAGCTTTGGATCTACTAGCTCATTCATGAAGGCTTCAATGATATCCTTAGTTTCATCAATGTTAACCTCATATGGAAGAGGTTTGACCCATGCAATTCTAGGCATGACTGCTTGGATATACACTCTATCACAATCAATCATAAAACATACATCATCTTTATAATCCTCAACTAGCTTGGGAGGAATCATGAACTTATTATTCATCTTCTCCTTGAAAGCTTCAAAATAATTGTCCATAATACTATCAAAATTTTCACCCATTTCTATAATGAATTCATTGATCTAATACAAAATAGGAGTATCCTTCCTCCATACTAGTAAACCTTTTGATGGGAAAAAAATTTGAACATAAAAGAAAATACATGTTAGTAAAGAATCAAATTTATAGTGGTTGTTCTTTGATGTCTTGATGTTGTCCATATTCTTGTTCAGCTGCTTCAACAATAATTTTGATAGGTCAAATGCCAAATTCTTCTTTACAACCTTATATGCTAGATCAACTACTTCATACAACACATTGTTCAAATGATTGGAGCTATAAATCTTGTGTTCAATGACGTGAATTTCAAACCTTAATTCTACGTTAGATACAATGCTAATTTTTAAACCTCTATCATCCCACTTGGCTAGGGCTTTCTTCTAAAGCTCTTCCTAACCTAGGGTTTTGGCAATTTTGGCCTTGCTTAGCATAGGGAGACCTATGATCTTATGAATCATTTCTTTGTGATCAACACTGGCTACTTTAACGATAACTGACCATTATGTACATAGCTTAGAATATACCTAATCCAATTAATTTGGAAGCTCCTTGGCATATGCGGGATATGGGTTAACCCTTTTGCTTCTAAATGCTTATGCTCAGGTTTCAAAGAACCATCAACACACATTTCTCCCAGCGTACTGTCCATCTCTAGGGTTCTAATTTCTTACACAAAAAACTTAAAATGAGTACAAATATTGTTGATAAGAAGTACCTTTGTAGGAATTTGTGATTGAGCTCCATTTAGGTCAAGTGAATCTACAACTATTGATACTAACTTGAAATTTGGTGCTTTCCATTCCATGCCTTTTACCAACATTTTAGATCCTCTTTTTTCCTTGCTACTATTACTACTTTTGGATGCCATGGTCACTCAGTAAATGAGAAAAATTATTTGAAAAAATCTTTAATACAAATTCACTCGAGATTGCTTGGATGCACCAAGAAATTGCTTTGCTCTGTGTATTCTAAAGTCATGATGAAAAATAAAGTCAAATTATACCCTTTTTGATGAAAATTCTACCTTAATTCTTGGTACCATAATGACATAGTGCATGATAGACTATCATCCACTCACTGTGCTCGGTAGAAGCTTGTGACTCAGTGATTGAACAATTTTTTTTTATTACTCCCAACCTAGCTCGGTTGATTCTATGACCAACCTTGCTTGGTATGACCAAATCTCTTGTGATCCCTCTGTATCTAAAATACTAATTTTGATCTTCTACTTTCTTTCATTTGGAACTACTTGAGATGTGACTTGAAGATATAGTTCTAGTTCTCCCTTTAAGAGTCTAATTGGAAATGGTGGTGTCACCCACTTCTCGAGTGACATGGCCATCATTTGAACTAGCTTTCTCAGTAGACTTGGGAATCCACTACTGTCTCATCTACTTCCTAATATTATTAGCATTAGATTTATTTTCATCTTCAACTCTACTTATATTCATGCAATTCTTAGCTACATGATCAAGTTCAGTGCATGTATAACATCTTACAATTGTATTCTTCTTTCTCAAGTGATGCCTTGCATTTTTTATGCCAATGTGTCCATATTCTCTACAATAATGACATCTACACCAGGTATTGTGGTCCCAACCAAATATTGCCTTGATAATTTGTTCAGTTGGATTGAATGGTTTAGATCTACATTCAGATGCCTTGTAACCTCATTTCTTGTATTTGTGACATTTACCTTCAAATTTTGATTTCTCCTTGCATTCATTAGCTTTATGACCATGTTGACAGAAATTATAGCATTTTCTATTGAATTTTGCTTTTCCATTGCTCCAATATTTGTTTGATGTATGACCTAACTTACCATAGTGATTGCAAGTAGGTCTTTGATTCTTTTGGGCATGTTGTTTAGAAGATTCACCTTCTTCTTTGTATCCAAGTCCTACTTTACCTTTTTTCCTATAGAGATTCTACTCACTTTGTTGATTCAATTGATCCATGCCTACTTGAGATTTCATTATCCTTTCATTGAGTTATTTTTTTAGAATTTAGATCAGCTTTCAATCTTTCATTGATTTGTCTTTTAGTGATTAAATCATTCCTTAAACTTTCATTTTCAGATCTTAGATTCATGATTTTCTCATTTGCATTGGAGAGCTGATTGATAAGACTTTCTTGCTAAAGGGATTTATATTGAGTTTCATTTTTCCTTGCCTCCAAATAATCATTTTCCTTATTCCTTTGTTTCAAGATTTCACACAATCTTATTTACTGAATTTCCTATTCTCTTTTCAATTTTTTTTACTTATTCTTGCAGAGAGCCATTATTTTCTAAGAGTTCTTTCATTGCCTCATTTGTTTCATCTAAACTTCTTGAGGGGAAAAATTCTTCAATCTTTTCTTCAACATATTGGTGGTCATTCATTTTTTTTCAAGTTCCTTCCTTCTTTTCAAAGATTGGGAAAGATGCTCTTTTGCTTCCTTGAGTTGAGCTATGGCAATCTCCAGATCTATCTTCTCATTTTCAATAGCTTTCTCAAGTCTAAATATCTCCATTGTCCTTGATCTTTCCTCAAGTTGTCAAGCTTTATCCTAAGAACCAAAAAGCTCTAATACCAATTGTTGGAAATAATCAAGACTAGCTAAGTTATTGAGTGGGGAGGGGTCAATTAGTAACAACAAAACTTTAAATTAATTTAGAACTTAATCAATATAATCCATTCACCACTAATCCATCTAATCTACTACATGCATGAGAAAAGATAAACATTCATGACACACAAACACAATATAGGGTGACCCAGAAACCTTCCAAATAGAATGTAAAACTTGGGTGGGGATGATACACATAAAACTTCACTATTGTAGTATAAAGTTGGCCTATTAAGGCTTACAATGACCACTTGTGATGATCTGCCTTATTAAGAGCAATATGGATTGCTAGATCCACCTTGTTAGAGGTTTTACAAATATACAATGAAGAATGCAGTTTGTTTAGAGATTTGAAGAAAGATTGTTAAGTCTACCCTATTAAAGGATTTAGAAAAATAATTTACCTATTAGGATAAAATAGTAGATTTGACTTACAACTTGATTAGTAATTAGATCCTTGAAGTAAAAATCACATCTTATGATTGATATAACTTTACTACTCCTTGTAGACCTTGTTGAATACTCTGCTTTGTTCCTGATTCAAATTCACTCTTCTCAAAATAACACATATCCATCCATACACTCATATGCTCATTCATACATTGTGAATGATATAATACATTATATATATATATATACCATTCAAATATTTACAATTACAAGGTTGGCTAAAACATAAGGGAACAAAATATTACTGAGTCGGCCAAATAGTAGAAACTTGGGTTTCTTAAGCTAACTTGGTGAACTTATCTATTTCATTACTTGATGTCATCATGCACTTGGTAGAAGTAAAGGCATAGTCCATACTAATCACACAACATAGCTTTGAACTTGGTGACCATTGGAGACTTGGTAGATATAGTGTTACTCGATAGATACTAAATACTTTGTTTACCTTTCTTGCACTTGGTAAACATTGCTCATTCCATCATTCAATAGACACTGGCTTCTCATCATAGAAATTGATGACTTGGTAGACATTTTGAAGCTTGGTGACCAATAACTACTCGGTGAACACTGTTGGACTACACACTGTCTATATTCACTCGGTAGCTTCTAGAATTCTTAGTGTGAACTGTGAAACCTAGTTATCACTGGATTGCTTGAAAAACATTGGAGACTGAATGATGAGCTTGGTAACCATATAAAATTGAATAAGTGTTGTCACTAATGAAAACTATAATAGAATGCCAATAGTTACAATCTCATATTGGTTTTGATTAGTGAATGTCTACACACTTAAGCCATCTATCCAGTTCATGTCGAACATGTAACATATGCTAAGAACAATGTACAAGATAGAGCATGCCAAGAAAATAGTGAGTGCCAAATTATTTAGAAGTTGAGCAAGTGGTGCATGCACAGTCATTTAGATACCAAGTGATAGTATTTAAGTTAGTATGTGTCAAGCACCAGATACTTCAATTGATGAGTAACACAATTTTATTATAGTTGTTTGTATTAGCACAAACTACTATGTAAACCATTTTGAGCCAACTTAGAGATTGAATTATGATATTTTGGTGATAAGGATGAATCTTAAGTTGGAATCCCTAGGCATTACATGCACCATATCAAGAAAAGGGAAAGTTTAAGTGGTAATATGGATGAATCACAACCATTGATTCATACCTAACCCTAAGTCACCTAGGTCTTCTTAAGAAGGAAATACCCTAAAAATTTGTAGAGAGTGAAAGGGAATGAATGAATTATCAAGGAGATTTTTACATGCACAATCTAGGACATTCATGGTGACCAAGGTATTATGATATAAATCATAGAATTAGTTAAATGAGAATAGAGAAAGGAAGAAGTGAATAGTAGAGATACATCTGATAAAAAAGGATCAAGTACACAATAGGATAGAGGTGATCAATCATCAAGCATATGAGTGCTAACCATATGATCATTGCTAAGACATTCTAACATGTATACTCTCTTAACAAAGTATTTCTAACAGGTTGTATTGAAATCCTCTAACAAGGTGCTTACTTAATTGTGAGTTAACATCCTCTAACTAGGCACACTTCTAATAGGGTGTTGAAATCCTTTAACAAGGTAAGACCTACCAATCTTTGTAAGCTTTTAGCAAGACAAACTTTTCACAAGATAGATCATGTTTCATTATCAAACATTGTAACCTTCATTGGATACACTTTATTACTGTAATAGTGAAGATTTGTGGGTGTCATCTCCACCCTAGTTTTACCTTCTCATTGGAGGGTTTCTGGGTAATCATATTTGGTTTCATATATGTGTGAATGCTTAATTTTTTACATGCTTTAGATGTATATTATTTATATAGTATTTTAGTTTAATTGTTGAATGTATGAGATGGAAGTGTGTTGAATATTTCATGAGTTGAAGTTTGAAGCACTAATTCACCCCGTCTTAGAAGTTTACCTTTCTTATTGTAATTCCAATATTCATGTGAACTTTTGATGTCATATGCGTATGAGTCTCCCCTTTGTGTACATCATGAGAAAGTTACAACTTCAAAATGATTAATACTTGTACTTGTAAAATTTATTGTAAGGTGCCAACCTTACAATAACTTATGTCATGATATATAGTTTGAGTAAAATGTTTAAATAGATCATCAAAGGCTTTATCTAGTAAATTAACAACTAAGTGTTAGGTTTTATTAAATTGACTATATATATATATGATAATAATTTGGTGAATATTTTGCCTTGATATTGTGATAGACTATTACAGCATTGAGTACATGGTGAACATCATTTAGTTGATATTTTTATAAGTCATTACTCATGTTACTTAATATGATATCAAAAGATTATTTGGTGAATATCATGCGTCAGTATTTTGATAGACTGATACCCAAATGATATTATTTAATGGAAGTCTTTTGATCAAAGATTTCCTTGATGTGATTTTTTAATATTACCAATGATGTAATATTTATCATATGTTTATCCTTTCTAGCTAAGAGGGAGTGTTCATATTTTATAGCTTTAGTTGGATAAACTTATGAACACTTATATATGAGATAAAATGTATATATATATATATATATATATATATATATATATATATATATATATATATATATATATATATATATATATATATATATATATATGTTAGAGTAATAAAGTATGCTCTTATTAATTAAATCATATTGATTTAATTATTGAGTCTCTTATTATCTCTAGTTTACTTAAGTTAATTTGGTCATATAACAATTAATTATTTTATTAATTTTTATTATGCAACCTAGGTTAGTTACCTATTAGGGTTTTGATCTCCTTTTATAAGGTCTCTATGTAATTTATTCATTCCCTTTTTATTATAGAAATTTTTCTTTTTGCTCATCAAGAATGTCTCATTTATGGATCTAGGAATTCCAACTACCATAGATTATTTTTCTTTTTTTTTGGTGATAAGTGTTTTCATGCAAGTGATTCTTGGAAGTTGTGGGATCAATCTTTCTTCAACTTCAATATGGTATTAGAGCTCTAGATCTTCATGCCCTATTTTGTTTATGAGAGGTTTAGTTTGGTTTTTAGATCTATATTTTTTTAAAATTTCAGAGGGTTTCAATTTTTACAGAATTTTTGTATTGGATCTCACTAATTTTTGGTGCACTTTGAGAAAAAAAGACCTCACCATTGAGCTTAGAGTGTCCAAAAACTCCTATTTTCATATAAAATGTGTCTAATTTGGACATAGTTGGAATCTAAGGAAAAAATAAATTGCTCCTAGACTGGACACATTTCCTGAGGTGATAATTTTATGATTTATTTGGCTATAAATTGAGATTTTTTGGTATGGAAATCAAGATTTTTTGGCATGAAAATCAAGCATTTTTTGGCACAAAAATCAAGACAATTTCTTGTATGAATTGACATGCTTCCTAAGGTAATTTATGGTACTAGCAAGCACACTTCTTGATGCATTTTGGCATGAATCTCAAGCCAATGATTTTTATTTTTCCCTTTCACCTCTTTTTTGACCCACCTATAGTTTTTTTGTCATAACTTGCTCATTTAGACTTTATTTTTCACAAAGAAGCTATTGATGGAAAGTTGATTCTGATCCCATTGTGATGGTGTAGTTTATTTAAACTTTGATGATGTTTGGTTTTTAGTTAATGCATTCAAATTCATAGGTTCTATTTTGTAATCTAGGAGACATATCTTGAGGCATTCTATTTTCCAGATTCTACTCTAGGCACATCCCATTCAATAATTTTATTTTTTGCATTCTAGTGGAGATCTTAGTTGTTTCAAGTCTAAAGATTTATTTTATTATTTTAGATAATTTTTTATGGTTTGTATTATTTCTTGTATCAAGCTTATGTCTATTTTGATATTTGTTAACATCCTTTGGTAGTATTTTTACAAACACACTGAGATAAAGTGTCACTCTATAGAATTTTGGGATCTTGTACGTCTTTTTATTTTGTTGTACTCATACTACGTTATAAAATGTCTTAGGAGGTTTTATGTTGGCGATAGTTTTCATCTTCCTTTGTCAAATGAGTGTTCCTTCCACTATATTAGCCCCATGATGTATCGATTACATGTGCCATTATAGGTGTTTGTACTTCTTTTACACTCTTAATGTTCCTAGTTCTTCTTTTTTTAGATGATATTGCATTCAATTTATGTGTTCATGTCTTACCTTTTAACATTATGTGGGGACTATTTTGGTTATATTATTTTCTTTGGTTGATGTAATGAGCTATATTTTTAGTATTTGATCCTATGTAGTAGGCAATTGTAGTGGCTAGAAACCTATGCATTTTGGTGAGATGGATCATTTACCATATAAAAATTCTTTCATTTCTTTTTTTGGAAGCCATGAAAATACCTTCCATATTTGATTGATCAACTCTTTAGACTTAGTCTTTTCTACCTAGTCATGTTTTATATAGTGGAGGTTCTTTAGATCAATTGTTTGATAGTGTTTACAACTTCATGCTTCAGTGGTGTTCTTCATGATCATCTTTTATTCCTATCTTCTAGGATATCCCCTAGTTGGAGGCTTCTTTAGTCCTTCACTAGTTCTTTTAACATTATTCCAATCTCTTTTGGAGTAGGGTTTTTCCCATGTGGCTTTCTCAAATTTCTTCTATTTTTAGAGATTTGGTTGTGCTTGAGTACCTCATCAAACTTTGTTGTCGGGACCCCAATTTACTTTCAATAGTATTTTTTAGGTTTTTAGCTACTCCCTATGGTTATCTTAAGGGGGTGTTAGAGTAATAAATTATTTTCTTATTAATTAAATCATATTGATTTAATTATTAAGTCACTTATTATCTCTAGTATACTTAAGCTAAGCTTTGGGCCTATAATAATTAATTCTTTCATAAATTATTATCATGCAACCTAGGTCAATTACCTATTAGGGTTTTGATCTCCTTTTATAAGGAATGATCTCTCTATAATTTATTAATTCATTTTTTATTATATAAATCTTTCTTTTTTCTCATCAATAATTTCACTTCTATGGATCTAAGAATTCTAGCCTCCATAGCTTTTGCTTCTCTTTTTCTATGATAGGTATTTGCTTGAAGGTATTTGAGGGACATGTCTCTTCCTAGACTTATTTTCAATATAAATGGAGAGAGATTTTTGTATATGAAATGATATAAAAATTACAAGAAATATTATTTTCATCTACAACAATATTGTAAATTTAATAAGACTAACCCAAAAAATACAAGGAACAAATGCCAAAATTATTGGAAATACAATAGGGAAGTAAAATATGAGAGGGGAAGTGATGAATCAACACTTAAACCTTTCAACCTCAAAATCATTCACCACACATCAATCTCACAACCTATATATGTAAAATGAAATACCAAATTAAGCATATACATACATAGCATGAAAGCAAAACATTCAACACCTATGTGACATAAGATATTTGGCTACCTAGAAACCCTCCAAGGAGAAGGTAAAACTAGGTTGGGAATGACATCCACAAATCTCCACTACTAAAGTAATATAGTGTATCTAATGAAGGTTACAATATTTTGATCATGAAACATGATCTCCCTCATGAAAGTTATACCCTGTTAAAGGCTTACAAGATTGTTAGATCTTATCCTGTTAAAGAATTTCAACACCTTGTTAGAAGTGTTCTTGGTAAAAGGACTTTAACTTGCAGTGAAGTAAGCACCATGTTAAAGGATTTACAATAGCCTATTAAAACTACTCATTTAAGAGATTTAAAATATTCACCTGTTAGAATGTCTTAGCAATGATCCTTCTATTAGCACTTTGTTGATTAATGTCATATTGCTTCTTTCCTAATGTGTATTTGATCCTTTTTGATTAAATGTATATCTATTGTCTTATAATTATTTTCCTCTATTATCCTCTAACTAATTCTTCTATGTATCTCAAATCACAACTCCTGAGTCACTGTGAATGCTCTATTTGTGTATGAAAACTTCTCTCCTTTTTCCTTACACATTTATAAAAAGTTTAAGTTTTGTCGTCCTTAAGAAGACCTAGGTGACTTAGGGTTAGGTATGAATATATGATTTTAATTCACCCATATTTCCAGTTAATCCTTCCAATTTTCTAATTGGCTGCATGTGTTGAGCTGTCATTTTGCATGATACTTAATGACAAGAACCCTTTTGAACTCCTCTCTTGAAAAACTAATATGGGATCAACTCTTAGGTTTTGAGTGATCTTGTGACCTACTGTAATCCACTCACTTGAAGATAAATGTATTTTTTCATAGGGAGGCCTTTTTTGATTTGAACAATTTTAGACAAGACATGATCAATCTGCTTGTTGTTTCAAAATTAACCACAAAAAAGAAGAAGATATGTTTTTGGTATTTTCTATTTTTAAATGAATGCAATCTAACAATACAACAAGATGAATTCCTAATTTAACCAAGGGTTAGAAAATAAAATAACCAAGATAAGGTAACAAGAGATGAAAGTAAATAACATGACAGGAAAATTCTTAATAGACATAAGCTACAAAAACAACATGTCTGCGAGTTAAGCCTTTGAAAAGATTCATAGGTAACCAATGAAAATAGGAGCAAAATTTTCTTAATTCCACTGATGCAATAATCAATAGAAATTCAATGACCATAAGATATTTCACTTCTCATTAGATCATAAGGCCACAGAAAGTGCACTCATCTGAGACAAAAAGCTATGTAGGAACAATGAGGTCATCTCTTCTCCAACTAAGTATGTTAGTGGAATTTGTAAAACTATAGAAAACACCATAATTAAAATATTTCTTGATAAAAATAACATAATACAACTATTGACTCAATTATAATTCATGAACATATATTCACAAAATATAACACACTTAGGATGGAATCAATACACTCTAAATGCAAGCACCTAAAGCATATATTATTACATCAAACAATTTGTGTTGAGAGTGAGAGATCTCTTCATGTAAATATATGTTTCAAAACTAATAAAAAAAATCTATTTATGTAAGAACTAATTCTCTAACTAGTGCTTAATAGGACTCCATCCATATATATATAGAAAGCATGAGAAAATAAGAAGAAAAAAGCCATCAAACAATGTAGAAGTTTCTAGAGATGCCAAAAATAGAAGCTCAACCTTCACTAGATGTGTGTAGGAGTTAAACTACCATTAGAATGCATTTTCAATGCATAAAAATCTCTAAATTTGGAACTAGTAGTTAACTGTCAGTGCACCTCTAAATTCTTCAAAAAAATTTGATGCACCTCAAAAGAAGTGCACCTTAGAAGTAGCACACCTAGCACACCTTGAAAGAAGAACACTTTCTCAAAATAATGCACCTTGTGCACTTACGCATCTGGCACACCTACACAATTGCGCACCTCAGAAGCTTAGAAGATTAATTTGCCAAAGAATCAAAGTTCTCAATTTTGAAAATGATTTGTGGGTTTTTCTCAAATGAGGTCTAGGAGAACTCTAGTGTACTTATTTTATCATTTTTTGATAATCTATACCCTCTTTATAGCCAAAAATTTTCATAGATTTGAACTCCTTTTGCTTCTTCTATTTGAAATTCCAAGGCACCTATGTCAAATCTTGTCATTAATAGTTGCATAAGATGAGGAACCTATTTTGGTTCATGTGTCCAACCTCTCTATCATTGATCTTTTCTTCTCTCCAACTATCGAATCCTTCTGGGTTAGAGACTAGGTTATCTAGATTATCCAAAATGATCAAATGTTTGGAACTTTTCATATCTTTTTTACAAGATTTTCTAAGTCCTTTTAATTGACTTTTTTAAAGGTCTTCTAATCAAAATTTCAAGTTGAAACTTTCATCGGTCCCTAAAATCCATATTTATATCATTTAATGGATGCATGAGCCTTTACAAGTATTAAACAAAGAAAGCATGAGAAAATAAGAAGAAAGCCATTAGATGATGTAGAAGTCTCCAGAGATGCCAAAAATAGAAGCTCAAACTTCACTAGATGTTTGTAGGAGTTAAACTGCCATTAGAATACATTTTTGATGCATGGAAAGCTCTAAATTTGGAACTAGAAACTAACTATCAGTGGACCTCTAAATTCTTCAAAAAATTCTAACCCACCTCAAAAGAAGCATGCCTAGTGCACCTCAAAAGAATCACACTTTCTCAAAATAATGTACCTTGCATGCTTGTGCACTTGGCACACCTATGCACATGTGCACCTTAGAAGCTTGAAAGCTTGATCCACCAAAAAATCAAAGTTGTTAGTTTTGAAAATAGTTTTTGGTTTTTTCTTAGAAAACATTTGGGAGCACTCTAGTGTACTTATTTTTCCCTTATTTGATGATTTATACCCTCTTTATAGCAAAATTTTTTCATAGAATTGAACTCCTTCTGCTTATTCTATCTAAATTCTAAGGCACTTGTGTTGAATCTTATCATTAGTAATTGCATAAGATGAGGAACCTATTAAGGTTCATGTGTCTAAACTCTGTATCTTTGATCTTTTCTTCTCTCCAACTATCTAATCCCTCTAAGTCAAAGACCAGGTGATCTAGATTATCCAAAATGATCAAATATTTAAAACATTTTCATATCTATTTTACAAGATTTTCTAGGTCCTTTTAACTAGCTTTTTTAGAGGTCTTTTGCTCTAAATTTGGAACTAGCAATAAACTATCAATGGACCTTTGAATTCTTCAAAAACTTCTTACACACCTTAGAAGAAATGCACCTAGGAAGTAGTGCACCTAGTGCACCTCAGAAGAAATGCACCTAGGAAGTAGTGCACCTAGTGCACCTTAGAAAAAGCACACTTTCTCAAAATAGTACACCTTGTGCACCGGTGCACCTTAGAAGCTTGAAAGCTTGATTTTCCAAAACATTAAAGTTCTTAGTTTTGAAATTAGTTTCTAGGTTTTTCTCAAACAAGGTCTAGGATCACTCTAGTATACTTATTTTTTTCTTTTTTGATAATCTATACCATCTTTATAGCCAAACATTTTCATAGATTTGAACTTGTTTTAATTCTTCTATCTAAAATTCTAAGGAACCTATGTTGAATCTTTTCATTAATAGTTGCATAAGATGAGGAACCTATTTTGGTTCATGTGTCAAACCTTTTTATCTTTGTTCTTTTCTTCTCTCCAACTATTTAATCCTTCTAGTTCAGAGATCAGGTGATCCAAAATTTTCAAAATGATAAAATGTTTGAAACTTTTTCATATCTTTTTTACAAGATTTTCTAGGTCCTTTTAACTAGCTTTATTAGAGATCATCTACGCAAAATTTCAAGTTAAAACTTTCATCAACCTATAAAATCTATATTTATATCATTAAATAGATGCAAGAGCCTTTACATGTCATAAAAAAAAAAGCATGAGAAAATAAGAAGATGAAAGCCATTAGATAATGTAGAAGTCTCTCAAGATGCTAAAAATAGAAGCTCAACCTTCAATAGATGTTTGTAGGAGTTAAAATACCATTAGAATACATTTTTGATGCATGGAAAGCTCTAAATTTGGACTTGAAAATTAACTTTTAGTGCACTTTAGAAGAAGCACACCTCAAAAGTAGTGTACCTAGCACACATCAGAAGAAGCCCGCTTTATCAAAATAGTGCACCTTGCACACCTGTGCATTGGCACACTTGTGTACCTGCAAACCTTGGAAGCTTGGAAGCTTAGAAGCTTGATTCATCAAAAAAAAAAAGTTTTTAGTTTTGAAAATAGTTTCTAGGTTTATCTTAGACTATGTCTAGGAGCACTCTAGTGTACATATTTTCCTCTTTTTTTAATGATTTATACCCTCTTTATTGCCAAACATTTTCATAGATTTGAACTTCTTCTATTTCTTCTATCTAAAATTCCAATACACCCATGTTGAGTCTTGTAATTAGTAGTCTTACAAGATGAGGAACCTATTATAGTTCATGTGTCCAACCTCTATATCATTGATCTTGTCTTCTCTCCAAGTATCGGTCCTTCCAGTTCAAAGACCAAGTGATCTAGGTTATCCAAAATGATAAAATGTTTAAAACTTTTTAATATATTTTTTATAAGATTTTCTATGTCCTTTTAACTAGCTTTTTCAAATGTCTACTACTCAAAATTTTAAGTTGAAACTTTCGTTGGTCCCTAAAATCCATGTTTGTATAATTAAATGGATGCATGAACCTTTACATATCATATAATAAAGAATGCATGAGAAATTAAGAAGAGAAAGCTATTAGATGATGTAGAAGTCTCTCGAGATGCCAAAAATAGAAGCTCAAACTTCACTAGATGTTGTAGGAGTCAAACTACTGTCAGAGTGCATTTTTGGTACATGGTAAGCTCTAAATATGGAACTAGCAATTAATTGTTTGCACACCTTTGAATTATTCAAAAGCTTTTGGTGTACCTCATAAGAAGTGCACATCAGAAGAAACACTCTAGTGCACCTCGAAAGAAGCACACTTTCTCAAAATAGAACACATTGTGCACTTGCATATATGGTGCACTTGTGCACCTACACACCCCAGAAGCTCAAAAGCTTGATTTGCTAAAAAATCAAAGTTCTCAGCTTTGAAAATAGTTTCTAGGTTTTTCTCAGACTATGTATGGGAGTAATCTAATGTACTTATTTTTCCCTTTTTTGATGATTTATACCCTCTTTACCGCTAAAACTTTTCATAGATTTGAACTTCTTCTACTTCCTCTATTTTAAATTCCAAGGCACCCATGTTAAATCTTGTCAATAATAGTTGCATAAGATAAGGAATCTATTTTGGTTAATGTGTCCACCCTCTATATCTTTTATCTTTTCTTCTTTACAACTTTCTAATCCTTTTGAGTCAGAGACCAAGTGATCTAGATTATCCAAAATGATCAAATGTTTGAAACTTTTTCATATCTTTGTTACAAGATTTTCTAGGTCCTTTTAACTAGCTTTTTCAGAAGTCTTCTGCTCAAAATTTCAAATTAGAACTTTCATCAGTCCCTAAAATCCATATTTATATCATTAAATGGATGCACGAGCCTTTACGTGTCTTAAAAAAAAGAAGCATGAGAAAATAAGAAGAAGAAATCCATCAAATGATGTAGAAGTCTCTAGAGATGCCAAAAATAGAAGCTCAACCTTTACTAAATGTTTGTAGGAGTTAAACTACCATTAGAATGTATTTTTAGTGCATAGAAATCTCTAAATTTGGAATAGGTAGTTAACTTTTGATGCCTCTAAATTCTTCAAAAAAATTTGGTGCACCTTACAAGAAGCACAACTCAAAAGAAACAAACCTAGCACACCTCAGAAGAAGCACACTTTCTCAAAACAATGCAACTTGTGCACTAGCACACCTGCACACCTTAGAAGCTCAAAAGCTCAGAAGCTTGATTCACCATAAAATCAAAGTACTTAGTTTTGAAAATAGTTTTTGAGTTTTTCTTAGACAAGGTTATGTACTTAATTTTTCCTTTTTTTGATGATTTATATCCTCTTTATAGCCAAATATTTTCATAGATTTGAACTCTTTCTACTTCTTCTATATGAAATTCTAAGGCACTTGTGTTGAATGTTTTCATTAATAGTTGCATAAGATGAGGAACCTATTCTGGTTCATGTGTTGAACCTCTATATCTTTGATCTTTTCTTTTCTTTTCATATTTTTTTTACAATATTTTTTAGGTTCTATTAACTAGCATCTTTAGAGGTCTTTTGCTCAAAACTTCAAGTCAAAACTTTCACTAGTCTTTAAAATTCATATTTATATTATTAAATGCATGCATGAGCCTTTACATGTCTTTTAATAAAGAAGCATGATAAAATAAGAAGAAATCCATTAGTTGATGTAGAAGTGTCTGGAGATGCCAAAAATAGAAGCTCAACCTTCACTAGATGTTTCTGAGAGTTAAATTGTCATAAGAATGCATTTTTGGTGCATGGAAAGCTTTAAATTTGGAATTGGCAGTTAACTATCATCATACCTCTAAATTCTTGAAAAAATTCTAGCACATCCCATAAGAAGCACACCTAGCACACATCAAAAGATGCACACTTTCTCAAAATAGTGCACCTTGTGCACCTGGACACCTTAGAAGCTTAGAAGCTCAAAAGCTCGCTTTGTGAAAAATTAAATTTTTTAGTTTTGAAAATAGTTTTTGGGCTTTTCTCAAATGAGGTCTAGGAGCACTTTAGTGTACTTATTTTTTCCTTTTTTTGATGATTTATACCCTTTTTATAACCAAACATTTTCATAGATTTGAATTCCTTCTACTTCTATCTGAAATTTCAAGGCACTCATGTTGAATCTTGTCATTAATAGTTGCATAAGATGAGGAACTTATTCTAGTTCATGTGTCCAACCTTTGTATCTTTGATCTTTTCTTCTCTCCAATTGTTTGTCATTTTGTGTCAGAGACTAGGTGATCTAGATTATCCAAAATGATCAAATATTTGAAACATTTATATATATATTTTTACAATATTTTCTAGGTCCTTTAAACTAGCTTTTTCAAAGGTCTTCTACTCAAAATTTTAAGTTGAAACTTTCATGGGTGCCTAAAATCCATATTTATATCATTAAATGTATGTATGAGCCTTTACATGTCTTAAAACAAAGAAACATGAGAAAATAAGAAGAAGAAAGCCATCAGATGATGTAGAAGTCTCTAGAGATGCCAAAAATAGAAGCTCAACCTTCATTAGATGTTTGTAGGAGTTAAACTGTCATAAGAATATATTTTTGGTGCATGGAAAACTCTAAATTTGGAATTAGCAGTTAACTATTTGTCTGCCTCTAAATTCTTCAAATACTTTCGGCACACCTTAGAAGTAGCACATTTAGTGTACCTTGAAAGAATCACACTTTCTTAAAGCATCACACCTTGTGGACCTGTGCACCTGTGCACCTCAGAAGCTTGGAAGCTTAGTTTGCTAAAAAATCAAAGTTCTTAGTTTTGAAAATGGTTTCTGGGTTTTTCTTAGACTATGTGTAGGAGAACTTTAGTGTACTTATTTTTCCCTTTTTTGATGATTTATACTCTCTTTATTTCTAAAAATTTTCATAGATTTGAACTCCTTCTAGTTCTTCTATCTGGAGTTCCAAGGCACCCATGTTGAATCTTGTCATTAATAGTTGCATAAGATGAGGAACCTATTCTGGTTCATGTGTCTAACCTTTGTATCTTTGATCTTTTCTTCTCTCCAACTTTTTGATCCTTCTAGGTCAAAGATCGAGTAATCTAGATTGTCCAAAATGATCAAATTTTTGTAACTTTTTCATATTTTTCTTACAAGATCTTCTAAGTCCTTTTAACTGGCTTTTTTAGAGGTCTTCTACTCAAAATTTCAAGTTATAACTTTCATCAAATTTTAAAGTCGATATTTATATCTTTAAATGGATGCATGAGCTTTTACATGTCTTAAACAAAGAGAGCATGAGAAAATAAGAAGAAGAAAGCCATTAGACAATGTAGAAGTCTTTGGAGATGCTAAAAATAGAAGATAAACCTTCACTAGATGCTTGTAGGAGTTAAACTCTTGTCAGAATGCAATTTTGGTGCATGGAAAGCTCTAAATTTGGAACTAGTAGTTAACTATCAATGCAACTCTGAATTCTTCAAAAAAAATTGGTGCACCTCAAAATAAGTGCATCTTAGAAGTAATTCACCTAGAAAGATGCACACATTCTAAAAATAATGCACCTTGTGCACGTGGTGCACCTATGCACCTTAGAAGCTTAAAATCTCAAATGCTTGATTCGCCAAAAAATTGAAGTTCTCAATTTTGAAAATGATTTTTGAGTTTCTATTAGATGAGGTTTGGGAGAACTCTAGTGTACTCATTTTTCCCCTTTTTGATAATTTATACGCTCTTTATAGCCAAACATTTTCATAGATTTGAACTCCTGCTTCTATCTGAAATTCCAAGGCACTTGTGTTGAATCTTGTCATTAATAGTTGCGTAAGATGCACAACCTATTCTAGTTGATGTGTCCAACCTTTGTATCTTTGATCTATTCTTCTCTCTAGCTATCTGATCCTTCTAGGTCAAAGACCAGGTGATCCAGATTATCTAAAATGATCAAATATTTGTAACTTTTTCATATCCTTTTTACAAGATTTTCTAGGTCCTTTTAACTAGCTTTTTCAGAGGTCTTCTACTACAAATATCAACTTAAAAGTTTCATCGATCTCTAAAATCCATATTTATATCATTAAGTGGATGCGTGATCCTTTACATGTCTTAAAATAAATAAGGCATTAGAAAATAAAAAGAAGAAAATCATCAAACAATGTAGAAATCTTGGGAGATGCTAAAAATAGAAGCTCATCCTTCACTAGATGTTTGTAGGAGTTTCAAACTACCGTTAGAATGCATTTTTCGTGCATGGAAATCTCTAAATTTGGAATTAGCAATTAACTATCAGTGCACCTCTAATTTCTTTGAAAACTTCATGCACACCTTAGAAGAAGCACACCTTAGAAGCACTGCACCTAGTGCACCTTAGAAGAGTCAAACTTTCTCCAAAAAGTGCACCTTGTGCACCTATAGACCTACACATCTTGGAAGCTCGATTTTCCAAAAAATCAAAGTTCTTAGTTTTGAAAATAGTTTCTAGGTTTTTCTTAGATGAGGTCTGGGAGCATTCTAGTATACTTAATTTGTCCTTTTTTTGGTGATTTATACCCTCTTCATAGATTTGAACTCCTTTTGCTTCGTCTATCTAAAATTCCAAGGCATCCATGTTGAATCTTGTCATTAATAGTTGCATAAGATGAGGAACCTATTCTATTTCATGTGTCCAACCTCTATATATTTGCTCTTTTCTTCTCTCAAACTATTTGATCCTTCTGGGTTAGAGACCAGATGATCCAAATTATCCAAAATGATCAAATGTTTGAAATTTTTTCATATCTTTTTTACAATATTTTCTAGGTCCTTTTAACTAGTTTTCAAGTTGAAACTTTCATAAGTCCCTTAAGTCCATATTTATATCATTAAATGGATGCATGGGCCTTTACATATCTTATAACAAAGAAATATGAGAAAATAAGAAGAAGAAAGCAAATAGACGATGTAGAAATATCTGGAGATGCTAAAAATAGAAGCTTGACCTTCATCAGATGTTTGTAGGAGTTAAACTACCATAAAATTGCATTTTTAATGAATGAAAAGCTTTAAATTGGAATTGATAATTAACTGTCAACACACCTCAGAAGAAGCACACCTCAAAAGTAGTGCACCTAGCTCACATCAAAAGAAGAACACTTTCTCAAAATAGTGCACCTTGCACATGTGCACACTTTCACACTTTGAAAGCTTGGAATCTTGGAAGCTTGATTCACCAAAAAATCAAAGTTCTTAGTTTTGAAAATGGTTTCTAGGTTTTTCTCAGATGAGGTATTAAAACAAAGATGCATGGGAAAATAAGAAGAAGAAAGCCATCAGATGATGTAGAGGTCTCTAAAGATGCCAAAAATAGGAGCTCAACATTCACTAGATATTTGTTGGAGTTAAACTTCCATTAGAATACATTTTTGGTGCATGGAAAGCTCTAAATTTGGAACTAGTAGTTAACTATAGGCACACCTTTGAATTCTTCAAAAAATTCTAGTGCATCTCAGAAGAAGGACACCTTAAAAGTAGTACACCTATCACACCTCATAAGAAGCACACCTTGAAAGTTGTACACCTATCACACCTCAAAAGAAGCACAAATTCTCAAAATAGCACACGTTACACATTGTTGCACCTAGCACACCTATGCACTTGACCTCCTCAGAAGCTTGGAAGCTCAAGAGCTAAATTCACCAAAAAATTAGAGTTCTCAATTTTGAAAAAAGTTTCTAGGTTTCTCTCATATGAGGTTTGGAAGCACTCTAGTGTACTTATTTTACCCTTTTTGATGATTTATAACCTCTTTATAGCCAAAAATTTTCATAGATTTGAACTCATACTTTTTGTATCTAAAATTCCAAGGCACCCATGTCGAATCTTGTCATTAATAGTTGCATAAGATAAGGAACCTATTTTGGTCCATGTGTTCAACCTCTATATCTTTGATCTTTTCTTCTCCCTTATTGTCTAATCTTTTTGGGTTAGATAATAGCTGATCTAGATTATCTATAATGATCAAATGATTAAAAATTTTCCATATCATTTTTACAAGATATTCTATGTCTTTTTGACTGGCTTTTTCTTAGGTCTTCTGCTTAAAATTTCAACTTGAAACTTTCATTGGTCTGTAAAATCCATATTTATATCATTAAATGGATGCATGAGAAAATAAGAAGAAATCCATCAGATGATGTAGAAGTCATTGGAGATGTCAAAAATAGAAACTCAATCTTCACTAGATGTTTGTAAGAGTTAAACTACTGTCAGAATGCATTTTTGGTTCATGGAAAGCTCTAAATTTGGAACTGATAGTTAACTATTAGTGCACCTCTAAATTCTTCAAAAACTTTTGGTGCACCTCAAAAGAGGCTCACCTTAGAAGTAGTACACTTAGTACACCTCAAAAGAAGCTCACTTTTTCAAAGTAATGCACCTTGTGCAATTGCTCACCCGATGCACCTATGTAATTAAATACCTCAAAAACTAGAAAGCTTGATTCACAAAAAAATCAAGGTTCTTAGTTTTGAAAATAGTTTCTATATTTTTCTCAAACAAGGTCTAAGAGCACTCTAGTGTACTTATTTTTTCCTTTTTTGATGATTTATACCCTCTTTATAGCCAAATATTTTCATAGATTCAAACTCCTTCTAGTTCTTCTATCTAAAATTTCAAGGCACACGTGTGTAATCTTGTTATTAATAGTTGCATAAGATGAGGAACCTATTCTGCCTCATGAGTCCAACCTCTATATCTTTGATCTTTTCTTCTCTCCAACCATCTGATCCTTCTCGATTAGAGACCAACTAATCCAGATTATCCAAAATGATCAAATGTTTGAAAAAAATTTCATATCTTTTTTAGAAAATTTTCTAGGTCCTTTTAATTGGCTTTTTCAAAGGTCTTCTACTCAAAATTTGAAGTTGAAACTTTCACTGTTTCATAAAATCTCTATTTATATCATTAAATTTATTGGTGTTTTTATAAGCAACATAATACTTAATATCAAGATAATAAAGATCACAATAACCTAAAAATCAACTACTTCCTATAACAAGTTACTTGTTGTTGATATTTGGACCCAACTTCAACAAAATCAAAAGAGATTTTCTACTCTTTAGGCTCTGAAAATCAAGAAGGGTGCACCTGAGGGATTAAATAATTTCAAACTAATATTACATACATATGTTATTCATTCCATGATATTCCAAAACAATACACATCCCTTATAGTAGATTTTGTCACAATTCTTCTTAGATTTACAAATAATTATGGGCAATAGCAGCTAACTAAAACACATGGATTAAATGCAATAAAGTAAAATTGATTTCAAATTTAAGCTTGATGCTTGTTCATGATCTTTCCATCTATAGACTAAATCAATAGATGAATATCTTATCCATTGAGATTTTGAGTCCATTCAATTTCTAGATCTAATCAACACAATCAATATTATCAACAATTCTCACTAAAAATCATTTTTACAAATACCCTTCCTATTACCATGGAAACCCTATCAATCTCACTAAAGTATTTACTTGATTCATTGAATTAAAAGCAATAGTGAATTGACATACAACATGATTTAATTGCATTCAATTGAATAAGCTTTGCTCATACAACTTTAAAATGACTAGGTAACAAATTCAGCCATAACAAATATGGGGACAGTTCATCTTGGTATTGATTTCATTTGAAAATCATATACAATTGAAACAAAACTTAGAATGGCTCAAGATAAGACCTCAAGATCCTACAAGATTAATGTATTATCAGATATTTGTACAGAAAAACATCGTAAATTTTACACCAAAAATTGGACCAAACAAACCTAGTAAAAACTAAAATTATGCAATAACTCAGACCCTTTCTCTAGCCCTGGAATCTCACTTATATAGGGTGTTAGTTTTTTTTTCAAATATTAAGTAACATAATACTCAATACCAAGATAATAAAAGAACAAATAATCTAAGGATCAGCTACTTCCTATAAACAATTGAATGTGTTTCTTATCTGGACCCAACTACAATGAAATCAAGACAAATTTCCTACTCTTTAGGCTTTGTAGAACCAAGGTGGGTATACCTGAGCGATGGAAGAGATTTTTTTATACAACGTCATATACATAGTTTTCTCATTCCATTACACTTGATAATAATACACATCCCTTATAAACAAATTTGGTCACAATTCTTCTTAGATTTACACGTATATCTAGCAATAGTAGCTAACTAAGGCTTAGAGATCAAATGCAAAAAATTATTGAGCAACATTGATATCTTTCAAATAGCAAAGTGAAAATTGATTTTTAATTTGAGCTTGATGCTTGCCAATGATTTCTTCATATATAGATTGAATTTGATAGATTAGTTCCTCATCCACTGGGATTCAGAGTTCACTTGATTCCTAAATCTGATTGATTGTTTTAAAATCAATATTATCAATAGTTCTTAAAGAAAATCATACTTATAGACATCCTTCCTATTACCATGGAGAACCTATTAATATCACTAAAGCATTTATTTAATTCATTGAATTTATAGCAATAGTGAATTGAAAAATTGATTTAATTGCATTTAATTGGACAAAATTTTGCTTGTACAACTTCAAAACAACAAGATTCAACAAAAACATTAGTGGAGATAGTCCACTTTGTATTAATATCTTTTGAAAACTGGGTACAATTGGTGTGTAATTCAAGATGAATTGAGATGAAACCACACTATCCTACAACACAGAATGTATTCTCAAACAATTGCAAAGGAATTCGTCATAATTTTCACATCAAGGTATTGAACTGAGTAGACTTAAAGACAAAATTAATAGAATCTAAAAGCGATACAACTATTTAGACCCTTCTCTAGCCCTAGAATCTCACTTATAAAGGGTGAGATGCAACAAGGTTAAGGTTTAGAGAACATGTTAGCTATCCTTTAAGACAAAGATATTTACATTTTGCTATCACAAAAATACAAAATTTTTTGTAATAGAAAACTTATACATAAGAGTATTCTTTTGGTGGGCCCCTCTTCTATTAAATCTCTAAATGTTATAGATTCCATGATTGTCTCTTGTGCTATTCTAATTCCTTAGAATATGTAGCCATTAATACTTTCCAATGCTATGTCTTTTTTTGACATTTTCATGTTAACCTCAACTCAAGGATATCCACTAGCTTCATCATGAACTAATAAAACCAAATTTATTCTTATTTCTTCTTTTTTCATGTCATCTTTTTGGGCCTCTGAACCTACAACTATAATTGGTTTCTTTTCTTTATCCCCCTCTTTCCTCTGATCTCCTATAGGTGTATCAATGATCTATATTTCATCTTGATCCATCTCATCATTGTCACTTTCAGCATCCTCCCACTGCTTATTAGAAGATATCTTCCATCCACTTGTCAAAAAGTGTGTCATCTAGCTAGTTAAACTGTAGAATATCATTTTTCTTCTTGATCACACATAGCCAGGTTGTCAATGCTAACAAAATCTTGTTTTAAAGAATCAAAGAATAATTAGACCTTCACAATTTCCTCTATTTTGGTTTCCCACCATGCATGTCATTTTTCATTAATGACACTATTTATTCTCAAACAAAACAAGTCATCTAATTCTTTGGCCCATTCATTCTTACTTTTCAATCTATTCTTCTTATCCAAAGAAAATGGGAATAAATAATTTTTTTTCACTTTTATACTTATCTAAGTAGCTAAAAATTCTTCTCTACAACTCAACTCTTTTATCATCAAATTTTGGAAGATCATTAATAACATCATAAGTTTTTTCTATGTGGTCATGTGAAAATTTTATGATAGAATGACATAGAAAAGTGATCTCTTTCCTTCTCTTGCTCCACTTATTGACAATGGGTTTCAAATTTTCATCACTTGATTTTATTTCCTCCCATATGTTTATTAACTTTGCTAATTTATCATAAACCAGTGGACATCCAATTTTATTAACCAAATAAATGAGAGCCTTTCTTAGTTTTCCCTCATACTGCACATTTAACTCTACATGCAATGCTCATAGTTTACTCTTCTCCTCTTGAAAATCCTTGACTATATAATATTTCAGCCTTTGTGGTGTGTCAAGAATCTCAATGAGGAGAGTGGATTTAAAAGGTTCCATTGGTAGGTGAGGGCATGTGATCCTTGGCCTAGAAGACTATCCCCTTATTGTATTTCAAGCTCAATTATTTTTTGAACTTCTTTATTATAGCCTCCAAAACTTTCCCACACTTATCCTACAATGCTAACCTTTCCTACTCACTCTCTCTATAGTGGCCAAAGCTAGGTTAGATGTACCAACATTCAAATGTGTAGCTTCTACATTGGTTGTATCTTCTACCCTCTTTACAATTATATTGCCCATTAATCTAATATCATTTGACTGTGAGAAAATAGTCTTGGATCCTTTTCTTATTGACCAAATGACTAAGACAACATGGTCTGCATTGAATGTGGCACCTTTTATTTCTATCTTATATTGATCCTATATGATTAGTTTTTTAGAAATAGAATTAAAAGCTAGAGCATCTGCTATATCCCAATTAGGTAACAATAGAATACCAGCTGCTTTTACTATATGTCTCCCCTCTTCAAGGGCCAAGTTCTTAAATTCTTGTGTCATCTCATCCTTTATTTGGTTTTGTGCATCTACTTCCTTCAACTTTGAATGTTCTTCTCTCAATTTATTGCACCTTTCTTCAAAAACCCCTATATTTGTTCTCCAAGCAAACTAATAGAAGGCTCTTGACTTAACAAAATCATCATCTGATAAAAATTCATGGCTAGCCTATTCTAATATAGGGTCTAATTTTCTTCCTTTTTAATCTACCATTGTCAAATCAAGGCTTTGCATTGGAGGTTTTTGAGGATTTCTCTCTTCTAGCTCTACCTGGGTAGTAAATACTCCCCCTTGGGACCCCAACTATTCCACTTGCTCTCTAGTGAGTTTCTCCTCTCCAATCTGCAAAGGGAATTAGGTAGGAAAATATTCCTCAATGTGAGGACCTTATTCTTTTATCATTTTTTACCCTCTTGGGTGAGGGCTCATTAGGTCTTTCTTCCAAAACAACACTAGTTGATCCTATTATTTGCTTGCCTTTGTCCACAATGGCCTTGTTATTTTGTGTCATATTGTAACCTAGTCTTTTTTGGACAATTAACTACCCTATTCCAATATTAGGAGTGAATTTTAATATCCTCATGACCTATTTGGCTTTATTTGGATAGGCATTAATGAAGAATTGTTTCTTCTCATTCATTATTTCCATTATTACAGGAAAGGTAAGCATGAGCTTATTTATTTTATTTGTCTCCATTCTTGGATTATCAAGAGGCTTGTAATCTTTGTCAAAACAATGAACAAATTCCAAAAGTCTTGAAAAAAATCTCCACTTCTCCTTTTTTGTCCCTTGCTCTTGCAAATGGAACTCATTCCTTATTATATCTTCAGGGTAATAAGGCTCATGTTTTATGGAACCAAGCTTAGCTTTGAATCTAAAAACCAAATAATAAAATCCTTCAAGATCCCAAAAATGGGGATGAGACACAACCATCTTATACTGGTCTAGTAATTTGTGTAAAGACAACCAACCACCATTTGTAATTACAAAATGGTGGGCTACAGTACAAGTTGGGAAAAATGAACCTCTTTTTCTTCTTACCAAATAGGTTTCCTCCAATCCTGCTAGCTGCTACAATATCTTAGCTATTCTTAATTTTAGAGGCACCTGATAGGGCAATACATGAGGAGTCCCTTGGAAACCATAAATTCTAAAAATAGTTGAAACAATATATTGTATAATATCTCGCCAATTGTGTGATACTTTCAAACTAGAGGGGTTATCCATGGGCCTAATAAAATTTATTAATGCCTTAGGGACTCTGGGATTGTCCCTTGATAAGAGGCACCTTAACCTTGAGGAAAAGTACCTATCAAGCTTGACAAAACTAATCCTAGGTCATATCTACACTCTGTAACTAAACTGGCAAAGTTTCTCCTAACTGTTCTCTACTCAAAACCATTTCTTTCCCAAAATATGTTACACCTTTAAACAAGAACATATGCATCAACAATGAGTAGTGACCAAAAGTTTTTGCTACCTTGCCCTTGGCAATTCCAACTAGGCCTATATGGATTTTTTTTGCTAAATAAAAGACAAAATAAAAAATAATATCAACACCAAAAGAAGAAATTTGAGCCATCATATACATAAAATTCATAGGCATGACATTTTGCTCATCCTCATTGAAAACTCTACATAGAGTCATATATATCTCCACAGCCCAAGAATTAAAATATTCCTTGTAAAAAGGTTCCCTAGTAGATTTTGTGATTACTAACAACTTCCCAATTGTGCCTATGTCTGCCCTTAGTGCACCTTACTTGACCTTATCCCTTTTAGATAGATATTCCTTTTCCAAATCTTGTAGGTCAATGGGTATATGATAATCTAAAAGTGGCTATAGACCAAAAACTTCCCGAATTTCTTTAGGGCTTATTGTGATCAAACATTCACCATCCAACCTTCTTAGTAATATGATTGCTAGGTCAAATTTTTGGCAATAGCCACTAATAGGTCATAATCCATGAAAACAATAGGGACCACTAGTTTTTGCACAGTCAAAGTTTTAAATATTCCCACGAGAGGCAAATAATTTCTTTTCTATGAACCATTTTTTGAAAAAGATAGAGCCTTGTTCTAGAAGTAGTAGTGTCTCTAACCCAAATTCCATTATCATACAATTCGTCAATGATTTTGAGTCTAGGGTTCAGAGAAGTTAATTTTTTCACTTGAGTAGATTCAGTTGTGGACTCAGACAATAACTCAAGGAGGTCATCATGAATATTTCTAGATAAATAGTCTTCTTGACTTGAGAAAACTTTCTTTGGTGGCATGGTGAATAAAAATCATAGAAAACTAGAATACTTTGATAGATATGGTGAATTTGGGAACTTACTTGACTCTCTACTACCTTTTTGCTGCAATTTTGCAATATACTATGGACAAATGGAATTTCTTTTGCATTCTGAACACACCAAGTAAAATTTCTTAATAGCTTTGAACTCTTTGGAAGCATAAAAATTTGTTTGTGTATGAAGGAAATAATAATATTTCTACAATATACTCTATTTCTAGTTCACACAAGGAGCTTCAATCTTCATAAATAAATTATAAGGAGAATAGAGTCGCACCACCTTCTATTTTTGAAAATACACTGCCGATCCAAAAAAACTAACGATCTAGGAACAAAATAAAGATGACTCATTTTCTACTTGCCCAGATGGAAGTCAACCCAATAAGCTTTATCTATGTAAGCCTTTCTTTTACTACTGGCAAATTGGTCTAGACCCACCGGTGCTTGTAGACATGTGCCATCTTTTCAGTATGTCACTACGCATAAATAGTGAGCAACTTTCTTATGCGACATAATGAACATGGTTAATTCATTATAATTTGATGATGTGCATTTGATTAGTGCTTCAACATGACTATGGTGGGTCTCTTCATTTCTCATTTTGGTCACTATGTCACTGCCAATAACAAGCAAGCAATTTCTCATAGTGACTATAGATGCACTTTGATCTGACGGTCCCCTTTTATATGCATCTTCATTCTGAATGGGATTCCACATCATATGTGACTCAACAATGCTATGAAATACTGGAAAGTTATGTATAATATTTTAATCCTTTTGCAACTTTTAATAAAAGCAAGCTCTACTGTGTCTTATCTTTTTTGGTAAGGTGCTATGTTACTACTAGCATATAACATGGGTTTTCTAGTTGTGACATAGTAACCACCACACTTTTAATAGAATAGGGCACATAAAAAACATACCAATGCTCAATTGTTGCTAACCTATCAAAATGGTTATGTGGCATATTGTTGATGAGAGAATTTTTTTGGAGTCACCTTTCAATATGAACCATTGCTGCATTCCAGTTTTTGGCAAGGCGCTATGTTGCTACTAGCATAAAACATAAGTTTTTTGGTTGTCACATAATGACCTCCTTAAAGCTTAAGAAATTTTAGTGCCAATAAAATCACATGTTTTCACTGTCATGATTGTATTTAATGTCTTTGACAATGTATCATAATCACACAACCACATTAATAATAGAAAACTTTATGGTGTCTATCCTATTTGTTAATCTTACCTTTTTCATATTCCTAGCAAGGCACTATATTGCTACCCACAAGATTCTTACATTTTTGGCCATGAAATAGCAACCTCCTAGATATTATATAAACTAGTAATGAAAAATGTAGCATATTTTGATCACTCCTCTTTTTGATACTTGACCTTTCTGAAATCAATCACATTGCCAAAAATTTCAAAATAATTAAAATCTTGACACCCACTTTCTACTTCACATCACCATCTTTCTATTTTACAATGGTCACCATGTAGCATAAGCTAAAATCCTCATAGTTTACTTATGTGACATGATGACCACTATAGATCTAGAAGAGATTTGATGGTAGAAATGACTTTAGGTAAAAAGATAACTGAAAAGAAAGAACTTAAATAGTCTCCTGAAAGAATATACCAATTTCAAACCTGATTCACTTGCCAAGCTTTTCAAAATAGAAGCACACGACCAAACATGTCTACTTAGAGTGCAAAACTTTTTTTTAAAAGGTTCTACCTAGGGTTAGTAAACTTTGTAAAAAGTCAAACCTTAGCTTGCAAGATTCATACCCATCTATTTAATTTTTGAAAGCCTATTTTGCGGGACATTTTTTGCATTGTGGAAAAGCAAACCATTAGTGGCTTTGTATGGGAATGATAGGCTACCTATGCCTATGCAAGAATCGAGAATCTTTGGTTGAGTAGACCACATACTTAATAAAGATTGACAACTTCTAAGAGAGTAACCACATCAAAAATCACTAAGCACAAAAACTATACAAAGGAGAAAGAGGATATACAAATGTAAAAAGACCCTAAAAATATTATTCATGGAGAAAATAAGCATTTTAGCAAAAATACTTCTTCAAGAACTATCCATGAATTGGCAGCTCAAGAATGTTACTTGATAAATCTTTTAGCAAATAAGAATCCTCACCCCATGAAGCTTCAATTAGATAAGGGCCCAACCATATAGGAAAATTTTTTCCATGCTTTCCCTTATCCTTAATCATGGAATTCCACATGAGGACTAAATCTTCAAATTCAAATTTATTACTCATTGTTCTTTTATCATAAAGTGTCTTAACTTGTAGTTGCAACTTCTAATTTTTGAGAGCTACTTCCTTCCTGGTCTTAGTCAATCCTACCAACTCATCTAGTCTTTCCTACATGTCATCAATGATTTCTTCATCATATTTTTGGATATAATTATAGAATTCCATGAGATTTTTTTGAGGTATTCTTTCATGGATTCCATGCACAGTATCAAAGGATGCTACTCCTATGACCTTTTTTATAGTCACCCTATTAGCCCATATTGCTAATTGTAATTTAGAATCCTAGGCTTCCTTATTATCATCTAGTGTCCTTTTTATTACTTTCAACAAGCTTTTATTAATGGATTTAGCTTGTCCATTTCCTTATGGATGATATGGAGAAGATGTTGATCGTGTAATACCATACTTATCACAAAATTTTATGAATTCCTTAGATCTAAAGAACATTGCACTATCTATCACAATCCTCTAAGGACAACCAAATCTAGAAATGATGTTATTTAGCAAAAAAATATTGACAACCTTGCTAGCTACATTTCTTGTAGGAATTACCTCTACCCATTTTGTGAAGTAATCAGTAGCAATCAATATCTATGAATTACTAGTACTAGACCTAGGAGAGATTTCTCCTATGAAATCCATTCCCCATTGTTGGAATGGTGCTTGAACTTCCATTGGTTTTAATGGAGTGTTTCATGAAAATTTAACTTACCTACTAATCTCTGACAGACATCACATTTTTTGACCATCACTTGAACATCTTTGAAGAGGGAAGGCCACTAGAATCCATCTCTCATCACTTTGTGTGTAGTAGTCTTGGCCATGTAATGTCCTCCACAGACTCCAAAATGCATTTCCTTCAATATTTCTTTTGATTTCTTTTGATCAACATATTTTAGTAGAACTCCTTCAAAGTTTCTCCACCATAAATCATTCTAGACAATAATATATCTAATGGCTTGTAACTCGGTGCTTCTTTTTTCATTCTTAGTCAAATGGGAAGGAACATCCATATGTTACAATTAATAAATGACATTAGTATACTATTCAAAATGATTGATATCACATAAACCTAATCTTAGATCATCTGCTACTATATTACTTTGATTAGCATCTAAGTTGGATTGAGCCATAAGCTTGGCTAGTCCTTGACCTCTTACCAATTTCATGATTTGAATTTCAATGATAAATTCTTGGACCTTGTTGATCCATCTAGATCTCCTATTTGATACCTCCTGCTAAGAAAATATGTCCTTGAAAGCTGCATTGGATACAAACACAATAACAATGGCACCTACCAAATTACACCTAAAAGCCTTAACAACCTTCACCAAGGCATATGCTTGCTTCTCATTTATCTCATATTTTAGTTTAGTAGGCTGTAATGATTTACTAAAGAAAGAAATAGGTTGTTCATATCCTTCCTCATTCTTCTATAACAAGACAATAGCTATAGCATGGAAAGATGCAAAAGAGAATATGTGCATTAGTTTTGTGCAATTTGGAGTCCTAAGGAGTAGAGCATTCTTTATGGTAGTCTTAATATCCTAAAAAGCTTGTGAGGGCTCACCATCCCAATTTATTTCTTGAGCATTTTAGAAATAGGTCTGCTAATTTTAGTAAAGTTTGTAACAAACCTCCTTAGAAAGTTAGCTTGCCCAAAGAGAGATTGTATTCCCTTCACATTTTTTGGCTAAGGCACCTTATCAATGGCTGACACTCTCCTAGGATCTATCTTTACACCATCTTTTCATACTATATGTCATAGTAATATCCCTTTAGTCACCCCAAATGTACATTTCTTTGGATTTTAAGATACCCCATATTCCAAGGCTTTGATAAAGATCTTTTCCAGATGATTGCATTAATCACGAGCTTTCTTGGAATATGTTGTATGGTCATCTTGGTATACTACCATAAATTTATTAATATACTCATGGAATGCTAGATCCATAGCTCTTTGAAAAGTGGCACCTACATTGATCAAACAAAATGGCATCCTCACATATACATAGGTTCCCCATGGAGTTGTAAGAGTTGTCTTAAATTCTTCACTCTCCTTCACAAGGACTTTATTGTATCTTGAAAACCCATCCATCATGGACATTATCTTAGAAACAATTACCTATTATAGCATATATTCCATATTTGGTAATCCATAATTGTCCTTCAGGGACACAATATTTAAAATTTTGAAGTCTACACATAATCTAATGTCCCCATTCTTCTTTTAGATAGGTACCAGATTTGAAACCAAGGTGCAATGTCTAATTAGCTTAATTATCCCTCCATCCTTTAGCTTCATCAACTCGTCTTGCATTGTGGGGGCTAAAGTGGGATTTACTGGTCTTTGTTTCTATCTAAAAGATTTTACATTATCTTTTAGTGGCATGACATGTTGGAATAGATCTTCCCTATAAGCCTTGAGGTCATCATATGACCATGCAAAAACATGTATGTACTTCCTCAGCAAATCAATTAGTGGTTTTCTAATTTTAGTAGGCAAGTTTTGGCCAATATAAACTTTCTTGGGAGCCTCATCTATACCAAGATTTACTTCTTCTAATTCTTGAGGCTTATGGTCCCTAGTCCACATTTTATTGTATCTTGGTTATCAAAAATATTCTCCAAAACTACTAACCCCTTAGGTACCTTATTGGTTTTCAACTACATAATCTCTTGGCCAAAAATAGTTTCCTTATAATTAATGGTTTCAATTAAATCACTACAATCCATTTCTTGACCATGGTACTTGTCCTCACTTAACATGAAATTTAGAATATCTTTATTATCTTCAAAGACTTGCTAATTTTCAATTTTTTCATGTATTGAAGATCTATTTTGAACTTCCATTTGTGAGATTCCAGCAAATGACATTTCCTTAGACTTGATTGTTACATTTGGAAGTAGGTCTACCATTTTATTCTAGCTTCTATCCCTCCATGAAATATTGAATGCATTAAAAAACTCTATCTGATCCTAGACTGCAATTATATTGTTTCAACCTTTTATTTTTTGAAGCATAAATTTCCTTAATTTGTGACATAACCAATTCAAAGTCAGCTATGACATGTAACTTTTTGATTCTATGGTGTGTGGAAACTTTCAGTCCTAACAGAAGAGCTTTATATTCTACTATATTGTTAATACAAGAAATGGTTAGAGTAAATGGATATCTAAACATATTCTTTTCATGAGAAACAAATACTACTCCTGATCTTGAATCTTCTTTAGAACTAGTTCTATCAAAGAACATGGTCCATAAGAATAACGAATCCATATAGCATTCCACTTCATATTCAATTACAACAGGCAATTTCTCTACTTCTTGAATGATCAATTCTGCCCTAAAAGCATTCATACCAGTATCTTGGAAACAAGTTGAATCCTTATCAATGCCTTCTCCCAAAATTTTATTGACCCTTTTCTCTCTATATACCCTAACTACCTTATCACCTATATGGAAAGTTGCATAAGACAAGTCACATTGTAGACTACCTCCCATAGCAACACTCCACTTTCTAAAGAGAAACATCTCATAATGTGGGGGAATGTTAACCACAAGGATTGACATGGTCAATTATGCTTCAGGGTATGTAGCTAACTTGAATGCTAGTGCATTGATTTTACCTATAATAGGGACTTCTCTAGCATCCATACCTCTACATCTACCTTGTTTAGTATCTACCTGTAGACCTATAGCTTCCATAACTTTAAAATGAATGATGGTGTTAAATGCTTTTGAATCTATCATGTAGTTATTTATGGTTTTTCCTTTTATGATCAAACTAGGAAAAATGGTTCAATATCTTCTATGTAGGCTACTGATGAATCATCCAAAAACATTTGAGAGATTTGGGATATAATACCATTATCTTCTACCACTACTGGGGTTTATTGAATGACACTTGGTTCAACCATATTACTATTATTTTCTATCCCACCCAAGCATGATGAGGCCTTACTCTTGTGCTCTTCAATTCTAAATAATTTAGACAAAGATACTTTGATAGTAATTTGTGACAACACAAATACCATATGAATAGGCTCAAACACAATGGGCTTCACAAGCATATCTGGAGTGGAAGTCCTTTGAATAGTAGGAACTACAATCTACTTGGCTAAATTAGATGTTGAATTCTTTTCTTGCACTACTATTCTAGGGGTATTACTTGTTTGAAAGTTCACTTTTCTTTTAGGCTCCCACTTCTTGACTTTACTATCCTTGGCCTTTATTGTCTCAGTATGAGTTTTCTTGCTCTCATCCTTCATCTTGTGTGTATTACCCTTGATGAATATACTAGAAGATTTTCCAACATCATTTCCAATTGTTCTATTCCTCAAGTTCTAGTTATTGTGCACTTGAGAAATCATTTCTACAGTGATATTGTCAATATCCTCCTTTGTAGGCATTCTAGAGTTTATTTTATCAACATTTGAGGATACTTTGCATACCTTATCTTTATCATAATTTTCATCATTTGAGAATATTTGATGATGTAACTGATAAAAAATTCTTTGAATAGTAACATCATACTCATGTTCCTCTAAATCAAAATCTACACAATCATCAAGCATTCCTACCATATTATAGCTTACATCATCATGGCTCTTTTCTTTTTCTTCTTCATGTTGTGCACTTTGATATGAAGAAAATGATTGAGCAACTGCATAATAATCTATAGATTGAGGTGATTGACATATGATGCACCATGGCACATCATCATTCATGTTCATAGAATTTCTTTGCAAAGGATTAGGTGTACCCTTATCCTTCATATTTTGGGTTTGGTTGGGAATCAGTTTACCATCCTTCCACTGAGTGGTATAGGGGTAATTTTGCATTCTTGCCTATCTATTGAAATGGTTATTATTTGATAAGGCTTTATCACCAACATTGGGTTTGTTTGAATTGAAAGTTTATGGATTAATCTTCTTTAATAAGGCAAGTACTTGACCTATTGTGGGTTCTTCGATCTTCTTTCCTATTGGGACTTTATCATTTTCTTTCTTGTTATTCTTGGGATTGAACAACTTTGGGTCATCCCTTCTCCCTAGCTTACTGGATGCTTTTTTTTTTTTTTTAAATATTTACGGAAATTCTAAAAACGTTACTTAAAATTTTAGGCTTTTTGTCCCTCAACTAATAAGCCATCTTGCTATCAAAAGTATTGAAGTATGTTGTAAGGCAAACATCTTCATTTAACTTCATCACCTGAAACAATTTGTACATTCCCTTTTGGAATCTTACATTGAAATAAAATGTAGATTCATTAGGGTTTTTCTTGATATTATTGAAATCATTCAACATAAATCTAACATTAATATTGTCTCCATATTGTTCTTTAAAATTTTTTTCCATATCACTCTAGGAACTGATATAGTCATCTGGTAATCTTCTAAACCAATCCCTAGCATACTTAATCAATGAATGTACAAACAATTTCATCACCACATCTTCATGCTCAACTTCAAAGTCATTCAACATATCTATAAATACTCTTAGGTGTTCCTCACTAGTGATAACATTGTCTCCAAAGAACTTGATGACTTTATCCCTTATATCAAAAGATATGAGATGAGGGAAAATAGGAATTCCTACAAATGATATTTTTCTAAATTTTCCCATATATAGGATTTTTATGAAAACTAGAAGCATTGGATGTGCTTGCTATATTAGCCTAATTATGGGCAATATTTTATGATTGTTGTATTTGGACAATAGGCATCTAAATAGTAGTGGGGATGAAGAGATAGGGACAAATTGAGACATAGCCTAACTAGATATTATTGGTCCACAAGTAGGCGTAGAAGTTGTAGTTTGAGTAGACAAGTTGGCCCAAGAAGCTAAAGTAGAGTTAGACTTAATGAACTAAATCTTTCTCCTAGTTTTTGCTGCTTGAGCTTTATTCTCAACCTTCTCAAGTTCTTTTGCCAAATCCTCTTTCTCCTTTCTAGCTTTATCTATATCATCATCTAGTTTAGACATGGGAGGATTTACAAATTTTTTAATGCAACTTGGGTTCATTTATTTGGATTCCTATATCTTTTCCCTTTCCCTTATTTATGGGTTTCACAAGAGGTTCTATAGAATCTATTTGGACAAGCTTGTAGGCTTGGACTTGAGAAATGACAGGTTCTTTCCTTTGGCTCATGAGCTTTTCTTATTCTAGAACCTTAGATCTTAAACTATCTATATCTCCAAACACATCAACATGAAGGATTGAGGTCCTTTCTTCTAACTTCTTGTTTTGTCCTTTCAAAGAAACCATCCTTCTAAGCAAGTTATCTATTTCAATAATGTTATTTAAAATAACTTGCTCTCTTTCTTTCTCCAAATAGACATGTTTAGCCTCTTCTTTTGCAACCCATTTCTTTAGGACTTCTATCTCTAAATAGACCTCTTTAGGGTCTATAGAAGTTACTTCTAAATCAGCAAGATCATCAAGATCTATAAGATTGGTCTCCATGAATGGAACTATTCCTAAATCCTTCATTATATTCGCATATCCTAATTTACAATTCATATCCAATCTATGAAATGTATCTCCTACTGAAGAAACATTCTTATCATGATAAACTTGGTCTTCTTGTAGTGGGGTACTAAATATTCTCCCCCCCCCCCCTCCAAAAAAAAAAAACCTTGTAGTTTCTAACTCAGAACTCAATGGAGAGGATTCTCTTCCTACCACTGGTTGGTATTAAGGGTAAACTAATGTATTACTCCTTGGTTTCCATGTGGGATTTGGATCTACTTTCTTTTTTCCTTGATTCTTCCTACCACCATGGGGTAGATCAGTATATAATGGTACATTAGGATTGGCCCTTGTGTATGCTCTTGTATTTTTCCTTTTATCAGCCATTAAGAGGGAATTTCTTATTAAATAAGCACTAGCTCCAAAAACTTGACTGAGTCACCATCCTATTCTAGGGACAATATGATAGTAAAATAGATTTTGGCTTTAATGGAAAGACACAAGAAAATGGGAAATTACTTTGTAACACAAATAGATCAATCACAAAAATACATGACTGCTTCTATTGCTTATCATATAAAACAATCCAAAAATGTTGTGTACATCAATGTACACCTATGGCACTAGGGTTTTCTCTCTCTTTTTAAATTCTCAAGGTTTTTCATTGAAACAAGCCCACTATAACTACAAGAAGTACTACAAAATGATCTAACACACACGTACATAACATGCCCAAAGAAACTATAATACTTCTCACACATGTGAAGAATGTATACCTAGTAGAGTTATAATTTTTTTGGTGTTTTTCAACTATTAAGTAATAAAATACTCAATACTAAGATAATAAAAGCACAAATAATCTAAGGATCAACTACTTCCTATAAAAAAATGAATGTGTTTCTTATCTGGACCCAACTACAATGAAATCAGGATATATTTCCTACTCTTTAGGCTCTGCAGAACCAAGGTGGGTATACCTGAGTGATCAAAGATATTTTTCATAAAACATCATATACATAGTTTTCTCATTCCATGATGCTTTATGATAATACACATCCCTTATAAATAGATTTGGTCACAATTCTTCT